>CM044432.1:109686177-109798704 GCA_024363595.1 Xenopus borealis
AATTTGACTCTCCGACTCCGCAATACGTTTTGACCTTAGTTTTTTCCATCTAGAAGCAATGGAGATAAGGTGGCCCCTGAGCACTTATGTGTGCTTCCCACAGTGATGCCACATTATCGACTGACCCTTGATTTATTTTAAAGCATTCATTTATGGAGTCGAGAACCTTCCCTTTTATCTGAGGGTCATTTAGGAGTGACTCATTTAATCGCCAATGGGGAGATCTCGGGGGGGGTGAGATATGTCTATCTCCAATATTACCACTGAGTGGTCTGTCCCAAGTTGTAGGTAGAATTTCCGATGCAGTTATATCTGAAAGAAGATCCCTGGAGACTAAGAAATAATCTATTCTAGTGGAAAGGTTATGTCTCACGGAATAGAAAATATAGGCCCTCTTGTTTGGATGATGTGCTGTCCATGCATCCCTAAAATCAAATTTTCAGATTAGCTGAGACTGCTGAGATGTGCCTTTATTCAAGGGCGGAGTGGACCTGTCCCTTAGTTCCGAGAATGGCAAGTTCATAATTATTATGGGTTTCTCTCTCAAGGTGCCTGTAAGAATCAGATATCGTCCCACAGGGTCTGCCTCTTATTTTGAAACCTGTAACGGGCAGTCTTTATGGATCAGGATTAGTAACCCCGCCATTTTTGGTTTCCGCTGAGGCAAAGTAAACCTTATGGAATATATTAGACTTTAGTGTGGAATCATCTGACTGTTTAAAATGTGTCTCTTGGATGAGGGCAATAACTGGCTGAAGTCTGTGTAGTTGACGAATAACCAAATACCATTTTAGTACTCTATTAATGCCATTGGCATTAATTGTAAGCAGTTTAACCATGGTTAATAATAGATAATCTAGCTATTTTACCTTCAGATTTTAGATTAGACATTATCTAGAGAAGAATTTCTATCCTGAGTAAGGAGATAGATATGATCCAGAGGTACAGTCTTCCTATACTCGAGTGAGCTAACTGGCATTGAGAAAACAAAGATTGTATAAACCATCTGTGAATGGAATTCAAAAACCCAGCAGTGAGTGTAGAGGGGCCAAATATGGTCTGGTAGAAAGGTCAGGAAAGGAGGGAACAACATATCTGCATTAACTTGTAGCATAAGTATAAGCATGAAACATAAAGTATGAACACTATTAGCAAAAACAGACCAGTTTGTGTCAGGTATGCCTCCTTTACTGAACCAGAATCTGGTCGGAGGAAATCAGGCCAGCCAGTCCCGAATATGGGAACGTCCAGGTGGTCACTGAGTAGGAGGAGAGTAGTTAGAAATGTATGATCTCCTCAGGATGAGATGTCAATCAAGATGTAGGTTCGCCTGTAATAAAATCAGGGGATGAACTGGATTATGATGTGGGGTCCGAGACTGGTGGCTTGCAAGCTGAGCCTTCTCTCAGATGGAGGTCAGTAGCTTCAGTGTGGGGATGTTCTGAGTAGTAGTTGGCTGTTGTGTGTCTGGCAGGGGAAGCCCAATGTCCTTAAGGAACTGTACTTTCTGTTGCCCTTGGTTGCTATTAGCTTAAACAGGAAGCCCCCCTTATGATCCCACAGATGTTGGGTCATTGGACGCAGGTCTCTCCTATTGCCAAGTGTGATAGGAGAGAGGTCATTAAATATTTGTACTTTGTGCCCTTGATATTCTACATATGGAGAGCTGCAGGTTTTAAATGGGATACTGTCCTTGCAGACAATAATGTCCCGTGTTATGGTTGAATTGGGCAGCCGAGGTCTTAGCGCCCTATGGGCCCTATCAAACTGCCATGCCTCCAAGGGAAGGTCTGGATTAATAGCAGAGAATAGTGAGCGGAGATATGGTCTGATCTTCTGGGTACCAACACTTTCTGAGACTCCCCGCACCCTGAGATTCTGTCTCTTGGATCTATTCTCAAGGTCCTCCACATGTGATTTTAGCGCATATATTTCCTCTTTTAAGCTATTTTCTTCCTGTATGGCATTATGGCCATGTATAAGTTCATCAACATTAGTCTCTAATGTGTCTGTTCTCTGCCCAAGGTCAATTACATCTGCCCCTATCTCTTTAAGTGCAGAGGGTAGGGTACCTGCTATAGTAAGTGTAAGCTTATCGTGGAGGTGCATAAGGTGCTGGGACAGTACCTGTACCGTGACCGGGTCAGCCTCCTGTGGGAGAGTTGGTTCATCTGCTCTCTGTACTTGAGCCTGTACTGAGATAGGATCCGCATTGGAGCATTCCACTGAGCTAGGGGTAGGCGATGAGGGAGATTCCAGCAAGGCCTCCAACCCTGGACCCCCTGCGCCATCTTGATTCCTGCCATGACGTTGGTATAGTTTCTGTATATATGGTAACATTTTGCTGACATTATCTTTAGTGTGGCGTCTCCCCGACATGGTGCGATACCTGCTTGTAAAACCGGTGCAAAACTGGAATTGACAGGAGGCTAATTGTAGGCTATAATTCCCGAGAAGTCAAGAGTGCAGTTCAAGTACTTCTTCTCCGGATCATGCCATGCATGCGCCCCTGGGGGGGTTACTTTTTCATTGGATTGCCAGCGGACAGCTTCTCTACTTTATTGTTGGCCCCTGAGGTATTTTAGATAGTGGGGTATGAGGGCAAGGTGAGGTTTCCTCTACTGCTCTGGGAGGGCCCAGAAAACTGTGGCCATTCGGCTGCTCAGCTAGCTATGTCCTTCTATAGTTTGCTTTTTATTTAATGTTGCTGTCCTTGGGCTTGATGTATAATTAATCCAGGGTCAGCAGTCTCTGCTCCAATGTGGGTGGTTAGTATGCTGATTGTGGGCTCAGAGTTTCCCCACTGACAGGCTTTAGCAGTGTCCAGGGTTTGTAGGGGACTGGTAGCTGAGTGATTTATAGTTCTGGAGAGAGTCTTTCGGGCCTAGAGGTACTCACCCCCTGTTACCTCCGCTAGCTCTCTGGTCTACAGTCCTGCTTGTGTTCTCTGGTTGAGCGTGTATGCACCTCCGTTCCAGTCTGGCCAAACTTCCAGGTTAATTTAGTACAGGGCTCCAGTGTGGTGGTAGGCCTTAGGAACCGCTTGAGCTGTGTTAGCCCTATTGCCTTGTTTTTCGGCTCTTTTCAAAGTGGTTCTGCTCCTTTAGCCGCCTGGACTGCATTAAGTATCACCTGACGGGTTAGGCTACCTGGATGTGGCAAAGTACCTTGCTGGTTTGGGAGCCCAGTTAAAGCACGTCCCTGCTGCTTTCTATTTGGCCACACCCCACCCCTTAATTTTTTATATTTATCAATTAATATCCACAACTTTCTGTGAAAATATAAGCCACACAGTTTAAAAGTTGTTAATTGCGGGGGGCAATTTAAAAAAAAAAACACCAGTACCCCAACATTTGGCTGGGGGTAACTGTTTTTCATGATAGGTGCCCTTAAACTGTCAGGGGCATATACTGGATCTGAGACACTGTAATTCATTGTCACTTTCTTCCATTCAAATGCTTGGAAAATCAGAACTTGTTGAATAATTACTTTCAAGTTTACCAGTTGATTGCACTTGGATATCTTTTATAAGTAAATAAAATATACTGTATTATTTTCATAAGCAGTTTGTGTAGTTTTTTAGCTGCTCAAATTTCAAAGATATTCTTTTGATGAAATGAATGCCACAAAGCAGTCTTTTTGGTTTCCGGGAATGTATTGTATGCATAAATAAATCGTTATCTTTTTTAAGAATTTTCTAACAAATGGAAAATCTTTATTAAAAAATGAGTTTGCATAGTGAAAGTCACAGCAGCCGTTCTTTTCAATCAGGAATGAGCACAGTTTTTCTTTTTATTTTAATTGAGACTTAAAGGCAATCACAACCTTAATAAACATTGTCTTGTCTACTTTCAACAGCAGCAGGGGTTGTTTATACCACACTGTGATAAAAGGAATGGCTCTGACATCTCAATAAAATTGATGCCTTTTTTAAATATAATAAAGTTCCATCTCCTTTATTTTTCGTTAACTTCAAATCAATTATGCCTCAAGAGATCGTCCTCATTATGTTACTAGTATTATATTCAATATAAAACAATCTACAGTATAAATATAATTACATATACCAATACATATAAAACCAGTATTGAAAATGAAGAGATAGGACTGTAGTAATTATCAAGTCTTTGCTATTCAAAATGAATAAATAACTAAATAAAGATATGTCGGAGAGCGATAACATCTCCTAGAGTGAAAAAGCTATATGCCCGGGTAGTGTGTCAAGCCAAACATGCAGTTTTAAGCCAAATCTGTATAAATTAGTTCAGTGTACTAAGGGGCAGATTTACTAATGGTGGAATTTCGAATTAAAAATTTGACCATGGGAATAGTGGGGAAGTAAAATCCTTCAAATCTGAAGGATTTTACTGCAATTCGATCGATCGAATATAAAAAATTCGAACAATTTTAATCGATCGATTGAAATTTTTTTATTCGATCTCAGCTAATGATTCACAATTCAGCAGCTTGATCCTGGCGAAGTAGGTGGTCGAATAAAATTTTAACGGGGAAGTATTCAACTATCGAATATTCGAATAAAATTTTCTTGGAAGTATTCGACCATCAAATACACCGCTGCTTGGAATCCGGCCCTGAAAAAGGAGGCAACAAGAATCTGTATTCCTATATTGCATGAACCTACTGTTACATGTTCCATACAATTGCTACCACTCTATTTAAAGCAACAGTCCAATAACATTTTAACTGTGTAGTATTCTAGGCACAAATATTATGGTCACTTTATGGAGTCCTAAAATGGTATAACTATTTCTGTGAAAGTAATATAAAGGTAACCAATCCTAATGGTCATGATGTTGCCTTAGTGTGGCATCACTTCATTCTGCTGGAATTTAAGTAGTTAATGTAATGAAGGATGTGGACTTGAAGAAATGTTAGAAGGAGCCTACACAATGCAAGGGCTTGAATAAATTGCATGTTCCAAGCCCAAAGCAGCAGTGGGCTGACCACCCATCCCTGGAGTAGCTGAAGCTATGAATGTTGTGATAAATAAGAATCAAGGCATAACTGAGGGCCACTGTGAGATTTACCTAAAAATAATTCAGATGCTGCTTACTTAAACGTTACCTTGGTAACTATCGGTCCTATTGATTAGAAAGTGATGGGGCAGTAATGCAAAACCTGGTAACACACACATATAATGTTTATTCTATAATGTAAAACATAGGTATACTTAAGAGCAATCTCTCACTTTTTATATATTAAAATGATTTGTACATTACACATAATAAATATAAATTTATTTTAACTCTAAATGTTTTTAGGTTCCAAGAAGAACATTACTGTTTAAAATAATCAGATTAGCAGGGATTAAGTTATTTAGTGCTTTTGAAAAGGTTTAGTGCCCTCATAGAGTAGCACTGTGTGTAGAGTTTGTTTTTATACCACTTCAGCTAATAACTTTCAGGAGTGCCTAACCCAATCACCCACGTGACACAAAGGTTTTTTTGAAACATCTATGATAGACACATTTTTGGTTTTCCTATATTTCCATAAAGCACTAAAAATGCAACATTTATATAAAGCAGATTTATCAAGGTTTCAAAGTGAAAATTCAATTTCGTAATTTGAATTTAGATTTTTTAGTGAAATTTGACTAGGGAATAGTTAAAATTCAATTCGAGTTTTCAAAATATATCAAGAATTCAAATTCAGCAATTTGCTACTGCTAATTTGTTGTTTTAGCCTATGGGAGATGTTCTGGGGACAATTTTGAGTTGTTTGCTGGCATCCTGAACTTGAATCAAACTCGATTTGAAATTAAAAATGTTTTAATTTTTTTGAAAAATTTCAACTGGTCATTTTTAACTCGAATTTTGAGTTCATGAACTTTAAATTCGACCCTTGATGAATCTGCCCCCAAGTGTAAAAAGCCTGAACACCTCTAAATCAAAACTTCACCAACCAAAAGCGATCTAGGTGATGTAGAAATCTATGGGAGCTTTGATTCTATTGGACTCACTTGCTATCTATTCATTCCTATGGGATTTTTAAAAGCATATTTGTCAAATAGTGAACGCCATTGTTAAATATGATTCTAATAAACCAATAGGAATAAATAGAACATGAGTGAGTTTTTCTGTGGTGAACTGTAATCACATATTTTGATAAATCTGCCCCTTAGAGGTTATTGGATTTTTTCATTGCTAGGAATTTTCCAGAAAACTCGAGGGGCAAATTTATCGAACAGTGAAGTCAGAAATGGCCACAATGTGCCACATTTCTATGGAATTTTGGAAGGCACATTAATCAAAGGGTGAATTTTAACTTTCACCCATTGATAAATACATATAAATACAAATGAATGGAGAGTGGTGGAATTTCACTCTAGCGGATTGTGGTAAACTTCACTTTTTGATAAATATACTCCTAAATTGCCAAAGTCCCAAGGAGTTACAACAAAAATTGAGCCAGTTTGCCTACCACAAGATCTTCAATGCTGATCGCCAAACCGCTAAGGTAGCTCCTCCTTCCATAACTTTTAGGGGCAGATTTACTAATGGTAGAATTTCAAAGTGAAAAAACTTCTGAATTCAACCATCAAATTTTTTAAAAGGGATTTTTCGATCAAAAATGGGCCTATTTTGAAAAAAGTAGCCCAAAATTACTTCAAAATTAGAATTTTTTTAATTTGATTTTTATTCGAATATTCACTTCAACCCTTAGTAAATGTGCCCCTTACTATTTTTTCCAATATCCAGATTCAGCAAAATTTGCTGTTCATATCAATTATTTCTAAATGTACAATCTGATTTTTTTTATGTTTTATATCTTGCACAGATCTAGACAACCAAATGTCTTTTATCTTTTGTTTATGAAATCTCAAAAAGTTTCAGACAAAGTTGTAGGGAAATTATAGTTGTCACTGTAGTAAGGCAATTTGATTTGAAGCAGTTACATATTATACAAATCCCACTAGTTCAAAAGAATTTCAATAACTAGATCGATAAGTAGTTAAGTCTGTGTTTTTTCCTTCATACTCCCATAGGAAGGATAGAAAATATATGTTGGTCAAGTTGTTGCTGAACTTCCTTATAAATACATCAAAGTGGTAAAATACAAGTAAAATAAAAGATGAAAGTATTAAAAGATAAAAGTATTGGGGGAAAAGCATTTGGTCATTAATACAAACTAGAATATTCATCAAAATACTTTGACCAGCTTTCAACTGTCACAAACGCCGCCCGGAGCCTTTCTGGGAGCTCCGGGCGGCGAGTCCATCCTATGCGACGGCGGTGTCAAGATGGCGGCACTCATAGCCGCCACGTGGTTGCGGTGACGGACGTGACATCATCTCGCCGAGCCAAGCGCGTTCTGGTGCCAAATTCAAAATAAAAGGATGCTGAAGACGTGAGTTCGATGCCCAAGTATAGCTCAACTTGTATTGTGTTCCTGGGTATTCCAATATTCCTGCTTGTTCCTGTTATTGATCCCTGGCCTTATTCCTGACTGTGATTCCTTGCTGCCTGCCTTTTTGGACCTTTGCCTGGACTTTGACCATTCTCTTGAATTAAAGGAAAACTATTTACACTACATAGTGATCTGCAACAGGTCTCCTTTTTAGATACTCTAATTAAACGGGTGGATAATACACTGTCATCGGACCTCTATGTAAAATCAACAGATAAAAATACATTATTGCACTATAGATCATTTCATCCTGTGCAGATCAAAAAATCAGTACCGAAATCACAATTTGCCAGAGTCAAAAGAATAGTTTCCGATGACAGTGTATTAGAAACCCGACTAGGAGAAATGCAAACCAAATTTCTGGAAAGGGGATACCCCAGGGAATTATTAGAGAGACAAAGGGATGAGGTTCAATGTAACACTAGGAGGAATAAAAATTATGAAACTTTGAGAAAACCATTTGTATCTAGGTATAGCACTGTGAGTTCTCATATAGAAAAGGTGATCAGAAAACACTGGCCATTACTCAAAGAAGGCTTACCCGAAATTGAGTGGTTTAAAAATGGTCCACTTATTTCATATAAGAAACCAAAAACAATTGGATCAATGGCAGTAAGAGCAGACATAGGTGGGAACAGTGTCCATCAGCAACTGTTGCGGCCGAGAAAAAATGGGACATACCCATGTCTGGGCTGCAACTGCTGCTCAAATTGTATAAAAGGTGATACATTACATCATCCTAGAAAAGGAACTGCAATAAAGATAAATGGTTTCTATACCTGTGAAAGTAAATACGTCATTTATGTGATAAAATGCCCATGTGGGACAAACCTCTAGAAGTGTAAAAGAGCGCATAAGAGAGTACAAGTCCGCAATAAATACAAAAAAGAGTGACCAAGCAGTTGCAAGTCATTTCCTTGCTGCAGGCCATGGGGTGCAACAGTTAAAATATCAAATAATTGACAGTGTACCTATAATGCGAAGAGGAGGCGATAGATTAAAAATGCTGTTGAAGAAAGAGGCAAAGTGGATCAGAAAATTGGAAACTGTGGCACCCCATGGCCTGAATAGGGAATATGACTTGAGTAAAGTATACCGTTAGAGTGGTTTTAGATATATTGCTGAATAATTTTAATGGTGTACAGAGGTGTTTTAAAAAAAAAAAAAAGTTTTTATTGAAGATGTAGTCAATATGTTTCCCCTTCTTTTATATTTCAGTGTTTTATATCAACACTATGGGACACTCTAAGAAACACTGGACTTCACATAAAAAATATAAAGATAAATGACACTAAATGGATATTTATAAATGGTTTGCAACATTGTTTTAAAAAATCTTTACTATGTATTACACTGTAATTATGGGATATGTCACTAGAGGTCACTGTGATACAATGTATAAATGATTGAACACAGGTGCTGTCTTGTTAGCTTGAAAAAAGACCGTGAAGGGTCTGAAACGTTGCTGTACGTTTGGGGTCAGAGCCCTATGTCCCAATAAAGGCTTTTTAAAGAAGAAACATTGATGGTGCCGCCAGTCATTTTCGTTTAAAGGAAAACTATACCCACCGAACAATGTAGGTTTCTATAAAAGGATATTACATAAAACAACTCTTCAAGTAAATAAACCATTTTCATAATAATATACTTTTTTAGTAGTATGTGCCATTGGGTAATAATAAATAGAAAATGGCCATTTTAAAAAATAAGGACAGCCTCCTGGGATCCTAAGATTCAACAGTGCACACAAACATGCCAAACAAACTATAAAGTTAGGTCACATGTAGTGATGGGCGAATTTATTCGCCAGGGGCGAATTCGCGGCGAATTCCCGCGATTCGCCGCTGGCGAATAAATTCGCGAAACCAGCAGAAAAATTCGCCGCTAAAATTTCGCGACGCGACGGAAAACGACGCGACGCGCGTCGGAAACGACGCGACGCGTCGGAATTGACGCGACGCGCGTCAAAAACTACGCGACGCGCGTCAAAAACGACGCGACGCACGTCAAAAACGACGCGCGACTAGTTTCGCCAAATGGCGAAAAATTCGCGAATTTCCCTGGAAATTCGCGAATTTTTCGGCGAAGCGAAACGCGGCCGTTTCGCCCATCACTAGTCACATGAGCCAATTAACAGACAAAGTTCTGTCTTTTGCTTCCACACTTCTTCCTGTTACAGTTACAGTTGAAATATTTCTGGTCAGGTGATCTCTGAGGCAGCACAAAGACATCACGAAATGGTGGTTCAAGGCAAGAGATGTAAAAGGGTAATATTTACTTAAATATATATTTCAGTTTGGCAAGATTCTTTAATAAATCACTTAAAATCTGCTGATCAAGTATTCTATTTGGGGGTTTAGTTTTCCTTTAACCCCGAACTGTACTCTGCCTTGGACTCGATCCTCCTCGATCCTGACTACCTCCCTGTGGGAGCTGCTGGCCCCCCTGACATCAACTTTCTAAACAGTCTAATTCTTAATCTGGTTAGCCTGTAGGGGGTAATCAGGACTACACAACAGTTTTTTTCATTGTTGCTTAGAACTGGCCATTCTATAACATACAAAAATTTTACTTTAAGGTGAACCACCCCTTTAACTAGATGATAGAAATCAAGTAACAATTTTCATATTTAAATTTTCAGTATCTTCTTTAATTTCATTTATACAGTAATTATACTTACTCCCTGCTTTTTATTTTTTAACATAACGTTCTCTATCACTGTATTACTATTAGCATCAAATATGCTATTATGAAGTGTCCAATAGATGGTGTATACAATAAACATGCAAATTACATACAAATAGTGAGTGATACATGAAGGAAACAGTGTTTATAATCTAAAAGAAGAATGGGATAAAGGATAAGAAATCAGCAATGTGAGGGATGTGGCATTGAGTATTGCACTTACAACAAATTCTACATGAATTCTACATTCCACTTAATCTACAAGGCACAACTGCTAGATCCCTCACAAAGTGTGAACAGCTCTACACAATAGATGATCCATTAAAGGAACAGTTCAGGGTAAAATTAAAAACTGGGTAAATAGATAGGCTGTGCAAAATAAAAAATGTTTCTAATATAGTTAGTCAGGGAAAAATGCAAACTTAAAAGTTGGAGTGACTGGATGTCTAATATAATAGCCAGAATCCAACATCCTGCTTTTTCAGCTCCCTAAATCTGAGTTAGTCAGCGACTTGAGGGGGGGCCACATGGGACATAACTGTTCAGTGAGTTTGCATTGATCCTCAGCATTCAGATCAGATTCAAAGGCAACAGTTATGTCCCATGTGGCCCTCCCTCAATTCACTGATTGGTTACTGCCTGGTAACCAGGGTAACCAGTCAGTGTAAACAAAAGAGAGCTGAAAAGCAAGTAGTAGTGTCCTGTTCTTTTAGGTCATACTTAACAATCACTCCAGCCTTTATACATTACATTTTTGGCTAACTAACTATATTAGAAACATTTTTTATTTTGCACAGCCTATCTATTTACCCAGTTTTTATTTTTATACTGAACAATTCCTTTAAGGCATACATTGTCAATAATTTGTAGAGGATCAGACAAATCCTTCCCCTGTTTTTCTGACTGTGACATCATCCAGCCCAGTTACAGGCTGGAGAGACATCCAATTGGGAGAGAGGGAGTGCCTGATCTTGGAGCCATATGTACAGGGTTTCTGACAGAGCTTATAAAAGGATCCCTGCTGCAGCAGCCAGGGAGATCCAGATCTGTATAGAGTGACAGTGTTGCTTGAGTTTCCAGGAAGAAGGAGAAGGAAAGGCTACAGTTTGTCCTGCTTGAGAAAGTATTTGAGCATCAGGGAGAGACAGTTTCTATTTCCTACCTGTGGATATTTTCGCCACTGTGTGTTCCCAAAGGTGAGGACAGGGCTTGCTTGTGGGCTTTCACATGGGAGTGGCTGCTACAGTCAAAGGGAAAGGTACCTTGTAACTAGTAGCGCTAACCGGGGACATACCCACCCGGTGTGGAGTGTGGGACTGTGGCATTGAGAGACTGTGCCAGGGGTTGATTGCACTGTAAATCACAATCTCCATTACTTTTCATATGCAAAAGGGACTCAGGGTCCTGGATTGCCAAGGGTTAATTGCCATTTAAAGAGAGAGTAACCAAATGAGGGTTATAAATGTATACAATTATTATTGAGAGTAAACATCCACAGACTCCTATTAGTACAAAAGCATAGGTGAAAGACAAGAATGGGAAAAGGTTTAAAACAAATGCTCCATAACATAGATTTCAGGAATATTCTTATAAATTCCTATCCTGGTGGTACAGAACTCCAATAGCTATTGCATACTTAGTTACGCACACAACATAGCATACATATAAAAGATCAATTATTAACTTAATGCTAAAACTAGCAAGAACAGATTGGTACTCACTGAAGCATGTAAACAATCCACAGATGTATAACAGCTCTTATGTTAGCCACATTAATCTACTTGCTGTATAGTTCTGTCCTTTTTTCCAAGACACAAATCTCTATGGCACATTTATTATGCTGTGTAAAAAAAAAAGCCAGACATAGCTGTGTAAAAAAATGACATAGTATATATTTTTACTAATCTTCCTTAGAGTGAATTCTGCCAGAAGCATTGTAAAATAACGGTGGCAAAAATAGCATTGACGTGGCATAATATTACACACACCATGCAATATTTTACACAGCTTTTTACACCATTTTGTGGCAAATGTTGTGAGTGTTAGAACAAGGGCTTGGCCAGATGAATATTTAGCAGCTGGGAGGGGGCTTAGAATGCTTTGAAGAGCTGAAGAGAAGCTTTCAAAGAAATCCAAACAGTGTGCACAGAAACTCAGAGCTATTGAATTTTAAGAGTCTTCAACACAATTCTCCTGTATAATTTAACTATTTCCTCACAAATTCTTGGGTTTGAAGGATCACCATATATGTTTCTTTGTTATGTAGCAATGCATACCCATCTTTTTACCAGGCAGATACATTTCTTCTCAACAGCTGAGAATCTGTAGTATTTTAATATAAAAGGTTTGATATTATAATTTCAAATTAGATAACAACAACATGGGTAGGTAGTAACATGCAAACAAGCTGGCCCTTTCCTGTTTGTGTTTATGCTTCTCAATCCCATGCCAGTTGATGTAAAAATTATAAATAGCATTCAAAGACAATGTTATGATAGATGTAAAAAAGGTGGATTTCTTGTATCATTATCTCTTTAAGACAGTTTCATTGTGGCATTAGTGTAGAAATTCAAGCACTTCATGTTTCTGCATAATATGCATTCCTCAGGTGCATATATAACTGGTACCAGCAAAAGAGCATTTAAACCCTTAACTGCTCCAACAAGTTGTACCAACTCCATAGTGTGACCAGGTAGAGAAGAAGAATTGCCATCTAGTGGACTTATCCAAAATGGCACCATTTCAGATTGTAGTATCCTATTACTGTATGCAAACATGTACCTGCATTCATCTAGAAAAGTCACAAAATGCATTTTTCATCCTTAAGGCAATTAAACAGTCCGTACTTATTCACTCCATATCAAGGTGATTATCTGTGAAAAGAAAGAGGTCAGGTTTTAAGAAACACTGCTTCATTCATCCCATATAGTTCCAAGGTATTGTTTCTTTGGCTCCATTTTGCCTTGCATTGCAAAAGTACATGTGTTCTAATCCCTCCACTTGGGGGATTTAGTTTAGTTGCTGAACTTTTTTATAAGAAAGCTCACTCTGAGAGCAATGCCTCAACTGATGAGGATATTTTCCCTGAAGCCCTAAGTGAGTTCCTTAACTCTTGAGGGGTTTCCTTTATGATTGCTTGAACCAACAGTTAAGTACATTTTCCTCTGCCTCTATCACCCATGTGAGCATGGTTTTCTCATCTGCATTCCAGAGGCCCACACTTTAACTAGAACTGTAGTGTCACCTCATGCCAAAGAATAAAATGTAGGTTAGGGGCCGATGTACTAAATTCACGTGAATAGATCGAAGTTGGATTGAATTTGATCAAATTCAATCAAATTCCGATCGTAGGATTAATTCGATTGGTCGAATATGCAAATTAGGCTTATTCGATCATCGAATAGTGAACGATCGAATGATTGAATAGATTCAAATGAACGAATATTCGATCGTTCGATCAGAGAAGGATTTAAAAAAATATTCGACTGCCTACTTCGCCAGATTGATCCTACTGAATTGTAATAGAAGCCTATGGGGTATAGGATTCGTACAATCGAAGTCTTCGATTATTCGAATCGGACGAATCATTATAAGAATTCAATCTTATAAAAGGGTAGCCTAAAACTATTCGATTAGCATTCGAAAATCGAATGCTAATCGAATATCGAGGGAAAACTAATATTTTTTGGGGAAAAATAGTAAATTTGCCCCTTAGTGTGTTATAGAAGAAACATGAAAGGAAGGAAATGAATGCCCCTGACACAAGGAAATTTAGTTTTCAGAATAGAAAGGGAAGATAAATTCCAAGGGAAAAAACTGAGAGGTTTCTCAGCATGATATTTTTTGCTATATTTTTTATATTGCTCCCATTAGATTAATATCTTTGCTGCGATGATCTATTACATCAAGCTTTGCCTGCTGATTTTTATCATCAATGCAAATAAGATGTGATTCATCATAGTTTAGTTAGTTATGACATCAGACAAAATAATAAAAAATAGCCTGATTTAAACATCCATATCAGTTCAGATTGCAACTCTTTAGCTGATTAAGTATGGGAAAACGTCAGCCTTTCAGTCTTAAAAATATGGCTAATTGCTGGCTTATATTAGCAGAAAGAAGCATCAGAACAAAACTCTGATCTTTCCACAACTGTTTGTCATTTTTGCATCTAGAACACCAAACATTTAAACAGCGTAAGAACAATCTCATGCTTTGCAGTGTGTGCAAAGATATATGAAAGTGCCATTCCATGCAATGGGTACCATAAACACACAGGGGCAGATTTACAAAATTCACATGAATGATTCGAAATTCGATCGAATTTTCAAAAAGATTCGAATTTCAAATAACTTTTTTGGGGTACTTCGACCATCGAATTTTAAAAATTCGATCAATTTGAATGATTTGAATAAAATTTATTTGATCATTCGACTATTCGATGGTCGAAGTACTTACCCCTTAAAAAAAAATTTGATTGCCTAGTTCGCCAGATTAAACCTACCAAATTACTGTTAAACCCTATGGGAAGCTCCCATAGGGTTTTTCTAAGTTTTTTAGATCAAATTAAAAAAAATTTGGTCGAATGGTTAAAATCGTTTGAATCGTTCGATCAAATTTTTTCTATTTGATCATTTGTTGTGGTAAAATCCTTCCGTATTTTAACCCTCAAATTTGACCCTTGATACATCTGCACTACAGTGTATCATAAAGAGAATAATTATATGGAATATATCTCATTATCCCAGTATCTTGACCCTGATCTCCGATAGGCCACAGATTGTCCATGATGTTACAGTTTACTACATACTGAACATAATGACTTTAGGGAACTGTGCAAGGAAATGCCATAGCAATCTACAACTGAAACAAAGATCACAATTGTTTATTAGTTCATGTACAAAAATAGACAACTTGAGCAAAGGCTGTCGCTTACCTGAAAAGTTGTTGTACTTCTGTCCAGGAAAAGCCCTTTTTTTAAATAAAGGCTTTTTAAACTTCACTTTCTGGTTCTGTCTATTTGAAAATTGTGTCACAAATAGACATCACAACTTAATAATCATAGAGTAGCAGATATACATTCTGAGTGCTTATAAAAATAGGGGGGGAAATACTGGTACGTCAAAGTAAAATTTGATTTTTGGAATGTATATAAAGTAACAGGCAGCTATTTAATGTTAGTTAAGTAAAAAGTTAGTTAATGTTAGTTAAGTAAAAAGACTATTCTCTCCAACACTTCCAACTGTTCTCACCCTCTTTAGGTTCCTGCATTTCAGGAGATGGCATTTCAGGAAAAGTCCCTTTTTGTTTTTATTTTACATGATTTTGCAGAAGAGTTCCCAACCAGTCATGAGCAAATGTTTCACCTAGAATGGATTTGGGGTGGAATTTACATTGTCAAATGGCAAACATATTTGCAAATATGTACTAGAATTTTGCCATGTGCTTTGTTTCATCTTGAAAACACTTTAGAAAAATATCCCACTGACCAATGCATTTGTAGCTAGAAATATAACCCAAAAATATACCTGTTGACTTCAATGCATATGACATGGGAAAAATTCCATGCAAAAATGGCCATTGATTTTTTTTTTCACAATATTTTGAAACTTGCCAAAATATTCTTGCACATATAGAATATATACTGCTTCTTTTAATAGAGAACTGCTATTGTCATTAGAAAGGGTTGCCATTAGACTTTTAAATCTATATGTGATGGCCTTCCTCACCTGATCAATCTTTAACATGATCATCAGACTCTAAATTCAGTTTCAGATGTGGTTTCTTCAAGTGCAAGAATAAATGGGTGGCAATAAAATAACTTTTAAATTATAAAAAATATAAAACTAAACCTATACACACTAACTGAAAATATATGGCTGATTCCAGGTATGCTTAGAGAGTGCTTTTTATTCAAGTATTTCTAATTTCTTCACTATACACCCACAATTAGTTAATTACTGAAGATTCCATTCTGGATTTTGCTTTCTTATTTAGTCAATTCAGCTCATTACAAAGATTGATTGGTGAGTCACCAATTCTGAATTACTCTATATTTAATGTATGGAAGAAAATTAAGAAAAATTATTCACAGCATGGTGACTGAAGCTTGATAACATTGATTCACTGAGTCAAATAGATCATCTTCAAAGAAAAGCCCACTATTAAGAATTTTTACTTAGTATAGCGTTGAGAAATTCCAAACCATACAAATATAAGCTGGTACAAAATGGTCTTCTACAGTCACGGAAGATGCATGTAGATGTAAAACAAAAAAGAAATAATAATAGCAATTTAAGGGGATACATAAAATTTTTATGATGATTGGTGGTTTAGAGATCTTACAAAAGTAAGCAATAGGTATAATACATTTGTTGAAGAATTCCATAGACTTGGCATGCCTTAGATGTTTTGCAAACTTGAACAAGGCAATCTTATGACTTACAGTATAGGGAAAGGAACAAATGATTAGCACAATACAATGATGTTGTAACCAATGTATATTTATGGTGGGTAGCAAACAGAATAGAAGCAATATTTAGGTCACACAACAAATGTTTTTGAGGCGAGCAGCCATTTTCAGTAAATGAGCATTCAGAATACTAAAAAGTTTAGGTATAAAATACATTTATTACTGCTGTTTGGTTTGTTTATGACCACTAAACATGAATCAATCAGCATGAATACACTGAATTCTGTAGTAAAAAGCACAGTGCAGAAAATTCCTTGTTTTGGTATGTGTTAATAGCCTTACCTTATGTAAACCATAGAGAAACTGTTTTTAATCTATAGGGATATGGTTATATCTGATTATACTTAGTGAAAAAATAATGTAAGGAGTGAGACAACAAACATATAATAAGCTTGTAAAAGTCATGAGGTTTGCAGTTGCACACTCAGAACTAAGCTGCTTTGGTTCTAACTAACTAACTAACTAACTAACTAACTAACTAAGCTGTAAGGTTCCCCTACAGGCCCAGACTGGCAATCTGTGGGTCCTGGCAAATACCAGAGGGGCTGCTATAAAGTTCCATAGAAAGTCAGTATTTAGTGGTCTGGAGGAGGCTGTTTGGGCCTCTATGTGGGCTGATTGGGCCTCTGTGTACCTGAAATGCCAGGGCCTATTTTAATTCTCAGTTCGTACCTGTTCCCCTATACCAACTACAGAAAGAGGGGCCCATTTATGATTGCCTGAGCCAATATGCTCTAAGAATCTTTAAGGCTAACGCACACAAGGTATCCTAACTCACACTTGGTTTCTTGCTGTAAAAACTCGACAACTTTCATAATTTTACCAGAATGAGCTTTACAAACAAAAATTTGGCAGCTTTTAGGTGCAAAAAAGTTTTTTTTTGTTGCGAAAGCCAGTTCAGGTTTTCTTAATGATTGCTAATGCCAAAAAGCATAAGCATACTTATATAGACCCCTGAATGGTAATGGGTTTACTATGAGCTAACTATTTAACCAAAGTATGTGAGCAATACTGATGTGGGCACAATCCTTTAAGGCAGCAAGAACATGTAGATATAGGAATTGTGGCCACATTTTGTTATTTAAATTATTATATATCTTATATTGTTTCTATGTATCCCTGATTTTTAAACTAATACAGCATTATCTAATTAAAAGAATTATTCTTCTTCTACCTCTGCTTTAGATTTACTTAGCAGTTTGCTTGCTATGGTATTCATGTAGCAGAGGAATCAAAGCCTAGATTTGTGACTGTGCTGTATCTACACTAGCTACTGGCCAGACAGCTATTTGACTTTCCAGCCCACCCGATCCCACAATGCACTTCAAGTATGGGAGGAAGGGCAGGTAGGTTGTATTTTAATGTTTTAAACTATAAAGCAAAGTTAGTGATGGCTCGGGTGGGTCAAGCCAAAGCCACAGGAGAGTTTTATCAGTTAAGTACATGCAGTTAACCAGAAGATATAGCTAACAATTTTATGTGCATGATGCCTTGACAAAACTTAAATACGACTCAGATGTTAAACAATTAAAGGGGTTGTTCACCTTCAAACACTTTTTTTCAGTTCAGTTGGTTTCAGATATTTCACCAGAAATAAAGACTTTTTCCAATAACTTTCTATTTATGACCATTTTTCTTATAGTGAAGTATAAAGTTGCATTGTTCACCTTCTAAAGCAGCTTTGGGAGGGGAGGTCATGAACCCTTTAACTGTTCTGAATGGATACATTTAGTTAATACATTTGTTATCTTTGTCCCTGCTGAGCAGAATCCCTAAGTTTCATTAAAGGCAGCTGTTATAATTAATATAATAATTGCTAATATTCCACAGATACTGCTGAGAAAAGTATCAACTAATTGTATCAGCTACTGTAAATGCAGCAAACTGTTCAGATGCTCCTGGATCACTGAGGTGCCAGACAGACCCTAGAGGCAGGAACATTCAACTTTAAACTTATATTTTGGGGAAAAGGTAAAAAGGAAAAGATAGAAAGCAACAGAAAAAAAGTCATTGTTTATGGTGAACAATCTGAAAACTATTGAACTGAAAAAACTATTTGGAAGGTGAAAAACCCATGTAAGCCATGTTCTGTTCAGTGTAACAAAAGGCTTTTATGTCTAGGTCTTTTAATTTGCCACTTTGTGTTTCAAATGTTTAACTCTAAGTCTGTTCGCAATATATTTCTATGCCTTCCTTATTCTTTCTTGCTTTCTGTTTCTGTTTCTCCATTATGAAACTGGTTGATTGGGCCAATATTTCAGTATAGGTATGAGAAAACCATTATCCAGGAATCTCCAAATTATGGGAAGGCTGTCTCCCATAGAATCCATTTTATACATTATACATTTTTACAAACTATTTCCGTTTTTTCCTGTAGTAATAAAACAGTACCTTTTACTTGATCCTACCTTAGATATAATTAATTTATTTACTTTATTGGAGGAAAAACTAGCCTATTGGTTTTATGTAAGAAGTTTCTAGTAGAGTTAAGGATTGAAGATAAAAATTACAGAAAGATCCATTAGCTGGAAATCCCTAGGTCCCGAGCATAATGTATAATGGGTCCCATACCCATATATATATATTTTGTATTTGTAAATTCAATGTATTTATACACTGAGTTGATATTGCTTTTAAAACTAAACACACATTACAATATGGTAGCCAATATACAGTATTAACTGATGATCAAATTGCAGTGTACATCCATCACTCCATGTTGGATTTGGTTCAGTCTGCTGTGATAAAAAAAATCTGCTATACCAGCTTTTCTGTGGTAGCATTGCATAGATCTTCTTACATGATCTCAGATGAAACAAAAATAAATTTCAAGAAGTTAGATTTGGGGAGAGGAGGCTTGTTAATTATGTAAAGCACTGTATTATACAATACAAATGAATATATACATGAAGACCACCACACATGCACGTAAACCAGAGTTATTTCTGAGAGATTTTGTTTAAAGAAGGTTTAGCAAAAAAAAATGATGAAAAAGAGGAAAAAAAGAAAAGTACAAACTACAGTATTAGCAGAAGATTTACTTTTCTACCAAATTCATAAACTATCCATTTTTTACAGAGCACCAACAAAAAAAGTCCTAAAGACTTGTTCCGACAACATGTTAAGAGTCATTGGTATCACCACAGATACAAAGTTTGCTCCAGCTTTATTAACCATTTTAGTCAATGTAGACATGATATTTACTCTTGAATTTCCTCAACTATTTGTTGGATGCGGTAGTTGCAACACCTAGTACACGGTTTTCACCTCGTAATTATTTGAAATGAATGAACATGGTGAACCTCTTCCAAAATCATGCTGAAAAAATCTAAAACATATCAGTTCCAAAACTGGTAAGAAATGCTAAAAATCTCCCAACGGACTTAATTATAGAATACAGAAAACACCTTAATAACACCACATAACGTCCATTATTTCCTCTTAAAATGGCAATGCATTGGTACAATTATTAATCAAGGATATGCATGCATTACATTGAAGCTATATTAGTTTTGAGTCTGTATTAAGACGTATTGTGTCAATCACCTAGAAGTCATAGTAATAACACACTGTACATGTACATATACAGTAGGCCTGGGATGCAAGATATGCTAGAGGCTAAAAAGTAAATACATCTAATAGGCTAGTTTTGCTTCCAATAAGTATTAGGCAAATTTTTGCCAGCCCACTGCTAATTCACTAAAATGTGAATTTGCACTCAGGGAGGTGAAAAGAAGCGACGTTTCATTACCGTTACTTCGTCAGGCAGTGCATTTACGCTATCGATGCCTAATTTAAAAGTATAATAGAAGTATAAGTTAGAGCCACTACATTACACTAAACAAGCCCAGGAAACCTTTAATAAATAAAATAAAGTTGTCCTATTGCCCTAACCATGTGCCCACTGTATAGTTGAGTTGCCATATGTTAGGAAATGTAGGGGGGAAGGAGGGTAACCCCCCCAAACAAATTACGCTATTTTTCAGATTATCACACTAAAAAACGGAAAACCGCCAGCGGGACTTAGAAAAAATGTTACTTTTTTTTCAAACTCCTATCTATTGCATTGAACTTCGCAAGGTCTGATCTGTCGAAGTAAAGTCTAGCGCAAGAGGTAACGTTCAGTAAAATGAGCATCTTAGTGAATTAGTGTAGTTATGTTTCTTCGTCAGTGCGCAACTTCGCCTGGCGTAAGGGTGCGAAGTTGCGCTAGTCTATCTACTTCAAAAATTTCGATTTCGATTTGCGCTTTAGTGAATTTGCCCCATAATGGACTATTCAGGACTCTTTTAGAAATGGTTCTGTAAACAGATGTGATGCTTTATGCCTTTGTGTCTGATTAAATACATTAAAACTGCAAAAATAACAGTTGCCACTCCTATCATGAAGAACTGTACTCTTTTATGATTATGTTTAAATTTGTGTTTCATAAATAGCTGCTTTTTTGACGAGCATTTCAGACCTCTGCAATTGTTATTGACAACAAACATGGTATTTCACTAAAGTCTTTTTTTTTTTTTGCTGCAAGTGTCCAGGGTAGGGAAGCTGTGGTTGTGAATTCAAAATATCACTTTATGATGGAAAATGACAGAAAATGTATCATTCTGACATTAGCTGTGGAAGCTGTTATAAGAAAAACATGCGGAGACTGCCATCTAGCGGCAATTTGAAGATTAAAAAAAAAGATATCACCATGAATAGAAGAAAAACTGACAGCAAAACTGTTTGTCTTGCAGAGACATTAGCAAGATGCTGGATCAATCAGATCCAGCCGACCTTGTCTGCCTTAAAAGCTAACTAACTCAAGTATAAATGCTGGCACACCAGTAACTTTTGAACCTTTACAGCTGAGAATCTTTATTTAATTTGAGTAAAGATCACACCAGAGATTTCAAATTGCCCTCAGCAAAGACATGCTGCAATACACTCATAGATTTTTGAAGGCTAATGTTATTTATGGTTTATGAGCTAACTGCATTTTATGTGTCGAAATGAAATAAACCATTATTCTCCTGCGAAAGCAGAAAAAAGATGAACTCTTTTGCCCTTGAATTAAGTAATAAAGGCCGTCGTATTAAGATGAGCAATTGGACTGTAAAGTTAAGGTTTAACAAAATTCAGCAATGTTTTAGCTAATAGCAAGTTTATCTTACTTTGACTTCAAATATATGCCTATGTGTATAAATGAGAGCTACTGGTCTTTCAAAGCATCTCTTGGGAATTGTGTCAGAACTGTAGCAAAAAAAGCATTTTTATTTCAGAGGCTAGAGCCTTGATATGTGTATTATAATGTATGTACTATTTAGTAGGGAGGTTAAAAGACAACCTTTATCAAAATAGTTTTTCTTGAAGCAGTTATGCTACTGTTTTTCTTTGCAGCTATGTAATAAACAAAAATGAATTCATTTCATTTAATGTCATGCTTTTGAATACTGAAGGCTGTGTTGCGTTATGGTGTTTATAGCCAGGCCTTAAAAACGATAAAAGATTAAGAAGACACTATCACCACGCATCTGCTTTTTGCCTTTAGGTGTAAAGAGATTGCGACCTATAATATAAATGTATAAAATACACTCATTTCAATTTCATAAGCAAATACATTATTATCACTACCATAAATATGTTTGCAGCCACTGATACACAAATACAATGTATACAGCCAGTCTTTTAAAACGGTCTCATTTTATGAACCACAAAAAAATTTATGGGGAGAGAAACTGTTTTCGGGCACATGCCAAGGTTTAAGCTGTTTAAAGGACAAGGCAAGTCTAGTGAACTTGTTTATTTGTATTAAAAGACACTTTAGCGGCGATCTGTATTCCCCTCAAACAAGAGTTGTCTTCAAGCAGCACTATCAAATTTATATTAAAAAACCGACTTGTTTCTGCTCAATTTCCAATAAGGCTGCAGTCTGAAAGCAACACCAGGATTTTGTGCAGTGAGTCTCCCACAGAATATGGAATATGCGCAAAACTGGGCAAGTATCAAAGTAGACGGCTCAAGTAACCAAAATAATTCCCCCTGCAGCCAATTGCAAACTTCCTGTCCAGTTGCCATGGTGACATGCTGATTTAAATGAAAGAACGTCAACGATCGGCAGGCTATCTGTAAGCTTTCCACAGCTGAGACTGTTGATTGTGTTTTTCTTTGGCTGTCACCCTACATGCCAGCACTTGGAGCATTACCACTACACTAAAGTAATATCAGGTCTGAAACAATTATATCGGGCCAGGAGAATGAGCTAAAAATGGCACATTTACACAAACAATGTAACATGGAAGCGTTGCAAGCTCTTGAGGAGACTAATATTTTGGCTGAAAGCAAACATAGGAAGTGTTTTTCAGCATTATATAGTTAGTGGTTCAATGCATCAGAGGGTTTAACTGAGGGGCAAAAACTCAGTACTAAATGCTTGCCTTGACCTTTAATTTGCAGATGGTAATACGACGGCTGTTTTTTTTAAATCATTTTTGCTAGAATGGAGGACAGGGTTATTCAGTTATGTACCATAAGATCTGTTGAGGACAGGTATTCTATTTGATGATGTCCTAATGCAGTCTGAGGGCTACATTTGGCATGTAAACCTCCAGTTAAACAGCTCTGCTTTAGAAAATAAGTTGTAAAAGAAGAAAGATCCAGATCAATACATATATATGTTTGTTTGTTGCGCCTGACGAAGATCCCTGTGGGGGATCTAAACGTTGAGGCTACTAAATGTTTTTGCATTACAAACACTGTGAGTGCTGCAATCCTCTTTCTTTTGCATATACTCTGTGCTGGCACCCAGGTAGTACCTTTGTTAACGGAGTTCACCACTGATTCTGGTATATATATAAATATGTATATATATTTATAACTGCAAAAAGGATCATCACTCTCAGGTCTTAAATTTGTAGAAAATATTTTTTTATAATAATGACTTTGAGAAAGGCCTTGGATGGGTCCGAAACGTTAGTCTTGAGCCAATTTATTAATAAAAATATTTTCTACAATTTTAAGACCTGAGAGTGTTGATCCTTTTTGCAGTTATTGGAGACCCACACTCTCAGTTCTTAAAATAAAAATGTTTTATTTATCGGTACACTGTCTAAACTGTCTAAGTTCCTGCCAAATTCTGTATTTAAGGCAGTTTTGTAAACCTTTAGGCACTTTGAGAAAGGCCTCAGTGGAGGCCGAAACTTCAGTCTTATTTTAAGACCTGAGAGTGCGGATCTTCTTTTGCTGTTGGATAGTTGATTATTTGATACTGCACCCAGGCAAATTTAACTGCTTTTTCATGAGTGCTGGCTACTGTGCATATTTATATATATATATATATATATATATATATATATATATATATATATATATAAAGATGAAAGAAGGATCCGCACTCTCCTTGTTCATGGTGCTGAATAGTGTTTATTGGAATTCACATCCAACGGATGTGAATTCCAATAAACACTATTCAGCACCATGAACAAGGAGAGTGCGGATCCTTCTTTCATCTTTGTGAATTTGCTTTGATTCAGCACCTCCGCTTCAACACAGACCCAGATGTGCAGGCACAGCAGATTATATATATATATATATATATAGACAAATGCAAGAGGTCCTCTGCACTCAACCCATTATCAATATATTTAAGACATTGAGACATTCTGTGCATACAGCTACTAAAAAATGCCTTACCCTTTAAACAACAGGGATTGTTTGTCCATATACTGCAATATATTTAAGCTGGCCAACTACGTCAAAGTCATCCCATATCTGGCCAGTCCTACGCTCAATTTTCATCTGATTCATTAAGAATTCCATTACTTCATTAAACATTTTACAAAGGGACTAAGTTTTACCTGCAACTTACTTGCTGCTTTCAAAGTAAAACTCCCAATCATGGATGCCCTTTTATTAGCTACCAGTGGGATCACCTGACTATAGTTGGAAAGGGTGGGGGCCACAACAAAGAGCTGGTCACCGCTCCAGTATAACTACAACAAACAAGGGAAAGTTGCGCTCACCACTAATTTTTAAAACCATTAGGCGGGGGTGCAATGAGGCTGTGACCACAAAATACATATAGACAAATGCAAGAGGTCCTCTGCACTCAACCCATTATCAATATATTTAAGACATTGAGACATTCTGTGCATACAGCTACTAAAAAATGCCTTACCCTTTAAACAACAGGGATTGTTTGTCCATATATTGCAATATATTTAAGCTGGCCAACTACGTCAAAGTCATCCCATATCTGGCCAGTCCTACGCTCAATTTTCATCTGATTCATTAAGAATTCCATTACTTCATTAAACATCTTGAAAAAGGTCCCAGTTTGGACCGAAACGTTGGATTGAGGTGCAATCATACTGAGAATAAAGAGAACACTTTTTTTTCACGCAATACACAGTGAGTGCTGATCCTTTCTTCAAATTATATATATATATATATATATATACCTATATATATATCTATATACACTATAAATATGTTATAGATATATACTGTAGATAGATAGATACTGTACATAGACAGCACTCACCCATTATTGTTGGCCATATACTCTAATATATATACAGTATACTGTAATATATTCAAGCTGGACAACTACGTCATCCAAATTGTCATCCCTGGTATGGCCAGTCCTACACACTTTTTTAATTTATTAAGATAATTCATTAAGAATTCTTCTGCTTATCAAAATCTTCTCCTGTCTGGCCCAAAACCCTTTGCTATAGCCCTGGAATGGTGGGCTAATAAAATTGTGGGTTTGGAACAAGAAGATTGGGAAGAAGCAACAGAGAATATATACTTGGGCCTCATCTCTCTAAAAGATAAGCTTATACAATATAAAATCATGCACCATGTGTATATCACTCCTACACTTAGACAAATGGGTTGAACACCCTCTGACCTCTGCCCCAGGTGTCAAATACCAGCAGCTGACTTTTTAATGTGGGAATGCCAATATGTCCTAGGTTTCTGGACGCAAGTGGCAAATTAGCTAGCGGATAATCTGGACTTCCCTAGAATAATAAACCCAACTGTCTGCCTTCTAGGTGTACTAGAGGAAACCATACCTGCTAAATATCCTCGACTCTGCTATAGAATTCTATTATTTTACTCAAAAAAAAACTATAGCTCTACATTGGATGGGCAACACTCCACCCTCTCTTAGAGCTTGGATACAACTAGTCAATATGATAGTACCCCTTTACAAGCTTACATATGAGGTCAGAGGAGCTCCAGCCAAATTTGATAAAATTTGGGGCCCATGTTGCGAGATAGACCCAAACCTCCCATAGCCAGATCAGGCTAGAAGTACCCCCCCCCCCTTTACTAGCTGTAGGTGGCTGTTGGGACCGTTCAAACACTATATGTAGACCCCACTAAACCAAACCCCTGATCCGGAATAAAGTATCTGAAGTGTACTTCTGAACCTATTGGCAATGACTGTCACCACATGTTTAAAGTCACCATGTGTTCTCATAAGGCTAGAGTTAAAGCAAAATAAAACTTACCTTTAAAAAAAAAAAAAAAAAAAAAGAATTCTTCTGCTTCATTATACATTTTACATAGGGACTACATTTTACCTGCAACTCACTTGCTTACAAAGTTATAACTCTTTATTGGCCACCACTGGTATCGCCTGAGTATAGCTGGAAAGGGTGAGAACTACAACATGGAGCTGGCCACTACTCCTGTATAAATTGTAAAAATGGCAAAATTGTGCTCACCACTAAATTTTATACCATTAGGTGTGGGTGCAACTAGGCTGTGACCAGAAAATTTATATAGACAAAGATAAGAGGTCCCTTGCACTCATTCCCATTATCAATATACAGTATATAGGACATGTTATGCCATTAAGATTAAAATTGTTGGCAAAGGTGGTCTTTATGATAATCACGCAGGGAACACTCAGCACAGCAACTTGTGAGAAGATTTACTTTTGAATCACACAGGGATAAAACAGAGCACCTTTAACAATGTGGAAAACCAATAACAATATGGTGGATGGAAGAGCAAACAGAGTGCATTAAAACTATAGCACATATAATTGAAAACACACATTACCGATATTCACTGCGCCACCTTGTGAACATTTAATTTTAGCACACAAAGTTTTAGCATGAATGCTGTTGCATATTTCACAACACCCCTTCTCAACAAAGAAAGGCTTAAACCGATAAGCCAATCTTGTTTAACAATTACAGGTGTATATTTGCATGTAGAGGCTTGGTAAGGATATCTGCAACTATATCCTCCATTAATACAATTGTCTTTGCTTTTGTATCTCTCAACTGTACTATAACTGTTATACTTGATTCATCTCCTTTTCAGTGGCCTTTATGCACTTATTGTCTTCCCCTTCTGGAAGTTATAATATGTCTTCCAAACATGTAGGCTCACATATGCAGCCTTTATTTTCTTTGTATGAAAGTCGAGCAGGTGGCTTGTCTTTGTTCATTCTTGTTGAATTGTTTTAGAATACAATCTGTTTTGTATGTAAGTAGCTTTCATTGCTGCTTCGCCCCAGTATTTTTCAGATAGTCAGGAATCAGTCAGCATACATCTGATCATTTCTGTTAGGGCTCTATTTTTCCTTTCAGCTAACTCATTATGTTCTGGTGTATATGGTATAGTCTTTTGATGCTCTATCCCAATTTGTTTTAGGAAATTCTCTGCTTTGTGTCCAGTGAATTCACCTCCATTGTCACTTCTGAACACAAGTGGACTTTTGTTATTCATTTGTCATGTATTGTATCAAACACTTCTGATTTGTTTTCATTAGATATGTGGCAATGTATCTTGAATGGTCATCTACAGTATAAAGGTTACTATGTATTTGTAAGTTCCTGGTGTGGGCACTCTGATAGGACAACACACATGTGACGTCATCACAAGCAGCAGGGAGAGCCACAAGGGGAATAGAGGAGAATCCAACTTGCAGGCAGAATCACCATTCTCCACACCCTGGATGTAATATACCTGCATATGGACTTGTGATTACATATGAGCAAAACTTCACCATAAATGTGAGTGTAAAAAGTTTTTTTAAAAAGGAAGATTTTAATAAACAGAATTACACTATGGCATTTTATTTTTTCTGAGCCAAAGGTGCACTATAGGAGGATTCATACTGGGAAACATTATATGCGTCATACCCAGATTGGGTCTTGTAAGTAGGCACTTCTGCTAAACGGGTGAAGGCCTTTGAAGTGAATTGGTATTGCCAGATTTAACGGGAAACAAATGGTTCACCTTAATAATTGTACAAATAGAAGCAATTATCCACACAGGGTGTTACATGAACTAATTGGAATATACTACACCATATTGCGCTTCTAATCTCTCCGTTGCCTTAGGCGGTGATCCACGGACGTGATTAGGACAACACACATCACTGTGTATAAAGTCAAGTGGTTTTGAAGCTCTTTCCTGGATTACTTATGGAGGATTTGCTCTTGTAGCTTTGGCTTTGATATAGTTGATATAGATGCTTATCCACTCTGGCTGTTGTTTCTACCTTTTATCCATGCTGAATGATGGGCGAATTTATTCGCCAGGTTCGAATATACAGACAATTTCTGTGTTTCGCCGCTGGCGAATAATTTTGCAAGACAGCAGAGAAAATTTGCTGGTGTCAAAAAACTTTGGATGCATGTCGAAAGAGTCGCTCACGTCAAAACTGTAGAGCATCAAAACTATTTGGATGCACATTGACTTTAACGCTGGTGTCAGAATTTCTTTCTGAATAGTGCGCTTGTCATCTTGGAAGTTTGTGGTGACTCCTTTGGATCCCTATTGCCTTATGGATAAGAGTCCACCTTCTAGCACATATTTTATTGGTATAGGCAATCTGTATCCATCAGCATTGTGACATATAAGAATTCCATGCCCAATTGCCTTTTGCTCTTGCGCCTGAAGCCTACTCTGTTCTCTTTCTTGTGTACCTTTGTAACTGTGGCATTAAGGACTGCCTCAATATTAGTCTCTGTATTGTCAATAGCTTAATCCTTTCTGTGCCTATATTCATCTATGAGCCTGGTTTTGACAAAATCTATTTTTATTTCAGCTTCATGCCTTAGGGCATTAATCAGTGCACTGTATAATTCAGGTAAACTGCACAGAAGTATGGTTGATATGTGGCTGTCTTTTATATCCTGTCCAGTTGTGTCACAACAATTACCTGCTCTTGTGTATCCTTTCCTGTACCTAGTCTAATCTAGTACAGTTTCCTTGGCAGGAATAGTTTGCTATTCATGTTGGATCTTTCATGCAGCATTTGCAATGCACCCCACATTCCTTTAGCAGTATTCAGATACCTTATATGAATAAGCTGGTCATCTTCCACTAACAGATTTATTGTTGCCCATGCCTGTCTGTTTGTGTATCCCATTCCTGGTTATTAACATCTGGTCTATCTGTTGTTATAACTTCCCACAAGTCATTTATGGATAGAATAATTTCTACTTTAAACTTCCACAGTTGAAAATTCTCATTATTCAGCTTAGCCACTGCTTGAAGTTCAGAGCTGCCAGCTATGTCTGCCTCACTTCCTTGGCTGTACAATGTTGTGATTCTTGCTTGTGTTTTGTATTTCACAGTACCTCTGGAAGATTCCTTGTGTCAGTCTGTTCTCTGAGTTAGATTTTGCTTTGGCCTTTCTACTCCACTAGGGGGACGCATCAATCAGCAGAGATAAACTCGCAGCACCTCCACATCTGCTCACTACAAAAAAGAGCAGCAAGGGAGACTGCTGGTCACTTCCCAAATCGTATTTTAAACAGTTAGTTCTGCATTCGGGCACCAAGCCAGTAAACATTTTTAAATGAGAAAACTGAGCTCCAATAACTTTATTACCTCTTTGAAATTGATACTGTACCTCAAAATATACTGTTTGCTTCTTGCTGTATACATTTCCTCACTGTATCTAATCATGACATTTTTCAGTCTTGCCTTATCATACAAGTGCAGAGTTATGTGGTTGTATGGAATGATGGTCACACAGTGCAGAGGGAAATAGCTATGTCCTTATAGGAATGGGAGAGTCAGTATGGCTTTGTGTGTACCTGAGTTATTGGGGTGTATGTGTGTCTAAGAACTTGTCTGTGAACTGGGTATCACTTTGTGTGAGAGTTTATGAGAGTATTTGTATATTCCTGGTCAGTGTTTAACTGTATTTCTGAGACTGCTCCATAGAGCCTGAGCCTTTATAGGCAAAGCCTTTGAAGGTTAACTCTCTTGCTCAGGTATATCTCTCCTTAAAGAATATACTGTAGCATTTCTATTAATAATTTATATTATCTGGAAAATCAAGACTGAAAAATATATGTGTACAAATGAAATAACAGAGCACATTTTAACACTTACAGCTGCCAAGCAGAAATTAATCTTCCTGCTTCTATAAAAATACTCTGCTAACAAATACTGAACATACTGACATTAACTAGTAAACATTATGCACTGAAATTAGTCCCTTTTTCCAGATGGCACATTTATCTGTGTTGGTGTTGTAAATGTATGATGTTAGCTGTGTACTGTCTACTGAGCAAAGAGTGTCATTGCTTTTAACTGAATTTTCTTCATAAATAGTTCCCAAACTATTTATTTGTTTAAAAGTCTGTTGGGAGGATGTAATATGTGTAGTTGCACAAATGTTTGCAGACATCATTGTGAACAGTAGCGTCCTTTTTGACCGATTACAGACACCAAGGTGGAAATTCACTAAAGCGTGAAGCTTCTAACGCTAGCGTTAATTCGCCAGTGTTACGTCAATTCGTAACCTCACAAATTTACTAACGCCGACTCTAGTGAATCTTCTCTAGCGAAGTAGATAGACTAGCGCAACTTCGCACCCTTACGCCAGGCGAAGTTGAGCACTGACGAAGGATTGTTACGGAAATTCACTAAGATGACCATTTTCCTGAACGTTACAACTTACACTAGACGTTACTTCACCAGGTCAGACCTGGCGTAGTTCAATACAATAGATAGGAGTTTGAAAAAAAAATTGGACATTTTTTCTAAGTCCCAAAAAAAGGCTAACGTGTTTTACCTTTAGTCTGAAAAAGAGCGTAATTTGTTTTTTGGGAAGTTACCATCCTTCCTCCCACATTTCCTAACATATGGCAACACAACTATATAGGGGGCACATGTAGGGCAATAGGACAACTTTTTTTTTTAATTAAATATTTTCTGGGCTTGTGTAGTGTAATGTAGTGCCTGTAACATATACTTCTATTATACTTTGAAATTCGTGCCGTATGCAAATTAGGCATAGCTAGCGTAAAAGTGCTTTGCCTGGCGAAGTAACACTAGCGCAACTACGCTACCGTTCGCCGACCTTAGCGTAACTTCGCACTTTAGTGAATTTGCGTAGCGCTGGCGAAAATTCGCCTGGCGAACGTTAGCGAATTTTTGCCGCTTAGTGAATTCCCCCCCAAGTTTCTTGCAAAGCTTGAGACCAAATGACTGTTGCAAACACTTGCCTAACTAACTATATTAGAAACTTTTTTTATTTTGCAGAGGCTATCTATTTACCCAGATTTTCTATACTTTTATAGGTCTCTATAAGAATAAATTGCATAAAACAGCTCATATGTAAAACCCTGCTTCATCTAAATAAATCCTTTTTTAGTAGTATGTGCCATTAGGTAATCCTAAGTAGAAAATTCCCATGTTAAGAAATAAGGGCCGCCCCCTGGAATCCTGCTATTCACAGTGTACACAAAAAGCCATTTATGTTAGGTCATATGAGCCAATTAAGGGACAAAGTTCTGTCTTTTGCTTCCACACTTCCTCCTGTTACAGTTACAGTTACAGCTGCAGTGTTTATGGTTAGTTGAACCCTGAGGTAGCACAGAAAATATCTTAAAATGGATGACAATATTTACTTAAATATATATATTCCAGTATGGCAAGACATTTAATATGATGTAAACATCTGTTGAGTAAATATTCATTTTGAGGGTATAGTTCTCCTTTAAATCAAGACTAGATATAAAAATGAATAATACTGAATCAGAAAACATGTTACTGAATCCTATTCCAACTGCATGTGCAGGATATGTTGTATATAGTATGACATGTTATCTGAAAATATTGACTTTAACTGATGTGGTGTCTGTCTTGCATTGATTTAAGATTGCAAATCTTAAAAAGGGCATTGTCTTAAAAGAGAACTAAAGTATAAATAAAGAAGTAGGCTAGAATTCTTTTACATTATGCTTTGGGCTTCTGTACCAGCCCAAGGCTTTAGCAGTAAAGATCAGTGTCTCCAAAGATGCCCCAGTAGCTCCAATCTTCTTCTCTGCTGATTCACTGCACATGCTCTGTGCTGCTGTCACTTACTGAGCTTAGGGACCCACTTACAATAAAAAAACGCAACATATTGTTAATGTTAAGAGCATTTTCGCTTTAGGCTTCTTGACTTATTTTCACTGCATTAAAAATTAAATATATATAAATATATGTCTGTGTGCAATATGAAGGGTTGTAAGAGCAAAGACAACTTCTTCTAACTCCAGTATATATAATGGTTTTATAAATAATATATAATTTAACACAATGTGTAATAATGAAACCCTCTTATCTTCTCTTTTATAAGATATTGTACAAGAGTAATGTTCTCTTTCCCACATGCCACAACTGAAAGAGCTGAAAACCATGGCAACATTAGCAATGTCATGGACTTAATGTTCACGAGTTTTCATGGCTACAAATATTGATTAAGTTGATTAAAAAAGCAATGGTTTCCAAGGCATACTTGCAAATAAGTGGGGGAGTAAATTTAAAAGGCATATGTATTCATAATGCTTCTTTCAGTATGCATAATTAAATTTACCTCAATATATTGTATATACAATATTACTTATTAACGTTACTTTTGCCTTCAAGGTGTAACTCTTACATGATATTTCTTCAACTAGTCGCTGTGCTCAATCTTACACAATGGGGTCCTGCAATGTAATCTAAAATCAATGGCAAACAAATAACAAATTGTTTAGTAATGTGAACCAACCCTTCATCTGGTTAATTAGAGACATTTGACATCTGCTATTAGCCAGATGATGCCTGATTTAAGCACATTGCCAATCATATCACACTGCTGCTTGGCTTTTATTATCTTTAGCTGCTACAACATTCAACAGGCTGTTATAAAGCATCTTTACTACCAAGTGTAACTTTCCACTAACAACAATCTCCAACAAGTATTACATTCAAAATACTTTTATGATCTTACCTACAGTCGATAATTTTAAGTAATTATTGTCATAAATGGAAGGAAATATGGCATTTTGAAACAGAAGAATACTACTGACATGATACATTTACAGTATTGGTGTGTCTATTGAACTGAAAGATCAAAAACTCACTTAAAATCAAAGATCGCTTATAGTTTGTCCTCAAGGTCAATAATAGTCATCTGAAGAAGTTTGGTTTTCTTATTACATAGCTTAATACCCATGTAGAGGTGGTAACTATGTCCAACAAAGCTACCAACATCTCTTGAAGGAATGTACAACTTGTTGTTTGTATTAAGTTTCTGTGGGTGAATAGTGGGTGCATAAATGCTATCCAATATGCTTTAGCTAGGTAGCAATAAACCCAGGAAATTAACTTTGCAAATCCATGAAATCAATGTAATGTAATCTAAGACTGAAAAACTTCATTTGTTTTATTAGCTCCCAAGTATACTAAAATAATGAAATATTCCAGGAGGACTGTGTCTTATTAAGCATGAATTATGTAGTAAAAATGTAAATGGTGAAATATACTTACATTTTTCTTTTAATTAATTCAATTCTGTGGTTACAGGTTAGTCGTGTAATGGTTTTGGATGACACTGTTCTAAATAATTTATAGAAGCATTTACTTGTTTACATTTTTATTTGCTGTTAAAGGATATATTCTTGGAGGACTTCATCTGGTTCAGTTGCTTGTGGATGGTGTTGATACATTTTTTGTAGATTAGATTATGTTTTCAGATCATAGAATAGCAAAGCATGTTGTTCAACACCAGTTTAATGTAAAGGTGATTCTTGATTGAATCAAAATATAAGTGCAATGAACATGTTATATTAAATGCCCAAATGAATTAAGCTTGCGTGCTGATTCTTATTTGATCTTTTCTTTGTCAGAAGGGGTAGGGCAGATTTGTAATGGAATGAGAAGTATTTTAGTTTATGTGAATGTGTGTGCATTAGTGATGTTTGGATTGAGAAAAATTCAGTCCAATCCCAATCCCAACCCTAACCCACCCACTCCCTAGGCTCTCCTGAGCCTGGCACCTACATTTATGGAACTATGTCTGACCCGCCCATCTCTGATGTCACAAAAGGGGCAGGGCAGGTGTGTGCCTATAAAAGGATGCTGCCAATGCCAAAAGCTGGTAAAGTAAGGTCACAGGCATGGAGAGCAGAAAAAGCACTGAACCCAAACCCACCCACAATCAGCAAAATGTGTGTGGAATTTGGCCTGAGCCCACCCAAACGGTGGGTAAAACTGCAAGTTTTGGGCTGGCCCCAAAATGGTAGATTTGCAGCAGCAGAAAAAACCCAGCCCCATCCCATCATTTCCAAATGTTTTTTGGAGTTATTTCAAATTTGTTTTATTAAATAAACATGGATTTTCGACTGATGTCTGACTTAAAATAATATCAACAGGCAGGCTACAAAGCACAAAATTGTAAAGACACAGAAAAGCCCAATCCCATAATATATGCTAACAGGACTTTTGAAATTATGCTAATGCAATCAATTTCCACACAGTATATCATAAAATCAATAGACTAGCGTTTGAGAACACATTCTCAGCTACAAAAAGTCTAATTGTCAGATTATTTATCATTTAAAAAGAGTAGCTACTATGATTAAAGTGTTGCATTGCCTATTTGTAAAAATTTAATTTTTGTCTTAAACACATCATATCATTAATAATAAAATCAGTTAAGGAGGATAAATAAGCAAAAGTGAGTTAGTTCACCTGCTTTAACCCTCCTCATAATAAGTGCAGGGACAGTAAGGATTTCATCTTTGTCCCAAACTGAAGTTGACCTGGAAGAGGGTCTAAATATCAAAAAGTGTGTCTTCATTCATTCCTATTCCCCTATCCTTTAGAGTCAGATTCATAATCAGGGCTATACTTATTGTATCAGACATCTATATGGTAAATGCATTTTTTGCAAAAAACCCGTTTCCTCTGTCACTGGCTATGTTTCCACAAAATCGAGCAACAGAGATTGGGGGGGTAGAGGGTATGAGGTTTGGGTCTTGGGAGTGATGCAATGAGCATGCTCATTGCATCATGATGTTCAACCAACATCATTGCATGTGTCCTGATAGGTTCAAAGAGGTCCGGTGGCCTCCTAGGCAGAATGCAGCCCTGTTCCTAATCAGAAAAATGTCTCCATTCCTAAACACATTCACCTTTGTTGATGTAGATGCTCAAAATCAATCTAAACAATATCTATGAGGGGAATAACAATGGAGACAGCAGATAAAATTGTAAATGGAATTTCAACTTCATCATTATCACGGAGGGGGATAAGGTGCATGTGTTGGTTAAATGTAAAAAGAGATCCCTGTGTAATATATGTGAACACTGATAATTTCAAGGATTAGTTCACCATTAAGTTAACAGTATAGTTATTGTTACACTTTCATACCCATCTTTTATTCAAGGTCCTCTCCTATTTGTATTTCCGTCTCTTATTTAAATTATTACGTTTGATAGAGTAATGTGGAGCCTAGCAGCCAGATATCTGAAACTGCAAACTGGCTGAATAAAAAGATAAATAACTCAACAACCAAACAATACAAAAAAATTAGCAACTCAGAATATAACTTTATATCATTCTAAAAGGGTGAAGAACCCCTTTAAGTACTTGATTCCCATTAGAGCATTAGAGCACTGCACACCATGAAAGTAATTTACAAAGACCCTGGACAGAAGTCCTAGAACTTTAAGGGGTGTAAGTGTGTGTCCTTAATCTTCACACAGAGAACACTTCTTCCTAGGGTATTGCTGAACTCTGTATTTTGCAGTGGAAAAAAAGTGTAAGGTGAATAGTGCAGAATCAGTGGGCACAGCTCACCAGCTAAACACCTGCAGAATTGTATTAAAGGGGAAATCAACCCCCTTTATAATACAAGCCTCTACCCCTACCCTCCGTAACCCCCCCCCACTCCTCCCCAAACAGGAGTTACCACGAGTAAATACCTCTAAGCCAGTAATTATCCCTTGTTGCAGAGTCAGCACAGTGGAGCTCACTGGGGCCATCTTCAGCCGCTTCTGTAATCTTTGGGTCTTCTTCCGGTGCTTCAGTAATTTTGTCACTTTCGGTGCATGAGGAATTGTAGCTAACTGGGAAAATACTCCAACTGTGCATGTGCTGATACAGGGCTTGCTTACTGAGATCACCAAAGTGGCTGAAGATGGCCCCTGTGAGCTCCGCTGTGCTGACTCTGCAACAAGGGGTAAGTACCAGCTTAAGGGTGTGGAGGGTAGGGTTTTTATTATAAGGGGATTGAGTTGTCCTTCAAAGGGAGGGCCACAACTCTTTTTGCTGTGGAACTGAGTGCAGAGACCTACAGCATTCGTTTTGACAGGAAGGCAGAGCGCAAAATGCAAATGCTGGATTCCAATAATTTTTTGGACTTTACATTCTGCCTTTCCATTCAAAAATTACCTCTTATGTCTTAAATCTAACTTACAAGTAGTGGTATACAGACTGGGTACAAGCACTTTCTGTATAGTACTTTAATATGCACTATTAATACAGTACTTTATGTTCTTTTATATTCTGGATTCCTCACAAATTGTGTGTCTGCAGAATTTTTTTATTCCTCATTAGAAGGGAGTCTAGGACTCTAACTCAAGACCATACCAGGCAACAGTGTTGTAATTTTACATAAAAAAGAAAAATCCTTAGATCTTCTTTTTACATCTGCCTTGTTTACCATCTGCTAGAAGCCTTCATATGTCAGTTATCATTCTAACCTACATTCTGAATGCGAACATATTTCATTTGTGTAAACATATATTCATATAAGGCAGTAGGGATTCTGTCCTTCCCTTACACAGAACATCTCTAGTGTAGTTATCTCCAGGGCCGCCATTAGAAAACATTGGTGCCAGGGCCCCCCTTATTTTATTATATTTTAAAAAAATATTGATGCAGGGGCCTATAGAGTATTAAAATAAAACATTGGTGGCCAGGGGATTAAAAAAAAAACCCCACATTGGTGAGCTCGTGGCTTCAGGACTTCATTTATAGCTGTTTTCATGACTTCGGTTCTTTTCGCTGCTTCAGGACATCAGTGTTGGCTTCTTTCGTGACTTCGGGTATTTTCGCCACTTCAGGACTTCAGTGTTGTCTCCTTTCGGGACTTCGGGTCTTTCTGCCTCTTCAGGACTTCGTAATTGTTCCACACTTCTGCCTCTGGACTTCGCGTCGTGCTCGTAAGGGGGGCCCGGCTCTTTTTAATATTGCAGCGCTGCCGGGCCCCCCTTCAGCCCCGGGCCCAGGACACTTGTCCCCCCTGTCCCCCCCTGATGGCGGCCCAGGTTATCTCTAGCTAAGGAGCTGGGTGTGTAGTGAGGTTACTGTGTGCTTGGAGCTGCAAGGAGTAGCATCAAGCCAGGCCTAATTAAAGTAAAAGGTAAATAGACATTTTTTGGGGGGGAAATGGTATGTGTACTAAAAGAAAGAACCCCATATATTTCAAATTGTGGTACACAGATAACTATTACAAAAATAATTTCTGTTATCCAGAATGCTTGGGACCTGGTATTTTCTGGTTAGGGGTCTTGGATCACTATACTATAAAGTAATTTAAATTAAATAAACCCAATAGGATTAATAAGGATTAAATATATTTTAGAGTCAAGTACAAGGTAATCTTTGTTATTTCGGAGAAAAAGGAAATCATTTGTAAACATTTTTGTTATTTGATTAAAATAGAGTCTATGGCAGATGACCTTCCCAGAATTCTGAGCTTTATAGGTCTCTGGATAAGGAATCCCATACACAAAAAACTATGTGAGTTTTACTCTGCTGATTGTTGAACGCATTTTATATTGAAAATCACTGATCTCCTAGCAACACTATGAACTAATGTGTAACTGAGCAGCACAACAACCTTTACTTGCCTTTAATTAAGGAGATCCAGCTAATCTTTAAGAGTAATTATAGTAAAGGTAGAATGGAAGCTAGAAGCAATAATAAGCTCCATATTGTACACAAAACAAAGAAAGAATTATTCAGTATTCAGTCCCATGCTGTAGACTTGACTAGCTGCTAGAAGGATTTATATACCAGCAATCTGTCTAACGTTTGTTCTGAAGCAGCAAGCAGGCCCGGATTTGTGAATTTGTCAATGGGACTTTTGACGGCGGCAACAATTCACGGGTGTCAAAATTGACGCTGCGACAATTCTGATGCTAGTGACTAATTACATAGCAGCTGTTTTGTCCTATTACATTGGTCAATGGCCACGCAGTAAATTATCGCCAGCAAAATTTTGAGGCCATTTCATGAATTTATTCACCAGCCGCGAAATTTTAAAATTCGCCACAAAGTAGTCCTCACCTATGAGATGTAGTCCCTTGAGCACAGGTTGGGTAGGGGTACAGATTTAAGGAAAGCACAGCAGAGTTTACTAGATTTCCACTGAAATTCATTCAGCAGCTCTCGCCAACAAAGAAGATGATGATTACACCTACTAATCCCTTTACCATGGGAATATCAGGGACTTAACTCAGTAAAACCCCTCAGCCTAGGGTCCCTTCTTATCTACCTAAAACAGATATGTACTGACTCTGTAGTGCTTTACAAAAATTAGGGGTCTATTTATCCAAAATCAATTTTGCGGGATTGTTTTTCCAGATAAGCAATTTGCCAGGAACAGTAGCAATTTGCAACAAATACCAATATATGAATACTATAACTATGTCACTGATATCATATAAAAGCTGTAACTGTTAAATATATGCTATTTACACTTTTTTAACCATTTGAGTGGCATGTCTCTAGTCTAATTCTGGGCAATGTCATTCTGTGGCTACTAAAGCAAATAAAATTCTCTCTTGCATAAAAAGGGGCATTAACTCAAGGGATGAAAACCTAATTATGCCTCTTTATAGGTCTCTGGTAAGGCCTCATCTGGAGTATGCAGTGCAGTTTTGAACTCCAGTCTTTAAAGAAGAAGTAAAGTCTAAAATAGAATAATGCTAGGAATTCTGTATTTTGTTTACAAAACATAAATCAAACAAATAAATCACGTTTTCAAACTTTGTTACTTTGTTTAACATCTTTGCAAAACCAAGACTATGCACATACTCAGTGTGGTCTGGGCTGCTTAGGGATTGTCAGAAATGATCAAAACAGCACAAGTCAAATAATATCTGCCAGAATCAGAATATGCAGAATGCACTCTGCACTGTGTTGTCATGTAATCTAATGTGGATTTTATAGTTCTTGTATTATTTAATACAAACTTTCTCCAACTCTCCAGAACCAGTGGCTGCAGCAAAATAATCCTCCAAATAGAATCCCAGTTTATCTGTTTAAATCTGGCTCCACAATCTTAGTCCCTGCAGCTGGAGTTGGAAACATTGAAGGGGATATAAAGGCAAAAATAAAATCCAATACAAATCTCTACACAGTCACTAACAGCTCTACAGGGAAACAAACAAAGCTTGAGTTCTGCATGGCTGGGAAGTAAGGCAGGGGCTCTACCTGCTGTTCATATGTATGATTGTTTCCCTGCAGAGCAATTAGGGACCTTCTGCCAATTCCTATTCACAGCACTAAATGAAGGGGGAATTTCACTGCATACAGTCAGGTTTATTATAAAAATGGTACACATTTTTTGATTAAAGTATATTGGAGATAGGTTTCTTTTTCATTAAAGAAAGTAAAAATGGGATTGTAAGGACTCACCCTGGTGGTCTTGTGGGCAGCGGGGTCCATTGCCGCCCCTCCGGCGTGGACGCCCGCTGTGCTGCCCCTTCTCCCTGCTTTGCCAGTCTACTAGTGTGCTCTGTCCGGCTTTTAAAGGCGCATGCGCGCTGACGTCATGATGCCAAATTCAAATACTATTTATAGGGAATCTGCACATTTTCTGCACATTGCCCATTATAGGTTCAGTTTTCTGTATTCCTGGTGCCTGTTCTGTGTAATCTGTGTCTCTTCTGATCTCCTGTTGTTGACCCCTGCCTGACTACTCCTGACTTCTGTGATCCTGACCTTGGCTTGTGACCCGATTATTCTACACTCTGTAGTCCGACCCTGCCTGCATGACCATTCTGATCTGATCTCCTGATTTGACCCTTGCCTGTTATCCGACTCCGATCCTGCCTGATCCCGCTGCTAGTCTTCCTGGTTTTGACCTTGGCCTTTCTGACTCCATCTGTGTTCCACCTGTCCTGACCCGGCCTGATCTGACTAAGTTATCTGCCTCCGTCCTGTCCAGTGACCTTCTGCCCAAAGACCTTGCTAACCGCCGTGCCCCTTGCTAGGCAGAACTTTCGCCTTGCACCTCTTGTTAAGTCCAGGTGGCATCTCAGTAGCTGAGGGCTTCTCCCGAGGCCAAAGGCGGTCACACTTCTGGTGAAGCACGAGCTGTTCTGGTGTTGGGTGCTGACTGTGACATTATAATGGGCCATGGACGTCGAAGGTCACGCTGACGCTGCTCTTCCCACTACCTCGAAGTGCTGCTTACCACTGTCCTGTGGCTCTTGGAGGATCAACAACAGCAGTAAGATTTCTTGGTGCAAACTATGCACAGCCTATCAGCAGATTGGACGCTTCTGAACAGAAGTAGAGTCCAGAGGTCCAGTCTTCTGTTGCGGTAATGGGTAATACTCACGAACCTAAAATTCTTTTCCCCCGATAAGTTTAGTGGGGACAGAACAAAATTTTATGTCTTTCAGGAGGCATGTAAATTATATCTAAGTTTCTACCCCCACTCTTTTTGCTACCAGGGAGGAAAAAGTGAGGTTCATTATGACCCTGTTACAGGGCAACCCCCAAATATGGGCGCTACGATTATCCCCCTCTGACCCTGCCCATTTTTCCCTTGAGTCCTTCTTTAATTGTATGGCAATAATCTATGATGACCCAGCTCACGCTTCTTCAGCCGATGCCGCGATCCATAGAGGAGTACTGCACTGAGTTCTGTCGGTGGTCTGTAGAGACTGGCTGGAACAACATGGCTCTTCGTAGCCGATTCCAGTTAGGGCTTTCAGAAGCTGTAAGGGACAGCCTAGTAAATTACCCTCTATCAGCTACCTTGGTGATCTTATGACCTTAGCCATCCAAGTTGATTGAAGACTAAGGGAGAGAAGGGGTGAGAAGGGTACTTCTTTCCTCCCGGAGTATACTAGCTTTAAGTCTTCTAATCCCTCAGTGACTCTTCTTCAGGAGGAACCCATGCAATTGAGGTACATAGTTCTCCTTCAGCAGTTCCATCCGCTCAAAGAAGAGCAGTTGATAAGCCTCATTGGGAGGTACCCAAATATCAGGTTGGGGACTTAGTTTGGGTATCCACAGGAAACATTAAGAGATTCCATCTCTTAAGTTGGGGCCCAGATTCATTGGTCCTTACCCTGTAGTTGAGATCGTTAACCCAACCTCAGTCCGACTTAAGTTGCCCAATATGTTATCTGATTTATTTCCTGTCCTTTTCCAGTGTTGACACGGAATCTGGCCAGATCTGATGTCAGGGTTGACCACCTTAGGAGACAGTCCTATCTCAAGTCACCTGGTAAGGTTGAGGGTCCAGTGGCCCCTTCTTAGAGCTGCCCCTTCTCCCTGCTTTGCCGGTTTCCTAGTGAGCACTGTCTGTCTTTAAAAGGAGCATGTGCGCCGACGTCATTCAAATACTATTTAAAGGAAATCCAGTTTTCTGCACATTGCCCATTATAGGTTCAGTTTTCTGTATTCCTGGTGCCTGTGCTGTGTATATACATGAAATGGAGAGAGTGCAGAGACGCTATAGTTAGTATAGAAATGGGTATATATACTGTATATATATATATATATATATATATATATATATATATATATATATGATGTATGTGAAGGTATGAGGGGGTGTGTGTGTGTGGATGCTGGGTTTTCATTTGGAGGGGTTGAACTTGACAGACTTTGTCTTTTTTTCTGATTTAACTATGCTACTATGCCACATTTGTTTTACATTTTTAGGACAATGGAGGATCTCTTTTGTCTTTATTTTGCTTCCTTGGACATTTTTAATATTAGGTGGCCACTTCCAGCAATTTCACCATCACTAATAAATACATACATATGACCTTCATGTAGCAGCCATATTTAAACTGACATAAGTATGTTACTGAAGTTTTGTAGGTAGAAAAAAATTGCTAAGAAACTTTCCTGCTGATAAATTTACTCTAGCAAAAGTATGCCAGTGTTCATTTGCCAAGACAAATTTTCACATTTTCATGAGTATGTGTAGTCATAGCAGATTAAAGCCTGACGTAGATGTGAGAAGTATGGCAAAGCTTTCTGAAAAGAAAATTCGTACCTAAGTAAATTTGCCTCAAAGACTCAATTTTAATGAAAATAAAAGTTTTAAAAAACATTTGCTTTTTTTTAGTAATACTAAAACAGTACCTTGCACTTGATCCCAACTAAGATATAATTAATCCATATTGGTGAAAAAACAATCCTATTGGGTTTATATGATGTATGGTTGGTTTTTTGCAGATATCGAGATCCAAATTATAGAATGAACCTTGAGCTGGAAAAGCCCAGGTCCTCAAGTTAATCCTGGTCTGCAAGTAGTGAATCACGTTCATACATTTTTTGGCCAGAAAAACCTGCTTTTTTTAGTAGATGCAATGATGGTGGAATTTTGAAAAAAAAAAAATAACTGCATTGTTGGTAAAAAAAAACACAAATTTTGTACTTTGCACATTATACTTTGTAAATTACCTTTTTTAGACACATTCATCCACAGCATAAATAGAATATGCTATGAAATTATGGTTGCTGGTTTATGGCAGGTAGTACAGAAAGATTAGGAACTTAAATTTTCAGTGTTTATAAACACTCTTGAGTTTATGACATATGATGAAAGGTAGGTAGACAAAAAGTCATATATCAAAGCAAAACACCATATATTCAGGTTCTCTCTAGGACTCAAATGATACGACAGCAAAGCTACATAATAGAGTTGGATTTATGTCTCTGGATTTACAAAGGGAGCAATTTTCACTAAAAGACTGCAAGCCCAGGCAAGGCTGATCCTATTTTGTGGCTGAAAATGTTCAGGCTGGAGAACAGTAGGGGCATAAACTGAATTAAAGTTTGCTCAGTTATAATTCTTTTTCTTTTTTTAATATTCTTTATTAAAGTTCTGAGAAAGCTATGAAAGAAAACAGAATATAAGAAGGAAAACATTACTGAAAGTTGAGTAAAGTTAGTGCTTATTATATTATTAATATATTATCCTCCTCTGCATTCAATCACATTTACAATTTATTATTGAAAAATGCTTTTTTTCTACTCTCATACCCTTAAATTGATCACTTAATAGGACATAGTACACAATTTCATCTGAAACTACTCAAAAACACAAAAACATTTGCATCTTTTGCAAGATGAAGGTTATGGGAAAGATGGTTCAGTAGGCAGGGAGGCTAATAGAAAAATCTAGCAAACAAAATTATGATTCTATTGTTACAGATTTAGATTACCAATATTAAATCTTTTTCATCCAACATGACTGAATTTTTCAATGGTAGAGGTACTGTAAATAATGGTCAGGGTCATCTGGCCAACATAGACTTGGATAATTTTATTTGTATGTATATTGTCAGCTTAAAGGCCACAAATCAAGGAAATAGTTTTTCCCACCAGAGGTGCATGCTTAAAAAGCCCATATGGGAGAAACAATAGTAGTCACTCCCAACATTGGCAGCCATGCGGCAACACACTTAATAGGAATCTGTCATGGGAAAACATGTTTTTTTTTTTTTTTTTAACGCATCAGTTACTAGTGCTGCTCCAGTAGACTTCTGCACTGAAATCCATTTCTCAAAAGAGCAAACAGATTTTTTTTATATTTCATTTTTGAAATCTGACATGGGGCTAGCCATTTTGCCAATTTCCCAGCTGCCCCAGTCATGTGACTTCTGCCAGCACATTAGGAGAGAACTGCTTTCTGGCAGGCTGTTGTTTTTCCTTCTCAATGTAACTGAATAGTACGCAGTGGGACATGGGTTTTACTATTGAATGCTGTTTTTAGATCTACCAGGCAGCTGTTATCTTGTGTTAGGAAGCTGTTATCTGGTTACCTTCCCATTGTTCTGTTGTTAGGCTGCTGGGTGGGGGAAATGGAGGGGGTGATATCACTCCAACTTGCAGTACAGCAGTAAAGAGTGATTGAAGTTTATCAGACCACAAGTCACATGACTTGGGGCAGCTGGGAAATTGGCAATATGTCTAGCCCCATGTCAGATTTCAATATTGTTCAAAGTATGTTTTCTCTTTTGAGAAATGGATTTCAATGCAGAATTCTTCTGGAACAGCACTATTATCTGATGCATTTTGAGAGAAAAAAAATTCCCATGACAGGATCCCTTTAAGTGCAAGAGTAGTGAGTATGCCAGCTTACAGTACTTACAGGAGAACTAAACCCTAGAAACAAATACTGGTAGACCCAATATACTGAACTTACTTTGCCAAAAGTAAGCTAAAGTTTCTAAACATATATTACAGTAATCATTCTGGCCAAAAAAGAATGGGTAAATAGGCTGCACAAAATAAAAATATGTAACCAGAATATTATCTATAAAGAGAAGAGTCACTGGATATCTAGCATAAAAGCCAGAACCAAACTTCATGCTTTACAGCTCTCTAAATTTGAGTTAGTCAGTGATTTTAAGGGGGGCATATGGGACATAACTGTTCAGTGAGTTTGCAAATGATCCTTAGTCAGATTCAAAAGCAATAGTTATGACCCATGTACCCCCCCCCTCAAATCACTGATTGGTTGGTGGAAACCAAGAGAGCTGCAAAGCAGGAAGTAGTGTTCTGGTTATTATGTTAGACATCCAGACATCCATCACTCCATATCAGCCTTTATAGATTACATTTTTGGCCAACTAACTACAGTAAGGTCCATAAATATTTGGACACAGGCAATTTTTTTTTTATCATTTTGGTTCTGTACATTACCAAAATGAATTTTAAATGAAGCAACTCAGATGCATTTGACTTTCAGCTTTAATTCAGTGGGTTGAACAAAAAGATTGCATAAAAATGTGAGAAACTAAAGCCTTTTTTTACACAATAACTTCATTTCAGGAGCTCAAAAGTAATTGGACAATTGAATCAAAGGCTTTCATGGGCAGGTGTGGGCAATTCCTTGATTATGTCAATATCAATAAAGTAGATAAAAGCCGTGGAGTTGGTTTGGGGGGGGGGGTGTTGCTTGTATGTGGAAGAGTTTTCTTTGAACAGACGACATGCAGTCAAAGGAGCTCTCCATTCAGCGGTCTTGGATTCTGTAAGAAGTGTCAGTTGTCACATAAATCAAAATTTAGATTAATATGTCATAGAAACTGATACTAGAGGGCAGATGCAAATTGCATTAGTTTAAAAAAAAACAACAAAAATCCTATGAAATATGTGATAAAACAGATTTATCACTATGCAATGTAAATGCTTATTAATTATTAATGAATGTTTTGTTGGTGAACAATGTTTGTAGTTTTCAGTGTCTATCTTTATTAGTCAAAAATCATTTTTTACATGGTTTCTATAAATTATGGAGCATGTTCTATGTTAAATGAGACCTGGTTAAAAGACTTCAAACTTTCACAATGCCAAATGCCATTTGTAGGAGAAATATTGACAAAAGTGATCTTATTTATTAAAAATAAAATTTGTGAGGTTTACAGGTTTTTTCTTCTTTGAATAAACTCTTTTTTTTAAAATTGATTGAATAAAGTCGCGGAAAATTGAATACCTTGAATTTTTTCAGTTTATAAATTGAATTTGTGAGTTTACAAACTCAGAAATCTCAAATTTAAAAAATGGCTTATATTTTGCATAGGACAACTCTATGAGCTATGAGCCAGCCTTTACATGATGATTTTTACAATCAAGTTTTCAAGTAAGAAAATCTAATTTATCTAATATATAATAACTTTAACCTTGATAAATCACCACCCTAAGACACTGGCATAAAGCAGTTTTTCATACACTAAAATATACAGTTGTCACAGAAAATCGCATGAAGTCCTTAGATGTTTTCATGGGTGTTTTTAGAGTTTAGAGTTAAATTAGTAATACAGGCGTATAAATGTACTGTACACACAATACTGAAAAATAACTTATACGTATAATGCAGCACCAAGGATTTTTATCAGAATACATGAAGCACCAAAGTCAATACTTCTAGAATGAAGAGCACTACATAGATCTTCCTCAGCTTGTATTAGAAAATCTATGTTAGCTGCAAATAGGCCCTCTGCCGCTCACACAGCATGACTTTATCATGTCCGAGTGGATGAAAGAACAGCTGATTAAGGTCTAGCTTGTTAAAGAAACCAACAGCGAAGCAAGAAAGACACTTCATATTGATCCCCTATGAAGACGCTAACACCTATCTTCAGTTCAAAAACATGATTGAATTACAAAAGTAATATTCTCACTTTTTGGTGCTGCATGGATACAATCACTTGTATATTTGTTTTCATTTTTCCATACATTTGACTTTTACAATTCTACTTAATGTTTGGGGAACTTTTAACACCATTTAGTAATTGTGTTTTTCATAATCTTTAGGGGTAGATCTACTATTGGTCGAATTTAGAATGCAAAAAAAATTTGAAATTCGACCAAGGGAATAGTGGGGAATAGTTGGGAAGTAAAATCCTTCAAATTCGACTATCTAATTCGAAGGATTTTACTGCAATTCGATCGATCGAATATTCAAATCGAATTTGAATCGAATATTCGAACGATTTTAATCGATCGATCAAATTTTTTATATTCAATCTCAGGGAAGGATCCCCAATTCAGTAGCTTTAATCTGGCCAAGTAGGTGGTTGAATAAAAATTTAAAGGGGAAGTATTCGACCATCGAATTTTCGAATATTCGAATAAAATTTTATTCGACTATTCGAATCTTTCGAATATTCTATGGTCGAATTTGCCTAATTTGCATATTAGAAGATTCGAATTCGATACAAATTCAATCAAACTTTGAATTCTTCATGTGAATTTAGTAAATCTGCCCCTAAATGTATAATGCCATTCTAGTATCAAATACAGATCATATGAACATTTGTGAGAAAAACAAGCACACACTTAGGGGCAGATTTAAGGGTCGAATTTCTAAATTAAAAAAAGGGCATTTTCGATCAAAAATGGATAGAATAGATCCGTTTTCGATCAAATAAAAATATTTCGAATGCATTGTTCGATTTGAATGATTTTGCGCATTTCCTAGGACTTAGAATCTAGGTGGTCCCCCATAGGTTAGAATGGCAATTCGGCAGCTTTAAGTTGGTGAAATGGTGAAATCGAAGGATTTTAAATAAAGAGAAAGTACTTCAAAATTCAAGTGTTCGAATTTTTTCAATTTAAATCGAATTTATTCGATAGACGAAGTAGTCCAAAATTACATCGAACTTCAAATTTTAAATTTAAAGGGTCGAAGTAAAAAAAAATTTAATTTCAAGCCATTTTTGTGTTCTTCCACTACTGAATATGCCATAATTTGATTCTTTGAACTTTATCATGTTTGTCTCTTTAAAACTTCAACTATTCGCCATCTAAAACCTGCCGAATTGCTGTTTTAGCTAATGGGTGACCTCCTAGAACCTACTTAGAGTCATTTGGTTGACTTTGACAAATTTTAATTATCCAAAAACACGAATAGAATTCAACACGAATTATACAAAACTTGATTCGAGTTTCTTCTCCGAAAAAAAAAACTTGAATGTCAGGAAGGTAACAACCATCACCAAAATGATCCCTGGACCTCTCCCGTTGACTTATACAGTAATTAGCCAGGTGGCAAATAGTCGAATTCAAGTATGATAAATCTCAAAAATCAAATTAAAATTTTTTAATGTAATAAATTTGAATATAATCGAAAGTCGATTGGGAGGTTAATTAAAAAAATTGTGAACACTCAAAAAATTTACTGACTTGAGAACTCGAATCGAAATTGATTTGAATTCAACTTAAATCAAGTTTTTTCTCTGAAAAAAACTTGAATGTCAGGAAGGCTATTAACATCTCTAAATTGGCCACTGGACCTCTGCCATTGACTTAAACAAAAACTCGGCAGGTTTTAGGTTGCAAATTCAAATTACTCACATGGTAAAGGTTTGATAAATCTTGAATTTTAATCGAGTTTGGATTATTCCCAATTAGAATTTGTTTTTTGACCAAACAAAAATTGAAAATTCAAATTTCCTATTCGATCCTCTGCCCCTTACTGTCTATATTTTTGGTGTAAGTCCTTGTTGTTGTTTTTTTTTCTATATAAACAGTGCATCCAAGCAATGGGCTGTTCAGCATGGCTGTCTTTAAAAGGTGCAACTGCAAAGTGGAGTTTTATCAGCAACTGCAGTATTTTATGTTTTTTCTACTGCAAATTTACAACAAACATAACTTAGACAGACATGATGGCCACACTTAAAGACAACCCAACTTTCTCCTAAGTCTACTGACCAAATGCACTGATGAAGAACTTGATAATTGGATAAAGACAGTCAGGGGACAGTAGACAGTAGGTAAGATAGCAGCAGTAGTAATATAAGCATTGCCCAACCTGTAATCTTTTCAGACATGTTGTATCATTAGTTGAAGGACCAAAGCAGTTCTACTTGATAGTGACCCACTCCAACTGAAAACAGCCTTGTGTTTTGGAGGACACACAGGAATCAGAGAATTTGAAGAGGTTAATGTTTTGAAACATAAGTATGTAAATCTACTCACACATTTCAATTATAATTTAAAAAATTAGAATGTCTGGTATTTAAAAAATCGGCATCTAAAAACTGGTGAGTTCATGTACGAGTCAATGGGCGTTTGAATGGCAAAATTAGTTTTTCTAATTCGAGTTTTCTAATTTGTACTCAAACTTACAAATTCTAGTTTTTTTCACAATTGTATTTCATCAAGTTTTTGTACATTTGCTTTTTTCATAAATGAGCATTCAAGTTATTTAAATTGTGTTTTTTTTTCAAAGTAGAAAAAAACCTCACCAACAACATCACAAATTTGATTTTTGAAAAAATAAGCCCATAAGTGTACTAAAAGTAACCTTTTTCATGACAGTAAAAAACTACTTAAATAATAAAAGCTTTCATTTTTATATTTAAAAGAATATACTTTGGAATACTTTGTTCTATGTGCTGTAAAATATGCTTGGATTTTAAAGATATGTATGGTAATATGCATTTTCAGTAAAGCATTAGCAAAGTTTAATGAAAGGATTTTACTTGCTAGCCCATAACAATCTCCACACATTCTAAAATAACATTTTAGAGATAAAAAAAATAATATACAATGTACTGCACGGTTGAGTGAAGGGCAATATGGAAATGAGGACAGTTTAAGACTGTAGAACCATTAAATGTGTTCTTTGAAAAGACTTTGAAAGGATTTGCTCAGCTCTGCCTGTCCCCTTGAAGTGTAATCAATGTTATGCTTCACAATCACCATAAACTCTCTTCAAAGATACATTGGAATATATCTCAAAGAAAAGAAAAGTGATTGTAACATTTCTTTGGAGATCTTAATGTCAAAGTATCTATAGCATGGTGAAAGGATATTACAGGAGTACACCCACTGCACCCATATATTCCATTTCAAAGCTTTTTCAAGAAATATACTGCATGATATAACATGCAGTCTCTCTGTTAAATTCCAAAATCACCAACCCACAGATAATTAATTATGTGTATTATAATTCTGTAATGAATTAAAAAACGCAATAACTTTTTGCAGAAAATGGACATCAATTTAATATATTTTTCTATGTTTATAAAGGAGTCAAGGAAAACGTATATACCTGCAGATTTCATGCTAAGAAAATGTGGCAAAAAAAATAAATGGAAATGTCACTACAGAATGATTAAATGAAAAAAAAACAAAGAAGAATCCCTATGGGTCCCATTTGTAATTTTAGTTTTCAATTATTTAATTACAGTATTGAAAGATGAAAAACTCCCAGGCTGCAATCAAAACCTGAGACAGTAGCATATTCTATGTTGGAGATTAAAAAAAAGCCAATTCAGGGTTTTTCTAAATATTGAACTATAAAACTTTTGAGTCCCAGTAAAAGATTACAACCCAAAAGCCTCTCAATGTTGGAAAAAACCACCCAGAATGTATTTAATCTCCATGGTACATGCAGCCTTGAAAACAATTTGGAGAGACATTAGGAGGGAACATAGAAATCAAAGGAAGTGCTTCAGTGGTTAAAAAACATTTACTTCTTTTCAAATTGTCATTAAAACAATGTAGACACCATAAAGAAAACACTATAATATACAAGATCACATGACATATTCCATGCCTGTTTCTGGCACTTCATTAGAGGTGGCGTCATCCACTATTGACCCTTTTATAGACTAACTCAAATTGATATGTAAAACAACAATATAGAATGCAAATTATTATCAAATCACAATCACATAACAATTTGAAAAATATCCCAGAGGAATGAATAGGAGTCTTGAAATGGGATTCAAACAAGGAGCTTCCAAAGTTCAAGCACATGGAGCTTTGTGAAGAATAATAATGTGCAATGAGCATTAATTAAATAATTCCAAGACAAATATGTGGTCATTGCCCTGAGCATCTGCAAGGGATATTAGACACAGTGAGTAAGAAGTTCATGCAGAGTATGTAAATTATGGTTTGACCACCACAAAAATGCACAAGTCCAGCAGGAAAGTCTGGATTACCTTCTATATGCTGTAAAAAGTTATGTGACTTGGATACTAATAATTTGGCTTTAACTTCACATAAATTAGGGAGACTCTTCAAAACAAAACGAGACGCGGCGCGTCAAAAACGTGACGTGACTCGTTTCGCAAATTGAAACGGGATAGATTCGCCCATCATTAGTATCCAGCACTGATTTTATAGGGTAAGCAGCATGCTCATCTCACACAGAGTTGTTTGTGGTGGGGAAAATAGGTTTAAATTATTCATTAGTACAAAAAAAGAAAAAAAAACATTTGTCTATTTGTGATAACCATTTATTAAACATCCACTGTTTTGGGTAAAACGTATTAGGGCTGCAACTGTCAATTATTGAGATTCAAATTTATACTTAATTATGGAGACTAGGATCTGACAGCAAGTAAGTATACAAATGAGAATTCTCTGGTAAAAAAGAATATATGAATCATTTTAAAATCAAAATGTTTTAAAAATCTGATCTTTAATGTTCAAGCATTTTATGTTTTTCCAATAAGAACAGTAGAAATAATACTTTCCAATACTAAATTCAAAAGCTAATACAGGGATCACATGCCAAGTAACAAGCCTGCAAGGCCACAACATATGGGCTACTTATTAATCACCTAGAGATTACTACAGATACTTTTAAAAAGAGGAAAATAAATTTTACACCGATGAGAAAATAAAGGAAAAAAAACACATACACAAATAAAGCACTGGAGAAATGTAGTTAAATGAGAAATGACTTTAATTTTCTTTTGCATGCTCCAAAATACACATACCTCACCTTGGGATTTGTACCTATTTTGAAATTGCTGATTTGGGCTGCTGAAATTTGTGGATTCTGGTGAGATTCCATACACAGGCATATAATTAAAGCCAGAAGAGTGCATCTTCTAGTTTATTGCTTTAATTTTATTTCCTGAAAGTTGGCAAGCTATCTATATAGCTCTATTATAGTGGTCTATAAAACATTCACACATTTTGTGGAAGCCATCATAAAAACAAGATTATAATGTGTATATGACTCAAACCCTATAAAATAATGCTTAAAACCTAGGGATACAATTGTTCCTCTCCAACCAAGCAGAAGCTACTCAGCTCAGATATTTCACATGAAAGTCAGCAGAGTATGGCAGAGGTTGGTAAAAGCATTAATGAATTTCACCTAAGAGGCATAACAACTCTATGGTTATATGAGATGCATTGCAATTAAAGTGTTATTGAACCATAATCAGAGAACAAAAATCACTTACTAAAAAAGTACAAAATGCAGTAACAATGGTTATTTTTTTACATTTTGGTTAAAGGGCACCTATGGGGCTAAAAAGATTCCCCAAACCGAAGGTGTGGGTTGATAGAGCCCGCATTCCGGTTTGGGGTTCTAGTAATTAAAAAAAAAAATTCCCCCTGCCACCCGTTGCGAGCCGCCATGACAGCCCATGCGCATGCGTAGTATGACGTCATGCACATAAGCCAAATTAAAAGCTGCCACAAGTTCAGGCAGCTTTTCATTCTGCGCATGCGCACGGGCTGACATAGCGGCTCGCACCGGTGCTATTTCTAGTTGTCTTGTCTAGTTGTGATCTTGCCTGTCCCTGACCCTTCCTGTTATTTGTCTACTCTATTGGATCATGTTTCTGTGTGTGACCCAGTCTGTGACCTTGACTACTCTCTTGTCTTCTGAATTTGTACTGCTTCTACTGACTGGTATCGACTCGGCCTGTACCTCAACCATGCTCCTTGTTCTCCGTTCCTGTTGCAATGTTCAGTTCTTTTGCCTGCCCAGAACTCTCTCCTTGGTCCTCTCACATTAAGACCTGCTGGCAACCGTGTAGTGGAGGGCTGCTCCCAGAGAGGAAAGGCGGCTGTTATGGGTGGAAGAGTGGACCTTGGCGTTAGTTCTGGGTTTGGGATTCTGTTTGTAATACCTTCTGTCACATGGTGTTGCATATAGTTGCATGGCAAGATCAGATAAAATCGATCCACAAAATCAGATCAAAATCTCCCGTGTAGTTTTACACAGAGATGCATCACATTTCTCTTTAATCTCCTACGTGAATAGTCAGGAAAAGTTGCAAACTAAAACAGATAAGGAGGGTAAAAAAACAAAACCCAAAAATGTGGTCAAATTTCAAATAACCAAATTAATTTTTATAAAATGGGCATGATTTTTTAGGTGTGGTACAAAATGGGCATGATTAAAATTGGCCTGCAGATCTTTATGTTCTTGTTTTTAATTTTCAAATGTTGGGATCCATTTCTTAGTGACATATAGAGCAGGGAGCAGGCTATAACTTTTTCACCTACCCCTTAGTGCATAAAATAGTATAATGAAGGTGTTAAATGCATAATATATCCCCATATATCCAAGCATTGAATTACTTGGTACCTGTTGTAAAAGTCATATTAATGTTCAGAACCCTAATCAAGCCAGTGGCGTTCAGCTGTCCCACAGGGCAGATACAGGTATCCGGAATGCTTGGAACCTGATGCCATCCAGGTAAGGGATCTTTCTGTAATTTTGTCAGCAAAAATCAATTAAACATTAAAACATTAAAAAAACTTGATAGGAATGTGTTTGCCACCAATATGGCTTCATGTAGGGAATCAGTTTTAATTTGATTTGTTTAAAATTACGTCTATGTGAGATGGCCTTCCTATAATTATGAGCTTTCTGGATAATGGATCCAACTGCTGTTTAGATGTTTATAGTGTACTTACTGTATTTATATTGTTGGTTGATATTTTTTACATGTTCCAAAGTATCTAAGGTTATTACTTATTTTACAATTTTACTTCAGTTTGTTTACATGCTGACTGGCTGATCCCATGGAATATTAGTCAGTCATGCAATACCAGGACGGGTTATGTTTGCATTCCATTATCTTCTTTGTGTTGAACATAACAAGAGATAGGTGAAAGGAAATTTACTTCAATTCAATAATACAATCTTTTGGTATTACTTTGGTAATTTATTAAACCAAAGTTTTCTTAGTCAACAGCAGAAAGAATAATGGTAGTAGAAATGTAATTGTTGACAATAATTATTTCACGGGTGCAACGGTACCCACTGTTAGTAAATGACCCCCAGGGAGTGTGCTTTATTCTGTAACCAATTCTGTCACCTGTCTGAAATATTTATGAGAAACTGAAGGAAGAAACTGCTTTTCAATGTAAATAAAGTGAATAAAGGCTATATTAAAATTTTAATAAACTAGTACAACATGTAAATGACATGTATCAGATCCGTTATCCAGAAATCAAATTATGGAAAGGCCATCTCACATGAACTTCATTTTACCCAAATAATCCAAATTTTAAAATATGGTTTTCTCTGTAATAATAAAACAGTTGTATTTGATCCAAACTAAAATATAATGAATCTTTTTTGGAAGCAAAAGCAGCATATTTAAAGTTTAAATGATTTTCTAGTAGACTTAAGGTATGAAGAACCAAATTATGGAAAGATCAGTTATCCAGAAAACCCCAGGTCCCAAGCATTCTGGACAATAGTTAACATATCTGTATTATAACTGGAGTACCCAAACATGTAAAGCTGCAAAGGGAGGTAATAAAAAGATGATAACAGGATAATATGAAGAGAAGGGGTAATTGACAACAGACAAAAACAGAACAGAGGTGGCAGCTGGGGTTTTAATTAATGGGTGCTTAACATTAAGGGGGTTATTTACTAAAGTCAGAATTATTCTGGAAGGTCTTTTAAAGGGGAAAATATAATTTTTTTTCGTAGGAAAAGAAACTTAATTTTTTCAAGATTTATTAAAGTTCAATGGTGTTAAAAGTCAGATGAAAAAGTACTTCAGTTCACACCTGCCGAGAACATGTAATAGTCAATGGCAGATGTACCATTAACAATTGAAAGATTTTAGAAGTTGAGCTGGGTTTCTGCAAAAATCTAATTTTATGAAAAAAAAGCAGTTTTCGGGTGCAAAAGCTGATAATAAATCATAGGATTCAGATTTTTTCATGATTTATTTTGATTTTCCTGCACAAGACAAATTTGTGAAAATGTATTCATAAATAGGGGGGAAAGTCAGTGCGGATTTGGTTGGAGTAGTTTTCCGAAAATAATGAGAACCTTTCAGATTTTGATTAATAACCCCCTTAGTGGGGCTTGTGTTAGGATGCAGCAGAGCTAAAAGCATGAACACCTTTGATAAAGCTTCATATTTACATTAGTTTTAATAGTAGCACTAGCAAACCACTTAGTTACTCTCGGTGTGCTACCACTAATCCCTGTATATTTGGCATTACCCTGGCTTATTTCTGTTTTTTATTTGCTAGAGGTTAGTTGCTGCCTTGCATTTTTTATGGGTGTGACACAGAAATGAAAAAGTACAGTACTTTGCAATAGCAATCATGTCAGAGGTGAAAGAAATAGATGGAAAGCTGTAAAACTGATGAAGCTGAAAAAAATAAAAGGTATTGGTTTCCAGTTTTGTAATTACTGCACATATTTCAATAAAAAAAAAGATCAAAATAGCTGTATTCCAACTTCTCTTGTTATTACAACTGGTCCGTTAAACAATATGACCTAATACATAGCTTCATTATAGGATTAATTTTTCCCCTATCTTTCCTTGTTCCTTCAGCACTTTCTCAGTATAAAAGTATTCAATCAAATGTTGAAGTGATGTGTTTGCTTATCTTATAGTGGCATCAGCAGCGGATATAGCCTTTCTTACAAGGAAAACCATGTTACAATAAATAAAACAGGAACTTCTTTTCACTTTCGCCCACAGAGTAATTTGTTCTACCAGTGCTAAATGCATCAGTAAGCCTTTTTAAATGAGCCAATGTACCAACAGAGTTCTGATTTAAACAATTAGAAGGTAGTTAAAGTTCTTTCTCTGTCAATTATTTGTTAACTTACCTTTTGCAGTACTCACTGCTTGTAATTAAATATGGGATAAAAGCTCCTGCTGCCATTTCATTTTAACCATGTTGCACTTTGCAGATCAAAAGGTTTTTGTGTTTAGCAGTCTGCACTGTACAGGATTACAGTAAAATTGTATCTGGATGAATTATTCATGAAATGGTTTCTTGTTTGGATATTAAATACCAATTTTTCAACTAAATGTTGGCATAAATCTGCAAGCAGGCACTTCAAATTTGTAAAGCTACAATGATCAAACATGTCAGCTAAATACATTTAACTCTCATTAAATGGACACCTTGTTTTACAGCATTATGTCTGACGCACTGTAATGTTGTCTGGTAATTTCTCTAAATTACTATAACAACAAATGTAGGGGTTCTTTAAAGTCAATCTTTTATGTTGCCATTAATGGTGGCAAAGTGGTAAGCGATAAACAAACTTTTTCACCACATTTCACTATGAAAATGATGCCCATAGAATCTAATGGGTGAAAAAATGTGCTATGTTTCAAAAATGTGTTGTGTGATTTGTCGCGTGTCAAAACAACAATTATAATTTTGCAAATTCCCTCCGTTTTCCAAATTTCACCCATTACTAGTAACAAAATTATTACAAAGCTGCTGTAGTATCTTGTATCTTGGTTTCAGTTCTGTATGAATGTTGTATGCCACCCTCATGTTTGTGGGAGTTTCTCCAACAACTGACAAGCATGTAAGGATGTTAGGGGTAATTAAAGTAATACTTAAACAAGGTAATGCCGCTCAATCCCTTAGCAATTGGGTGCACGTGGGCTGGCTTGATATACAAAAAACAAGAAAATTCCCCCCTGGAGTGCAGGGGTAATTAAAGTCCATACAATTAAAGTCCAAGAAAAACATATTTAGAATGTCTTTATTTCAGTATGAGCTTGAAAAGGTTCATGGCATGAACAACGACAATGTTGTATGAATTTGTCATTAGGTGATGGCTGGCATTAAGTGGCTTTTTAAGGCACATTCATCACTGAAAGTATTGATTTGCAGCATTAATATGCAGTATAATAGAAACTTTTTGCCACAGTATCTTGGATCTTCTAAATAGGCAGCTACAAGGTTTATTCCTCCAACAGTCCAAATCAAATAAATGGCTGCAATCTGATTTAACAGTATGGGTTTGTGGTGGGCAAATCAGATACTTCTTTTGATTTAAAAATGTAGTCTTTAAAGTACTGTGTTTTATGTTTGTGTTATATTAATAATGAATGATATTTGTGCTTCAAAATATGGTTGAGGTCCTTGACACCACTTTTGAGGTACAGTCCTGCACTGAACCAATAATTGAGACACGGACCAGACCCAAACCCGGAATCCAAATCACAATCCGCATATTTACTCTTCAGCTGCCTTATCTACAACTGCCTACCACCAATAAACAAGAAGTGCTGTTGCTGCAAACAGGAAGTGACATCATCAGAAGTGGGTGGAAATAGAAAAAAAGTTTCGTAAATTTTTAAAAGGAGTAAAATATAAACAATATAACATAATATAAGGAATATAGATGGAACCCGCAACCCGACCAGCATCTTTACCCACACTCACAAATCTTACCCTCATCCCTCGGGGTACCTGCTTTTTTGTGGATACCCGGCCCACTCCAGGACTCTATTGTGAGGCTTGCACATATATCTGGTAAGTTTTAAGCAAGCTACAGTATATCCAATTTCAATTCCAGCTGTTTTTGGTTAGACATGCAAAATATACTGTTAACCTGCATAAGAACCCAGGTGTACCTCTGTATGCATCAAGCTCCTTTCATGTATCTTTATATGAAAACAGTTAAAGGGATACTGTCATGGGAAAACATGTTTTTTTTAAAACGCATCAGTTAATAGTGCTGCTCCAGTAGACTTCTGCACTGAAATCCATTTCTCAAAAGAGCAAACAGATTTTTTTATTCAGTTTTAAAATCTGACATGGGGCTACCCATTTTGTCAATTTCCCAGCTGCCCCTGGTCATGTGACTTGAGCCAGCACTTTAGGAGGGAACTGCTTTCTAGCAGGCACCACGGGTCTATAAAAGGAAACCGGTAGGTGGATGTGGGCCACACATCTATTTATTTATTAAAAAACAATTACCTTGAATTGCCCTTTAAACTTTTGAATTCAATAAATAAACCAGATTGAAAAATGTAATATATGGTGATGCTAATGTTGTATGTAAATTTTGCAGGATGCAGCAAAGTCTTAATATCCAGCATTTATCTGTACTTTTTTTGGCAATTGCTGCCTTACCATTACCATTGAACTAAAAGTATGTTCTGATTTCAAAAGGAATTACACAGGCAGCAAATAAACATTTAACAGTGGCATGTTCAACTACCACATACAAGAAGTGCATGAAAATAGCAAGCCTTATTGTTGTCTTACATTCACCTTAAAGGGAACCGTTTGCCAAAACTTTTATCTCCAGCCTCTGGTTGAGGGGACGGTAGTTTTTGGTTTTTTTAACAATTGGCCCACCAGTGCTAGGACACTCACACTGGTAGGGAAGTTGAGGCTTTTGCTCATTATGTGCATGTGTGTGCCACTACATAGCCGCTAGTGCCGGGAGCCCCTTTCCGCTGGTGGGGGCCATTTTTTTTACAAAAGCTACTATTAACTCCAACCAGAGCGTGGCCACTATTCGATGTGGTTGGAGGAAATGTTTTTGGCCAACATGTGCTAGCAGCCATGTTCCTGACATTGGACTGAGTTACATACTACATACATAGACAAATAATGGAAAGATCCGTTATCCGGAAGACCCCAGGTTCCAAGCATTCTGGATAATAGGTCCTGTATATGTACTGTATGTGCTTTGAGAATGCCTCAACTGAATCAATTTTACTATCTCCATAATTGTAACATTAGGATGGCAGCAGGCAAATAATTGGGGAAAGGGGAGCAGACAGGAAAAAGTATAAATATATATCAAAGTTAATCATTAAGTGCCTGCACTCCCAATCAAGCAATTGTGGGGTGAATGGTCAAATATTACACTTCGATGTTGGTATAAACAATTCCCGAACCAGCATTCACTTTGTGAGGTGCTGGTCCAGGAATTGTCTATTCACTGAACTATGTATATTTATACTGAGATTCTATGCTCTATAATCTGCCAACAGGAACAGTGTTGATTAATATCTAATTTTTAATCAAAATCTTTTTGAGTTTGAGGGGTGATGATTACTGGCCACTACTGGCAGACCTAATTTATTTTGACAAGTACCCCAAGCAGGAAGGAGGCCCCATCAAAATTGTAAATAATACTGAGAGATGGATTTAAGCAGGAAATTATTCTTCAAATTCAGCTGTGATTATTCAAGCCATTAATGTACCAATATATTGTATACATTATTTCATATGTATATATTTTTTTTTTATGGTATGCAGTGTAGAACTAGACTACAATATAGAACACTTTCTAGTTCATCTACTGAAATGTGACAAATAAAAGTCAAATACAGTAGCCAAAAATTCAATATTAACAGAACCACGTGCTTATCCCTAAAAAGAACCGCTCTCACTTCTAGATATACTGAAAAAGAGTTCAATCAGCTTTCGAAAACATATTTCACATATGGGGTAATTTTACACTTGGAAACAAGAAGAAAAAAGGCAATGATTTTAAAATTACAACATAAAAAAGTAGGATTTTTGGAAGTGTCTCTTTTAATGCCATTGCCATTTGTAATCTTGGCAATCATATAGATTGTTATATAAATAATCAATATGTTACACTGTTTAAATTGAGTTAGTTATGTAGTTTTACGTGTGGCAAATCATTTGACAGGCTCATTAGCAACCAGCAGGTAAACAGGAAACACAACAGCAGATATTCTTTAATGACGTGAGACTATATTGTTATAGAAAGTCGAGTGTGGCTGATTGCATGTTAAAATGGCACTGGCAGAGGCTAAAAAACTGATTACATATAATGAGGCATATGTTTTACTAATGGCAAATGAAAATCATTTAACTTGATAGCGAAACAGATCCTTCATGACGTGGAGGTGGATAATGCAATTAATCAAATTGACTACTGATTCATGAATCATTTGCAACAAAGTATGACAGTGTTTTTCCATACAATAATGAGTTATGTCCTTGGCATAATAAGAATAATATTAGAATACCAGTATTCGCATTTGTTTATGTTAAGACACAATTGACTGTTAACCGTTTCTCTTTAAACATAAATTAAGTAATTTCAGAGACTCCATGGCCAAATTCTATTGCTGTTTTTTATTATGTATTTTTAGTCTTTCACTACATGACAACATCAGCTGTACAGCATAAATATGTCTCTATGATGTTACTAGAATATTATTTTACTCTGTACCATATAAACTATAAGCCTAACATGCTGATCATTAAAACTTGATTCCTTATGTTTTATAGAGTCACACTGAAATATTTAGTGCCAGCCTCTAGGTATAAATGCTCTTAGTTTAATTCAAGTATTTTTACCAGTGAAATATGTTAGCAAGGCATGGGTTTTTTTGTTCCTTTAAAACATAAAGTCTAGGCTTATAACATTTGCATAGGAAACATTATTGAAAACAAAAACAACAGGCAGAGAACTTCAAGCAAGATCATACTTATAAAGAATTGTTTTTTTTTCTGTACCCACATGCAAGAGCAATAGCAAAACAAAATCGCAGCACATCCTGGAAATTGGTGAAGTTGGTTGTTTTTTTGTTTTCCCAAGGAAATAAATATTCAGCGTTTGAATACTCCAGCAGTAATGCACAGTGACAAGTTTCCTCCTAATACCGCCCCCCAAGTCCTTTGAATATATTGATCCAGCAGGAGCCTCAGGAGATGCTCCTCAACCCTATCTTTAGTGCCTGCCTTGGGGAAGGAAGTCATGGGTCTCTGTGCGTTAAACCAAATATCTTAGAAGCAAACTTTGTGCAAAAGTGAAATATTCTGTATGAAACACCTGTTTTATAAAATTTCTAACATTTTAAATTGTGCATTATTAATTTAACTTACCAAGCTTCTTTATAATTATATATAGTTTTTGTAGAGGCAAGAAGCAGCAACATGGCTAATAAAGTATGTAAATTACATTGTTTGTACTATGATGAATTCTACACAGATGCAAAGCATTGATGAAAAGGCAACCCTGTCATTTCCTTCAGCCTGAAGCAAGCAGATACTCCAGGTTTCCCCTTGTGGCTCATGTAAATAACTGCACCTGTCTTAAAGGGGTGGTTCACCTTCAAGTTAACTTTTAGTATATTGTAGAAGGGCCAATTCTAAGAAACTTTTCAATTGGTCTTCATTATTTATTTTTCATAGTTTTTATAATCATTTGCAATTCTCTTCTGTTTCTTTCCAGCTTTCAAATGGGGGTCACTGACACCATCTAAAACAAATGCTCTGTAAGGCTACAAATGTATTGTTATTGTTACTTTTTATTACTTATCATTATATTCAGTCCATCCCATATTCATATTCCTGTCTCTTATTCAAATCAATGCAGGGTTGCTAGGGTAATTTGTACCTTAGAAACCAAATTGCTGATACTGCAAAATAAAGAGCTGCTGAGCAAAAAGCTAAATATCTATAAAACTACAAACAATAAAAAATAAAAACCAATTGCAAATTGTCTCAGAATATCACTCTCTACATTATACTAAAAGTTAACTCAAAGGTGAACAACCCCTTTAAGTCAACTGAACTGGAAATTGCTAATGCTGCACACCATATGTGCCACCATTCAAACATAAAATGCAGGGGGGATAGATGCTGAAACTTTTATGCAAATGACCAAAACAGACACTGATTTGTGTCAATACTGGTGCCAGTTGCGGTGGTCAGAATTTAGTGAATGCCTACAATTCTGGGGGGAAGCTGCATTATTGGTAAAACATTTACTGTTTGGTACTTAATGCTGTAACTATTAGTACTATTTGTTTATTTTTCATTACTAAATAAAGTGATTATAATATCAAAGTGTGTTCTTACAGGTTAAAGGCCTATTTGCGAACTTTCGAATTTCTGTTTTTTTTTCACAAGTCTCAAAAAAATTGTGGTTTTTCTATGAAACTGTAAATAGGTATTAAAGGAGAACTAAAATTTAACTAAATAAGTCGGGCAGAAATGTTGTACATTATGTTTTGGGCTTCTGTACCAGCCCAACTGAACCACAGCCGTTTAGCAGTAAAGAGCTGTGTCTCCAAAGATGCCCCAGTAGATCCCCATCTTTTCTGCTGATTCACTGCACATGCTTTGTGCTGATGTCACTTACTGAGCTTAGGGACCACTCACAATATACAGTTCACATAAAATAGAAATGTCACAATATAAGGCTGATTAGGAATTAACACAGATAATTACTACATGACAGCATAGAAACCAGTGCAACTAGCATCAGAATTTAATAATCAGCCTTGTAGAATCAGTTTATATTACAGATAAACCTCATTTTCTGTTTGATGGCTGCTCAGAGTCCATAATAAATTTCATGATATTTGTGGTTTTAGAGATATAGGGGCAGATTCACTAACGGCCAATTTCAACCAGCATCACCTTTGCACCCATTGCACCATTTTGCCAGGGGCAAATGCATCGAACACTGGTGACTTTTCACTAGCGTTACCTCGGCTGTGTTAACATTTCATAGAGAAGATGCGCTAGCATTCATTTGTGCCTAGTGAAAATTCGCTAGGGATCTTGTGCTTAGGTCAATTTGCATAGGGCAGGAAATTTTAAGTTGTATGGAGTTCTATTATAAATATTGGTGCAAATGGTTTAAGTTAACGCTTTTTATTACACATGTCCAGGGAACCTTAATAAAGACAAGAGAGTTAATATAATGCCCTGCACATGAGCCCACTGTTCCATATGTTATGAAATGTCTGGAGAAAATTGGTTACCCAAAAAAGTCTAAGTTAGGACTTTTGCAGGCAATCCCACTTCAAAAAAGGAAAAATCACCAGTGTTTTTTGAACTGTAATGCATTTTCGGCACACAATATATATGACAGAAGATTGAGGCAGATCTAGCTTCTATTTAACCACTTTGCCTGGTCTGAGGTGGCGAAGTCAACGAAAGAGGTAACGCTCAGTAAAATCTGCACTTTATTGAGTTTGTGGAGTGAGTTGGTGATGTGCCTGTGGGAGGCAATGCTGGCAAAAAGTCGCTATCTTTAGCCACTTCGCCCTTTGGTGAATCTGCCCCATAGAGTTCAATCATGGTTTCAAAAAACTCTAAAACGTTAAACTGCTAAATCTAATAAATAGGCCTCAATGTGTCAACAACCTTTCTCTGATGCACTTTAATAATTACAGCCCCTGAAACAAGCTTGTGAAATTAGCCTATCAAGAGTTATCCTTTAATCATTGGGGCCATATGCTAGCCATTCCTTAGGAATTTCTGTGATCAATGTATTGCTTATACTGTATTGCTTATAATGTATTGCAGTCTGATGTTAGACTTAATAGTTCCCAATTTCCTGGCTACAGTATTTTGTAAATATTTGCACAACGTCAATGCTAAGACAGTTTTACATTGCATTATTTGTTGTTAGTTTTACTGTATTATTGAATGTTGCTATTTTTTTTTTGTGCGACCTCTAGATTGCTTTTGTGTGTTGGCTCACTGACATGCTAAAGTTCTTTGTGATGCATTTGAATTTGTAATACTAAAATGTTGTTGCAAATTTAAGGTAATTTCACATCTAAAATATGTGATAGCTAAATGCAAATAGCTGGTTTAAAGAGTTTCACAGCTATATCTTAATTAATTATGGATCTCCAAGCCTTTTTAACATTATTAGCACAAGCACAACAGCTCTAGGCATTGTACTTAAAAATATGTTTTTATTACCGCTAAGAATCATTTTAGCATCTGCTTGTATACATTTTCCATATCTGTCAGGGTGAGAATGGTCGACCGTTCTCTATGGCTATTCCTTGGGGTAATCTTCAGAGCATAGCTGATCAATTATCTATTCCATCCATTATAAATAAATCCATTTCATGAGCACTTGCTTTTATGCATAGTAAAATAGTAAAGCTTAATTCAAGATATTTCTTTGCCAGCTCATTCCCATTAATGAAAGGTGCTTACTAGCTGTTAACAATAACATTTGCTACTTGAATTACACTGAGTATACGTAATGTATTCTTGACCCTTTAATGAATCCAGAATATGCTTTCAGCATCAAAAACTGTCAACATATAAATATTTGGCCTAATTATTTTAATATATAAAATCATTTTTAACATTGCCGTTTCATTTTAAAGGGGTTGTTCACCTTTGAGTTAACGTTTAGTATAATGTAGAGAGTGATATTCTGAGACAATTTTCAATTGGTTTTCATTTTTTATTGTTTGTGGTTTTTGAGTTATTTAGCTTTTTATTCAGCAGCTCTCTAGTTTGTAGTGTCAGCAATTTGGTTTCTAGGCTACAAATTACCCTAGCAACCCTGCACTGATTTGTATAAGAGACTGGAGTATGATTAGGAGAGGTACTGGATAGAATGATAAGTAATAAAAAGTGGCAATAACAATACATTTGTAGCCTTGCAGAGCATTTGTTTTTAGATGGTGTCAGTGACCCCCATTTGAAAACTGCAAAGAAACAGAAGAAAATTGCAAATCATTAAAAAACTATGAAAAATAAATAATGAAGACCAATTGAAAAGTTTCTTAGAATTGGCCCTTCTACAATATACTAAAAGTTAACTTGAAGGTGAACCACCCCTTTAACATTGCTTTTTCCATGTAGTCTATCTGTTCTAATCATACATTTGTCATTGGATATGGAATGATAAGTATAATAATACCACACAAAAAATAGTCTTGTAGTTCTGAGAAATATAGTACCAAACTTACATGAAGGGTTACCCGACCTGCTTTCACTGCTGCCCTCAGTCATTGAAAAATCTCTGTAAGTAATGCAGGTACCCATAATGGCTTGGAAACCCCTGCTGGTATATACAGTATCTCTCTGTTTTCTGTCATCTGTATGCCTGGGCAGGATGTGTTCCCTATTGGCTTGGATAGGTGGTGACCACTTCCTCCTATAGTTTAATATACTGTATGGAAACCCAGGTATTTCCTCTTTGGCATCCACTTTCCGAAAAAGGTAGATGTCTGCTGGAGAGCCTGAGACATGGGCACCAGTATAGCAAAACACCCAAGGGAGTCAGGTCCTTGATAAAGTCATGAGAATCAGGTATTAGATAATGTGAATGAGGTATTAGATAATGGTAGGTGTAGCTCCTGTCATAGTACACTCTACAGCAGACAGGTTAAGCAAGAGACAGCAGTTCTGAGCTCTAACCTAAAAGTGATTGATTGGCGGTATCTCTCCCAGGTTATATTGCCTGTTAGTGTAGGGACATAGTGAATAGGGAATTAGGTTAGTTGATCACCCTGGAGGTTCCATTGGAGGTAATCGAGGTCCATTATAGTGTGTCATAGAGACACATAAACACTGGATCCTGTCAAGTCAGTACCAGGGGAGTGTCAGTGAGTGATAAGCTCTGTAATTGAATATACCTAGACTATTTACTCCAGAGAAGTTGTGTACTGTGTGAGTATCATTTGTTAAAAATTATTTTAGCAAGAGGTATGGTTCTGCTACACCTTTTCACTTCCTCCACACTACAAGGGGAAGTTGAGACAAATGATCTATTGCAACCAGAGCGCTACATGATCAAATTTCGAAGAGAAAGAACTTTGAAATTCAACCATCCATTTGTCTTTTAAGGCTATATTCAAGCGAAAATTGACCTATTTCAATTGAAAAGGTCTGTTTCAATCAAATAAAAATTGATTCAAACGATTTCTTAAAAAAAACTTTGATTCTCCAGGACTTAGAAAATGTTTCAGTAAATCTTCCAGGAGGTCCCCCATAAGCTACAATGGCAATTCGGCAGCTGGTGAATAGTTGAATTTGAAAGAGGCAGTACTTTGAAAATTCAAATTTTAGAATTTTTTCGAACAGAATTTTCGAATAGAATTTTGGGCTATTCAATAGTCAAAGTAGCCCAAAATTCGAATTTATAAAATTAAAATTTTCACTTCGACCCTTAGTAAATGTGCCCCTTATAAGGAAGTTCACTCATTATTATACACATTAATCACAAAAAAATTGGTGGCCAGTGGTACAATAATGAGCTTGATGGTTTGACCTTACCCTGGGCCGGGAACTTCCCTACACCAATCATTTGAACTGAAGAAGCTGCTCGGATGAGCAGTGAAACGTCTTCATTAAAATTTCTCAGCAAGTCCAGTTGCTTTGAGTTACTTTTGTTAAATTTACCCTGGGCCCTAATATAACAGAACCCTTTAGGAAGGCTTAGAGAAAGCTCACCTTAAAAATATGGCTAGATGAAGATAATATTAGCTTGAAACAGCTTGCATTACCTCACTTATGCTGTATTACTAGCAACCATCATAAGGAAAAGGCAGTCAGGGAGTAGTAAAGGAAAACTAATCCCCCTATAGCAAAAGCTCCCTAAACTTCCTGGCATTGTCCCCCTTCCCTCTCCCTCCCCACTATGTGCATTAGTTAAAAAAAAAAACCTCTTAAAAAAAATCTGAACCTTAAATGCAGAGAAGCAGAGCAGAGCCCCTGGTTAACATCTTCTGTCAAATTGCATTGTCTTCAGATCTCAACACCAACTTGCACATGAGCGGTTGAAGCCGATTCCTGACTTGGCCCAACTGAGCATGCTCCTGCAGACTTCATGTTGGTGAAGAAACTATGCATCACCAGAAGATGGTGACAGGGGGCGTTGCATTACTCTTCATTTAACGGTCAGATTTTTTTAAGAGGTTTTTTTTTACAAATGCACACGCAGGGAGTGAAAGGGGGGCAGTGCCAGGAATTGTAGGGGGGCTTTTGGTATGGGGGGATTAGTTCTCCTTTAATCATTGGGCCATTCCTTAGGACTTTTTAAAGTTGTTGCCTTGTAATGGATCTCACTACTGTATAAAATTACTCTGTTGTTAATTGACTATCATAATTATTTTATCATCCCTTACAATGAGAAAAGGGCAGTAAGCTGTAAAACAATGAGCAGATGAGTCACAAATTTAAAACATTGTACTGTTAGAAATGCTAGTAAAACACTATTAGCATCCATCTAAATATATTTTAGTCCATATTTATATATTGATCTTGTTATTTTAGAACAATATGAGATTATTCTTCATTAGCTTTATAGTCCATCCTTTGCTGCCTATGCAAATATTATTTTAATGACTTGAAACATATTGCAGAAAACCTGTGGGAGGTTACGTTATACAGAGCTCATCTGGTTACAAAGCGGGAATAAAAGGTAGAAAACAATAACATGCTGAGTTGCTTGTTTATCTGTTTACTTTTTTGCCAGAGTATATTTAATTGGAAATAAATAATAAATGATCAAACTATTCTTACTTATTTATTTTTACAAGTTTTACTGTGAAATTAAAATAGTTGTAATTGTAATTGTACTTTGTAAGGAATTATTACTAGTAAAAAAAAAAACATTTCGGGCCTTATTTACCAAAGCCTGAATTTATGTGAACGACTGGACCTTATTTATTGTTAAAAAATCACTATTTAATCAGATGGGGGACAAACACAAAAAAAATGAGAAAGCATCCAAATCATACAATTGTTTTCCTCGCATTGCACGATTTTTTTGAATATTTGCCTGAAAAGTCAGAAATAGGCCAGTTGACTTATGTACAAGCTCAGTAGGTATGAGGAATTTCGGATTCATACTTTTTCCAACCTTGGGGTTTACTATATCTCTAAATATTTTAGGGTTTTTTTCACTAAAAATTAGCATTGTATTGAATATATATATATATATATATATATATATGTATATCTAAAAGAATTATAGAAATGCAAATATTTCAATGCAAACCCATGCTGATATGCCCATAAGTTATAATGGATGTCAGCCCAAAAATGGTTCCAGAGAAATGACAAGAAAATATGATAAATAGCAAGAAATGTCACATAGCAGAGAATGTCTTTTTGTTCTTGAGATTGAGCTGACAAACATTTTGAACACTGATAAAATCGCATTTCCAGATATATTTGGCAATATCTATATATTTTATTTCAGGGCTATTAAAACATTTGGGGATTTAGATGGCAGAACACAGATGAAATTATAACAAAAAACTGTTAGTCTACTGTGCATGCACAACACAAAGCCCAGAGAAGGGAGGTGGCTTGGACAGGGGGGTCCGGAGGTGGGGGTTCCTGTGTCAGAATCCTCGGTGGGCCTCAGATCCTTCAGTCCGATACTGACCACAGTTTTTCTCTAAGATTCCCCACCTGTCTGTTTGGAAGAATCTGGTACAGTGCATTGACAGAGGGGAACACTGAACTAATGCCATCATGATGCAGTGTGCCTAAAGAATCTGCGTAGTTGTTAGCTTGGCACTGTGAAGTGGAAATAAAGACAACTCGACACCAAAAATTTTCATTGCAATTGCATTCAATTTATGTCAAGGTGGAAATGTACACAATTGTGTGAGGTGCATCACTTCCCCAATGCTGTACACAATTGTGTGAGGTGCATCACTTCCCCAATGCTGCAATTAGGCTGGAATTATAGGAAAATATTCTGCATTAGAAAATATCTTTTCTGTTTGATTTTGTTTTTTTGTTTCAGTCTTGCAGCAAATAACATATGGTGTGATGTCGGATATGAAATAAATCTTTCAAAACACCTAAAATGAGGACGTAGGCACATCGGCCTTGGTAAACTGCATGGCTTATATTTTGTCATATTTTATGCTGTTACAATCCAAAGAATGTGTTCCAGATTGTACTCAGCTGTAAAGAACATATGGCTTAACATTTTGCATCAATGCAAGCTTTCATAATAGCAAACAACCAGAATTTAGCACATTGAGGTTAAAGATTGCTATACAAATAGGTATACATGAAGGATCAGAAGTATGTCTTAGGAAATGTCAAAGGAATAGGCAGGTGTCAAACTCAAAGGGTAGGGGTTTAAGTAGCCCTCAAAAGAGAACTAAAAAGTGCCAAAGCAGTAGACTAGAAATTCTACATGTTGGGCTTCTTTATTTGGTTTATCAAGTGACAGTCAGGCACATCTAGCAGGCATCTGCAGCAAGACTGCCTACTCATTTTCCAATGGTAAATTGGCAGGACTATAGCAAAGAGGCAGACAGGCCTGGAAGAAGAGACGGCCACGGGACATGAAGTTTTTGCGTGCTGCTGCAACATGATCAAGTACATGGGGGTATGTTTGTGCAGCAAACAGTTAAAAAACAGCAAAAATAAATTATTTGCAATGTATATTTGACCATACACTCCCTTTAAATGAATTGTTCAGTGTAAAAATAAAAACCGAGCAAATAGATAGGCTGAACAAAATAAAAAATGTTTCTAATATAGTTAGGCAAAAATGTAATGTATAAAGGTTGGAGTGACTGGATGTCTAACATAATAGCCAGAACACTACTTCCTGCTTTTCAGCTCTCTTGTTTTCCACTGATTGGTTACAAACTCACTGGACAGTTATATTCCATGTGTCCCCACCCTTGACTAGGAGAGAGCTACTAGAAAGCTGAAAAACAGGACAGTGTGTGCTGTTCTTCTCGACATCCAGTCCAGCCTTTATAGATTACATTTTTGGCTAACTAACTATATATTAGAAACATTTTTTATGTTGCACCTAGTTTTTATTTTTACACTGAATTGTTCCTTTAAGGGCAAGATTCAGTTTAAGGAGAAAAAACATTTTTCCCTTTTCATTGAGATGGCTTTTCTCACTGAATTGCATTTGGCACAAATTTTGAGACAGAAAATCACCCAATTAGGTCTTCTTCTGTTCTTCTGATTGCAAACCATGCTATGGGCTGTGGTCAGTTTAGGACCTTATAAAATTACAAACCAGTATATGGTGCATCAGAATATAATCACCTCTTTAGTCTCAGCTTCTATGGCAAAACAAACCTGTATATTAATAATGATTTTCCAGGGAAGTCGTACAGGCAAATGATGGATTAACACATGCTTACTGTATAGTTCACTCACAGCAGACTACACACTCATTCATATCTAAGCATTATGGTATGAGGGTTGCCTTCAGGTATTTTCCTAGTACAGGATGTCATGCAATTGCATAGGTGTTATAGCAACCATTAATAAAACACCCTCCACTGACATTTCATATGTATTAAACTACAGACTTATATTCCTTCTTCTGTGGACTCCAAACTAATTAAAAGACATGTATCGAGACTGCACTTACTTTATTTACATCTTCATGTTTGTTCTTGGTTCCCATCTTATCTCTCAATCCACATACTGGCCCCTATTTGGCTTCCTCCTCCACTTCACTAGAGCTGGCTGCTTGGGTACTGTACTGCTGCAGACCCTTACCTTGCCTATCATTTGTGCCTTATGCTTTAAATTACCAAAATTCAATACTATTTTGTATTCACCCAAATTATTTTCCACAGTGCTGATAAATAAGTAATAAAGAGAGAGAAAGGTGTGTATCTATATCTATATATATTCTTTCAAAGAGGTCACGCTGAATAAACAGAAATGCAGGTATGGCCTTTCTCCCCTGCCCCCGAGGAAAATATCTCTATATTCACTTAGTTAGGACTGATGCAATATGTCTCTTTTTACTAAATGCAGACATTTTCTCTTCAATATATGCAAGATTAGGATCTAGTTTTCTCTTATGATACAAGCCACACCTACTGTATGTGCACCAAACTGATTTCAGCTGAATAATGGGGTGAACAGTATCTTTACATGTGACTGGAAGTCATTTAATTTTTTTTTTTTTACCTTTTTATTGTTAGAAGTGCACACATGCAGCTGCACACACTGTGTGTACGTGTTCATCAGAGCTTCATACATATAACTATTCCCCCCATGTCAGGAGATGATAAAGTGTCTCATTTAAGTCTCAATAAGCCAACACAGTGAGAGTCTTAGTCAGTTCACCAATTCCCATTAAGTATAAAATAATAGATCAATGCTGGAATTGCTATTGTGTCATTCAGGAAACTGCACAATTCTATAGCCTTTTTTCTTTGCATATTTTTATTGCTAAAATAATTCCTGAATAAGTAGGACTTGACATTCACTCAAGTGAAACTGAAAAGACATCAGCATGCAAAGCCTTTCCTCTTCTTGTAACCTATGTTTTTATCTTCTTTACATGGAATTGTGGGCTATTTCTGTAATCATGCAAAAGCTTTCTGGTTACATCTGTCACAAATCAAGACCAAATAACAAACAGCCTAATGTCAGGTGTAGGAAGTCCAAGTCCCACACATGGCATTTACTGTTGATCTGCTGAAGCACACTGCCTCTTGTTTGGCACCAGGAACTGTGTACTATGAGTTTAAAGGACAGATAATTGATTATTAGCTTCTGCAACCTACTGGGCTTCATTCGACAACCATCTCCACCAGTGGAACCTACTGATTGCAACCCACATTTTCTGCTCATGCTATTATCTCAAATAGCATACAGAGTATGGCACTGAAACAAACAAAAGCATAATAGATGTTATGCCTGCTCTCAGCATCGCCCTGTCTGCAACATCAAAGAAAATAATAGTGGTGCAACTACAATGCTTGCTTCTTACGCACTGAAACCCATAAGGATAGCTTTCAAAGAATGACAAGATGAAAATGCAAAATGCATCTGAACACAGCAATCTTGTTATTAATGCTGACTCTGTCTATCTGAGGCATAAAGCAAAAAGCAAGGACAACATTTTTGTATCAGGAGATGTTATTTGAAATCATCTCAGTGGGAGGCCCTTTGTTTCTTAAAAAAAAAAAAAAAAGACTTGTAATAAAAAAAAAAAAATGCCTGCCTTTAAAAACATTATACATTTGTAGTAGTTTCTCTGTACAGACACACTAACAATATCAGTATACAAATAACAAGGTAAAACTACCTCATATGGTGATTAAGGGGCAAATTTATCAAGGGTTGAATTTCGAATTGAAAACAATTCAAGATTCGACCATCAAATTTAAAGGGGAAGTAAAATCCTTAGTATTCGAAGGGTTTTACCGCAATTCGATTGGTCGAATGATCGAATAGGAAACATTTGATCGATCAATAAATCGTTCGAATCAATCAATAATGAAACCCAATTCGGTAGCTTTGATCTGGCGAACTAGTCAGTCGAATAAAAATTTAAAGGGGAAGTACTTCGACAGTCGAATAGTCGAATGAAATTTTATTAGAATCATTCGATTCGATTGAATTTTCAAAATTCACTGGTCGAAGTGGTCTTCAAAAAATTATTTTTAAAAATTCAATTGAACTTCATGTGAATTTAGTAAATCTGCCCCTAAGTCTACATTTTAGGAATCGTTTCACAAACTTCCAGTAACCAATATTACTATGGTATATTGCCATTATATTGCTAGATATTTAAACCGTATATTACAAAAACAAATATACTTATATATTATGGCAGGCTTAATTTTCCTTTAAAGGTAAATCATTAGCCCAACGTATCCCCCCCAAAAACAGAAAAAGTGATATCTTGCATTTAAGCATGTTCCATGACAGAAAAATTCTACATGGGATCCCGTATAAATCTTTCAGGAATAGTGCTACGGCATATGCATTTGGCTGATGCTTGATTATTAATGCTATGAATAGAAGTTCATTGTCCAGATGAATAATGGGTTGTCCACCTAATCCAAAAGTTTACACGACTGCCAATCAAACAAATCAGGGCCTGTATAGCTAAGCCAATCAATAGAAATGGTAGTCTGCTATAACTACAAACCATAGTATTCTTTTTAAAATACTGTACTCCACTTGGGTGAACCAGATGAAGATAAACTCCCTGTACAGCTATTTAACCATACAGTGTAGAGTACTAGTGCAATTGCATTATTATTAATGTATCAGCCAGACTTGCATCAGATCCATTGCCATCTTGTGACCACAACAATGCTGGAATTCTGGTGGAAAATTCTGCATTAAGTTCACCGTTTTTATTGTAGTTGAAAAGTTTCACATTAATGTGTAATTAGTTAGATAAGTGTGGTCATTTAAGACTACTGCAAGTGTTTCCATGCACTTTCGGTTATATACTGCATGATTGATTTGAAATTTAATTCTGGCTTAAAAGTGATTAAAGTATTTGTCACAAAGCACTGCATTACATCCATCTATTAATTGTGACAATGACAGTGAATTAAGAGTTGACAGTTAATGAGCTAGTTAATGGCTGGAAAAAAATGCAACGCTACAAATAGCTTAATACCATTTACAAAGACACTTTAAAAATAATCCAAAGCATCTACTAGAAAAAAGCCAATAACAGAGTTCATAAGAAGAAATCACTCTGAAAAGCCCAAAGTAACCACATTTATATAAAAAAAGTAAAAAAAAAAAGTACTTATATATGGTGAAGCATTTATAGCTCCCACAAAATATTATTAAAAAAATAAAAGCTTGATCCTAAACAACGTATTGGGGCAGATTTACTAAAATGCAAAGTGTCCATTGCTTGCGAAAATTCACCAAAAATCTCATCTCAGGGGCATTGCCAATTTACTAACTTGCGCAGACAACAATTCACTAGCGAAAGAGACCATCGCCATATTGACAGGTGGCAAACAATAGTTACGCTGCAAATTCACTAAAGTGCATGTTTTACAGAACGCTACCTCTTTTGCCAGAGTTTCCTTCGCCACCTTAGACCAGGCAAACTGATAAGAGGAAGCTACGTCCTCCTCAATCTTATGTCAGAGACATCATATACTGTTTGCAGGAAAGTCATAAAAGTTGTAAAAAAAGTTTTTCATTTTGTGAAAAATTGCCTTCAAAAGTCCAAACTACAAAAGATTTTTGTGTTAACATTTTGAGGGGCATGCCACATTTGTTTTGGGGTGGGCTAATGTCAAGGGCATTAGGGGATCTTTTTCGTCTTTATTATGCTTTCTTGGACATATGTAATAATAAGTGGCCATTTTAACTAACATCTCTAATAAAGACGTCTATATGACCTATATGTACCCACCCTATTCAAATTAACCTAAGTGTAAGAGTAGTCACAAAGTTTGGCTAGGCAGAATTGAACGCTAGCCAAACTTCGCCATCCTTCGGCTGCTGAGATACAACTTAAACTTTTAGTAAACTAGTGTAGTGGCAACGAATTTACACCTGCCAAAGTGGCATAAATTGTGGCGGAGCGTTCGTTGGTGAAAATTCACCCTTTAGTGAATTTGCCCCATTGTCTCTACATAGTGAGATACTGTATAATACACAAGAGCCATAAATATTCCTTAAATGATATAATTATAAGTGGCGCTTACTGATGTCATCAGTTATAATCGGTATGTAGTGATGTAATGCGTTACACAACTCACTAAAGCTTGTGTATTATAATTTTTCTACTGTTTGTAAAATATGAGGATATTCAAATTAACCTTAGCTTTCCATTAATTATATAAAAACACTTGGCCATCTGCTTCATGCTTTTATATGGTCATGATACTCCTTGGTGACTTATAATATTACAATAGTGGGTACAGGTATGGGGTCCGTTATCCGGAAACCCATTATAGAGAAAGATCACGGAAAGGTCATCTTCCATAGACTCCATTTTATCCAGATAAATGATGTCCTTTTTACTATGACAAAGTCATCCTTGGAATGGCACTTTCATTTTGTATTGTATGTGTTACCTGCTACCAATTGTTTTATGCAAAAATATTTGTAAGTATCCTACTTTATTATAAGTTGAAGCAACTGTAGGTGTTTTGACTGCCCTAGTATGGCCATAGTGATTAAAAAGCCTTGTGTAACATAATCCTTCTCCATTCTATACTGCAGACAATCTCTTATTAATTCATTTTCAAGTGTTACCCTAAGTTGAGCTATGGACACATTTAAAATACATAGCCTGGTATGGGGCCAAGAGTCATATGGGTAAATTAAATAAAATGTTAAAAACTTGCTATCTTCTAGACCCCAATGGCAACCAATAGGCTGAAAACATCTACTGTTAAAAAGCATACATTTTATTAGGCAAATTTCACTTTGATCAGCTCTGTAATAAAGCTTGTTACTAGAGTATTTTTAAGCAAAGGTCCACCAATAACTGCTACATGTACTATAAGCACTTCATTTCCTATAGGTTTTTATGGGAAGCAGTGATAGATGGTGAATGAAGTTTTGACTGTTATTGTTTTCCACCTGATGACAATGATTTTGAAATTTTTATGTAGCTTCATAAATGTTCTATAAATGGCTTGTCTTGTGTGCCCTTGATCTGGACATTTATGTAACCCAATAAACTGAAGAAATAGCAATGTGTAACACTATACTGTTGGCTTCAGGGCAGCCCTTAGGTCTCTGTGATGTTCAGCACAGAAAATTTGGACCTGGTATTTAAGAGCAGTGCTTTTCCCCATAGGCAATGTATGTGTAGGTTGGCCTACTTAAGTGATACTGACACTAATAAAATAATTTTAACATATGAATGTACATTAAATGTTACCTATAGGTCATGTTGATCATTTTTTGGGGTAGAGCTTCATGTGGCATTAATGCTTAGAGGTTTAAAAAGTCAACCCATCCTCCCTTAAAGGCATACTGTCATGGAAAAACATGTTTTTTTTTCAAAATGCATCAGTCAATAGTGCTGCTCAAGCAGAATTCTGAACTGAAATCCATTTTTTTATGTTACATTTTGAAATCTGACATGGGGCTAGACATATTGTCAGTTTCCCAGCTGCCCCCAGTCATGTGACTTGTGCTCTGATAAACTTAAGCCACTTCTTACTGTACTGTAAGTTGGAAGGAAACTGTTATGTTTTAGTAGCCGATGATGAGCTGAGTATACAGTGCTTTATTAGCAAGCACATGCAGCCATTTCACAACGGTAACATAAACTCTTGCACCTTAAGCAGTATAGAAAGTACTGTGTATGCACAGAAATATTACATCAGTACTTAATTGAGCCTCTAGATGCCTTCTATAGCCTTTGATGTGTGTCAGGATTCTGGATGGCGGTATAGTTGAGCATTTGTCCATACAAAATCTCTCCAGTTTTAATTAAGTTTGATATCTGCCAAGCATGGACAGCCTGTTTCAAATTAAATCATAGATTTTTGATGACATTCAAAGCGGGGGACTGTGACATCCATTCCTTTTTACTTCTCCCTCTGCATAAATACCTTTGTAGATGTTGTGTGTTTAGGGTCATTCCCCTATTTGTAATAAAAGGCACTAAGTTTGCCCAGGGGCAGTAACCTATAGCAATAAATCAGCAGGTAGAATTAACTAGTCACCTGTTTAAATGCAAGTATCTTATTGGTTGCCATGAGTTACTGCTCCAGGGCAAACTTATTGCCTTCTATTACATATAGGGGTTGTCTTGTTGGAATATCCAACCCCTGCGTAACCTGAATTTAGCAACTGATGCTTGAACATAATCCTGAAGAATTTGTTAATACTGGGTTGAATTCATCTGACCCTTGACTTTAACAATGGCCCCCAGTCCCTGAACTAGTCACACAGCGCCACAGCATGATGGAACCTCCACCACCTCCACAGTAGGTTGCAGGTGTTTTTCTTGGAATGTGGTGTTCTTGACCACCATAAGTACCTTTTCTCATGATTGGACACACCTGCTTATGAAGTTGAAGGCTTAAGGAGCAAAACCAACCAATTTTGTGTTGCCATTAATCAGTATTGTGTAGTTATTTGCATTCAAATTAGCAAAATTGCAAGGGTGCCCAAATTTATGCATAGCCATTTTTTCACATTTGATTTAATTACATACAACTAAATACTGCTTCACTAAAACTCTTTGTTCAGAAAACACCCCAGACATAACACTATCTTTTTTGTTGAAAGTGAAATAAATTATTATGCAGGCTGAGAGGGGTTCCAAAACGTTTTCATATGACCATATAAGCCATTTTATGCTGTATATTTTATAGAGACCTATATTGTTTGTGGGTATAGTTTTCCTTTAAAACATCTGTTTCAAAATGTGAGTGCTTAAAGTGAGGGCTTGAGTCCAACTGTTTATCTATCTGTTTATATATATAGGTACAGGATCAGTTATCTGGAAATCCATTATCCAGAGTACATATGCAGAATGTGAATTATGGAAAATCAAATAATTACATTTTTTAGAAATTATTTCTTTTCGCTGTAAAACAATCCTGTTGGTTTTAATTAGAGTAAGAGCCCTTACCTGGAAATCCCCAGATCCTGAGCATGCCGAATGACAGGTTTATCTATCTATTGTGTAAATAATTTTGGAAAACATTTAGATATTTTATAAATGTGGCCATTATCTAATCCATCCATCTATCTAATCTATCTATATATCTATCTCTTGTGTAAATAATTTTGGAAAACATTTAGATATTTTATAAATGTGGCCAATATCATGTTTTGAACAGCATGTTTTCATTTCAATAAGTGATGAAACAAGACAGCTGAACTCTATCATTTTAACATGACATTTTGTTCTTTACAGCTGGCATTGTTTCCAAAACATGACCTTCAAATAATAATTATAATACATTTGCCACTCAGGTTTTATTCCCATGTACTCATTCCCATTATTATCTGTATACATATGTTTTTCATGGCACTCCTTAATAGTCATTTGTACACTTGTACTTGGGGGAAGGGCAGTTTAAAAGGACATACTACGTTCACTTCACATTTTCTATTTACAATTTTCAGATTATCATTTTCCATTTACTGCTCTAGGCAGTGCTTTGCAGTGATGTAATCAAAGGTGAAAGCAAATCCACAACACCATCGTACAAACTTGTTCCACTGTCAAAAGGGAATGACATTGCTTTCTTTAGATATAAATCTTCAAAGGTTTAATTGGAACATTATTAAATACTGTAAGTAAATACAGTATGGTCATGGGCTTGTTTATCAAAAATTTAATTTGTGTGGTTTTTTTTATACTTGAATAAACAATTAAAAAAACAGAACCTTGCTTATTTATGAATAAATCTTAATGTATAAAACTTGATTTATTACAATCGTGAAAAAACTCAAATACCTCTAATTTTCGAGTTTATAGGCTTAAAAAACTCGAATTTGTCAGTTTGCAAACCTGAAAACACAAAAATCTTGAATTAAGTAATGGAATACCATTGACTTCTACATGAACTCGCCAGCTTTTAGATACTGATTAATTTTTTCAGTTTTCTTTTTCTTAATAAATACTAGACATTCTTGTTTTTGAAAATATGACTTAAAATGATACTGACACTAAAAAATGAATTTTAACATATGAATGTAGATTAAGGGGCAGCGTTACTAAATTCACATGTATTCACATGAAGGATTCGAATATTCGATCGAATTTTCAAAAAGATTTGAATTCAAATTTCGAATATGCAAATTAGGCAAATTCGACTAAATTCGACCATCGAATATTCGAATTCGAATGATTCGAAAATTCAAATTTAATTTTATTAACTAAAGAAGTAGGCTAGAAATATTTTACATGTTTTGTGCTTCTGTGCCAGCCCAAGGCAACAACAGCCCTTTAGCAGTAAAGATCTGTGTCTCCAAAGATGCCCCAGTAGCTTCCCATCTTCTTTTCTGCTGATTCACTGCATATGCTTTGTGCTATTGTCACTTACTGAGCTTAGGGACCCACTCACAATATACAGTACACATAAAATAGAAATGTCACACTATAAGGTTGATTAGTCATTAGTATGGATAATTACTAGCAACAGAATTTAATAATCAGTCCTGTAGCATCAGCTTATATTACAGGCCAACTTAATTTTCTGCTTGAGAATCTGCAACAACCCCTAAACTTAGCTTCTCAACAGCTGCTCAGAGCCCACTGAGCATGTGCGTGTCACAGACACTTTCCAAGATGGTGACCCCCCTGTGACAAGTTTGAAGCCCTGGATCATTGCTGCTATTGACAAGCTGAAACTTTAGGTTGGTACAATAAGTTCAGTTTAGAAGATACAGCATTTTATCCGTATTCATTTTTAGGGTTTAGTTCTCCTTTAATGGAAATGAACAGAGACATATGTTTATCATGTTGGCTGCAGCCTTTGCAGATTATCTTTTGTGGTGGGAATCTATAATCACAGATTCACTGGCAAGGCTGTCCAAAGCTTTACTGGTCTTAAAGAGAATAAATGGCTTCCCAGTCATAAAATAGATGTCTACTTATTATTTGATACATTTCTGTGAATATAGGTGTCTCCTAAGATCTGCCATATTTGTAGAGTCATGTTACATTAGTTTTCAATAACTCATATGTTGAAGAGAAGGTATATTCCCATAGAAAATGTGGATATATTTTAATCCCTAATAATTCCTCTGCAAAGGGGTAATCATAATCAATTCAGTACACAAATTATATACAGTAGTCATGTCAGATTCTGTGCTCTGCTAATTCAGTTGACAAGCGCCAAATTCAAATCGAAAACTCACATAATTCAATTCAAGACTTCCCCATAGACTTATATTTTTTATGAGTCAAACAACAAGATAAGGTTTTTATCATCAAATGTAATCTGGCCTAATATCAGATACAGAATCAGATGCAAATCCACGAACCAAAGAGCATTAATTGATTAAATCACTCCAAGCTGTAAATGGCACAGAACCTTATGCACAAATGTTTTCTATGGGTATTTTATGCAAAATATCAGATACAAATATCAACTGTAAATGCACTAAAAAACAGTTGATTACATTCCTTCAACATGTAAACTGCATAGAACTGTATCCCTAAATGCATTCCAATACTGAGAGGAGGATTGCTGTGTTCCTCAAAAGAGGTTGTTTTTGGGGAGAAAACAGAAAAGGAGAGAAAAAAATATACAGTGCAGCGTTCTTAAATATGGAATGTGCATCTCTAGTGTTTAGAGCACATTCATAAAGCAGTGTGAACTACTTTATTTGCTATGTAAAAGCAGGTCAGTAATTTTCAGCCCAATTTAGATGTCACTATAAGCAAACAAGATTCCACATTACAGTTTCCAAAAAAAGTCTTCAAAATTGCAAGAAAACAATTAGCAGTATTTTTTAATATGATTTTAATATTTGATGCTCAGCAATAGGCTCAAAATGATCTGCACTCTATGCATTTGTTTAATAAATAGCCCCCAATAGTATCTAGACAAAAATACATACTGTTCAGCCATTTTGTTTCCTTTCAAACAGATTTCTATCTCGACTAAATAATATTTTTTCCCCATTTGCTTTTTTTTCTCATATAAACTCTCTGAACCTGCTTTATTCTTGTAGTTCAGGATAAATGAAGCAACACTGCCATCTAGCACCTTGAATTTCATTGCTTTTCATTTTTAAATCTATCTATCCTATATTGTGTAAATCTTGCTATAAAATCAAGAAAAGTCACCAATTGAACTTTATTACAAAAAACTGAACAATTCTAACTACACAGCTGATCAAACTGATACTGCTTATTATAAATATATAAGGGTGTTTAAAGGAGAACTAAAGCCTAACTAAAGAAGTAGGCTAGAAATGTAGTAAATTATGTTTTGGGCTTCTGTAAGAGCCCAAGGCATACACAGCCCTTTAGCAGGGAAGATATGTGTCTCCAAAGATGCCCCAGTAACTCCCCATCTTCATTTCTACTGATTCACTGCACATAATCTGTGCTGCTGTCACCTACTGAGCTTAGGTACCAACTCAAAATGCGTGTGCCCTAACAAAGCCACTGAAACTGGAATCTGCTTCCCATTTTGGTTGGCCTAGCACTGGCGGGGAACAATTTTTAAAGGAAAACTACTGTTACGCATAACCAGAGTACAGGTTCTAATAGCCAACTTCTTTGCTGGGGAGAAATACTTTAGGTTAACTGGTGGCTAAAATGTTAACTAAGAAGCCTCATGCTGAGAGGGGTGACCTTGAAATCAGAAGCATTTTTATTTATGGAATGTTCATCCCCAATATTTGTGATCATATAAGCATAATTGCCTGTTAATTAGATGTTCTTTGACACGTTTATGCTTTAGCTCAGCCATTAAGTTTTAGGGAAAACTATATGTGATACATAGCAGGAAGTGATGTAGCTGTTGGTGAATCAAAATAAAAAAAAAAAAACAAGGAAAGATAGTGCCAGGCCCCTCCCACGCATGTGCGCCGAGTACCACTTGGAAGACTCAGAGGGCTCAAGAAGCTATTAAAATGGCGGCATTTGCAATCCTGCAGATCCTGAACTAGGGAAGTGCAGGCAGAAGAAGTACATGCCCATTGCCCAAGGCACAAAAAAAGATAAAATGTGTTATCTCTGGTACGTTTGCTGCTATTTTAATTACTAAATAGTTTTCATGTATGGTCCTGACTGGTTCAATGTAGCTCTTCAGAGTATTTACATTTGGACTTACTACTAACCAGACATGCAGTATGTGGGTTTTATGTTTACATTTACAGTGAATAGACAAATGTTTCAGCTACATCTTCCACGGCTTTATAGACAGTGGTTTGCATCTGACCTGGTTAATAATCAAATACCTTGCAGTATTTCATAGCTAGTGTATCATTTCATAGTTACATGGTTAATATGGAAACCCATTTGCTTTTTCCACAAAGATAATTTTTTGGAGCACTATAGGCAATTATTTGTTAGCTTGAATTCATGGACATCTTAAGATCATGGAGATTGTTTACTAATCACACAATGTCTAATTACAATAATTAAAGGACATGTCAACCCCAAAAATAATTTTTGCCCAATAAAAGAAAACATGATTCTAAGCAACTTTGCAATGTACATTCATTATACATTTTCTATGTTTTTAAAGTTATTTGTACATGTATTGCTATTGAAAGCAGTGTTTATCTGTCCCCTTCTATTCTCCATACTGGTGGCTCTGGCTTTTGAAACAATGTAACATAAGCCAACCGATTCACAGACCTGTCTTGCTGGAGGAGACTGGCTTTTGCAACATTGTTTAAAATGTAACAACCAGGAATTATCCAAATGCTGCTATCAATAGCAATTACATTTAAAAATAACTTTTAAAGCACCAACAATTTTCAATACATTAATTTTGGAAAGTTGCTTATAATTGTGTTTTCTTTTATTAAGCAAAAAGTAATTTTTTGGGTTGACATGTCCTTTAAGATGAATATTAAATCAATATTAAATCAAAGACATGACTAAACAGGCAAACAAATCTAGTAGATGGGACAATAGACATTATCACTGTGTATTTTTCTTCCTAAAGGATGCCATGCTGTACAGTTTTTAATAATATATATTTTGAAGAAATAATATTATATATTAATAAAAACAAAACCTCTCTTATTATGCATTAAAAGGTGCAACATCACCTATAGTTATTCATTTGCAGCATAAAAAGCAAACATCCACATGGTTGCAGAGTAAGGCCCCAGTGAGTATGTAACCAAAGCACACAAATACACATTATAAATACAAGCTTAATGCATCATCTGCACTGAGAAACCTCATTGGCTACTGACTGGTGGTTTCAGGCATTTAATATAAACGATGATTTAAACTGACAGTATAGTTATTTCCTTTATAATAAATGAACTCAGTTATTTCAAACCACTGAATCCTTGCTCTGATTAATATAAGAAAGTTAAGTGAAAATTAATTGAAAGAGCTCAGTTATGTAGCAGGTTAATGAAGCAGAATGTAGTGGTGAAAAGCCAGGATGCAACCTGTCAGATTTATTGATTGTTCTTTTTTATTGTATATTATTAACTGAATATAAATGTTTACCTTCACAGTACAAGGTAGAACTGTGCATTCTGTAAAGGTAAAATACATCACGAAATACCAGTTTAGTAAGAATTACAAAAAATCTGAAATGAGCTTAAACTGCTTAATTCAGCTTGAACATGGTCTTCAAAACCAGCCAGAAGCCAACATGCACAAAACATTATGGCAAGAATCGGAATTTAAAGGAGAAGGAAAGGCTAAAATTAAAGGGGTTGTTCACCTTTGAGTTAACTTTTAGTATAATGTAGAGAGTGATATTCTGAGACAATTTGCAATTGGTTTTCATTTTTTATTGTTTGTGGTTTTATAGTTTTATTCAGTAGCTCTCTAGTTTGCAGTGTCAGCAATTTGGTTTCTAGGGTATAAATTACCCTAGCAACCCTGCATTGATTTTAATAAGAGACTGGAATATGAATAGGAGATGAACTGAATAGAAAGATAAGTACTAAAATTTGGCAATAACAATACATTTGTAGCCTTACAGAACATTTGTTTCTAGATGGTGTCAGTGACCCCCATTTGAAAGCTGCAAAGAAAAAGAAGAAAATTGCAAATCATTAAAAATCTATGAAAAATAAATAATGAAGACTAATTGAAAAGTTTCTTAGAATTGTTCCTTCTACAATATACTAAAAGTTAACTTGAAGGTGAACCACCCCTTTAAGCTTTATCAGAAAGGTCTATATTAATGCACCAGTAAACCATCAAAGTAGTGCTGCTCTGATTCCTCTGACAAAAGAAACACTAAATTTCTTTCCTTCTACCGTGTATACAAGGGCTTCTATATCAGACTTCATGTTTTCCTGTTTCCAGCATAAATCTACAGGGCTAGGGCTTGAGTAAGCTCAGTTTGCTCCTCTCCCCACCCCCCACCCCCATTTCCCCCCACACCTCCTCCCCACCCTGCTGTAATCGGAGCCCATAGCTATGAGTGAGCAGGGAGAGATTCAGGCAGGAAGTGATGTCACACCAAGCTAATATGGCAGCTGCTATCCTTAGCAAACAGAACTTCTAGAGCTGTTTACACAGGTGTTGTACAGCATTCTGCAGAATAAATATAGTGTTACAGCTTGCACTATTGTGGCTATTCTGGCAATAAACTGCTTCAGCACCTTTCCTTCTCCTATAAAGGGAAATCTGGCACTGACTAAAGGGAATACATGATAGACAAGCAAAATAACCAATGGGAATACTCCAGTATCAAAAACAAAGAAGCAGTGTGGTACAATAAATGACACCTCGTTGTTATGCATACTCATGGAGGCATCACACAAGCCATAATGTAATGCTATCATTCTGCAAGGAGTAGCAAAGTGTACAGACCTGCCAACTGCAGTGTCTGAAAACAAGCCACAGCCCTCCTTATTATCAGTTTGCAAAATACTATGGTTTAAACCCTTTTTTGTCTAGGAAGACAAACAATACCATAGGCTGTAGGGTTGCCACTAGTGATCTGTGAATTTTTTTGTCTTGCTTCACCACAGAAATGATGCCCATAGACTTCAAATAAAAACAAATGACACGCATCAAAAAAAGATTTGCAGTGCATCAAAATTTTTTTGACGTCCATAGACTTTAATGGGCATCTGTGAAATTTCACTTGCGGCCAATTTTTGGGGAAGCGAAACAGATCAAATTTGCCCATCACTAGTTGCCTGTTTGGTGTTGACCCAGACATCCCAGTAATTTGAAGGGCTTCCCAGGTCATAACTTCCTGCCCGGTTTTCCAAATTAGGAAAACCAGGCAGGATTCCCCTTGACTGATGCAGCGATCGGGCCAACCGCCCAATGTCATGACCCCGTCCCCCTTTGCAGTATGACCCCACCCCTCCGCATCACTGCCCCATCCTCTCCACCAGCAGAAAAGGTGGCAGCCCTAATAGGATGGCCTTGTCAACATTACATGGGAAACACACTTGGAGGCAGATTTAGCAAAACACAGGTTCAGATTTTAATTAATAAAAACTCACCCACGATCTATTCATTCCTATGGGGGTAGGATATTCATTAATATGTGAAAATTAGAACAAATAGAACATGGGTGAGATTGTATTTATTAAAATCTGAAATCACATTTTGATAAAACTGCCGCATAGTGCCTCGCAGATTATTTCTTCTGCAAGGTGCAAAGTGCATAAACCAGAATAGCATAGCAACCAATCTGTTACACGGTTACATAGGGTTGAAAAAAGACAAAGTCCATCAAGTTCAACCCCTCCAAATGAAAACCCAGCATCCAAACACACACCATAAATTATATATGCCCAAATCTATATTAACAATAGAGTTTAAAATCACAATAGCCTTTGATATTATGTCTGTCCAAGAAATCATCCAAGCGCCATCACACAACATCACCAGGCAACTGCATTCCACAACCTCACTGTGAAGAACCACCTACGCTGCTTCAAATTTAAGTCCTTTTCTTCTAGTCTGAAGGGGTGGCCTCTGGTGCGGTGATCCTCTTTATGGGTAAAAAGGTCCCCTGATATTTGTCTATAATGTCCTCTAATTTACTTGTACAGTAATCATGTCCCCTCGCAAGTGCCTTTTTTTCTAGAGAAACCTTCTAGTCTACCCTCATAATTTAAAGGAATTGTTCAGTATAAAAATAAAAACTGGGTAAATAGATAGGCTGTGCAAAATAAAAAATGTTTTCAAAATAGTTAGTTAGCCAAAAATCTAATGTATAAAGGCTGGAGTCACTAATGGTGGCCATACACGGGCAGATAAAAGCTGCCGACAGACTGTGTCGGCAGCTTATCTGCCCGTGTGGGGGACCCTCCGACGGGCTTTCCCGATCGATATCTGGCCGAAAGTCGGCCAGATGTCGATCGGGCAGGATTGAAAATCCCGTCGGATCGCGGCCGCATCTGTTCGTTGATGCGGTCCCGCGATCCGACCGCCCGTTCTGATCCGAGCGTGGGGCCCTAGGGCCCACGATCGGATCAGCCCGATATCGCCCTCCTCAAGGTGGGCATATCGGGGAGAGATCCGCTCGTTTGGCAACATCGCCAAACGAGCGGATCTCTTCGTGTATGGCCACCTTAAGTCTAACCTAAAAGAACAGGACACTACTACTTGCTTTTCAGCTCTCTTTTGTTTACACTGAATGGTTACCCTGGTGACTAGACAGTAACCAATCAGTGACTTGAGGGAGGGCCACATGGGTCATAACTGTTGCTTTTGAATCTGAGCTGAATGCTGAGGCTTAATTGCAGACTCACTGAACAATTATGTCCCATGTGGCCCCCCTTCAAGTCGCTGACTTACTCAGATTTAGAGAGCTGAAAAGCAGGATGTTGGATTCTGGCTATTATATTTGACATCCAGTCACTCCAACTTTTACAGTTTGCATTTTTCTCTGACTAACTATATTAGAAATATTTTTTATTTTGCACAGCCTTTCTATTTAACCGGTTTTAAATTTTACCCTGAACTGTTCCTTTAAGTCTTCCATCCCACTAACCAGTTTAGTTGCACGTCTCTGCACTCTCTCAGCTCATTTATATCCCTCTTAAAGGGATCCTGTCATGGGAAAAAAAAAATTCAAAATGTATCAGTCAAGGATTTCTAATCCTTCTTGTGAATTTAGTAAATGGGCCCCCTTGTTTGACCAAGGGCAGGAACTCTTGGCAACAAATCAGCAGGTACAATTTACAAGTCACCTGTTTAAAAGCAAGTATCTTACTGGTTGTTATGGAGCATTTTATTAGTGGGGGAACAAACTGGAAGCAGAACCTCTAGGGGGGGTATACATCTTGCAATCACCAGGAGAAAACTGTTTTTCATTTTTATTCTACACAGGGGAGAGAACACCATCACAGAAACAGTTTTTTTCAGTCACGTGGAAAATTTTTTGAGACTAAAAAGCAGCTTAATTTTGCGTAACATAGCAACATAGTAATCACCACCCCCTCCCCTCCCCTCCCCTCCCCTCCAACAACTGCGCGTTCGCGTCGCTACGCTTACACACCGTGTCTCCGTGACGTCATTGTCTGGTCTCGCGATGTTCTGACGAAGCCCAGCGAGCGTTCTCCTGCAGGTTTGGTGAAGCTGGACATTTTGCTCAGTGATCCCGGGCTGCGTGCTGTGTTATGAAAAGCGGGACTGCTGTACAGTATGTTAATGCTTGTTTTAATAAGCAGCTGTTAGGATTGCTGGGAATTGTAGTTTGGTAGAGAGCTACAGGTTGGAGATCAGTGCTGCGTAGTGTCAGTGGATTTGATAGTTCCAGGGGGTGAATGGGGATTGTTTGATGCAAACCTAGTTTTGATGTTTTTGTGATGCTCCTACCCGTTGCTGTATGACGTGTTTTAAAGGTGCTTAATATCACAGGGGGTATAGGAGAACAGAGACACATACAAATAAGCTGTCAGTGGTTGTCTAGTGCTTTCAGTCCTCTCGCAGCGTTGCACATGTATTGGTAAACATGAGTGAGGGGCAGGCTCTGCTGCAGTGGGTTGTCTCTGTGGTGCCCTCATAGGAATACCTGTCACTAACACACTGTCACAATGAATAAACATAGCTTTTGTATTCAGGAACTCCTCATCCCACTGGCCTTTACCTCACAAAGTGTTCTCTAGCTTTCAGCAGTACAATTCCATTGTGTAGTATGTTTCAATCTTGCACATGACTTAAAATTCTATAACAGGACTGCCTTCTAAAGTGGTGGACCAGTGTCTGCATTACAGTCATTTGAATGCAGTGGAGCCTGGCTGCCTGTTGATAAAATGTGTTTTATATGTGTATGTGGGTGAGACCACTTAGGCCAGGGGTGTCCACAATGTAGATAGGGATCTACCAGTAGATCTTTAGGGCAGAGACACACGGGCAGATTCAGGGTGATTAGTGATTAGTCGTCCTGTGACAAATCTCCTCATCTTCAGGTGCCGAATCTAATCAAAACTGCCTTCTGGTCGGTAAGAATTAAAATCGCCTGCGGGATGGCAGTCTGAGCGCTTCATTTACCAAAGTCGTCTGAAGTTACCTCATGAGGAAACCTAGGGCAACTACAGAAAAACGAATAGCTCCAAGGTAGTTTGGGGGGGATTAGTCACCCCGAAGAAGAGGAGGTTTCTCATCAGACGACTAATCTGCAGATAAAGCTGCCGATATTAGAAGTTTAGACCTATTTGACAGCTTATCTGCCCGTGTATGGGGGTTTCCAACGGGTCTTTCCCGACCGATATCTGGACACGATATCGATGGGGAAGGTTGGATTTTCTTCCTACCCGTCGGAAGTCCATTGCACTTCTTGTAATTCTGCCATAGGGCTGAACGTTTGGATTACCCCGATATAGCCCTGCCAGTTACTGGAATATGGGGGAAAGATCCACACGTTTGGTGATGTCGCCAAACGAGCAGATCTTTGCATCTATGGCCAGCTTTAGCTTGTGATCTCTAGACACTATCAACAAACAGTCTAAACCACTCTCTTGTTTCTGTTACAAGAAAGCTCCCGAGTTATGGCAAGGTCATTTCCCATAGACATCATTATAATCAAATAATCCAAATTTTTTAAAAATGATATTCTTTCTAATTAAACATTTGCATCCGACCATTGGACCTCTAGTTTGACTGACGCTTATGCTGCTTAAAGATTTAGCATACTTGTTGCTGCTCTGAGTTTGTCTGAATTTTTAATACAGTACAGGTATGGGACCTATTATCCAGAATGATTGGGATGCTGGGGCTTTCTGGATAATGAGTCTTTCCGTAATTTGGATCTTAAGTCTACTAGAAAGTCATGTAAACATTAAATAAACCCAATAGGTTGGTTTTGCTTCTAACAAGGATTAATTATATCTTAGTTTGGATCAAGTACAAAATAATGTTTTACTATTATTATTATTATAGAGAAAAGGGAAATCAGTCAAATCAAAATTTGGATTATTTGATTACAAACGAGTCTATAGGAGGGTTTTTTCCAAATAACAGATCCCATACCTGTACAAAGATATTTTCTGTACCTGCAATGCTTTCTGATGTTTAATATGTCTCAATGCAGATTTAGGTAGAACTTGTTAGAAATTGTACATCATCCAGTTCCTCTGCTAATCCCCTCCTGCTGCCTGAATTGTGTGGAGAGAAACATGACCCGTGATTTCAAACCTGGGGATTTGATCTTTGCCAAAATGAAAGGCTACCCACACTGGCCAGCTAGGGTAAGTACACATAATATACTTTGACTCAACATATGGGCTTTAATCTTAAAAAAAATGTTGTCTTTTTTTTCTCTCTAGTTCTGAAAAGGCTGGTTTTGTAGTCCCCTTTTTTTTTTTTTTTTTTTTTTTTTTTTTTTTTTTGTTACACCTCGGCCTATATTTTTGTTATCCAGGCATGCAATTCTTTGTTACGTTTGGCCAGAAAGAATCAAGTGGCTACGGCACATGTTGTGAGAACTGTAGTGATCAAAACATCCTTTCATGCAACAGCCACTGCCACCATCTTTTTTTGCAGATAAAAAGCTGCTGCTGTCACCAGCCAGTAATCGCTTAGCCCAGTGGCACAATTGAAGCTTTGATTGACACTGCAAACCAGCAGGAAAAAAAGGGCAGTCAAAACACTTATCCTAATATTGTTAAAATGAAATTTTAATAAAAGCTTCCTCATACTGAAGTAAGAAACTTTCTAAATAAAATCAATTGAATATCCTGCATAGGGGTCTGCCTGTCCTAGCAGATGTATTCGAGCAGTGATCCCTAACCAGTAGCTCGTGAGCAACATGTTTCTCTCCAACTACTTGGATGTTGCTCTCGGTGTCCTCAAAGCAGGGTTTTATTTTTGAATTTCAGGTTTGGGAGTAAGTTTTAGTTGCATAAAAAAGTATAGTGCCAAGCAGAGCCTCCTGTAGGCCGCTAGTCCACATATGGGCTACCGAATAGTCAATTACAGCAATTATTTAGCACCCTAAGAGACTTTTTAATGCTTGTGTTGCTCCCCAACCCTTTTTACAATTGAATGTGGCTCACGAGTAAAAAAGGTTGGGGTAACTGCCTGTTGCACACATTCTTCATGTAGATAGACAGGATTTCTGTTTATTTTAATTGAGTGAGCGCTAATACAACATCTAGGCAAAAGGAGCCTCCCTATAAGATATATTGAATCAGTCATCTGACCAACTCCTGAAAGAAGACACACCAAAGGGAAACAGATGCTGAGAGAGGAATAGTGAATATAATTGATTGTATTTAGAAACTTTATTATTACAGTATGCTGAAGCTAATATTACATTTCCATTTTCACTATACTTCGCCTTTAAGGATAACTAGTTCACTTGTGGTGCCCTGTTTAATTTTTTCCCTCTGTGTCTGTGCTCTTTTTCTGAAAATATTGCACCAATCATGGGAACTTTCTAAAGCTTCAGACTTGGGAATTTACCCTAACAGCTGACCTCCAAATTCTGGACCAACGCTCCTATTCTGAGATCCCTGGTCCAATAGATTACTATGAATGCTGGCACTCATAGGTAGTGAAACAAATATAGTCTGGGTGCAGTCCATAAAGATATGTAGTAAATAAGCTTGTATATTTATTTGAGAAACTGATGTTTTGGCTGGGTTCCCAAGCTTTGTCAAAGTGAAATCTACTCATGGAATGTCTTGAAACATTCATAAGCCAGAAGAGAGACCTGAAGGACATTTTAATGACAGTACTAATGAGAGAATCATGCCACATTGTGATTGTGGAAAGAAAAGAAATGGGAACAAAGGTAGAACTACACAAGCATTTCTCGTTGTATTGGTGACCAGTGATGAAGCGCAGGTGGCAAGTCAGATGGAGTCAAGATAATTAATTAAGATAACTGAACTGAATGAAAAGACAGCATTAACAACTATATGGACCGGCTGTCGGATGAAGACGCTGCTTTCTGCGTCCTCATCAGACAGTCGGGTCGTGTCGGATGTGATGTAGTTCTTACAGTCTTGATGCCTGCGTCTCCATCCAACTTGTGGCATGCGTTTTGTAGTCAGGTGCTGATCCGACGAGAAAGGCTAATGTAGTTCTACCCTGAAAGACAGATGTATCTGAGCCTGATCAATCATAAAAACAAGCCAATGCATAATTGAGAATTAATTGTACATAAAAGTACACTCAGGGAGTGACAATGTATAATACAGTATTAGAATTCCTGCTGACTATTATAGTATTAAAAATAACGTTATGTGTGTGTCTGTATATTTTTTCTTTTTTTATTCTTTAAGGTGGATGAACTTCCTGATGGGGCTGTGAAACCTCCTACAAATAAAATGCCAATATTCTTTTTTGGCACTCACGAGACGTACGTTCTTTTACTTAAAATTCTTTTAACCTTTTGGTTTGGTAACCTACAGTATATACTACTTAAAGATTATTATGCATAACATATTTAGGGTTGAAGCTTTAATGCATTAAAAAAGATTATGGCTTGTAGCCCAGTTGGTAAATTAAATCAATAATGATTTTATATCCTGTTAAGAGATTTTTTTGTCACCTATTATATGCACTAAGTTGAAAGCAGGGTAACACACAATAAAATTAAAATATAACTGTATTAACTACTGTTAAACTTACTCTCTATTAGAATTGTATTAATAATATCTTAAAAAAAAAAAACACACATTTCATTGTCGAATGAAGAGAGAGATTTAGAAAACATGCTGAGTTTGGTCACAGGCATGCTTGTAAAGGTATATGCAGCAATTCATGGTAGGGGCAGATAGTGTATAATTAATAATAATTAAGCTGGATAGAGTACAACACTCATTAAGATTGTGCAAAAGGTTTTATTAGAGAACATTCTCCATCACTCCATGGTGATCTTCCTGCATTAAATTACATTAAACAAAATCAAGTTCACAGTCAGTGACCAAAATGTTGGGTTTGAAGAACATTTTTGTGATCTTTATTTTCCCCTTCTGTTCTTATATTTTTCAAATGCTAATTAGGAATTCGGTGTGGGATTTACCAAATCCTTCCTGAAAGATTAAGGGGCAAATTCACTAAAGCGCGAAGCGTCCGCTAGCGCTAATTTGCCAGCGTGACGTCATTTTGTAACTTCGCAAATTTACTAACACCGACTATGGCGAATTTTCACTAGCGAAGTAGACTAGCGCAACTTCGCACCCTTACGCCAGGCGAAGTTGCGCACTGACGAAGGATCGTAATTACGCAAATTCACTAAAATTACCATTTTACTGAACGTTAGCACTTACACTAGACGTTACTTCGCCAGGTCAGAATAGATAGGAGTTTATAAAAAAAATTGGAAATTTTTTCTAAGTCCCAAAAAAACACTAGCGTGTTTTACCTTTCTAGGGTGATAGTCTGAAAAAGAGCAAAAATGTTTTGGGGGGTTACCCTCATTCTCCCCTACATTTCCTAACATATGGCAACTTAACTATACAGGGGGCCATATGCAAATTAGGCATCGCTAGCATAAATGCGCTTTTCCTGTCAAAGTAACACTAGCGCAACTACGCTACTGTTCGCCGACATTAGCGTAACTTCGCACTTTAGTGAATTTGCGTAGCGCTGGCGAAAATTCGCCTGGTGAAGTGCGGCGAACGTTAGCGAAGGCAACGCTAGCGAATTTTCACCGCTTAGTGAATTTCCCCCTAAGGGTTTTGGCTGAATCCTGGGATTTGGTGCAGCTCTAATTCTTTTAGTAAAAGGTACATCAAATCTTGATCAATTTAAATCTATTTAGAAGATTTCAGACTTAGCTATTTGTTTCTTTCCCTTCTTAGTAGTTTTGACTAATCATTCCATATGTGCCTGTGCGTGCGTAATACAAATATAATCACATCATTTGTTTTTTTTTCAAAATTCTGTAATAAAATAGTAATTCCAACTATTTATAATTCTTATTGGAGGCAAACCAGTCCTATTTGTTTCATTCAGTGTTTAAATTACTTTTAAAAGACTTTAAGAGGCCTATTTAATAAACTTGACTATTTCCTCAAAAAATTAACCAAACTCTCAAACCCAAATCCCCTTAATTTACCAATATTAATACCAATATTATTTAATAGCATTGTGTAATTGTTATGGGACAAAAATCAGTGCAAACAGTCCAACACTATCAAGAACGTTGAAGGTAAAAAACAGGTTCTGATTGTTAAAGGGAGCATCTGTCATTGATTCCTACATGATTTTGACAGGTTTTAGTATTTTCGGATTCCTGTTTTTCGCAGCTTCAGAGCATAAAAAATCTCGTAAATTCAAGTTTGGTTTTCCCCTCTAATCTTTCCAAATTAAAGAAAGATCCCTTATCTGGAAAAACCCAGGTCTGGAACTTTCTGGATAATCGATTCCATACCTGAACACATTTGAGTTTTATTGCATTAATCATTACATTCTTAATTTCCAGTTATTTCTTTATCATTCTTTTTTTTTTTTTGAAGAATGTTTTTTTTTTATTTACTTATACTTACTCTACAATTGAAATGCTTTCTGCTTACTCAACTTAATTATGCTTTTGTAACTTTTTTTTAACCCCTTTTTACAGAGCATTTTTGGGACCAAAGGACATATTCCCTTACGAAGAAAATAAGGAGAAGTATGCCAAACCTAATAAGCGAAAGGGCTTTAACGAGGGGCTGTGGGAAGTTGAGAACAACCCTAAGGTTAAATTCTCAAGTCCACAGGTAGGTAAAACAAGCACCTAACATGGATTGATTTTTAACTAGATGGACACTAACCTTGTAGCATTGTGTTAAAACTGCTGTATTAACTGAGTAGTGTCTGGTAGGTCTTTGTTTTCTTGTATAATCCTTTGAGAATTCAAGAGAGTAGTGCAATTCTATAAAATAACATAGTACAGATATGGGACCTTTTATCCAGAGTGCTGGTCCTGGGATTTTCCGGATAACGGCTCTTTCCGTAACTTGGATCTTCATACCATAAGTCTACTAGAAAATCATGTAAACATTAAATAAACCCAATAGGCTGGTTTTACCTCCAATAAGTAATAATAATATCTTGTTTTGGATCAAGTACAAGCTACTGTTTTAGTATTAAAGAGAAAAAGGATTTTTTTTTAAAATTTGGATAAAATGGTATCTATGGGAGCTGGTCTTTCCGTAATTTGGAGCTTTCTGGATAACAGGTTTCCGAATAACAGATCCCATACCTAAATGGTAGTAGAAAACTCTCAGTGCTTTTATTTGAATAATAATATAGCTGATGTTATTTTAGGTGAATAGAGTAACTCAGATTGAGCCATACTTGCTTTTGCTCAGAATTACCAGGCTGTAAAAGGGACATTATATTAACCAATTCTGCACAGAGAAAACGTTGTACTCCGGTCTGTTAATTTTTTCTTGTAAAGGGGTTGTTGAGCTTTAAATTAACTTTTGACATGATGTAGAGCGTGATATTCTGAGACAATTTGCAATCAGTTTTCATTTATCATTTGTGGGGTTTTTTTTTAGTTAGCTTTATATTCTGCAGCTCTCCAGTTTGTAATTTCAGCAGCTATCTGATTGGTAGGGTGCAAATTACCTAGCTACCAGGCAGTGGTTTGAATGAGAGGCTGGAGTATGAATAGTAGAGGGCCTGACTGGAAAGGTGAATAATAAAAATTAGCAATAAGAATAAAAACATAGTTCTTAAAACATTTGTTTTTTTAGATGACAGGATCAGTGACATAATTTGAAATCTGGAAAGAGTCAGACATAGAAGGGAACTAATTCAAAAATGAAAAAGACAAAAAAGCCTTATTGAAAGACTTACTTAGAATTAGCCGTTTTTATAACATACTGAAAGTCAACTTAAAGGTGGACTACCCCTTTAAAAATGTAACCACTATTATGACTGCTTCCGTTGATATAATTAAATGCAGATATGCTTATAAATACGGCTTGTACACAATAACATATGCCAATATGTTTCACTGAACATATACTGAAAATCAATTTGAACACCTACCTGAGCAACATATATATATATATATATATTTGTTTCAAACCTATAAAGCTATCTAAACCTTTGCACTCTATGTTTCTGATCATTTGTATCCTACTGTACTAGAGAAAAAGCCAAATGAATTGCAATAAAATCCTGAAGGAGAGTAAACTTGCGATAACCAAACCTGTGTATAATATTTTGAAAGGTAACATAGAAACAACATAAAAAAGCACTTTTTCAAGAGAGATACTAGGAAATTAGAAAAGGACAAATGGTATAAGTTTTTGGTAACCTCCATGGCAAAAGTATTGCCATATGCAGTAGAACCCACATTTTATGTTTTTCAGAACTGTATAAAATTCAAGAAATTGTTAAATCAAGGAAGTGTGTTTAAGCACAGTGCTTATATCAAAGGAAATAAGCACAGGAGTCCATTTTACATTGAAATACATTATTTACTGCATGGGTTAATTATTACACTTTGGGGCAGCATGTGCAAGACCTTTCTGACAGACATATACATAACCTTAAACAGAACATGATTTGGGCATAAATGCATAAGGTGCAGACTAATTGGGGTATTTATAGACGGAGCATGGCAAAATATTCACCTGAAAAGAATAATATAAATATAACTGGTACTACTAAAAATAAATTTTAAAGAGTCCAAAACAAATGAAAGTTAAACTACATAGAAGGCATACTCACAGCTCGCCCCAGTCCCAAGGTGCAAGTTAAAGATCAATTTCAAAAGAAGTTATGCGAGTGCCTCCAACAACAAAGGGTCAATGAGTAAAAATATACAAAAATTTATTAGGACATAGAAAACACACCTAATGCGTTTCCTGCCTGTTGGACACTTACTCATAGGCTAAATTGCAAATCCACGTACACAACATATATAGGGGCTGTAACCAATCACCAAACAAACATCACGTTATCACTTATTACAATTAATCAAACCCCATCTAGTGGTCAAAAGTGCTAATTGTTACAGACATATCTTTTCAATTCAATATAGAAATATTTATCCATGATAAAAACGAAAAAAAGAAGTTTAATAAAGCAAAAAACACACTTTTTAAAAAAATATTCACCTGGTTAATATTTTAAAGGGTTTATTGTCATGGGAAAAATGTTTTTTTCAAAATGAATTAATAGTGCAGCAAAAGCAGAATTCTGCACTGAAATCCGCTTCTCAAAAGAGCAAACCTATTTTTTTATATTTAATTATGAAATCTGACATGGGGCTAGAGATATTGTCAGTTTCCCCAGCTGCCCCAAGTCATGTGACTTGTGCTCTGATACACTTCAGTCACTCTGTACTTTCTGTACTGCAAGTTGGAGTGATAGCACCTCCTCCCTTCCCCCCCCCCCAATGGAAACGTTATTAGATTGCAGCTACCTGACACCAGACAACAGCTGCCTGATAGATATTAGGACAGCTGTCAATAGTAAATTCCAGGTCCCACTGTGACACATTCATTTACATTGAGTAGGAGAAACAACAGCCTGCCTGAAAGCAGTTCCATCCTTAAGTGCTGGCTCTTTCTGAAACCACTTGACCAGGCAATATGACCTGAGATGGCGCCTACACACCAATATTACAACTAAATTTACAACTGATGCGCCGGGCAAATATTATAGCAAAAGACTATTCTCACCCATCTCATTCCCTGTTCACTCTCTTGCCGTCTGGAAGGAGGTTCTGCAGCATTCAAACTAGAACTGCTAGACACTGCAAAAGCTTCTTTCCACAAGCAATTAGAGTGCTTAACAAGTTAACATTATAAAATATGTCTGTTACCTGCACCTACCACCCTATGTACATCCACAAATGCTCCTTCTCTTTCTTAATGCAAAGGCACTATGGTGAGGGGGCCTGAGTGAAACGTGATTTTGATACGCTGTATAACTATATAGTCTGTATTGACAAATAAAGGAATCTTGTATCTTGTAAAAAAAATACACTTGTATGGTTAGGAATGAAATTTAAGATGGTAGAGTGAATTATTTGCCGTTTAAACAGTGTAATTTAGAAATAAAAACCACATCAGAAAAATCATGACAGAATTCCTTTAAGCCTTTTTCATTTCACTAATAATATCATTCATAGAGAACAAACACAATGAAGAATCGGGATATGTAAAATTGAGTGTATATTGCAGGGTAGATAATCTCAAACAGTCCAATGCCAAGAAGTGCCCTAGGTGTATATCTGAAAACATCTTTTGTTATCTGTTTTATAAAGAAAGGAACCAGATTCTAATTGAGGTTACTTGAAGAATTTAGGGTTGCTCCGTTTTTAGAGTAGTTTAACAATAGGTTAACAAAGTATTAAAGTGCATGTAAAGCATATTGGAACAGTCATTTATGTAATTGAAAAATGAAAAAATAATCACATTACATTCAGCTATGACTATTAATTGTGTCCCTTTTGTTTGGGAGGGGGTTGCCCATAACTTGTACCTATTTCCTTGCATGGGTGTGTTCTGTCTCCATCTAATGCATGAAAGGCATCTTGGCTCGTTGCGCACTTACTGATCTTATGTTTTTGGTTTAGAATATCTTGGCATTCACTAATGCTGCTCTAAGAGAGGCAGCAGAAGCACAAATGCAAGAAGACCTAGAGGAAAATGAGGAGAAACTGACAAAGAGAAGGAAATCAACCACATCAAAGGTTTTAGTATAGAGACAGAGGTTCAATATTATCAGTTTTAATCATCCTCTCATTTTCGCCTGCTGCTCACAGCGGAAGTGTTAGTTGTGGTTGCATGTTGCACGAAACAATCTATGAACAACTGTAAGACTTGCTACAAAGGAAATTATAATAGGCCACTGGACCTGCAATAAATATCTGTTGAAAGCTGAAAAGCATGGGACCTACAGAAGGTCAAATGAGATGCTTTATATAAGAGTGACCCAATTCATACATAATACGATCTATAGCTCAAATCATAGCCAATGTTTATTTAAGGCCAGCCACACACATTGTACAAAGCATCTTGTAGAAATGGCAAACATTTGAAATAAAATTTAACAAACTTTTAAAGCGGTCTAGAACACATTGATGAAGAGGTGATGCAAATACCTATAACTGCTCCCTGTATGGCATAGTACATCAATATAGCATGTGTATTCTGTATGCTGTGACCAATACTGAGGAACGTGTGAAGCTCGCTAAAATGTACAGTGAACAATATTTTCAAATTCAATAGAAAACCATACGGTAGCCTCACGTTCCTGATCGATATCCAATTGGGCTTGAAGATTTTCATCTGTTGACCCAGATAACGGAATTGAAAAGGAGCTGTAGCTCCTCATCACTTCCTGCTGTTCTGAACGTGACAGTTTTTGCCCCAAACGAGAGGAACAATAGAAAGTGGCCATACAGTTCAAAAATATGAAGCAGTATAGTTTACCTAATAAAGTATACCACAACCTGATTCTAGCTGCTGTGTTAATATTTCTGTTTAATGTTCTGTATGAATGTTCAGTAAAATATATTGGCATACCATTTTTACAGAGATTTTATATACACATACGTATATATGTGCATGCACACACACTAAGTTAAAAGGAAACTATATGCCACTTTTTGACATGATCTCCTCATGGGCTTATTTTTAAAAAATTAGGGATGCACCAAATCCACTATTTTGGATTCAGCCGAACCCCTGAATCCTTCACAAAAGATTCAGACAAATACTGAATCGGATCCTAATTTGCATCTTGACTTCCATAAATAAATATCCCTTTTTGGGCTCTTTATTTTTTTTTTTTTTAAACAGACATACCCGGTTTCACAAATTAAAAGGAAACTTGATTGGATTTCTGGGGTTGCAGGGACCAGTTGGCCAAACCTTTAGGCTCGCAGTGTAATGCATTTCCCCACACATTTAAAACACAGGTTTTAAATATAACATTGCCGTGTCACTTTATTATGCACTTTAGCATTTTTCTGCTTGAGCTGCATTAGTATACATTTTGCATAATCTTTAGAGAATTTTACTTATACAAGAGCCAGGATTTGCACATATAATACAAATAATGCATTTTTATATAGAAGCAATTCTTTTTAAAACATTATGGAGGCTCAATTGAGACTTCTAAACAAGATTAATAACAATTATACAAAGAAAGCAATTTTTCTCTGTGCATGGTTTCTTATGTGCTCTTTCTTTTGGGAAGAATGGTAATCCTTATAACCATTTTTAGATTTTAGGTAAGCATTCGGATTCATCTTCCAGTGGACTTGAGTCTCCTGAGAAAGATATGAACACCACAAAGGAAGATACAAGCATTTCGGATCAACTTGGCAGTGAAGTGAGCAACCACCTAGATGTTTTATTTTACATTCTACTGTTCTGCATTCTTCTTTCTGCTCTTGTCTTATCATTTGTGCAGGTTCATGGTTGTCCTACTGTAGTCTTCCTTAGTTAACTAGTAGATTATGATCTAGAAATGTTTTGGCTTATGGGCCAGCAAATAGCTTTCTGTACTTTATACAGGTTCTTTAATTTTGCAAAATGAATGGTGACATCTATTTTACAGTATTTATGAAATTAGGTGGCCTGTGATTTAAAAGTGATTATTTCCATTACCCCTCAGGATGCCGCTACCCCAAAAGATGCACCTGTTGTAGTTAAAGGCAGAAGAGGTAGAAAGAGAAAGGTAAGACATTGTCTGTTGCGTCAGTCCTTTTTCCATATCCCATAAACATATACCATTTAAATGTATATGAAAACTAATCTGCATAAATGGCTTACTTGGCTCGAATTTATACTCACGTTAGATGGATCTGTAGTAACGTGAGTGCCTTTTGCTTTTCTACATTCAGCAAAAAAAAAGTGGTTTGTTTCAAATGGAGATGAACTAAAGGACAGTCAGTGGTGCAACATTAATTGATCGTAATTATGTAATTTGGCTGTGAGCATTCAATATCAGTGCCATCAAAGTGTTTGACTGTAGCTACAGTAAGAACCTAGCACTGGCTAGTACTATAAACAGTTCTTGGTATGTAAACCTCCAAGGAATTTTTTATGACATAATACATACAGTTTTATTAAGAAGACTCCAAAAAAGTCTTAAAGGGAAAATGTCATGGGAAAACATGTTTTTTTTTTTTTTAATGCATCAGTTATTAGTGCTGCTCCAGTAGACTTCTGCACTGAAATCCATTTCTAAAAAAGAGCAAACAGATTTATTTATATTCAGTTTTGAAATCTGACATGGGGCTAGCCATTTTGTCAATTTCCCAGATGCCCCGGTCATGTGACTCAGCTGTCCCATGACAAGATCCCTTTAATTCTTACAAGTGAACTAAGTGGCAGATTTAACAGACTGCCAGTTTAGAATTCACCACAGAAAAAAATCACGATTCCCATAGAGATTAATAGAAAGTGGGTGATTTTGTTGTGGTGAACTCACATTTTGATAAAGCTACCACCAAGGGTCAGGTGCTAGGCTCACCTAGCTACTACTTGGAAAGGTGGTAGTGGGATGGCTGAGAGATCAAAATATACATATATAAGAGAAAATGTGTAGTTTACTTCCTCATCAAAGAAATATCACACTGAGGGCAGCAGCTGCAACACGCTGAGTGCACATTGTACAACACATAAAAATTAAACATGTTATTCGGAACAATCTGCCTTCAACTACATGTTGGAAATATTAAAATATAGTTATTAATAATTGGATGAATTTCCCCTTTTAATGTCTACTTTGATATAATTCTCTATAGAGCTTAGAGCAGACATTTTGGTTCATATACATAATTATTTCTGTTTTATTACCCTAGGTTGATATTCTGGCTGAGTCTGCACAAGAGATAGCGGCTGCACCAGTGAGTCCACCGATACAGAGCCCTAAAAGAGGCAGACCAGGTAATTACTTTGGGAACTAATAAAACCAGGTTAATATCAAAGCCTTGCAAAACATAATTAGTAGTGTGTACACAGTGTCTGATATGGTAAAATGTGTATGTTCAATAAAAACTCAATTTTCTTATAAAAATAAGGGCGGTAGGACATTTTAGTACTGTAAGGGTAAAACTACACAAGCGTTTCCGTCGGCAACAAATTGGAGATGCAGGAGTCAAATTGGACTGAATGAGAAGTCGGAAGTAAGAACTACATTAGATATGACACAACACAACTGTCTGATGTGGATGCAATAAGCAGTGTCTTCATCCAACAGTCGGGCCATGTAGTTCTTACCTGTGACTTTTCATTCAGTCCTATTATAATTTGCCGCCTGCGTTTTTTCACTAGGTGTTGATCTGATGAGAAACGTTCATGTAGCTCTACCCTTAGAGAAGTCCATGCTATCTGGTGAAACCTGAGAACTGAATTGACTGTATGTGAAGTTGAACACATACTGGTGGTCCTGAGTCAAACCCTTTAGCAAACAGGCCTCTTCTGAATGCAACAAATTATTTTATTTTAGAAACTTTATTTTTATGGCCGCAGGGATCCATTATCCGGAGACATGCTACCCAGAAATCCCTGAATTAGGGGAAGGCCAGCTCCCATTCCCATAGACTTCATTTTAATGAAACAATTCACATTTTTAAAGATGATTTCCCCTTTCTTTGCAAACATAGAACTTTGTACTCGTTCCCAACCAAGATATACTTAATCCTAATTTAAGGCATAACAGTCCTATTGAGTTTATGTAATGTTATTTTGTAACAGACTTAAGGTATGGAAAACCCCAGGTCCAAAGCACTCTGGATAATAGGCCCCACACCTGTATGTGCAAAACTGCTGCAAATGCATTTCTACTGGTAGTGCATAGTAATTTGGAAATAAATAAAAGAGCCAGTGTTCAATGCTAGCACATCAATGGTATGGTCAAAATATAAATCTTTTAACCATAAATCATGCAACATATAGGGGTATATTATCAAAGAGTGACGTTAGAGATCACCACAGTCCTCCAGAGAGAAATTCTGCCTCTCTCCATTCATTTCTGAGATTTCTAAAAGAGTATTGGGTGAAAGTTCATCCTTTGATAAATATACCTTTCAAAATCCCATAGAAATGAATGAAGAGAGGCGGAATTTCACAATAGCAGAATGTGGCGATCTCTAACTTTACTCTTTGATAAATGTATCCCATAGCCTTTTATGCCTGGCCTACAGTGGTGCATGATAAAATGGTCAAAAATGCAAAACTACAATAGTTGTATAGTTCATCAAAATATGGGACATATTTTTGTCATATACATAAATATTTAAGTTATAAAGTTAACTGAATGGTATGATTTTCCAACTATGCACATGAAAAATTGCGGTTCAGTCATAACCGTGAAAAATACTAAATTGCAAAGTGTGGCTCACCTGGTGTGAAAATAGAGCTGGGTGTGAAAACCCCAGGTCTATGTCGTTCAGGATCGACCTTTACATATTGACAGCATAACAATTAGTATAAGCAATAAATATACCACGCTTACCAATGGCATCTGATGGCTCGGGTGCAGCGTCCTGAACTCATAGCTTAGGGAGTAACACCAATGACAATCTGAATTGAATAGGCACTCCTGGAGCAAAGCAAGTCGATAAAACTTGATTTTATTCCAAAATGCCATAGGTTAACGAGAATTTAAACCGCTAAATGGTATATGACGTATACATCAATCCTTCTCAGAATTAACCCTAAGGTCACAAGGAAGCTAATATGGAATATATACCAACTAGTAAAATTGTTACAATGTAATAAAGCAGTTTGTAATATAATAAAATGAAACAATTTGTTTAGGAAGAGGAAATTACTACATATATACAAAATGTGTACAATATATGTACAAGTCATAAGGACATGTAAAAACACCTGTATAATACATGGAATTAATTTAATATGTTGATTACATTTATATTCTATAGATTTAAGCAAATTGTATGGTATAATAAATAGTTAATTAATTACATGCCAAATGAATTAATTAGATACCAAATAAATTAATTAGATAAATTACATTAAATATATGAATACCATTAAATGCTGGATAGTGAATTATAGTCAATGAAGTTATAATTAAGTGAATATTGCCTCATTTCATAAACTAATTAAACTAATAATAACTTAGCTAACCAAATGGCAAAAAAAACCCAAACTGAAACAAGTAATATCTTTAGGAGGATGTATAAATGGAATATAACCAAAAAACAGTTCAGAAAGAAACCTAAACACAGCACGCAACATCGAAGCAGACTTCCGTGCATTTTTTTTGTTGGATCTGACGCTGGACGACAAAACGCCTGCGTCAAAGTAACAAGGTAAAGTAATAGGAAGTCGGATGGTGTTGCAGGGTTGATCCGACGCGACACAACTGTCGGATGAAAATGCGTCTTCGTCTGACAGTCGTGTCACGTCGGATCAACCCTGCGACTCTCCAACTTCCGATTACTTTACCTTGTTCCTGTCAGAACCGACTTGACTTGGGCGTTTTGTCGCCCAGCGTCGGATCCGTCAGAAACGCACGGAAGTCTGCCGTGTAGTTCGCCCTAAGCATTTGGGTTGTCTCATTTCTAATGTAAAAACCCAATAAGCTTCTCTATATAAAAGTCTTTGCTTTAGATCACCACCTCTTGATGTAGGAAGTATCTTTTCAATCCCTTGGCTCTTAAAATATGTGCCATCACCCCATAAACTGAACAATGTCTTGACACGACTGAATTGGAACTGCAGGAGGTAATTTGACTAATATGTTCACTCATTCGACATTTTAACGTTCGAGAAGTACAAACCACGTAGTTGTAAAGTTAACCAAATGAAATGATTTTCCAAAACTAGCATAGGCTTTGAGACAAGGAGAAACACGCTAAAGATCCCCTGCAACCTCAGCTGAGGTGTATGCAAACTGCCTGCAATTGCTGTTTCAAATGGTTTTTAGCCTGGAATGACTCTTTTGTGCATTCAAAATGTGACATTATCTGTGTTTGAGATACAAACAACTTCTGAGTGGTTTCCATTCCACCATAGTTTTCCTGTAAAAGAATCATACAAATAATTTCCTATGCAAGACAAAATGGCAGAATTTGACAGAACTTTGCTTTTACCTTTTAGCCACAGGAGACGTCAAGGTTCCAAAGCCAAGAGGAAGGCCAAGATTAATAAAACCCCCTCCCTCTCCAGAAAGAGGCATGTAAGTACTTTGATAAAAAGACTTGTGAGAAATATGATGCATACATTTAACAAATTTGATTTACTAATCAGCATTTTATATTACATTTTATATTGTATTTACACTTTATATTGTGAGTCAGTCCCATAGCTCAATTAGCAGCAGCGCAGCGCATATGATGTGAATCAGCAGACAAGAAGATGGGGAGCAACTTAGATCATCTTTTGATAAACAGATCTTCACTGTTCAAGTGCTGTTGCAGTCTTGGGCTGGTACAGAATACATATTGTTTGACATGTTTAAAGGAAAAGTAACACCAAAAAATTAGGGGCAGATTTACTATTGGAATTTTTTTTTATTAGAAATTCGACCATGGGAATAGTGGGTGAAGTATAATCCTTTGAATTCGATATTCAATCGAATAGGAAAAATTTGATCGATTAATTGTTCCACTTTTTTTTTTATTCAATCAAAAATAATGATGCCCAATTCGGCAGCTTGGATCTGGCGAACTAGGGGGTCGAATAAACCATTGAATAGTTGAATTTTCGAATAAAATTTTATTTGAATATTCGATTGAGAATATTCAATGGTCAAATTTGCATATTCGAAGATTCGAATTAGAATTTTTTTTAAAATTCCATCGGACTTCGAATTCTTCATGTGAATTTAGTAAATCTGCCCCTTAGTGTTTTAAAGTAATGAAAATATCATCTAGTGTTGTCCTGCACTGGTAACAGTGATCTCTTTGCTTCAGAAACACTACTGTAGTTCATATGAACAAGCTGCTGAGTAGCAATGGACGAAATTGAAAAAAGGCTATATGGCACAGGATAAAAAATGGATAACCGATAACATTATGTTCTACAGAGTTAATCTGCTATCTATTGTGTAACTTGAGCCTTTTCTCCTTTGAATAGCTGCCCCATTTCTACACAGCAGCTTAATTATATAAACAATAGTAGTGTTTCTGAAGCAAACACAGCAGTTGTACTAGTGCAGGGCAACACTGTCTTATATTTTATTACTTTAAAATAATTACATTTTTTGATGTTACTGGTCCTTTAAGAAAATAGTGATATTGACGATTGCAAGGAGATATTTTTCCAAATGGCATATTTTTCATTACAGTGTTAAAACGAGCAGATTGAAAGCTGGCTGTTGATCTGTATGGACTCTTGCAAAAGTTTAAAAATTGTGGAAAAACAGGTTTATTGATGTTTCGAGCAAAGCTGCTCTTTTTCAATTTAAATCAGTGCATATATTACACAGATCTTGTATCCATATATCTCCACCACTCACATTACTTTAATGTGATAATATAGCACAAAAGTAAATGTTTACTGTGCCTGCCCATACAGCAATACTGCCCAATATATCTTACCACTCAGAAGTTCAGAAACTGTAGAGAATTGTGTTTCTATTCTAATTCAAACTATATGGCAACAGTATCAGTTTCTCACTGAAAAGGACTGCAGTTTTTGAGCCTGTTTTTCCACAATTTTTAAACTTTTGCATTGGCATGTGCTTCAGTTGGGACAGAGACAGTTGTACAGGTGTCCAACTGGTACAAGCATTCTCTTATTCCTTTTGTATGGGCTCTTAATATAGAGCATTATAACCCAATTGCAATATTTCCAACCCTGAGGGCTAAGTGTATAAATTATGTGAAATGGGAAAGACCTGCAGAGATTATGTAGAAGTCAGTGGCAAATGTCTTGATGACATTTTGAAGATATCATGATCTGCGAGGGGTTTCGCACGGTAATCGAAAGATTTCATGGTGAAATCCAAAAAATATTGTATGATTAGGATTTTTTCACTTTTTTGAGCCTTTTCCCTATAATGTATTGATAAATAGGGGGGGGGAGGAATCCTTGCCGATTTGGTCAGAGTGGTTTTTAGAAAATAGAGATAAAATTTCAGACTTTTATTTTTAGCATTTTACTGCAGGTCTTGCTGCTGCATGTAGTGTTTAGTGCAAGATGTTTTGTTTTCTGTGTGTAATCTTCTCCAGTGCAGGTGACAAAACAAGGTAAAACGTGTTACAGATTTGTCTACTTCAGGTTTACATGTATCCTGGTACAAATGGTTAATGTTTTTACCTCGGCTTTACATGTACCCTGATATAAATGGTTAATGATTTAACCTCAGCTTTACATGTATCCTGATACAAATGGTTAATGTTTTTACCTCAGGTTTATATGTACCCTGATATAATTGGTTAATGTTTTTACCTCAGGTTTACATGTACCCTGATATAATTGGTTAATGTTTTTACCTCAGGTTTATATGTACCCTGATATAATTTGTTAATGTTTTTACCTCAGCTTTACATGTATCCTGAAACAAATGGTTAATGTTTTTACCTCAGGTTTACATGTATCCTGATATAAATGGTTAATGTTTTTACCTCAGGTTTACATGTACCCTGAAACAAATGGTTAATGTTGTTACCTCAGGTTTATATGTACCCTGATATAATTTGTTAATGTTTTTACCTCAGGTTTACATGTATCCTGATATAAATGGTTAATGTTTATACCTCAGCATTACATGTATCCTGAAACAAATGGTTAATGTTTTTACCTCAGGTTTATATGTACCCTGATATAATTGTTAAATGTTTTTACCTCAGCTTTACACGTATCCTGGTACAAACTATTAATTCTTTTACCACAGGTTTAAATGTATCCTGGTACAAATGTATTTTCTGACATTTTGTTGACTACATTGAAGATTAAAAACTAACAAAAATATGCCACATGTTGTTGACCTTAAAGGACATGTAAAGCCTACATTTTCCTACCCTGTATATAAGTTGGGCATATCTTCCGCACCCAAACTGCATCATTTATACTGCACATACTCCCTCTGTTTGTGAGCGCCATCACATTTTCCTAAAACAAATAGCAGCTTTCACCTGGCGGCCATTTTCCCTCTGATACATTATCATCTGAAATAAGACATGTATGCTGTAAAGTCTATGTAATGCAGAATGCAGGTTTACTCAGGCACAACATACTTTGATAAAAAAAAAGTTCTGCTGGGTTCGAGCACTGTAATTATTACGCTGAGCTCAGGAGAGGTGATTAGGAGAAAAAGATAGCATCAGACAGTTTCTATGGGAACCAGCAATGCTCTCTCTTCATTGGCTGTTAGTCTGGAGGGTGTGTTATGTAATCTGAGCTGAGAGGAACTGAGCATGCTCACTGAGCCAAGAGCCAAAGGAAATTCCTGAGGGAGGGGGCAGAGTGGTTTAGTGTAGTAGAAGGATTTGTAGCTGATTAAGGGGATACTGCAGCCTTACTGTTAACCTTTTAAAGAGATTCTGACACCTGAAGTCAAACTCTTTTTTACCTCTATTATAATAACTGGCTTTGAAAGCTACTTCTAACTTTGCCATAAGGTATTTGTATGATGCTTTTGCATTACCTGTCTGATCCCCCATGTTCCTGTATGAGGGGGCTGCCATATTTGTGCACCCGGCATCTGTTATCATTACAAACTGCAACTAACAGACTGAGATGGGACTGTTAGGCTGGCAAAGTAAGAGTGTCAGGGTGTCAGAGAGTCAGGCTTAGAAATTTCAGCTAACAGGTAAATACAAAAACAAACCTCTCAGCAAAAAATGATCAACATGACCTATAGGTAACAATTAATGTACATTCATATGTTAAATTTCATTTTTTAGTGTCAGTATCACTTTAACAACCAGAGTGGCAGTTATCTAGAGATCTCAGAGACACTGTTCATTGATTAAATTTTTCTGAAAAGGGTTGACATGTCCTTTAATGCTGTATAGTGCACTTTTTCTATACATTCGCTTGTCTTTACCCCTTTTAATTGATTCTGCCCAACAGGACAAGTGAAGAAGATCAAAGTAAGAAAAAATCTCCAGAAAGAAAACCAAAAAAACAAACACTTCAGAAAAAGGATGAGGTGTTAAGGGATGAAGAAGAAAAACCAAGAAAAGACACAGACAAGAAAGAGGCAAGAGTGGAGGCCGAGACCAAAAAGAAAGTTGCAGCAAAGATTGATTCTCCTGTTCAGTCAGATTCCGATGATGTTGATGAGCAAGATGATGAAAAGGTACAGAGATTATGAATAACCATGAATGTCAATTGTTTTAGTCCCAGGTTCTTCTCGCTGAAAACGCAGTCATGTAACTTTATTGTAAATTTGGGGTTTGCCTTATTAAATCACTGATGGAACATTTTTATTGTCCTTTTACCTTTCATGACTTGCACTTAAACTAGAAGAGCAAAGGTGGCAAATTTGCCCAGGTGTCTCAAAAGCGCAGCATGAAAGCTCAACAGGAGAAAGAGATTTCCGACAAAAAGCGCAAACAGGAGGAAACTGTTGAAATGGAGAGGTAGGTATTCTAACCTAACCACTGGTTTATCCAGTATAAGTAATTCTAAAAAAACTCGACTTGCTGAGTAATCATTGAAGATGTTTCACTACTCATCCGAGCAGCTTCTTCATTTCGTCTTCAATGATTACTCAGCAAGTCCAGTTGTTTTAGAATTAAGCTGGCCATACACAGGAAGATCCGCTCACCTAACGAGCAGATCTGTCCACATTGAGGTGGACGATATCGGCTGACCCAGTCGATCAGAATGGAGAGAAGCGGGTGGTCGGATTGCAGCACCGCATCAACGCACAGATGCAACATTATTTTTTAGCCTGTCCAAATGAGATCTACCCGCTTTCGACCAGATATTGATCAGGGAAGCCCATCAGATTGCCCCACACATGGGCCAATAAGCTGCCGACTCTGTCTGCCTTTACTTATATTAGATATACCATGACCTGGATGAATGAAAATCTTCATAGACATACTAACCACTGGTCAACAACTCAAATCTCAGAGTCCTTTTATTCAGCAGCATTCAGTTGTCTCCAGTTAATGTCACTGATGATTTTGACTTTGTAGTTTTTTGTCTGCCACGTGTTCTTTTTTGGTGTGGGTAATTGTATTCCTCCATATTATTATATTACTGTTTCCTTTTCTTACAGCCAGTCTAAGGACGAGGTGAAAAAAGATGATGTTAAAAAACTGGACAAAAAAAAGGGTAGGTCTGCTTCAGTTCAGCCATCAATAATGCTTGAATCATTATTGTAATCTGTTAGAAGTTAAATGGTTTCTTTTCACAGAAACCTCCACTGATGCCCGACTTCAAAGGATACATGCAGAAATTAAGAGTTCTTTAAAGATTGACCACTTGGTAGGTCTTGTATTTGGCTTTGATTAAACGTGATTGACTTAAGTTTTAAAGTGCCTGGTATGTGTTATCCACCTTCGGCTGCATAATATCATCATGATAAAAAATTATTACAGAGCACATGCTCACCATTGTGATGAAAATGTAATTAGTTTTTTTTAATTTCTCTGAGAGAATACTTTGCTTCATTTCTGCAGCTGTGTTTGTCCTACTCTTCTAAAACTCTGTATTGCCAGCTGTTGGCATACTTTTCCTTCACATCAATAAAAAATGAACTATGTTAAAGGACATGTCAACCTAAAAATGACTTTTTGCCTAATAAAAGAAAACACAATTAGAAGAAACGTTCCCAAATGAATGTATTAAAAATTGTTGGTGCTTTAAAAGTTATTTGAAATTTGTAATTGCTATTGAAAGCTATTTAAACAATGTTGCAAAAGCCAGTCTCCTCCTGCAAGACAGGTCTGTTAATCGGTTGGCTTATGTTAAATTATTTCAAAAGCCAGAGCCACCAGTACAGAGAATAGAAAGGGACAAACAAACACTGCTTTCAATAGCAATGCACAAATAACTTAAACACCATAGAAAATGTGTACTGAATGTATATTGCAAAGCTGCAATTGTTTAGAATCATGTTTTATTTTATTAGGCAAAAAACTATTTTTGGGGTTGACATCGCCTTTAAGCAGTCTTTTAGGCTTACACACAAGGCTTTGTAGAAAACTATATGCAATGAACATCCTGCTCAGAAAGGGTCTGCTTTTATTATACAGTATCTGTTTTGGTTTTTCAAGAAGGCACGTAGTCAGTACAGAAGCAGGGAATCCTTGCTATTAACTAAATTTTAAATCAATAAATTACACTTTCACCCTGAATCACTTTTTTATTATGATGCTACATTTAGCATTGTGTTTTTACATAGTGTGTTCCATTATCCTAAAGCCGAATGCATCCAAGTAATATGTCACTATGGCTTTTTTTATTTTGCAGGATGTAAACAGATGCATCAGTGCTTTGGATGAGCTAGCTTCTCTTCAAGTAAGCATGCAGCAAGCTCAGAAGCACACAGACATGATCACTACCCTGAAAAAAGTAAGACTTTCATTGCTTGCTTAATGGCCTTACACTGTATTTAAATGGTGTTAAAAGGAAACCAAGAAAGTAACAAATTTATATCGCTATGAACTGCTGACAGCCAATATCCATTTTGCTGAACTGAAATCATCTTCACAAAGGGAAGAGTGGAATTTCGCAGTCTCTTGCGATGCCTGTGGTGGCGCACACAGACACACATATTATTTGCAAGCTAACAACTCGCAGACACTGGCAACAGTATAAGGAATCAAAACACAAACAGATAATCTAAGTAAGACATCAAATGCAGTTGCTAAATAACTATACTAGGTCTGCTGCATATCCATTCAGGTAGTTTGCGAACTGGTAGGATAGTGTCAAGCTACATTAGAATTATATGGCTAGTTTGTTAGTTCTGTTATAAACAATATATTTTAGCAACACACTTTTGGCCAGTTTGGTCATCATCCACATTCAGTCTTTCTCAATGGTGAGTTATTCTTTGTGATGCAGCAGGCAGTGTGGGAAGGATAATACAGAGGTTGTCACTTCTTCTGCCAGTGGGAAAGGGGCACTATAACAGTATTATCTGCTCCACCCAAATCTGCTATGTCCTACTGCATATGGAAAACCTTTTCCATTTGACTTAAATGCATTTTAATCTTTGGATTGATTTCTACAGATTCGTAGGTTCAAAGCCAGCCAAGTGATTATGGATAAGGCAACCATGCTGTACAACAAATTCAAGAATATGTTCCTGGTTGGGGAAGGTGATTCTGTCATCACTCAAGTTTTAAATAAATCTCTAGCAGAGCAAAGACAGCATGAGGAAGCCAATAAAGGCAAGGAACCTGGAAAGAGAGGCCCTCCCAAGAAACAGGAAAAAGAGCAAAATCCAGGTCGGTCAAATCAGTGCTTATAATTTGGTGGTACACATGATAAAAAGTATTGACCCCAAAGCATGTCCTGTAACCACTGCCCTAATGAAATATATTTTCAGTAATCTGATGGAGCTCTCCTTCCTATCTTTTACTATAACTATATTTAAAAAACATGTGCATGTACAGTGGTGTGAAAAACTATTTGCCCCCTTCCTGATTTCTTATTCTTTTGCATGTTTGTCACACTTAAATGTTTCTGCTCATCAAAAACTGTTAACTATTAGTCAAATATAACATAATTGAACACAAAATGCAGTTTTTAAATGAAGGTTTACGTTATTAAGGGAGAAAAAAAACTCCAAATCTACATGGGCCTGTGTGAAAAAGTGATTGCTCCCCTTGTTAAAAATAACTAAGAACAAAAGTAATTGAGATCCATCAGTCTGGTAAAGGTTATAAAGCCATTTCTAAAGCTTTGGGATTCCAGTGAACCACAGTGAGAGCCATTATCCACAAATGGCAAAAACATGGAACAGTGGTGAACCTTCCCAGGAGTGGCCGGCCGACCAAAATTACCCCAAGAGCGCAGAGACAACTCATCCGAGAGGCCACAAAAGACCCCAGGACAACATCTAAAGAACTGCAGGCCTCACTTGCCTCAATTAAGGTCAGTGTTCACGACTCCACCATAAGAAAGAGACTGGGCAAAAACGGCCTGCATGGCAGATTTCCAAGGCGCAAACCACTTTTAAGCAAAAAGAACATTAAGGCTCGTCTCAATTTTGCTAAAAAAACATCTCAATGATTGCCAAGACTTTTGGGAAAATACCTTGTGGACCAACGAGACAAAAGTTGAACTTTTTGGAAGGTGCGCGTCCCGTTAAATCTGGCGTAAAAGTAACACAGCATTTCAGAAAAAGAACATCATACCAACAGTAAAATATGGTGGTGGTAGTGTGATGGTCTGGGGTTGTTTTGCTGCTTCAGGACCTGGAAGGCTTGCTGTGATAGATGGAACCATGAATTCTACTGTCTACCAAAAAATCCTGAAGGAGAATGTCTGGCCATCTGTTCAACTCAAGCTGAAGCGATCTTGGGTGCTGCAGCAGGACAATGACCCAAAACACACCAGCAAATCCACCTCTGAATGGCTGAAGAAAAACAAAATGAAGACTTTGGAGTGGCCTAGTCAAAGTCCTGACCTGAATCCTATTGAGATGTTGTGGCATGACCTTAAAAAGGCGGTTCATGCTAGAAAACCCTCAAATAAAGCTGAATTACAACAATTCTGCAAAGATGAGTGGGCCAAAATTCCTCCAGAGCGCTGTAAAAGACTCAATGCAAGTTATCGCAAACGCTTGATTGCAGTTATTGCTGCTAAGGGTGGTCCAACAAGTTATTAGGTTGGCAATTAGGGGGCAATTACTTTTTCACACAGGTTTGGATTTTGTTTCTCCCTAAATAATAAAAACCCTCATTTAAAAACTGCATTTTGTGTTTACTTGTGTTATCTTTGACTAATAGTTAAATGTGTTTGATGATCAGAAACATTTTGTGTGACAAACATGCAAAAGAATAAGAAATCAGGAAGGGGGCAAATAGTTTTTCACACCACTGTATGTCCTTCTCTGTGGGCAGTCAATTGTCTTCAGTAGTTCCTTCTGAAGTATTTATACACAAGATGCTCTTTAGGTCTGGGGTATGCTGGCCACAAAATGAAACTACTGCCAAAGAACCAAAAAAAGGATGGCACTCTGGTAAAAAGGTAGGTTTATTGCAGTGTCCTACAGATATTGTTCACCTTACGCATTTCGGGAATCAATCCCTTAGTCACAGGCATCTATGCATATACTGTTTTATGAAGACTTCCATTGCTTTTAATTTGGTATTCAAACATTAACAATATAGCATTAAGGACTAGGAGGTGCCAGTCACAGGGGGCTGAATTTGTTGACCACCCCTAGGTATTCTAAGTGCTGTCTTGATGCCTCTAGTTAAAAAAAAATGTGACTGATCCTTCTTTTTTAGGGGTACATTAGCACCATCTTGCCTATTATCCCAGCTCTGATTTGGCATCTGTGTAGTACTTTTCTTCTACAGCAGGGGTGCCCAGACTTTGTTACCCT
>CM044432.1:109798714-109820047 GCA_024363595.1 Xenopus borealis
ACCGTGATCGACGTCCTGGGCACCCCTGTTCTACAGGTTTGGTGTATGAGCAGCAGGGCCATGCCAAGCTGACAAGGAGCCCTAGTTGCCTGGTCAGCTACCCCCGCCCCCGTTGTAAGTGCGTGTGTGCACGCATACACTCGTGAGAGCAAGTGCACATCCACCATGGAGGTTAAGGGAAGGGCAGGGTTGTGACAAAGGGAGGGAGGGAGGAGAGGAGCAGGGGAGTGAACGACCCAGACTAGTGGTAGGCAGAAAACCTTTGAACAGGTACCTGCTCAGCTGCGGAATAGCTTTGCACCCTAGGCAGGTGCCTCTTCTGCCTACCCCTAATTATGGCCCTGATGAGCAGTATTGCTGGTTCCCTTGTAGATTTATAATGCTGCATGCACAAATTCAGGGCTGCACTAAAGATTTCAAAGGAGATACTAGCCGCCACTTAGATATTACCAAATGGGGTCCCTGCAGGGGCAATTTGCTTTACACATTCCCACCTTTCCATGTCCTGATATTCTCTCAACTTTATCTTTTCCATGCAGACCCAAATACTTTTAACGGTGACCGGGAATCCCAAGACCAAGCACAGCAAAACGGAGACAGCAGTGAGGAGACAGAGGACAAAGAAGAGAAAACTTTAAAGGGGTAGGATCATGGAATTCACATAATCCATCATAAACCCCTTTTGACCAAATTGAGCTGTTAGGTCATTTCTGTGCATGGCAGGTTATATAAACATGTGCAGTGAAAGAAAATCTTGCTCTGCTTACTTTGTTCTTTAACATACTTTACTGGCTATCCACAGAGTGGATAAAGGATTCTGCAATTCCAATATAAAGCAGTATATTGCATGGAAACATAATCTGGATAAACTACCAGAGCAGTTGAAAATATCAGGTGCACGTATAATAAATGCAAGTTCTTGGGATTCCGTTATTGTATTTATGTTAGGGATGCACCGAATCCAGGATTTGGTTCGGTATTCGGCCATTTTCAGCAGGATTGGATTCGGCCGAATCCTTGTGCCTGGCCGAACCGAATCCAAAAAATCATGTGACTTTTCATCACAAAACAAGGAAGTTGAAAAAAAATTTGCCGCTTTTACCCTTCCATTTGCTTATTTGCATATGCAAATTAGGATTCGGTTCGGTATTTGGCCAAATCCTTCACAGTGGATTCGGGGGTTTTGGCCGAATCCAAAATAGTGGATTCGGTGCATCCCTAATTTATATTTAGCTGGATTTTCTAGAGACTTCCCAGATTTTTCACAATATCTGCCGGTTGGTCTATATTCATAGAATAAGTTCAAATTAGAGTGCCCATTTGTTTGTACATTAATTTCCTTGCACATTGTCCACAGTCAAATCCCTAGTTATTACTAGAGTAACATTAAGGTTTGCCAGTGGAAGAATACAACCTAAGTTCTTATGTAAGGGCCATGACTTATTTACTTATTTTCATTAATATTGGGCATACAACAGCAGGAAGAACCTAGAATGGAAAACATATCTGTTTAGGGATGCACTAAATGTAATATTTTTTAACTTGGCCAAGTCCCCTGCAAAAGATTGAGCCAAACCTGAACCCTACATTTCAGTGATTAATCACAGGATCTACCACTGCCTACTACACTTTAGATTACACCATACCTACAGTGAAGTCTGCTGATGCTGTGCTATACTATTTATATGCTATACTATTTATACTGTACTATTTATGGAAGGCAAGTATCCCTTTTTAAAGGAACAATTCAGTGTAAAAATAAAAACTGGGCAAATACATAGGCTGTGCAAAATAAAACATGTTTCTAATACAGTTAGCCAAAAATGTTATGTATAAAGGCTGGAGTGACTGGATGTCTAACATAACAGAATACAACACAACTTCCTGCTTTTCAGCTCTCTAACTCTGAGTTAGTCAGTGACTTGAGGGGGGGCCACATGGGATATAACTGTTTAGTTAGTCTGCAATTGATCCTCAGCATTCAGCTTGGAGTCAAAAGCAACAGTTATGACCCATGTGCTGGGGCACATCGGTCATAACTGTTTGCTTTTGAATATGAGCTCAAGTCACTGATTGGTTACTGCCAATCGGCGGAAACCAGAAAACTGAAAAGCAGGAAGTAGTGTTCTGGCTATTATGTTAGACATTCACTCACTCCAGCCTTTATACATTACATTTTTGCCTAACTAACTAAATTGGAAACATTTTTTTTGCACAGCCTATTTATCTAGTGTATAGGTAACAATTCCATTAAAGGGAATACTAAGACTATACCTGTAGCTAGGACATAAAGCATTTATTACTGGCTACTTTTTTTTTTATAATTGAAGATTAGCTAAACCGCTGTTAAAGGGGAATTCCACAAAAACATAACTTAAGCATTTTAAAAGTAAAAATAATTTCAAGCAACTTTGCAATATCAATTATATGAATTAAAATTTAAATATCAATTAAAAATATGCAGACTTTTCATGCTTTTTAATGGTTTCTGACTTTCCTAAGCCTAGCCCCTTGCTCTCCTGCTGATCTTTCTGACTACTTTGCTGAACTAGCCGACTACTGTATCAGCAGCCATCTGTCTTTGGCCTGCATCCTCCAACACCCACAGTTACCTGTACTCGTGATTTCAATAAGGATAGGAACACCACAGTGCAATGCATTGTGGGTTATTTCGTTCCTGCATGCTGTCTGAAAGTTGTTACAATTTGTAACATCAGTGTTTAGTCCCTCCTTCCCTGGCAGGATTTCACATGATTCAGAAAGAGAAGAGCTGTTAAACAGCTGGAATTCATCATAAAAAATTAGCATTTCTCTCAAGTGTGATGGGTATAATCGGGGTTTCTGTATTATGTGGGCCTCTTTATCAAATTTTGGTTTGGAAACCCCTTTAAACATTACTATGCACTTTCCAAACTCTAGTCTCCCTTGACTGCTTATGTTGTTTTTCTCTCTTTACAGCCCTGGCAGTGCAACAAAAGGCAACGAGGGCACCAAACAAAGCCGAGACGATTCTGCACCAGACAACTAATGCGCCAACCCGTGCCCACATTCAAGTGGTCCTATTACAATGGCACATTTTCATCTGCTGAGAATTTTAACTCCTTTTATAAAAGCAACCAGTATTTTGAGCTCTTTGGAGATGACATTTTTATGTTTTCTCAAAGTAGCTCTGATCTAGATGTCCACTTGCTGTTTGGCACATTATATGCTGTTTTAATAGTAAAATCGTTGTAATGGACCTAAAAACAAAACAAAAAAGTGGTTATCTGCATTTCCCTTTGAGTATGTGTGGCTCCGTGTATTCTCAGTATCTGCATTTTCCTTTCATCTATTTCAAAATAGTGCGTGCGGATGTGCATGCTGCAATAGGTTGCTTCAATTGTACAGGATATCCTGTAATCTACATGCTACACTCTAAGGGTAGGGGCAGACAGGGAGATTCGGGGAGATTTAGTCGCCTGGCGTTTTTTGCAGGCGACAATCTCCCCGAATTACCTTCTCCCTGTCTGCCGATCGTAAAAGCACAAAGCGCCTGTGCAGGCGCAGCGATTTCCGGAATCGCCCGAAGTTTCCTCACGAGGTATCTTCGGGCGATTCCGGAAATCGCCGCGCCGCGTCTGCACAGGCGCTGGTGCTTTGTGCTTTTACGATCGGCAGACAGGGAGAAGGTAATTCGGGGAGATTGTCGCCTGCAAAAAACGCCAGGCGACTAAATCTCCCCGAATCTCCCTGTCTGCCCCTACCCTAACACACCAAGCCAGTATTGATCTGAAACAAAGTACATAAAGTAAATGCAGCTATTTTGACAGTCTAGACCAATCCCAGTATATGCGAATTGTCTCTAGCACATTGTTGCTACTGCTGAGTTTCAGTTTAATGAAACTGATGGAGCTCAATTTCAGGAGATGTGTGCTACAGTCAAGAATGCCATTAGTTGTCCAGACAGTGTTGGGTTCAACCAGTTATTGGCTAGAACAGCCTCTGATCTTACCTGCCAGCCCATGTCCCTGCCCTTCTGATAAAGAAATGTTTCAGGCAAGTAGTATCTCGTTTTTTTTTTATTGTGGCCTGAAAGTGATGTGAACCCTTTTTCTCCCAAAAAGGAAGGCACTGGCATTTATTATAAATCAGAATTATATGGGAGCCTACCAGGTTCATGTGCTCCTATATTAAATGAGATTAATAATGTATTTATAAAGCACCAACAAATCCTGCAGGGTAAAACATTAAATATGAAGGTACTGTGGAGCCCTGCTTAGTAGAGATCTAGAGTCGAGAAGGGGGTATGAAACATTAACAGATACTCTTATTACAATGTGCCATTCCATATATTACTTTATCAAAAAGGAAGTCCATAGAATAGCCAGTGATTATTTTCTGTATACAGAATGTGTGCTTAGTTGCTTGCCTCTCCCTAAAAACTTGCTCTTTATGTTCCCTCACCCAAGTCTCTGTTTTTCAGTGCAAGTCTAGTATTTCTAATGTATAAATGTGACTTTACAACCCTATGGGAATAAAAGTAGACGTTTTAACTGGCTTTAATTTTATCAGCCCATTCATGCAAAGTACTGTACTGAAGGCTTCTCTGGGCTCCACTGATCGTTTGTTGTCAGCTAAAGTCCCAATACCAGTATTCTTGTTTTCTTTGTTGTATTTTGTGCAGATTGTGAAGAAAAGGCAGTATATTTTTTATATATTAGTGATCAAATTGTGTGAACGTTTTTTTTTTTTTTCCTCGTGTTTTTGTTATTCGGAATCTTGTGTTCTCTTTTGTATGATGGTCACATGCTGTGCAAAGTAAGACTGCAGTGTAAATAGGCTCTGTGAAACAGATTTATTGTGCTTTTGTATTGAAGTCTCAAATAAAACTGTAAAGAATTTGTCTGACGTTCTTTTAAGTCACTCTTAACCCTGACTACTGCATGAGTGCTATAGTTATACAGTTGAGTTCAGAACAAAAGTAAAGCTCTTTCCTATACACGCGAATGCATTGGCAACACAGCACTTTCTGTTCCAAATCAAAACATGAAGAACAAATTGTTATTCCTTTACATAAAGAAAAAACGTCTGCATTCTTCTTTATAAGCTTAAACATTCAATGTATAAACTGAAAAAAAAAATTAAACATTTGCTTTCCTATAAATCACTGAATATTTAGTTGTATAATCAGTGTTTCTGAGAACTGCTGCACATCTGTGTTGCATGGAGTCCACCTACTTCTGGTTACATTCCACAATTCTGGGGGGGCGGGGGGTAGTTCCGTCCACTATATAAAAAAAAATACTAATACTCCCCGGCTAACCCAAAGAGGCATATTCTAGCTTCACTTCTGCAACAGGCACAACTTAAAACCAGCCTGAATGCACCCAGGTCCTCGACCTCATGGGTGGTGGTTCACTGTATTTCCCGGAGTTGCCCCAAAACTTTAAAAAGTGCTACAGCGCTTGGATAGCATGTGACCACCTGGTGATTAATATGCTCACTCACCTACACCCAAAATCCTATTTGTCTGGGCCCACTGAGCTCCCATACACCTGTAGGTCTCCGAGGTACTAGACAGCCTAGGGCCCTCTACAAATTAACAGTCTAAGCAAAGTTACTATGCAACCCCCCCCCACAAAAAAAGTAGGTACTTTTCATCAGCCAAGCAAGTTAAGTTATTAATTGGAATTTTATATATATATATATATCACAGGTCACTTCTTAAATGCTCTCTGAGTCCTATATAGACACCCAATGGCTTACTTTAAAAATCCATTTCTATTACACAGGGCACTTGCCAGGGTTGTCCCTTGTCACCACTCCTTTTCTCTATGGCCATCTAGCCCCTGGCCATGCTAATACGACAGGACAATATTTCAGGCTATGTCAAAGCCCACCAATACTACAAAATGAGCATGTATGTCAATTACATTAGCCTCACAATAACAAAGCTCTTGACTAGCCTCCTTAACCTATTCAATACTCTGGGTAAGTTTCACATGCTTTCAGGTAACTATTGCCAAAACTGAAGCGCTCCCACTTAAAAGACCAGTAACTGTTTTTTTTTTTAAGAAATGACTTGCCGATTCTCTGCATGCATTCCTCATCTGAAATGGTGATATGGCAACGATCCATCGCGTGGCGCTCAATTGCTCCTCCCTGTCTATCTTACGGCCATTTGCTGTTTCTTACAATCAGGATGTAAGTGGTAGTTTTTTTTTTTTTTTTAACTTTTTTCACCTTTACGTGTGTGTGTGTGTGTGTGTGTATATTATGAAAACTCCATTATTAACCCTTTCATTGGATATACATAAAGTGTTTGATTCTCTATCCAGGACATATCTTTTTCAGGTTCTCGTACAAATATAATATAAATATATTATATTTTAGGAGAATATATGGCTTGGATAGAGAAAAAGATATGGCTTGTATAGAGAATCAAACACTATGTATATACAATGAAAGTGTTAATAATGGCGTTTTCATAATGTTGGCATCTTCAATTATGTTGATAAGTCTACGAGTGGCATCCTGTAGTTTGCCTACCTGGAACAAACCCTGTTTGATCTGGGTGGGTCAGTTGGGGGAGATGTCTGTAACAAGTAATTTTACTCAGATTTTCAGAGAAATGCACTATAACCAGCAGGCACAGCATTTGCTGCCTTCCTTCTGTAATTGACACCTATTTTTCCACAGAATGAATAACCTCACTAATTGAACTCTACACTGCTATTATTTTGAACAAACTTCAGTTGATTCAATTAAATAGAATCAGCAGCATGCATGGCATGACTGTTGGGTCTGCTGGTTTTCTATTACATCTACTAGTAAATTATTTGCCATCTAGAAATAGAATTTCCTCCAAAGACGGTGATTGATCCGGCTAGTGATGTTGGACTGCTATTATTCGGAACACAACTGTATTTACTACTTACATGCTAGTAAAGAAAAAGTAGACTTTATTACTGGAACATACTATATGTTTTCAATGAACACACCTTGTGTTCTTGTAGTGGTAAAACTGCAAAAAATTAAGTAATATGTACATTTTAAAATTGCTCACATTACCACTCTGATATATTTAACATTAAGTTGGGTGCTAATGGAAGGTTTAGGCTGGGGCCAGAATCAACTAGCCAAAATCTGCTGTGGACAGTAGCTTCCGCTCTCTTCCGTATAGAAACGGCTCAGCGGGTTTCAGTGAAGAACCAGCTGAAATTTGCTGAAGCCAATTCAATGCGGAAAAGACAGGTTATTGACCGCTAAAGGACTGAAATCAAGCAGTGCATTTTGGCTACCTGAAGCAATGCTCACCAACCCATTTTTTGTTGCTCAGTGGCATCAAAGCATGTGCTTATTTTTGAATTTTGTAGGCAAGCTTAAAGGTGGCCATAAACGTAGAGATCCGCTCATTTGGCAATGTCGCCAAACTAGCAGATCTCTCCCTGATGTGCCCACCTTGAGGTGGCCCTAGGACCCAAAGATCGGCTCATAATGGAGGCCATACGGGCGGTCATATCGCGGGACCACTTCAACGAACAGATGCAGCCGCGACGGGACTTTTAGACCCACCTGATCGACATTTGTCCGACTTTCGGCCATATATCGATCGATGAAGCCCGTCGGAGGGCCCCATACACCATTAAGCTGCCGACTTAGTCTGTCGGCAGCTTTTATTGGTCCATATATGGCCACCATTAGTTCCATAAAAACTAGGTGGACTGCCAATCAGAGCCTCCTGCAGGCTGCCAGTCCACATAGGGTCTACCAAATAGCCAATCACAGCCCTTATTTGACATCCTCATGGACTTTCTCATGCTAGTGTTGCTCTCCAACTCTTTACATTCAAATGAGGCTCACGAGTAAAAAAAGATTGGGGACCCCTGAATTAAATGGACACTATCATGATGTTCTGTTTATTCTTTTTTCATACCTAAGCTGGTTCTCTCTAATGCTGATATCTGGTAATGTTTTTTTAAGATACCACTATTAAATTATTATGGAGTACTCAACCTACACAAGCCATGTCAGTTAATATATTTATTAAATTGTCATAAGAAATATTTGCATTATAAAAAAAAAATAACCTCCACTTTAGAATGCCCCCCAAGAAAATGTTGGTATATTCACAGCAATGCCTCTCAGTATCAAACAAAGTTCTTTGTTGTTCAGTCCCTGTATCCAGTTCGGAGGAAAACCATTTCTTGGGACAGACCCACATAAGGTCTGAGTCAACTTGTTGCAAGAGACTTTCATCTACTTATATTATAAATATTTGTCTCACGCTGTTCCAGATCTAGTTAAAGATCCCAGGGTCCACATAGGGATGAGCAAGGAACTCTCCAAGTTTATTACCGTCCGTGTCATAGTGCAACATTTTGAAGCAGACGTCACAAAAGAAGCATGGATCATCTGGAGCATGCTCGTCATTAACGGTCACCCACCTAAAGAGGGGTGCAAATAATATAAATGAATATCTGATCTTTTCTCTGCAAAAAGGATTATTGCTTTAAAAATACCAATCTTAAAAATGTATTTATACTGGAAAGGTCCTCCATTTTCAGTCCATTTTCTTTTGGTGGTGGGGGGCAGGCTTCATGGGTTTATTGATGATGGCACTGGTAATAAACTTTCAGCTTTCTAAATCATGCAAGTCATATAGAAAGTAACATTATTTCACCCTTATTCCAATTCATAGAAATGAAGGTTAAACCTACCTGGCAGTGTACATTAAACATACAGAGCACTTTCGTGTCCAGAACCAGTGCCTTTTTATTAATAATGGGTAGAGCGTCCTATCCAAGCAGTCTTCGTGATGTATCAGCCTTTTAAAGAAATAAAAATGGATAACAATTTAAAGGCATTCTGTCACAGGAAAACAGAATCAGTTAATTGTGCTAGTCCGGCAGAAATCTGCAATGAAATTTTAGTTAAGAGATATGATTTTCTTGAAATCTACTTTAAAGGAGAACTAAAACCTTAATTAAGAAAAAACATATCCCCTACCCTACACGGACTCCCCTCCCTGTTCCCCCCCAGCCTAGCTGTTACCCCTGGTAAATGCCCCTAACTCTTTGCTTACCACTCGGTGCAAATTCAGGGCATCGGAGTTTGCGAGCGCTATCTTCTTCTCTATGGTAATCTTTGGGAAGAAAGCAGCGTATCAGCTCATTCGCAGTCGGAGCAATATTCCCTTTCGCTACAACTGCACAGCTGCCAAAAGTCTGGGAGATTTCCAAAGTTAAGGAAGAAGACCGGATGAGCCAGAAGATGGCACCAGTGAACTCCAATGTCCTGAATCTGCACTGAGTTGTAAGTAAAGAGTTATGGGCATTTACCAGGGGTAACAGAATGCAGGTATATGACCTGTTATCCAGAATGCTTGGGACCTGGGGTTTTCCAGATAACATATGTCTGTAATTTGGATCATCATCCCTTAAAGGACCAGTAACACCAATTTTTTTAAATACTTATTTTGCAACAAAATAGCCATAATGATAGGCAAGGCTTACTTCCACTTAGCTTTTTTCGAATCTTTATCTTGAATTGGACGTGCAAAGTGACCCATGGCAGAAAGGTGAAAAGGCAACAGAAGCCTGAATTCCTGTGTGCTGACCTGGAAGTCAGCTTTGCATCGATGACCTAAAACACCTAAGCTTTTTTGCAGTGTCTGCATCTTAAATTTGTTCCTATTTCTTTGGGCAGCTTTTGGGGTGATGGTGTGCACATAAAGCTGCAGATGCTCACTATGGCTTCCCGTTTTGCATCTCTCTTGGTTTCCACTGATTGGTTACCAGGCAGTGACTTGAGGGAGGGCCACATGGGTCATAACTGTTGCTTGTGAATCTGAGCTGAATGCTGAGGATCAATTGCAAACTCACTGAAAAGTTATGTCCCATGTGGCCCCCCTTCAAGTCACTGACTAACTCAAAGTTAGAGAGCTGAAAAGATGTATTCTGTTCTGTGAGACATCCAGTCACTCCAGCCTTTATACATTACATTTTTGGCTAACTATCTATATTACAAACATTTTTTTTTTCACAGCCTGTTTACCCAGTTTTTATTTTTACACTTAACTGTTTCGTTAAGTGTACTAGAAAATCATATAAACATTAAAAAACCCCAATAGGCTGGTTCGGCCTCCAATATGGATTAATAATTAGTTTGGATCAAGTACAAGGTACTGTTTTATTACAGCGGTAAAGGAAATCATGTTGGATTATTTGGTTAAAATGGGGTCTTTAGTCATTCTGAGCTTTCTGCATAATGGGTTTCTGGATGACGGATTCCATACCTGAAGTAACCTGCATAGCCCCTACCTTATATCTGTAACGGTAATAACATGCTCACAGTCTCCTTGATGGCAGTACAGGTAAGGAAAGCCAATCTTTAAATGCAAATCGTTAAATGTATAGTCTTCCATTTTAGCAGACTGAAATTTTCCATAGCCTCGATCACGAGATTCTGCCCATTCGATAGTGGTCCTAGAAAAGTCAGATATTAATGGAAACTTCTACCCACATGAAAGAGACAATGCACACATATATTAACAGGCAAAAAAAAACAATCTGAAAATAAAAGTTATTTTGCAGCTACTGCTACAGTCTGTAGCACATTTTATGCACAGCATATGTGAGACTGCATGTCTCACATAATAGCCAGAACACTACTTCCTGCTTTGCAGCTCTCTAGTTTGCAATTGATCCTTAGCATGCAGCTCAGGTTCAAAAGCAAACCATTATGACCCACATGCCCCCCCCCCCCCCCCCCCAAGTCTCTGATTGGTTACCGCCTGTAACCAGTCAGTGGAAACCAAAAGAGCAGAAAAGCAGGAAGTAGTGTTCTGGCTATTATGTTAGACATCTAGTCACTCCAGCCTAACTATAATAGAAACATTTATTTTGTACAGACTATCTATTTACCCAGTTTTTATTGAACAATTCCTTTAAAACATTAACTTTTCAGTAAGAGCAAACGTGTTTTTGCAAGACTGCAGTTAAACATTATTTTTCTCAGTTTATACCCACCTGCTTATATCTCTGCATTCTGGATATCTCATATCATTGTAGAACACACCCTCGAAGTGAAAAAATGCTGATTTGAACAGATCCTTGACAGAAAAAAAGTGGGCTATTAATAGAATGAATGTACAGTAGATATCACAGAATTACAGAAGATTGTGGGCTAAAATAAGTCAAGACAATTATCTCAAAGTTAAAGTGTGGTACGGGTACAGGATATGTCCTATACCTGAGCAGAATGAAATTATTTTATTTAAAGGGATACTGTCATGGGAAAACAAGTTTTCTTCAAAATGCCTACGTTAATGGTGCTGTTCCAGCAGACTTCTCCCTTAAAATCCATTTTCAAGCTGATTTTTTTTTATATTTCATCTTGAAATCTGACATGGGACTAGACATATTGTCCATTTCCCAGGTGCCCAAGTAAGGTGACGTGTGCTCTGATAAACTTCAGTCGCTCTTTACTGCTGTACTGCAAGTTGGAGTGATATCATTCCCGCACCCCACAGCCCATCAGCAGAACAATGAGAAGGTACCCAAATAACAGCTGCCTGGTAGATATATAGAAGTATATATATAGTAAGTAAGTAAGTAAGTAAGTAAGTAAGATATATAGAAGAAATACTCAATAGTAAAAATCCATGTCCCACTGTGACACATTATATGTCAGAAAGCAGTTCCAAAGTGCAGTTCTGGCTCTTTCTGAAAGGACATGACCACGGGCAATGACCTGAGATGGCCTCCCACACACCAATGTTAAAACTTTAAAAAAAATACACTTTTTGGATTAGGAATTCATTTTATTTAATTTTTTTCTAACAGATTGAACTCTCCTTTAAAGGGGATACTGTCATGGCAAAACATGTTTTTTTCAAAACACATCAGTTAATAGTGCTGCTCCAGCAGCATTCTGCACTGAAATCCATTTCTCAAAAGAGCAAACAGATTTTCTTTTATATTTCATTTTGAAATCTGACATGGGGCTAGACATTATGTCAATTTCCCAGTCACGTGATTGGGGCAGCTGGGAAATTGACAAAATGTCTAGCCCCATGTCAGATTTCAAAATTAAATATAAAAAAAAATCTTTTTGCTCTTTTGAGAAATGGATTTCAATGCAGAATTCTGCTGGAGCAGCTCTATTAACTGATGCATTTTGAAAAAAAACATTTTTTCCCATGACCAGATCCCTTTAAGGAACACAAAATTCAATCATTCCCGGTTTCTTAGAGAGACTGTCCACATGGTGGCAGCACGGTGCAATTTAATAAACTAAACCAGTACATATTTGTTGCATGCTGCTTTGTAACTGTAATGTAGCCATACAGAGAAGTCCATTTACACTGAAGTTGCTACAAACCCTACTACAGGACTTATTTAGCTACACTGTGTCAATCTGCACTTGAGCAGTAGCCCACAGTAACCAGTCAGTTAATAGGCACACCATCAGTGTGTGAGTTTATACAGATACCGGATCAGTTATCCAGAATGCTCCAGACCTGGGGTTTTCCAGACAAGGGATCACATTGTATCACAATACGTCTACTCAAAAAAAAAAACAAAATGATATAAACCCAATAGGATTTTTTTGCCTTCATTATAGATGAATTATGTATACTTGCTGGGATCGAGATTGTACAATGAACACAAGTAATAAATATAATTGCCATGATTAGGTGCATTCCACAAACAAGTCCATATTTCCTTTTCTATAGAATAAAAAAAAAATACATATACAGTGATCAGAATGCAGAGTATGGAACTGTAAAAATATAGGATTTCTTTAGCGCTTTAAGTTAAATCCACTTTTACTGACCATTTCAAATGTTTCCTTGAACTGCATGTGTTGCACTGATGTGGCTATGTCTAGTTCTGTGTATGGTCCCAAATCTGCTTGTCCAATTAAAAACTTTCATTTGCCTTCTGTCGATGACTGCAATCCGCAACCCTCTTTGAATGGTGTCCTATTGTATTGGGAGTTTCCTCACCTAATGTCCAGTTCAGCTCTCTACACCAGCTATAATATACACTTGACTTTGGACTCCTCTATGATTTCAAATTATTTCATTAACAGATATTTTGGTTTATAAATAAGTGTTTTGCAGCTTTATATTCATCACAGAAAATTGCTTAGCGAAGGCAAACAACACAACGGCACTCACTCGTGTATAAATGCAAATATGCAGAAATGGATTGTTCTGTGCTCATAATCTTCACCTTCCAAGAATATGGAAGCGAATTGCTAATCTCGGTTGGAATGTGCTCCTAGCATGTAATGCTCATTAGGAAACAAAGCGCTGTTATAGCTGAAAATATCAGGTTGTTTTTCGGATTACCTTGCAGATATTTTCTGGGGCTAAGTCGGGATTGTTGCTGAATTCTCCTCCAATCTGCATGTCACTCACACAATTAATGGCATCCTTCAGCTCTGTCAGTTTCTGACTGCCCAGAACCAACACAGTCTGATAGGGTTTGTATTCCTTGTGCTGTACAACAACATAACACACAATTGGTAGAAGAAATAATAAATTGGCAAAATAAAATAGTAAACACAAGGGAACACAGAGAAAGAATTTGGCAGCTAGCTTCACCCCCACCCCACCAGTGCAATGACATTAATATACATTGATAATGATTAAATGCAAAGTACTCTTTCAAGTCCTCTTTTCATAGCCCGTTAGGTTGCCCCTAATCCGTTAAATAGAAACTTAAAGTGGACCCGTCACCCCAAAAAATATTCAAAATCCTATTTCATCACATTAGTCAAGCAAAATGAACATTAATTACACTATATAAATTATTTTAATCTTGTTTTCTTCAGTCTGGGAATTCATAATTCTAGCAAGCAGGCAGGAGCCATTTTGTGGACACTGTTATTAAGACAAGACTTGCATCATCTCAGAATCTTGTTTGTGCACCAGAATGGGGGACCCGATGTCTATCCTCATGCCCTGGCTACACAATTAAATGGTTAAGAGAACTGGGGGAATGTGTAGTGAGCAGTGACATCTAGGAAGTGCTGAATGGAAAGTGAAAGTAATTATCTGCCCCGCCTCTATGCCTAAGGCATAGAGGAGTGTCAGACAATATTTGATTGACAGCTGAGATTTTTAAATGAGCTTAAAACAGCTATGAATGCTTTAATATAAATTTGAAATTGGATTTCATGTTTAATTTGAAAAGGACTTTTATTATACAGATTTTTGTGTCTGGGTGACGGGTCCACTTTAAAAAAGAAAAAAACATGGCTGGATTTAAAAGGTTTTTTTCCCTTGTAAAAATTGTGTAGTTTGTAAAAATAATAATAACAAAAAAGTAACGGCGTTTAGCGACAAAGGAAAAAGCCAAGAATTCAAAATAAAAAAAACTATTTACTTGTCACACTAAATATGTGTTGTATTTAGTGCATTGCCAATGTGGGGCCCTTTATGTTGGCCGTAGCAACTACGGGTCAGATTGGGGGAACATCTGAGGGGTATTGAGAATAAGGACAATGATAATCCAAAATTCAGGCATTTCAATGCAGTTCATGGAGGAGTAACTCAAAAATGTAAATTGTTAAATTGAACAGTGGGGGTAATTTAAATGTTTTAATGTGAAACTTTATTATGGTTGAAATGCACAAATAAATGATTGTAAATATGAAGCTGTGCATGTTTCTAGTTTATAAGGGAGACGACCACAGGCAGACTTGAGCAGAGCCAGCACCATCTTGGCTGGTAGTGATCACATAATGTTTGACTTGGCTCTAACTCTTTTAGCATTTCCCTATGACGACAACTACTCAGAGCTTGGACAAGTTCTAGCAGACCGCAGTGAGATATTAGTAGCGAATATTCAGGTTAGATTGCCATCGAGCCTCATCTAGGTTATTTTTAAAGGTATTTTATCGTGAAAATTAATATGTAATTAATATTAATTGTAATATTTCATTCTTAATATTAATTATCAATATTTAATCAGATTATTGCATTCATTGTTCAACTTGCAGGTGGCTTTAAAAAGCGAATAACTACTTGGATGCTATGGTTAACTGCCCACGGGCAATTTTGCCCAGTGTAGATAAATGAACCCTACTAATGTATGCACTAGTTGTTTCCTTCTTTTCACTTACAATATTAGGGGAATTCTGGCTTCCAAACCAAAATGTGATAAAGAGGCCCACATAACATAGAAACCCCTAATATACCCATACCCACACAAATTGTAACAACTTCTTCACAGCTTACAGACAGCATGCAGGAACTACATAACCCACAATGCATTGCACTGCGATGTTCCTATCCTTATTGAAATCACGTGTGCAGGAAATTGTGGGGTTTGGAGGATGCAGGACAGATGGCTGCTGATACAGTAGTGAGCCAGCTCAGTAAAGTAGTCAGGCAGGAGAGCAGGGGGCTAAGCTTCGGGAACTGTTCCACACCATTAAAAACCATGAAATGTCTATTATTTTTTAATTAATGTATATTGAAAAGTTGAGTGAAATTATTTTTATATTTCAAAAAGCTTATATGTTTCTATGGCGTTGCCTTTTAAACTTTTGCATTCAACTGTAGTTTATGAAAGTGGTTTATTCTGGTGTGTTCGGTCCAGACAGAAACAATACTAACATTTCGAAAAATGACTGGATACACAATATTCAGAGTAAGCACCAATTCGCCCTCATCTACCAGATCTGCTGCATCCTCAGGTCTTTTTCCTACTGCATGAAATTCCTAGAAAAAAACAAGAACATGAATTATACCATATATCAATAGATACTATGTAGCGAGTACATTAGTGAACTGAAGATAAACAATCATAAATCAACGGCAGAACTTTGAACGGATAAAGAATTATGGGATGCCAGATCAATAAAATTCTAGGGAACACAGAGTTCTATCAGGCTTTGCACCTGAGGCATCATTACTGGAACAACCCTCTTCACTCAATGCAATTATCTACATAAATCCCCAGATACACACCTCCTTCTAACCTACATACAGTATAAGACACTTAATTGGGATTATAGAATCCCAAATAAAATTAGACCAATCTCTCACCTGCAGGTACAGAATCCATTATCTGGAAACCCAATATCCAGAAAGCTCTGAATTACAGAAAGGCTGTCTCCCCTAGACTCCATTATAATAAAACAATCCACATTTTTAAAAATGATTTCCTTTTCCCAGTAATAATAATAAAACAGTAGCTTGTACTTGATCCCAACTAAGATATAATTAATCCTTATTGGAAGCAAAACCAGCCTATTGGGTTTATTTACAGTTTACATGATTTTCTAGTAGAGTTAAGGAATGAAAATCCAAATTACAGAAAGATCCGTTATCCGGAAAACCCTAAGCATTTTGGATAATAGGTCCCATACCTGTACTATGCACCACAAAATCCAAGCCATTGCATTTCACTTCTTTAAAACAATAAGTAACACTTTTACACCCCACCATTTAACATGATAGAATCAAAGCTCAATCCCATCAATAATTTCCTAACCAAAGCCGTTAAGACTGTTATATATTTTCTTTTGTTTGTTTTATTTTTGGGGGACAATGGTCAGCCATATTTCATGACCACAAAAAAAAATATGTTTGAACGTAAAAACACACCAGCTCATGAAGGAAAGTTTCTTGTCTGCACGCACGTTCAACAATTAGCGTTTCTCTGCGTCGATCAACTATCTTCTTCCGAATCCTGGATAAGGGAAACAAGAAGCGACAGTTTTAGTCAGGTCTCCTAAATATTGTAGCTGGCTTCTGCTACATTGTTTCAAAAGGCAGAGCCAGCAGTGCAGAGAACAAAACGGACCGGACAGATATTGTTTCAACTGCAATTGCCTTTACAAATAATTTTAAGACCACTAAAAGCTATTCATATATACAGGTATGGGACCCATTATCCAGAATGCTCAGGACCTGGGTTTGACCAGATAGCAGATATTTCTGTAGTTTGGATCTTCATACCATAAGTCTACTAGAAAATCAAGTAAACATTAAATTGACCCAATAGGCTGGTTTTGCTTCCAATAAGGATTAATTATATCTTAGTTCAAGTACAAGCTACTGTTTTATTATTGCAGAGAAAAAGGAAATCAATTTTAAAAATCTGGATTATTTGATTATAATGGAGTCTATGGGAGATGCCCTTTCTGTAATGTGGAACTTTCTGGATAATGGGTTTCTGGATAGCAGATCACATACCTGTACTGCAAAACAGCTTAGAATGATATATTTTACTCTATGATCCCTTTTTTAAAAAGGGAAGTTGGTACATAAAGCCATAGCAGAATTAAAGGGGTGGTTCACCTTCAAGTTAACGTTTAGTATATTATAGAAGGGCCAATTCTAAGAAACTTTTCAATTGGTCTTCATTATTTATTTTGCATAGTTTTTTAATGATTTGCAGTTTTCTTCTGTTTCTTTGCAGCTTTCAAATGGGGGTCACTGACACCATCTAAAAACAAATGCTCTGTAAGGCTACAAATGTATTGTTATTGACACTTTTTATTACTTATCATTCTATTCAGTCCCTCTCCTATTCATACTCCAGTCTCTTATACAAATCAATGCAGGGTTGCTAGGGTAATTTGTAACCTAGAAACCAAATTGCTGACACTGCAAACTAGAGAGCTGCTGAATAAAAAGCTAAATAACTATAAAACCACAAACAATAAAAAATGAAAACCAATTGCAAATTGTCTCAGAATATCACTCTCTACATTATACTAAAAGTTAACTCAAAGGTGAACAACCCCTTTAACTATGTCATGAATTAATACTGTATTGAATTAAACAGACTTCTGATGCACCAGTTATAGGGTATATGAATAGGCAACGGCCCAGGGAAGGAAAAGCATTCAGAGAGAGCTGACATCACAGGTGGGGTGAGGATGTGGACACCTCCCCATGACTTATGCCAGGCAAAACCGGTACCACAGGTATAAACATTAAATCATAAACAAATCTGACACATAACTGACTGAAGTAAAGAAGAGTTGAATATCTGCATAAATAGAATATAGTGGGAGCGGTCATGCCGACAAGAAAGTGGATTCTCCTCCGTTGTCTTTGTGGAGAAGTAATGTTCTGTACTACAACTTCACAGCTTCCTCTGATGCACCACACAAGGTGTAGAATGCAGTGCATACCCCAGAGTCAGAAGGTGGTTGTCCTCAGAGATATTCTCAGGATCTTCATTCTCATTGCATCTTAATGCATCCACTCTGAAAAGACAAAAAGGAGATACCATTTAAACTAAAAAAGCAGGTTAATGGAAAGCAGTTGACACAAATACCTACAGACAAACTAAGAATAAAATGTATTCAGTATCCGATTTGAACATTAACATGTAAAATTAGCAATCAAATTTGATCAGGATTTTTACTCCCCCCCACCCCCACCCCCACCCCAATGCAGCTTCCCCCAGAATTCCAGCAGCCATCAGGAGGGATGAGCCTAATGCAACTGAAGCCAATGCGTTAAAATGATTGCGATTACACTGAATTTACACCAGTCTGATTGGTGTCATTTCTGGCATTCCATGTGCAGGTTACATGCATGCTCCACTCTTTCAGTGCAATTGACTGCAGCAGGTTATGCAGGCTGCTGTGGAAACCCTGGAGTCTGGTTTAGAGCTGGCAGTTGTTCCACGGTCCCCCAGCATTAATAGGGGCAACTGCACTCAGTTTGGAACACAACTGCCTTGGAAGTACAAGGAGCACCTTTAATGAATGGGATTTTTCCTACAACTCATACAACTGCGACTTTAACTGCACTACTGCTTATAAATAACTGCCATCATTCTAGGTTAGGGGAAAAAAATTAAGGGGAACCACTGCCAGATTTTTTTTTTTCCAATAATGTTATTTGTTATACTTGACAGTTATGATAACAAATCCTACATAAATCAAATAAACAAAATAAATCAACAAATGGCAGTCAAGATGATTCAAGTAAATGTTAGTTCGTAGATCATGATTAACTTTTCTGCGTCTTACCAGAGTAACCATCATATAACATGTCAGTGTCTCCATTATGGAAAAAGCCACGGTCAGATTTTTATAATCTGAGCATCATTTGTCTACATTTAGCTAATACAAATTCTAAGCATTCATCCAGAGCAGAAGGGTGCACTCTGACCACATCTTAAAGGACAAAAGCAGTACAAATCGAACATTGCTCACACCTTTAGGGCCGGTACACACGGGTGTTTTTACCTGCGCTCCCCTGCGTTCCGTTTTGCTGCGTTCAGCCGCAGGGGAGCGCAGGTATAGACGCACTCAATTATTTTCAATGGGGCTGTACTCACGCTAACGCATGTAGGCGCCAAACGCAGGAAAAATGCCGCATGTTGCGTCTGAATCTGCGTTCGGCGCTTACATGCGTCTCGTGGGTACAACCTCATTGAACAAAACGAGGTGCGTCTAGACCTGCGCTCCCCTGCGGCTGAACGCAGCCAAACGCAACGCAGGGGAGCGCAGGTCCAAAACGCCCGTGTGTAGGAGCCCTAAGGGTTAGGTTAGACGGGAAGATTCAGGGAGATTTGTTGCCTGGCGACTAATCGCCTCTTCTTTGGGGAGATTAGTCACAAGGCAATTAGTCACCAGGCAACGAATCTCCCCAAATCTTCCCTTCTGGCCTTACCCTAAACATGGCTGTTCTGCTTTGAAATGTGGTTGTGTTTGTTATCAGCAGAGATTGGACATCTTGTCAAAATAGAAGGGAGAATGGTTTGTTCAAAATGAATAACTGCAAGAAACCCCATTTTAAGTCTACTAAACAGCAACAATTAGGGCAAACATTTAGCAGGACACTGATCCTAAACACAGGGCCAAAAAGGACAAATTACTGGCTCAAGTCCATGCCCTGCAACATCATCAAAATCCAACTGTGAATTGAGGGCATTATTCAAAAAACATACAACAAACCAATGTAAGGAATAGTACACCAACCTTTTGATGTTTAGGTCCCTAAATGGTGACAAAAAGTCAAGGAAGGAAGGACAAAAGCAAGGCTGATTAAGAAACTGCTTAGTTGCTTCATTGTGCTGTCCAATTTCTGTGCTACCACAGATGGGAGTGTGATGCAAATTGGTGAACCCACACCTGAACTTGTTGACTGCCAACCCTAAAAGCCCAAATATGCAATATGTTATGCTAACACCACTAGATAGATAAGAGCAAGTTTAAAATGTGCTCACAAAATATGTTTTTGTGCAAACAGCGGAGAAGGAATTAGAGGGAGAACACTGCACCAAATCCTCTTTTTTGAGATTCTGCTAAATCCTGAACTGAATGGGAACCCTTATGTGCTTATGCAAATTACCATGAGGGGGAATCCACGCTTGGAAACACTTTGCACTTTTGTTTATCGTGTGACCGAAAAATCAAACAGTATTAACAACTCAAATTCATTCTGGCCAGACACTTAAATGCGTCAGAATCATGTTAGGTCTAAGATTCTCGTTCAGTCCAGCCCAATACCTAGTTTTGGGCCAACTGACCTATCAGAAGTGCTAATCATGGAGCCATTGTGTCAACTGTCAAGAAGCTAGAAAAAAAAATTGTCATAAGCTTATGCTCACTGTATTTACCTTTAAGGAAAGCCTCTGTTAGGTCTCACCTGAGTGTAATATGCAATACTGCAATGATGTATTAATATATGAAGATTCCAAATCTCACGAGCTTGGGACAAGTCCACTACATATGGTACACAGATGAAGTTGTACATATAACATCCAGCGTTAAGCTGCAAACACACATATAGACAGCGAACATTTGTGGAAGGAAAATGTGTTTGTACCACTTACATTAGAACCAAAATCTAGCAGACATTAGGGTTGAAACAAAAGTACAATACAGTCAGATTCACACCTAGCAATAGTAATGCTCTCTTAGGCCTGCCCAACCAACATTTCAAGGCTATCCAATATACAATTGCCATATAATGTCTTGCTTAAAACTCTTGTACTTCTCCTGTACTTCGCAACATTGGCACCTGAAGGGGCTTGTTCAGTCTTTGTCTGTATGTACAAATTGCATAGGTAACCTACCCTATCATCTTTATACTTTATATTCTGAGGGTTCAACAAAACTCTCCCCTGGTTGTAATGTCTTTGGAAACAGCTCCAGCAAACGATCGGATTAGGATGGTTGGACACCGGAAAAAAACCTGGTGGAACCTGCCGGTCCAGAACCACTCGGTTGCAGTTCTTTAACTTTGGCTGTCTGTGGAATATGTGAGTGCCTGCTGGTTCATTTCTTGGTATGATACCTCCACCAGTAGCTCTAGAGCATGTGCACCCAGACCCCACGTATAAACTAGTGAGACTTTCTACT
>CM044432.1:109820152-109852914 GCA_024363595.1 Xenopus borealis
GAAAAAAAAAAGTTATAAATCTTTGTCAATCACGTCTGTAGCAGAAGTAAGCTTCAACAGACAGAGGAAGGGGAGGCAACTGCAAACTTTATCCGAAATTAAGGAAACAGGAATTTTCATCTCAAAGAAAAAAATGACTTTGCATTGAAAAGAAGACTTTACATTTCTTACATTTCACAATATTTCTCCTGGTTTCTTTGTCCCAACAACTCACAGTACTTAACAAAACATTCCTTTACCTTTCACCAGAAACCTGAGCGCAATAGTGGAAGTAACCTTGGCACGTATGCTTTTGTGAACTAGTGGAGACCCTAATAAATTAATAAAATATATTGCCAGGTAATGGCTTTTACAAACAGTTACAAGAAAAAAAGTTTTCCTCTACATCTACATCCATAAGTGAGTCATCAATTTATTGTTGCATCTGAAGGCGGCTTTTTTACCCTTGGCCCAATCCCATTTATCAGATTGTTCTCTTATTGCCATTTGAGAGAGCAAAGTACATATGCAGGTTAAATAGAAAAAAGGAAAGGAGCAGAAAAATTCAGCGTGTCCCAAAATGAGGGTAAATTGATTTTAGGAATTACCGGACTACTTTCCCCGTGTTTTACATTCTCACTTTGCTTCTAATTGGGCAGAAGAAACAATCCCAGCAGAATCAAAAGTCATTATGCTTCTTCCAATGAAGTTTTGTTCCAGTCAGGTTTAGTGGTTATGACCAGATTAAAGGTACAGCTTCTTGTTCTTCTGCCAACTATTAGCAGCTGCTTGACAGAAAACTGTAATGACGTATCTCCTTCATCAAAGCAGTAATGGCATGTGCTGAAATGCATATTAATCGCTTATTTCCATCTGCTCAGTGACACAGAAGAAAATCTTTACAATTCACTGTTAATTTGTCTATATACAGAACAAACTTTATAATTCACTGTTTATCTATATACAGAACAAACCAAGTGTCCCAGAACATCTGCTGTCAGTACCACCCATCTAGCCAGACATGAGAGGCCACTGTTCTGATCTACTTTCCATGAAATAGAATTCAGCAAGATGAATGGATCAGTGCAGTGTGACCAATCACATATTTAGCCAGATTATAAAAGATCAACTGCTTTGAGGAAACACACTTATTTGTATATGCCCATAAAACCTTTTTATAATAGAGTTTTGTTTTCACAACCCTAGAAATAGAAATAACATAATATAGGGCCTATCAATACCAATGTGTTGGGAGAAATTCCTGATGTCAGAAGTAGCAAGTGTTATCAACATACTGTAGCACAGGAGTTTAACCTCTAGGGATGAAAGGATTATTATCCATTAGATAGGGATTAATATTGTAGATACAGTACTAATATTGACACAAATGTCAATACACAAAAACAGGGGGGTTGTGGGAGCACTCTAAAGGCTTTAAAGTATATATAAGTATAATAAATGCTAATGCATATACACCCAAAACAGGGGTTATTTTGTTACAAAGTTATGATCATAAAATTGATAAGCCACCATACCACGCCCTCCAACGGGCTTTCCTCATCGATATCTGGCCAAAATGGTAGGATAAAAAAAATACTGTTGGTTAGCTGCCACATCTGTTCGTTGATGCAGTCCCACAATCCGACTGCCCATTCCCCTGTCTTATGATCCGTTCCTTGGGCCCTATGGCCCACGATAGGATGAGCCTGATATCACCCACCTCAATGTGGACATATTGGGGAGAGATACGCTCGTTTGGCGATATTGCTGAAACATTTATAGCAATGCAGAAATAGCCAGAATCAATCCAGAAGACTTATGACTATTATTGCTGCAATTATTGTCTATACATTGAATAAAGCTAATAAACACAGCTTTTTTCCCCTCTTAATTTTACATTTTTAAGTATTAAAAAAAATCAAATCAAATGCATTTCACAATTGCCAATCACCCTGCACTTTGCATTTGAAACTTGACCTAGAGTCCCAGAAACCTAGTACCTTGAGTCATACTGTACCTGTCATATATTTAGCAGTGCCATATAAAAATAAAGATAATTGTACAGATGATAATAATAAAGAGTAGCAGGTAAAAGAAATCAAAGTACTAACAAATAAAAACTATCCTGAAATGACACTGCATTGATTAATTCATCTTAAGAAAATTTAAGCTTTCTACGCTACCTTGGTAAAATATGGACTTCTTATACAATAAAAGGTCTGTTGATCGTCAGTGCACAGCAGCTCAACATTGAGACAATATGTTTACATCATGGACATCAGAAAAACCATAAACGTTCAAATAATGGACATCAACTATCAAAGTTCTAATACAGACTTTATTTGTTTGCTTTCAGATTACAGTTTAACGTGTTGTGAAACTGGCAAAATTTGATTATTTAACTTGTATAAAGAACAAGCTGACTGGCAGTTAACTAAAAATTCTGTAATAGCAGGTTTCTCCGTGTATTACTTCATACTGTTATAGAGACTGTGATTAAAGGACACTGGGCAACCTGCCAGGTGCCTAACTGATTGGCCTGTAAGCAAAATAGACAGTAGCTGTGCAATTATGGGGCATGCCAAATAGCACTTTCACTCAAGTAGTCTGACAAGAAGTCATGTGACAGGATTCCAACATGGTTTATGAAAACTGCACCCCTGAGGTGACACTCCAATTCAAATGGTTGGGTGGTATTATTGAAATTGACCTGATCAAATATAGGCAAACAGTTGTGCTCATAAGTTTACATACCCTGGCAGAATTTATAATTTTTTAACCATCAGAGATTATGAATGATAACAAAAACTTTTCATTCACTCATGGTTAGTGGTTGGCCGAAACCAGTGTCAAACAACTGTGTTTACTCTTTTTAAATCATAATCACTACACAAACTACCCAAATGACACTGATCAAAAGTTTTTAATATCATTGACAGCTTGAAGTCTTTTGTGGTAGTTGTGGATGAGGCTCTTTATCTTCTCAGATGGTAAAGCTGCCCATTCTTCCTGGCAAAAAGCCTCAAGTTCCCGTAAATTCTTAAGGTGGCCATAGACGCACAGATAATATCGTATGAAACGAATTTTCGTACAATATTCGGTGCGTGTATGGTGGGAAATGAGCCGACCGATATCGTCAGAAGATTAAGATATCGGTCAGCTGGTTGATCAGACTGGACGGAAAATTTTGATCGGATGCCTTTGAAAGCTCCCTGAACATCGGCCATTGTTAGTGCTGAATCGTCAGATACAAGTAGAATTCTATTGTTTCTACCTGTATATTTGACGATTCAGCTCTACACGTGTGTGTTGAACGATCTTTCTTGGACAGATCTTTTCCGAGAAAGATCGTAATTGTTACGTCTATGGCCAGCTTAAGGCTGTCTTGCATGAGCTGCATGCTTGAGGTCTCCCCAGAGTGGCTCAATGATACTGAGGTCAGGAGACTGGGATGGCCACTCCAGAGCCTTCACTTTATTTTGCTGTAGCCAAAGACAGGTTGACTTGTGTTTTGGATCATTGTCATGTTGGAATGTCCAAGTAAATTCCATGCGCAGCTTCCAGGCTGATGAGTGAAAATTTTCCTCCAAGGTTTTTCCTTGCATCCCGAACAATTTTTATGGCAATTGTGGCTGACATTTTAGTTGGTCTACCTGATCCTGGTTTGGTTTCAACAGAACCCCTGATTTCCCACTTCTTTATTAGAGTTTGAACATGGCTGATTAACATTCTCAATTCCTTTTATATTTTCTTATATCCCTTTTATAGGGTTCAACTACCTTTTTCCACAAAGCCTTTGACAATTCTTTTGCTTTCCCCATGACTTAGAATCCAAAAAACATCAGTGCAGCACTGGATGAAAGATGCAAGGGTCTGTCAGGAGTCCAGAACGTCATTGACCTTTTATACACACCCACTAATTACAAGCAAACAGATCACAGGTGAAGATGGTTACTTTTAACAGCCATTCTAACCCTTTTGTGTCAAGTTTATCAGGCCAAAACACCAAGGTATGTAAACTTTTGATCAGGGTCATTCAGGTAGTGATTATGATTTCTGCCAACCACTAACCATGAGTGAAAGAAAAGTTTTTGTGTTTTCATTCATATTCTCTGAAAAAGGGATCATAAATTCTGCCAGGGTATGTAAACTTACGAGCACAACTGCATACCCCAAGCTTAAAGTCCGTAAATGATGGGCTTATTCATTCCTATAAAAGCTTCAAAATATCAGAATGGCTGAAACCCTGTTTTTCCAAGAGGGGAAGTTGGAAGAGTTGTATTAACTAATGTGCTTCTATTAGTGCCTTTGAACACGTATTCCAAAGTTTTGGAAGAACAAACAGATGAAGGAGGCCATGCAAATGTGGGTAAGGCAAGACATGTAGGATATTCTAAGCAAAAAGGAGTCTAGTACATACCCCTGTTACCCCAGTCAAGAAATTGTCATAGGAACCCTGAAATTCTACACACTGGAGCCACCCCAGGTCTGCTGGGAAGCAAATGGACTACAGTGCCAGTTTTACTAAGAGCTTTTAGCATTCCATCCAAAAATTATTTTCGCTGACAAAGTTCTGATTACTGGAGAAAAACTCGTGACATTTTTTTTATTAAACAGTCACGTCAGAAATATACAGTAGTAAATCGGTTAAGGGAAAGCTCTCTTGAATTGTTGATTTTATCCATTCATCCAATATCCTGTCATGGAATTTAAATGAATTAGATCTGCATTCATTTATGGGATATTGGCAAAAAGTGCCTTTTTTATCACAGCTAAACCACAAGATATTCACACTGCCAGCTCTCACTAGATTCTGGGTTACTTGTTTAAACTTCATTAAAGGAAAAATATACCCAGAATAAATACTTCAAGGACACATCAAACCAAAAAATGACTTTTTGCCTAATAAAAGAAAACACAATTATAAGCAACTTTCCAAAATGAATGTATTAACAATTGTTGGTGCTTTAAAAGTTATTTGTACATGTAATTTGCTATTGAAAGCAGCATTTACATAATTCCTGGTTGTTTCATTTTAAACAACGTTGCAAAAGCCAGTCTCCTCCAGCAAGACAGGTCTGTTCATCGGTTGGCTTATGTTACATTATTTCAAAAGCCAGAGCCACCAGTACAGAGAATAGAAAGGGTCAGACAAACACTGCTTTCAATACAAATAACTTAAAAACCATTGAAATTGTGTACTGAATGTATATTGCAAAGCTGCTTAGAATCAGGTTTTCTTTTATTAGGCAAAAAATTATTTTTGGGGTTGACTGATCACATGAAAAAATAAGAAAAAACGTCTAGTAATTGGCTCATGTGACCTAACATCTATGTGAATCATAGGATTGCAGGGGGTGGCCCTTAGTACTTAAAAATATTTATATTCAGAACCACCCAGTGGCACAAACTACTTAAAAAGTACATTATTATTATTAAAATGATTCATGTACATGAAGCAGGATTTTACACAAGCCTTTTATGCAATATAATTTCATAGAGACCAACATTATTTGGAGTGTAGTTTTCATTAAAGAGGGCTCCTCAACCAGCCTGACGAATTGTTTTTGATGATGAAGATGAAAGATAGTACAGGTATGGGATCCACCATCGGGAAACCCATTATCCAGGAAGCTCTGAATTACGGAACAACCATTTCCCGTAGACTCCATTATAATTGAAATCCACATTTTTTAAAATGATTTCCTTTTTATCTGTAATAGAAAAACACTACCTTGTACTTGATCCAAACTAAGATATAATTAATCTTTATTGGAAACAAAACCAGCTTCGAGGTCTACGTAACTGTCTAGTATACTTAAGGTATGGAGATCCAAATTACAGAAAGATTCGTTATCTGGAAAACCCAAGATTCCGAGCATTCTGATTAATAGGTTTCATATCTGTATTCCTACGAACACAACCGGTACAAGGTATGGGCATAAAGGTGGCCATACACATCTCCAAAAGAGTGTATCTCTCAACGATATGCCCACATTGAGGTGGGCGATATTGGGTTGATCTGATCATGGGCCTTGAGCCCCAACGATCGGATCATAATGCAGGAAAACAGGCAGTCAGCTCGCGGGAGAGCATCAATGAACAGATTCGGTCATGATCAGTCCGGATTTTTTACCCTGCTGCATCGAAATCTGGCCGACTTTAGGCAAGATAACAATTGGGGAAGCCCATCGGAGGGCCCCCACACATAAGCTTCGGGTCTGTCAGCAGCTTTTATTGGCCCCTGTATGGGGGCCTTAAAGGGAAACTGTCATGGGAAAACATGTTTTTTTAAAACGCATCAGTTAATAGTGCTGCTCCAGTAGACAAGTCACATGACTTGGGGCAGCTGGGAAATTTACAAAATGTCTAGCCCCATGTCAGATTTCAAAACTGAATTTTAAAAAAATCTATTTGCTCTTTTCAGAAATGGATTTCAGTGCAGAATTCTTCTGGAACAGCACTATTAACTGATGCATTTTGAAGAAAAAAAAAAAAATTCCCATGACAGGTTCCCTTTAAGAATTCTCAAATGTGCTTTTCTGGCAGAAAGGTGTTTGTTCCAGTGGGGTCAGGCAGTTCTGAATTACGGCAGTGGGAGATGACAGGGGCAGAAGGAGAAATATGTTCTGCTAAACATTTGTTGGTGCTGCAATGTGCAATAACAATAAAAATAGTAATTAAAATGCAAACACTCCAAAAGTTTATCAGATATAAAAGATAAAGAGCACCCAGAGTCTGGTACATAGCCATGTTCATGTCTGTTATCTCTTATTTCCAATTAATGCCATGGGGGAAGTTCAAAGACCAGCTTAATGGCAGTAATCACAATGTAGCCAGTGCAGGCGATGCATTTTAGGGCAATAACACATGGGACCTGAGGGAAAGCGACTCTCCTACAGACTACAAAGAACCTACAAAAATACTGGTTCCTGTGGCTCAATAGAAACAGAAAAACAGGGCCCCCAGCTGCAGATTTAGTTCCTCTTTAAGGTATGAAGATCCAAGTTATGGAAAGATACATTTTCCAGAAAAGTCCCAAGCATTCTGGGTAACAGGCCCTATACCCATTTATATGAAAATAGATTACATAGAGAGAAAAAAATATGTATTATTGCTTAAGCCCTCCGCAGACATTATTTTACAGGTATATCTCTTGCATAGGTACCAGATTCTATTCAACTGCCTGGAATGTCTGTATACCAAAAGGATGGAATGCCTCGAATATCTTTTTTTTTTATAGTCCCTATGACTTGAACAAAATGGTATATGAGGGTTATTTCTGCATCTATCTAAATAAATATTAGTACAAGATTTAATCATTCTCAAAGTTTGGCTAAGAAATTTTTCAGTACACTTCCATTGTATAAGATTCAACTCCTTTTTTTGTGGTTTACGCTCAGAACCAAGAGCCTAAAGTTCTAATTGGCTGTCAGTCCTGTAAGCTATTAAGCAAACTGTATTCGCCAACGGATGTATACAATGAAAACTGCAACTGACAATGAAAAAGTTTCCAAAGCGGGACATGCTCAATTCCCTAGAGAACAGTATTAGACCAGTTGGAAAACCTCCGTGACCAACATAAAGAAAAATAGAATTTTCAATGATGCATGCCCCTTGACATGATTAAAGGTCGTTGGAGAGATGCATAGATTTATAAGCATACATAATCATCCAATTAAAGAATCATAAACATGATGTAATATGTCACAGACATTTTTATACAAGCTAAGCGGACAAAAGGCAATAAATAAATTTTAAAATCTGATAGTCAGAAAAATGATACCAGCTATAAACTTTGTTGCCAGCCACCTTAGATTCCCTTTCAAATGATTAATTTGTAGTGATATAGCCATGGCATTTCTTGTACGGAAGGGATACGAAAGTATCTTATAGATTATAGAAGTAAAGCACTTAGGGATCCTGCACCAAGATTTTGAATGTTTACATGCTTCATAACTCGACAGATGTGACTTTGTATATATTCATTTTAAATACAAATCTATCATGTATAGTATTACAAAAATGTTAAACTATGGCTACAGGAGTAGCTCATATTTAATTGTCACTATTTATGTTGCACTAGACATACATCCTTTTCAGAGAAAATAGACCAACATTAAGGGCTTTAGCACACGGGCAGATTCGGGGAGATTTAGTCGCCTAGCTGCCCAAACTGCCTTCCCCCGCTAAAATGAAAAATGGCCTGTGGCAATGCACTCACGGCGCTTCAATTTCCGAAGTCGCCCGAAGTTTCTTCGTGAGGCAATGTGAGTGCATTACTGCAGTCCATTTTTAATTTTAGCGGGGGAAGGCAGTTTGGGCAGCTAGGCGACTGGGAGATTGTCACCCAGAAGAAGAGGCGATTCGTCGCAAGGCGACTAAATCTCCCCATGTGCTACAGCCCTAATAGACTGTCCATGGCTATAGCATATTTGATGTCGCCATTGCCCAGGCTTCTATAGATTATTTCCTGCTTTTGCATTACGTTGTTACTTCAATATCAGCACATATAAAGGCAAGATAATAGCTTTAGGAAAGTAGGAAGTGTGGTGTCATCATGCACAAATACACCAACAGCAGGTACTTTTCTGTCATCCAAACTGGTCACTTACAATGCAAAGTGATACTTACAATTAAAACTTTATGTAGCTATGCACAAATAAATCTGGTCAGCTGATGCCCCCCAAAGGAAAGTTTAAGGGCCACTCATGAACTAGATGAAGTCACATCCAGCATAAAACTACGGATGCACCGAATCCAGGATTCAGCTTCAGCGGAATCCTTCTGTCCAGCCAATCCGGATCCTATTTTTTATATGCAAATTAGGGGCAGGGAGGGAAATCACGTGACTTTTTGTCACAAAACACGGAAGTAAAAAATGTTTTTCCCCTACAAACCCCAATTTGCACATGCAAATTAGGATTCGGTTCAGTATTCGGACCAATTTTTTGTGAAGGATTAAGGGGTCCAGCCGAGTCCAAAATACAGGGTCTAGTGCATCTCAACATAAAACTGACCTGAATGATGAGATCTGTGCAATTTATTCCTGTATGCAAGGCCAAATAACCCGTCCTGTTGTCCAGTGGGCCAAATTTTTAAATCAATGTGTCAGTTTTCCTATGACAAGTTTATGTATTTTGGTACAGTATTGGATTCTTTTAAAATGCAATATCCTACTGAAACCATAGTAAGCAAATACTTGCATAAACTGGAAAGAAGTGTCAGGAATCCAACTAAAAGGTATGGCGTGTAATTAAGCACATACTGGGGTTGGAACATTTATAATATGTTTTCCCTTAAAACAAATGTAAAAGTCCCTGCAGTAAAGTGGGAGTTAAGATGGCCATACACGGGCAGATAAAGCTCGTTTAGACCAATTTGACAGCTTATCTGCCCGTGTATGGGGGCTTCCGACAGGTCTTCCCATACCAATATCTGGACACGATATCAATCGGGAAGGTCGGATTTTATTTCGACCAACCCGTCGGAAGTCCATTGCACTTCCCGTAATCCAATCGTTTTTATTGGTAGCGACTTGCCAGCAATCAGACGATATAAGTTTGGCCCAGTGTGTAAGTGTCCAAATCTGGCAAAGATCTGCTAGCTGGGAGCCATTACAAAATAAGTGGATCTTTACATGGATGGCCATCTTAAAGCATCTGCTATTAAATTAATAACTCAGGAAAAGACAATGAAAATGCTAGCATTAATAAAGGTTTGGAACTAAACATGTTATGAAAACGCAGACTATCATCTGACCTAAATGTCAGGCTGTAAACAAATATCCAGTGTCTTCTTGTATCAAATGAATTTCCTCAACCTCATCTCCATTTCTTTGCCGATTACCGGACACAACGCCACCATAACCTCTGCTTTTAAGAGCAATTAATTGTGGATCATTGATCATGAAGGAAGTTTATTTTAAAAGGCTCGCTGTTGATTTTTATGATGCATGTAAGCCCCATTAACCAACAAAATGGAAGTGTGCATCACTTTATCCACACTGACGTTTCATGCCAGCGACTTTTAAATCCTGTGATGCATGTAACATTGCCAAAGCCAACCCTATGAAGGCCAGAAGTAAATGTCATGGAGTACAAAATATATTTCTCCTGAACAAATGCACCACAATAATTATACAGTCCGGCAACTGGGCAAAGGGGAAGAGCAACCATTCCAGGAGGATTTAGGCCAATGGCGCATTTTCTGCAGATGGTAAATTATTTGTAATGTAAATGGGCAGTATAGGCACTTTGACATGGTCGTTGCCCCGGTGGCCTGCACACCATTGTTACTAATCAGTCATCTGGATGTGAGCCAAACAACTGGATTAGCCCCATAGCACCCATCTCAAGACAAACAAGGAAAAGTCAGCTTCACCCTATTAGACCCTTGTTAGCAGTTCAGAACAGATTGCATAGTATGAATGATCTTGAGGCTTCAGGCACCCAGGCAGATTCGGGGAAATTAGACGCCCCAGCAACAAATTTCCTCTTCTTCAGGGAGACAATCTCCTCAAACTGCCTTTCTCTTGCCGGCTTGAATTAATAATCATCAGCGTGATGGCACTTGCAGCTCTTTGTTTTCCAAAGTCGCCCAAAGTTTCCTCATGAGACTTCGGAAAACAAAGCGCCGCGGGTGCCACCCCCCTGGTGATTTTTCATTGTAGAAGGTGGGAAGGCAGTTTGGCTAGATTGTCGCCCCGAAGAAGAGGAGATTTGTCACCAGGGCGACTAATCTCCCTGTGCGCACCTACCCTTAAGGCCATACACATAGATTTCGGCAAATGAGCGGATCTCTCCCAATATGTCCACCTTCAAGGTGGCCGATATCAGGCTGATCCAATTGTGGGCCCTAGGGCCCAAAGATCAGATCATAATTAAAGCAATAAAGGCATTCAGTTTGCGGGACCGCAGCAACAAACAGATACAATCTGTGACCCGATGGGATTTTTAGCCCTACTCGATGAACATCTGACCGACTTTCAGCCAGATTTCCATCAGGGGAGCCCGTCAGAGGGCCCCACACACAGGCCAATAAACTAACGACTCAGTCGATAGCTTTTATTCGTCGTTTCTTTGGGGCGACTAATCTCCCTGAATTGTTTACCCATGTCTGGCGCCCGCTAAAATGAAAAGTCACCTGCGCCTATTCACATGCGGCAACGTTTTCCTAAATTGCTCGAAATTGCCTCACAAGGCACACACGCGGACATCGGCATTTTTTTCCCAAAACTGGGAGGGGGTCCACTGACCCGGCAGGGGCTAGGGATGCCACCAAACTGGTAATTTACAGGAAAAAACATAAATATATATATGAAGGCTAGTAGTTTTTTTTTTTTTTTTGCAGAAAAGGTGGCAACCCTAGCGTGGGCCCACCAGATTGGGCCAGTCCGACCCTGAATGCAACAAATGAGCAAAGCTACGCATTGTTCCATGCTTTTATCACTCCTACTGCGCTTGCGCTGTATAAAGTTTGCGCTGCTGTTTACGCTCTTCGCATAAAGAGGTCTGGGTTACCCGCAAATCACTCCGAGTTCCGCAACAGTTTCCTCCGAACAGCCAAGATCCTGGGCCACATCGCTAATGTCTCGCAAAGCCTCGGCTTCCTCTACCAACGTTAAATCGCAGTTTTGTAACCTTTCCCGCCACAAGTCCCCGAAGGAACCCACGTGGATCAGACGCGTGTTCGCATCAGTCACTTCATACACAGGAATGTTTTCATCCATTGTACTTCCCGATTCAACTTCGTTCTCAAGACGTCCATTCGGCCGAAGTGCATCCTGGGAATTGTAGTTGTTTGCCTTCTGACGCTGCATTGGGAGGAGTCAAACAGACTGAAACTATTAGAAGGCTTCCCAACGTTACAGTTCTATAAATAAATAGTGTATGTTATTTTACATCAAATGAAGTGGTGCTGCTTTATAGGGATTGTGATTATTAAATACAAATAATGAAAACCACAAAACCAAATGACGGCTAGAGCTAGACAGTGTCGGAGATAGGGTTGCCACCTGTCCAGAAGGAACTTTTGAGATGCTGAAAGCAATGTCGTCAAGGGAGTCTCGCAAAACACAAAGAACACATACAAGGCAGTACAGAATAATTTAGGGAACTGGGTGCAATGTCCTCATAGAGTCCAGCCCATTTTGATGCCAAGTCTGAAAGAGAGCCCAGAACGTAACAGAGAACAGGATGCAGCTATCCTTGGAGAGAGTACAATTAGGGTTGCCACCTGGCCGGTATTTTACTGGCCTGGCCGGTATTTTTGATGGTTGATCCCAATGATATTAATAGGAAAAAAAGATAAATATATAGGAAGGCCAGTATTTTTTTCAGGAAAAGGTGGCAACCCTAAGTACAATGCAGGCAGGATCAACAGTTTATGGACTCAAATTTAGCAAGGGAGCCTAAATCTAAGTTCCTTTTAGACCAGATTACTAAATTTGACTACAGTCCTCATTGGTGATCTGTCTGGGGCAGAACTAAGTGTAGGCAGAAGAGGCACGTGCCTTGGACGCAAAGCTTGGGGAGCGCCACGGCCACGCACAAACCTCATAAGCAGCCTACCCTTAGTCTAATAGTCCACCACTGAAAAAAATTGTGGGTGCTGCTCTCTGACATCAAAGAGTGCTGACACAGGCCTGTCCACGAACGAGTGTCCTCATTTGCAAGCATCTTTGTGTATAAGCATCCTTGTTTGTGCATGGCTGTGGGGGGGGGGGGGGGGGGGGGGGGGGGTTGGGAATCTGTCCCAACCCTGAAGTGAAGCTGCACACAAAAATATAAGCAGCTGAAAACCTTAGGAACAGCAACCCTCCGACACCATTAAATAATCTTTCTGAGTATTTCAGTTACACTGTGCTGGGGGCCGGTGTGATCCCTCCATAGGCTGGAGTCTGTTTCCATTTGTAATTATCCCTATGGAGGGATTGCTCCGCCCCCAGCCCAGCATCACTGAAACAAATCAGCAAGATGATTTGATGGTGTCGGAGTGTCACTGTTGCTAAGGTTTGCTAGGCTGGGGGCTGCTTTGGGATGCTTTCAACTGTTTATATTTTGAGTGCAGCTTCTCTTCACTGATACCAACACATTCCTATTTTTATAGGAACGTGTCAGTATCACTTTAAATTACATTTCCCAGGGAACAGAATAGCAATGCTTTTATAGATGTAGCTCTTACTGGGACATCACTAAAACTCTATGGGCAGGGACCTCCTTCCCACTATGCCTCTTGCCACATAGCACTTATGCTCTTTGATTCTGTATATATTTATTATTTGATTTGTCTACCCCATGTATACTTTGATATAGATTTACTTTACAGTGCTGCGGCTCCTTAACAGCGCTTTACAAATAAAGTTATACATACATACATACATACATACAAAAGTAGACCTCACATTAGTAAAGAATGGGCACTCCAGGGCTAAAGCATAAGTAAAGCCTACCAACAATGTTCCAAAATCTAGTCAAACAGAAGCTTGTGCTGAACATACTTTCGCTTACTGCTGTAATTAGGGAAGAAGGTACACTTCCAATTCCTATCTTGTTTCCTAATTCTGTTTAGTTAATGTTTGCACAGAAGAGCTAGTAAAACAAATTATCAGTCCATGGATAAGCCCTACTTGTTCCCTATCTCAAAAGAATTTGTTTATTCAGGGAATTATCTCCTTTTCAACAAATTGCCCTCTTTGCAGGGAATGAGGGGAGAAAGAGTTCAAGCAAACCAAAACAACACTGCATTAGTGATTTAAAATGATAACATTTTAGGAATATAATATTGTGCTCATGTATTACGGTAGGTATCCCAAATCCAGAACAAACCCCAAGGTCCCAGTCATGGCTCAGCCTTCTCCTTTTAACAACCGCCTTTCACTTTGAGAGGACCCCTCCACTACTCGGGTGCCGCCAGGTATTAATATGAGAGGACCAGGGGGGAGAGTTCTGGGCAGGTAAGGGAATGGCATGTTATACAGAAATGGAGAAAAAGAAGCAAAGTCGGGGTCACAGTTAAAGGAACAGTAACATCAAAAAATAAAGTGTTTTAAAGTAATGACAATATAATGTAGTGTTGCCCTGCATGGGTAAAACTGCTGTGTTTGCTTAAGAAACACTACTATTGTTTATATAAATAAGCTGCTGTGCAGCAATGGGGGCAATAAAAGAGATTCCAGCGGCACACAGGTCTGTAAGAGTACTTCAAAGATTTATTGTGCGGAGTGCAGATGCAACGTTTCGGAGAACAAACTCCTTTGTCATTTGTTGCTGTGCTTCGTGAGGTGGCCGAGCCTCTACCTGTGTGCACCAGGCATCTTTACCTATTTCCAGGGTGTGCGAGATCCTGCATTGTGTTCTACAGCAATGGGGGCAGCCATTCAAAGGCAAAAAGCTCAAGTTACACAGCAGATAGCAGATAAGCTCTGTCTGTCTAATGGTGTTATCTGTTATCCATTGGTTAACCTGTGCCATATAGCGTGTTTCAGTTTCCGCCATTGCTCCACAGCAGCTTGTTTATATGAACTATAGTAATGTTTCTGAAGCAAACAGATCAGGTTTACCAGTGCAGGGCAACAGTACATGATATTTTCATTACTTTAAAACCCTTATATTTTTTGGTGTTATTGTTCCTTTAATGTTTGCACAGAAGAGCTAGTAAAGCAAATTATCAGCCTATGGATAAGCTGTGCTTATTCCTTATCTCAAAAGAGAATTTGTTTATTCAGAGTATATTATCTCTCTTTCAACAAATTACCCTGTTTACAGAGTGTGAGGAGGGAAAAAGTTCAAGCAAACCAAAACAACACTGCATTAGTGATTTAAAATGGCAACATTTTAAGAAAATAATATTGTGCTTATGTGCTATGGTAGGTATCCCAAACCCAGAACAAACCCCATGGTTCAGGTACAGCTCAGCATTCTTCCTTTAGGGCTCATCCAGACGCGAAGATTCGGGGAGATTTGTCGCCTGTCGACTAAGCGCCTGTACTTTGTGGCGACAAATCTCCCTTAATGGCTTGCTAGCGCTAAAGTCGCCCGCGCCTATTCACACGCAGCAATGCGTTTTTCAAAGTCACTCAAAATTGCCTCTTGAGGCGCTTAGTCGCCAGGCAACAAATCTCCCCGAATCTTCGCGCCTGGATGAGCCCTTAACAACCACCTTTCATTTCGGGAGGAGCCCTCCGCTAATCGGAGGCTACCACGTCTTAAGGAACCACACATTAAACAGAAATGGAGAAAAAGGACCATAGTCGGGGTCACAGGCCAGGTCAATACCAACAGGCAGAACAGTACAGATTCAGGAAGCAAGGGCGTGGTCGGGTCACTGGCCAGGTCAATACCAAACTGGTGGAGCCGTACAGATTCAGGAGACAAGAGCATGGTTGGGTCACAGGCCAGGTCAAAAGAGCTGCATAGTACCGTAGATGCAGACGAGAGTAGTCAAGACCAGATCAGTAACAAAGCAATGTAAATACAGAATCCAGAAGATTTTCATAGTGCATGTCATAGTCTCTTTAGATGCCCTATCTGTGTCATATAAGGTCCATATAGGACTATGAGCAGGTTTGCATTTTTCCTTTTACTGTGCAGGGGATTATAAATATTGTAGTCAAGGATCTCTTTACATTTCATGGTAGCAACGCCCTGTAGTTATTGTTTCTTTAGGAGCAGTTCCAGAAGGAACAAATACTTCAGGGTTGTCTGATTTGCAAGAATTCTTGTTTTGACAGCTTTCAATGTCGGTATTTCATTTTATATCACCAATTATAATAATAGATGTAAAACTAGTTGTGGTAGCGGGTCTTTTATTGTTATGTAAACACAAGAGATGTTCTATATTGGATAATGTTCTCTGATTGTTAACTCTTCTTTGGAATTCCAAGACAACATCTGAAAAGTGCGTAGGAAGGTGTCAGTAAATAGGGATGGAGGGCAGAATGTCTTTTCCAGTAGAAATTCAAGACGCTGTAGTTTATAAAATGAAGTTACTTTACCAACTCAGAAGAGAGTTTCAGCAGCCAGTAATGATCCATACTTTACTTGTTGTCCACAATAGCTCTATCTTCTGATCTTGTTAGGCCATCTTTGGAGATCCAGCAACACTGCAAATGTAATGTCTACTGGGCTCCTGTTGAAAAGCTAAGCATATGGATTGTCTAAAAGCATCAAACATTAGCAGAAAAAATCTGATTTTACAAGGCTGATTTGTCATTAGTTGCATAATGTTAGCTAAGAATTATTAGTTGGTTCCGTAACTGAGAACAACACTGTACATGTACCGCAAATAAGCAGAAATGAATATAGTGAGTACTTTTTGCACATACCTGCATTGCTAAGTATCAAAAATGGGTACAAATAGAACAATCACTGATTGACAGACCACTACAGGCACTTTGGTTGCTAAGTGCAAAGACCAACAGCATATAAATGACTCAATATACAGGTTCAACCTGAGTCTTACACAGAATGTATAAAGAAAGTTCTAGATATTGATTGATTGATAAAGATATCTGGTGGTGGTTCATAAGATATTTAAAACAGTCTCAGATAAATGCCCTTGTGACAGTGAAGTGGGATCCATGCTACAAATCTGATGGAAAGCCTTCACCGTGATTAAAGCTATAGCATGTAGCAAAAAGCCCCTAAATATTGACTTCCTTTCCGCTGGTGCATACTGAAAATGTGAGTATGACACTTCTAACAAAGCTTCTGTGGCAACAGTGATGGCTTGGATCATGACAAGGGTATTCCTTAATTTGACCTGTCACCTTGACTCAACCCATTCAGTTCTATTATTGTAGAAGTGTAAAATGACCCCAATATTTATTCACATTTTATCAAATAAATAAGATCTCCCAGCCTAAACTGAGGCAATATTCTAAAGCTAGAATTTATCATGAGATCACTCTGCTGATAACATTAGAGAAGTTCAGCAGCCCTGCTGTCGATCCTGAATTTGCAGTGTCTTGATGATAGGAAATCCAAGCAGGCTGTCAGCTAGCACAAGCAGTAGTAGTGTCTGTATAAATCACTCCACCGCACAGTCACCAGAAAGGACCTCCTTTCTCCCTCTTTTAAACTTACTTGTACAGTGCTCTGGCAAGGTCCTACCACCATGACAAGTTGGGCTCATCCCCACCATACTGTACATTTATACTAATAACAAGATTAATTTAAAACACAAATAGTCAGAACTTATAGGGGCTACCCTGACCACCAATGATTGTTTTAACTTATAAGGGGGGCCTGACCACTAATGCTTTTCTAAAAACTTTTATGGGTATAATGATTTTTTTTTAACTTATAGGGGTGGCCCTGACCACTAATGATTTTTTAAAAACTTATAGGGGGGCCCTGTCGACCAATTGTTTCTTTTTAAGTTATGGGGGCCCTGACTGCTAATGATTTTTTTTTTAACTTATAGGGGTGGCCCTGACCACTAATGATTTTTTTAAAACTTATAGGGGGGCCCTGTCGACCAATGATTTTTTTTTAACTTGTAGGGGGCCCTAACCATGAATGTTTTTTTTGGGGGGTGGGGTTTGGGGGCAGGATCTGGTGGGGTGGGGACCAGAAGGCCCAGAAAATTTTGCCACACCGGGCCCCATGATTTCTGATGGCGGCCCTGACTGTGTGTAACTGCCTTCAAAGGCAGCCATCCCTCCTGTTGACAACTTTAGCTTTATTAGGAAAACTCTTATAACGCATACAACATGGCCCTAAAACTCTCAGAAATGTGTTCAACTTTAGCTTTATTAGGAAAACTGTTATAACGCATAAAACATGACCCTAAAACTCTCAGAAATGTGTTCAAACTTTCATAACTGAAGTTGGGTAAGGGTGTGACCACAAAATGGCCGTGATATTTTTTTGCCTTGCATAGAGCTTCTAATGTTTGATATAGAGGGTGCCTTTTGGGCCCAGTTTGCCTTCTGGGCCCAGATTAAGTGCTGAAAAACAACTAATATACAGCCAGAGACGAACAAGCAGCCTGCCCACTGAGGAGTAATGTGTATATACTGCCGCTAATAACATTATATTACAGAAAGAGCTCTGTCTCATGTTTCTACCTAAGGAAGTGAACTGCTTCATCCCCTGACATCATGTCTGTATTGCACAGTTTTGCACCTGCTCCTATATGTGAGCTATGCATTATTGCTGGTATGAAATTTGCATCACACTGTAAATGAAGCTTAAAGTGCATGGGCATCAATGTACTATTCATATTGGTATGGTGTGTGTGTTCTTTTATATGCCTTCCCTTGTGTGCACAAAGTAATATGCGGGAGTACTAAGGGAACGCTATGCTTGTACTACTTTTGTATATCTGTTCCCTTTGCTCACTTGTGGCTTAAATCACCAGATGTAGCAATGTTGAAGCTAATTCTTTTCTGTATGGCATTTTCTGCATGACAACGGCACCCACATTTCTTTCTTTTGCCACATGCCAGCATGTTAAGTGGAGGCCTATTAAATATTGATATACATTGTACATCCAGTAACCTAATGACTGGATCTCCTACATTCTTACTGTTTTAACTTAAAGGGATACTGTCATAGGAGCACATGCTTTTTTCAAAATGCATCTGTTAATAGTGCTGCTCCAGCAGACTTCTGCACTGAAATCCATTTCTCAAAAGAGTAAACTGAATTTATTATATTCAATTTTGAAATCTAACATGGGGGCATTTTTTCAATTGTCTTGTGCCAGCACTTTAGAATGAAACTGCTATCTGGCATGCTGCTGTTTTTCCTTCTCAATGTAACTGAAAGAGTCACAGTGGGACATGGGTTTTTATTATTGAGTGCTGTTCTTAGATCTACCAGACAGCTGTTATCTTGTCTAAGGGAGCTGTTACCTGGTTACCTTCCCTTTGATCTGTTGTTAGGCTGCTGGGTGGGGGGAAAGGGAGGGGTGATATCACTCCAACTTGCAGTACAGCAGTAAAGAGTGACTGAAGTTTATCAGAGCATAAGTCATATGACTTGGGGCTGCTGGGAAGTTGACAATATGTCTAGCCCCATGTCAGATTTCAAAATATAATATAAAAAAAAGTTTGCTCTTTTAAAAAATGGATTTCAGTGCAGAATTCTGCTGGAGCAGCACTATGAACCGATGCATTTTGAAAAATTTTTTTTCCTATGACAGTATCACTTTAAGCATCCATGCATATGTCATTTAACTTTTTATGGTAAAATAATACTTGCAGATAACTTCATGGTGTCGAGCCTAACAAAAGGGTAATGTCCTGCTATATAAAACATGCACCTTGTAGGCTCCTCCTATATTTCCACAAAAGCTTAAAATGTATTGTTTTGTTACCTTTTCACTGTTTGAAATTTGTTGCCTGGCAACAGATTTCTTAGAATTAAAGCTAATCTGGACTCTTGCCCTATGAGCTACATGCAAAAATAATAACTACTCTTAACCCCTTTACTACCATAATTATATACTTGCAATGCCATTTCATACAAAACAGTACATTGTTTCTAACTGTATAATATTTTGTATATATAATCTTCCTTTTTTTATTATTAAATTGATTTATCCTCTTTCATTAGCTAAATAATTACATATAACAGATCAACTGCTAATTGTAAAGTAGAATCAGACTGCATGTTGTACACATGGGCATTGACCTAATGAATTTAAAAAGGGTCTCCAATAATGTTAAAACACAAGAACAATTGCACAATATAAAGTAAACTAAGCTTTACCCTGGAAACTTGTGTTTAGTAATGTAAAACTGCCAAATACATTATTGGGAGCGTAATAAGTATAGAAACATTTACTTTTTATGCAACTACAAAACAACTCAGAAAGGTTATACTTTCACTACTAGAAAAATGTTATGCTTTATTTGCACTTACTGACAGACTTTTGGTGTAAATTAATATCTTTCAACTCCAAACGAACAAATTGCAAAGCTTTGCTAAATTAGTGGCTTTAGTGAAATTTCTGAAAGTGTTTTTAAACATTGTAATAACCATCACCAGACACTCAATGCAATAAAACTACTAAAATCAAATTTAAAAAAAATAGACAAAAGAGTAATGTCCATTTGTTTTGCTGTGCTGTGTAAGTTTTACAGGTATAAGCGAACAAGAAATCAACAGAAAATGCAGAACTGAAAATGTTTATATAATAAATATATAAATGCAATAAAAACTCTGAAATTAAATTTAAAATAGTTTTACAAAGGGTGGTTAGCAATTAGACACAAGGGGGCAAATTTACAAAATTCACGTGATGGATTTGAAGCTCGATCGAATACCGATTGTACGATTTTTTCGGATATTCGAATATGTACATTTGGCCTCTTCGATCATCAAATACCGAATTATCGAAGGATCGGATATTCGATCATTCGATGATTGAAGGTTTTAAAATTTAAAAATCTTTCGAATGCCTACTTTGCCAGATTGAACCTACCGAATACCAATAGAAGCCTATGGGAACCCCCCCCCCCCATAGGCTTCTTTTACTAAGTCCTGCTCGAATACCATTCGTACGATCGAATGCCTTGATCATTCGAATCGTACTAATTTTTCGGAGGCTCGAAGGCAAAAGTACGATTTTTTTGTGAAATTTAACGATCGGTATTCGATCATACGATTTTATTGAGAAATCGAATATCGAGCAAAAAGATAGTCTAAAACTATTCAATAAGCATTCGATAGTCGAATGCTTATCGAATTTCGAATAGATTTGTAGGATTTGTGGGTGAATTTTAGTAAATTTGCCCCAAGATATTCTAGCCACCTTGTGCAATAAAACAGATTAGTGTAAAAACAGGAGAAGAAAAAAAGTTTAAAAAGTCCATATTTATCTGTGTGTATGCACTTGACAAGGGTGCATGTGTATTATAGTGTAAGCTGTGTGCTAGAGCAATTAGACAAATCACAATATCAGAGTGCTGGTGGCCCATTTGATGGCAGTAGGAGGGATCCACAGTAGCAGTGTCAGAACTACTGGGGGAGCAGGGGGTGCGATCGGGCCAGGGTCCGCACCCCCTCAGGGCCCACCGGCAGCTTGCGTGATGCTGATTCCGGGCTAATTCAAAAATTAAGTATGGAGGGGTGGAAGAGCCTGGCTGCACATCCTGCATCAGAGCCCACCCCCCCTCTAGTTACATTACTGTACAGTTATAGTAATGCACAGCAGAGTTAATAGGGAGCTCATTTTACATGGGCACTTTCTACTTCACAACAGCACTCGTGCTGCTCCCCGTTGGCCCCTGGGATGATGATGGAAATCATACATTGAACTTCCATCGATTGTGGTATCATGGTACCATTGTGACTGGATCACACTTTCATACATCTATGAGATTCAGCCGTCACCTTACTGAAGTTTAATGGAACCATTGTGATTGGATGTCTGTTCCTTTACTACCCTCAAGTAGTACCCTCAAATTAGAATTTTCAAATGTTTTGGGTCAAAACTCTCAAATTCAAATTGTTAATTTTCCAAACTAGATAATTAAATTCGTATTTGAATTTTGAGATTCATCATACTCTGGCATACGAAAAAGAACATGTGATTGCACACCAATCCAATTGTGGTGCTAGATATACAGGAGGCATGGCACCCCTTGTTCACTGAATGCATGGCTTGTGGTTTGGCATCTCATTTATTTGAAATTAATGACACTAAATTAAATTGGGTCTAGGGAGGCCTTACATGTATTAAGAGGCATTTGTAATGTGACAATTTATCCCCTTCATACAATACACTCAATGCATACACACTAAGATGATGTCATTGATTCTGAATCTTAATTCCTATAAATAAGCACTAGACAGGCATACAGTTCTTAATATGATATATTTTTTGACATGCATTATCTGATGGTCTTGCTAAGCCTTACAGTCTCTGTGGCTTTATTCCTGTACGTACTCCATTTCCGCAAATGGGACTATATCCATATAATTTTTATTCCTCCAAACTGTAAGCTTTGTTAAAGGTAGTAGTTTTTATAAAATTACTTAAATTTACCTCAAAGCTTGCACTTTACATCTTATCTCCCACAAGACTTTGTTACTGAGATAAAACATCATAAACATCATTATCAGGATTAATTTTGCACTGTTTGCAGAATTACCTACCTATGGGTCAATATTTATTCAATATGAGGAAAAAGGCTTATCTTGTGGTTTATGTATGTTCATGTGAAAATGCCATTAAATTCTATTGGAAATATAATTCAGTATGCATAGGATTGCCTACGTATGAGACAGATTTGGTATGGGGAGAAAAACTTATCACGTGGTCTATCATTTAAGAGGATGGGGGGAGAGAAGTGTGATAAGTGTGAAGTGTACTAAATCAGTTTTTTTCCTCATTGTATACAATAGAAGAGTCTGAATTCCCAGGCTCACTTCATAGCTGCACTGATGGCTCAGCTCGATCTAGTCAGTGGCCAACAGGATATGATTCAAAAAGCTTTAGTAAAAATTAATGTATACAAGGCTCCAGTGCCTGATGGCATACACCCCTTGGTTCTAAGACAGCTTAGTTCAGTTTTAGAGCAGCCCCTATTTCTGATTTTCTCAGATTCACTTTCATCTGGTGTAGTACCTATGGACTGGAGAAAAGCTGACGTCATTCCAATATTTAAAAAAAGGATTAAGATCTCAGCCTGGCAGTTATAGGCCAGTAAGTTTGACATCTGTGGTGGGTAAATTATTTGAAGGCTTGTTAAGGCATCACAATCAAAATTTTGTCCTAGTGAATGACATTATGAGCCACAATCAGCATGGCTTTATGAAGGATAGGTCATGTCAGACAAATATAGTTGCTTTTTATGATGAGGTAAGTAAAATGCTGGACAGTGGGAGGGACAGTAGATGTGATATATTTGGATTTTGCCAAACTGTTGGATACCATGCCGACACAAACGACTACTTTCTAAACTAAGGTTTGTTGGGCTTAATGAAGTGGTTTGCACATGGATAGGAAACTGGCTACAGGATCAGGTACAGAGGGTGGTGGGTAATGGTACATTCTCTACTTGGAGTAAGGTTCTTAGTGGGGTCCCTCTGGGCTTGGTATTGGGTCCACTTTTATTTAACTTGTTCATTAATGACTTAGGGGAGGGTATAGTAAGTAATATAGGTGCGCTTTGTCGGAGAACACCCTAAAGTCAGGAGAAAAAACTCTATAGTGTAGTAGGTTTTATACAGAGGTAAGTAAGTTATATATTCTAACTACTCACATATGTATATATTCCAGAATGCATATCACAGATAGGTATAGAAAATCGGTGCTTTAGCGTTGTCTGCAGCAAAAAGGAAATCACACATAGGGCAGTATTATTGGAACTGAGGTGTATCAACCCTATCGCGCAGGGTTGATACACCTCAGTTCCGATAATACTTTTTTTACAGTGAGAGCTGTGAGGATGTTGAATCAGTGGTACAGGCTGATACATAAGATAGCTTTAAAATGGAGTTTGATGGCTTTTTTCAAGTAAGGGATACAGGGTTATGGAAGATAGCTCATAGTACAAGTTGATCCAGGGACTAGTCCTGGAGTCAGGAAGGAATTTTCCCCCTCTGATGCAAATTGGAGAGGCTTCAGATGGGGTTTTTTTTGCATTCCTGTGGATAAACACTTTTGATTTGTAAAAGTAAAGATTATTATTATTATGATGTTTACTGTGCATTCAAGCTGGGCCACATTCATATCCATCCTGGGCTGCATGATTGGACACCCCTGAACTAGCAGTTAGGCAGGTTAAAAAAGTTAAAAGGTTGAACTTGATGGACGTGTGTCTTTTTTCAACCTAACTTACTATGTTACTATGTACTTTCAATAGTGCAGGTATATACAGTATCGGTCTAGTGAAGGGGCGAATCTGGGGTGAATCGCCAGCATCTCATTTTGAACGCGGGCGTCCATTTTTTCAAAGTAATGATCCTTTGCCTGATCGTAAATGCACTTCGCGATAGGGCACAAAACTACGGAAGAAACGGTCTCATTTGGTAGCAAATATTCGTTCACACCTGTTATTAAATTGTCAATGTCCCTGTGGATGGAATTTGTGGTGAATTGTTGCTAGCAAAAGCCCCTTTAGTAAATCTGTCCCTATGTCTTTGTTTGTCAATATCTGGCAGTTGCAGACAAACAAACTCCTCAAAAGGGAATGGATGTCAGGAATAATATTTCAAGCTTTATGGGGCTCCTTATACATAACAGCTCTGCTGTGAGTCTGTTATTAATAATAATAATAATAATAATATATAAGGACCTACATTAACAGAGGCATGCAGTACCAAGCCATCAACCAGCAGGTAGGTTGATTTTGTTGGGTTGAACTTGTTGAATGTATTTTTTTACCCACAGATACTATAAAACTCAAAAATAATTTTACGGAAAAGCAACTATAACTTCAGAGGAAACAGACACTGCAACTGCTGGAGGGGGGGCAGAAACTATAGGGCAGGGATCCCCAACCTTTTGAACCCGGGAGCAACATTCAGAAGTAGAAGGAGTTGGGGAGCAACACGAGCATGAATAACGTTCTTGGTATTGTGATTGGCCTTTTGGTAGCCCCTATATGGTTCGTCAACCTACATTGAGACTCTGTTTGGCAGTACACCTGGTTTTTATTCAACCACAACTTGTCTCCTTGCCTGGAATTCAAAAATAAGCACCTGCTTTTAGGCCACTGGGAGCAGCATCTAAGGGGTTGGAGAGCAACATATTGCTCATGAGCTATTGGTTGGGGATCACTGCTATAGGGGGTCCTGCAGGACTGATAAGCAGTTGCAATATATTTTTATGTAAAATGTCCTGTCCCAAAGTTTAGGTGCCAAATTATCTTGCTGTGGGTACCAATAAGGAGAAAGAATCAGACTGATAATCAACCAGTACCCTTGGCCTCTCGTATATAAGAAGTTTGGTGCTCAGTATTTGGTTTGGCACCCTCTCAAATCACATGAAACCAAAGATATCTGTACACAAGACTAAATACAAGTGAGGATAGCCCCTGCATGTTTAATCAAATGCAATATATTAGAGACATGCCCCTTCATCAGACATACACACTTCTAAGAATGTGCACCTTTAAAGATGAAAATATGTAATTTGCATATTAGTTTAAATGAACCCTTAATATAACAAAGTCTGTGATATAAAGTCACCAGAATAGTCCATATGCAAATGCCCCTAAAGCAAACAAGAGTCCCATATTAATCCAACATGTGAACAGAAACAGGTCTGGACTGGGAGTCAAAATACGCCTTGGCATTTCAACTGCACAGAGGCCCAAACAGCCCCCACCATCCCAATAAATAATGACTGTATATGGCATCTTACAGCAGCTACTCTGGCATTTGCCAGAGCACGCAGATTACCAGTCTGGGCCTGAACAGAACAGTTAAAACCTTTTGTAACATTACGCCCTTTTTAGTGTTGTTTTTGGTTGCTTTGTATATAAATATGTATGTTCAGTGTATACACCCATTTATTGTACAGCACTGAGAAATATGTTGGCATTTAAAAAATACAGTATGCGATTAATAATAATGTTAGAAATATCTGGTTAATGCATTCAAGTAGGGGTTGACTAGTTGCAAAAGAGGACTCAGATTCAGATTATTTTAGCAGTAGCAATAATGGACTAAAGGGGGGTTTAACAGTGGAATTTAGTGGACTGCTTATTGTCAAATATGGGGTACAGGGCATATGTATTGAGTAATTTACTAAGTGTATTACAGACAGGAAAAGCAGGAGGGTTGCCCATTGGCAATAATGTACTACAAGAGTATGTGTGAAGGGGGATTGGTAATGTTTTCATAACTACTGAAGGGCTACTGGGCAAGGGAAAATGCTGACCAGAAGTTGCATAAAAGTGGACCATACATGGGCAGATTTAAGTTGACGATATGGGTCCTTCAGACCGATTTAGCGTCATAGCTACCTGTGTATGGGATGTATGGGCCCACCTGTTCAATATCTGGCTGGGAATTGGGCAGATGTCAATTGTACAGGCTTGATTTTCACATCATATTAGAGGTGTCCATACACAGACTTAAAGCTGCCAATGTCAGTCCTTTAGACCCATTCGGCAGCTTATCTGGCTGGGGCTTCCGATGGGCCTTCCCAATCAATATCTGGCCACTATATCAATTGGGAAGGTTTATTTTTTTAGGCAATCGACCTGTTGGAGCCCATTGCTCCTTGTTGTAATCTGATTTGGATTAAACCAATATATAGACCTGGTGGACATATTGGGGAAAGATGGGCTTGTTTGGCAATGTCACCAAATGAGAGGATCTTATAGTGTATGGCCAGCTTAAAGGACCAGTAACATCAAAAAATTAAATTGTTTTGAAAGAATAAAAATATAATGCAGTGTTGCCCTGCACTGGTAAAACTGCTATGTTTACTTCAGAAGCACTACTATTGTTTATATAAATAAGCTGCTGTGTAGCCATGGGAGCAGCCATTCAAAGGAGAAAAGGCTCAAGTTACACAGCAGATAGCAGATAAGCTCTGTAGAACATAATGTTATCTGTTATCCATTACTTATCCTGTGCCATATAGACTTTTTTCAATTTCTGCCATTGCTACTTAGCAGCTTGTTTATATGAACTATAGTAGTGACTCTGAAGCAAACAGACCCGTTTTAACAGCACAGGGCAACGCTGCATGATATTTTCTTCAATTTAAAACACTTTCATTTTTTGGTGTTACTATTCCTTTAAGGCTTGCATTGGCTCATTTATGCAGCCCATCCCCTGATATTTTCTATTTCTGTTTTCATAATCATCATTTGGCCCTAGGGCCAGACAATTTAATTAGCTTAATATAGCCCCAAATTAGATGGACATATTATATGGCAGCCTTGCCAAAGGGCAGAACTTTTTAGCATTGGACTGGGGTTTCAGGGGCCCACCTGGCTGAATCTTTAGGGTATCCCCTCCCAATGTCCTGCAGGCCCCCCTCCTAATGTCTTCACAGCGTTATGTGTTCCCTGGCCAACTTTCCCCCCATGCCTCTTTCACCTTCTTTCTCCATTGCTGTGATTGGGAGAGAAGAGGGGAGGAAGGGGATACAGAGTCCAGGTGGTGTTGGCTTGGGTTGGCAGAGGTAATAAGGTCTGGGGCTTACCGAGTTTCTTCCATTTTTGTCCAGCCAGCCCAGTCCAACCCTGAGTGTATGGCCAGCTTAATTCCAAAAAAATCCTTTTGGGTTTATTTGATGTTTTCAGCAGCCTTAAAGTGTATTTGTTGGGCAAACATGTTATCCCCAACTAAGGTATGTGCTAATAGAGTCTGGTGGTAACAGTATTTTAAAGAAAAAACAAAAAAAAAATGAGTTACCACTAACTTGGTTGGGGATATTTTGCCCAGCATCCCTTAGGGATGGTGTTTGAAATAAAGGAAAATTTGTTATCTGGGAAAACTCTAGCCTAGCTTTTCCACACATGTACTTTGCCATCTTTGAAGTAGCCTCCTGATTAGACTTATGGTTCTAATAAACACTTCGGCTTATGAATTCATTATTAACCTTGATATTGAGTCACATGCTGAGGTGTATTGCACCTTTCCTTCAGTACTATGCTAAATCTTTGTTTTCTGTTCTCTCTGGAGTGGAGAGTAGGCTACCATAGGGTGCACAATCCCATTATACGCACAGAACAAATTAATACTACTGATAGAGCTAAACTTGCTGGAGTCTCTCACAGAGAGAGAGAGAGAGAGAGAGAGAGAGAGAGAAACGCGGCAGTCATGTTTTAAATATTTAATGAGAAGGCGTGTCCCTGGGAGGGTGAGAGGCATCGATCTCCTGATATATAGTGGAGTGAGGAGGGAAGAGAAGTGGAGGTACCGAGTGGTACAGTGACTGAGGTATCGCCCTCGTGTTTCAGCACTGAGCGTTGATTGTGGGGATCCAACTATATACCGTTGCGCCCTAATACGAAAGGGGAAAAACATGGCGTTTGTAAGCAATGGAACCGACGCCGATGAGGTAAATTTACAATTGTAACTGAGCAGTTTCTCCCCGTGCCCAGGGCTGTCAGTGGGAGGGAGGGCGTAGTAAGAGGCGCTGGCCGCCAAATAGAGGACACTGTGACAGAAGGTGTAAATGAGTTACTCATTAAAACCCAGAAGCTGCTGCTACTGAGGAGTTAACTAAGTAACAGGTGTCAGTGGCTGCTCTGTGCCCATGCTTAGGGATAAGGCTGACGTGAGCTCTATCGGGGGAAGCAGGAGACTGCAGGACAATCACAGCGGGAGAGGGCTACGAACTTGACAGCCCGGCTTAAAATAACCTCCCGGAATGCCAGCAACGCGCCTTCATTTTGACAGACTCTTCCGGTCCCTAAGTAATGCTTTGAGCTGATGCTTCGTGATACTCAATCGCACACAGCCTGGCCATAAGTGACTTATTCTCACATAGCGTAAAGGCTGTCCAACCTGTGGCTTTGCAGAGGTTATCCAGCTACAACGCTCAATCTTATTGGCTAGTGGCTGTGGAAGGCCGGGTTAAACAGGAGCTGTAGTTCAAAGCAGCGAAAAGGTGCTGTCACTGACAAGTAACCTTCAATCCATGGCATGGGGTTGATGGCTGCCTGTTGGTGACAGAACCTTTTTGCTGCCTTGAGTCTTTGCAAGCCATCAATTATTGCTTAGAAACATCCCTGTGTCTCTCCCTGTGATTACACAACGTATACACCCTCCCACTGCCATTACTCACTTATGTATTTCTGAATATTCCAGTGGGACATTACCACAACCCCTTGAGGATAATTCATGATTGGTTGGATAATCGCAGTGTTGGACTGGCCCACAGGAATACCAGGAAAACTCCCGGTGGGCCCAGGTGTCAGTGGGTCCTCTTGCTTCTAACAATTTGACCTATTTCATGTTCATTCCCTATTTCTTTATGTGGAAAAAGAGGCTTAATAATGGAAGAATAGAGTATAGTAATAAGGAATAATAGTTTGGAAAGTTGGGCCCCTGGTCTAAGGATTTCTGGTGGGCCCCTGGTCTAAGGTTTTTCTGGTGGGCCCCTGGTCTAAGGTTTTTCTGGTGGGGCCCTGGTCTAAGGTTTTCTGGTAGGCCCCTGGCATCCCAGTCCGACACTGGATAATCGCTACATGGAAACATATTTAACCCTGATACGGCTGCTGCTGCTGACTATTTGTTGAACAGATTTGCGTTGGTGTTCTCAGAGAGAAAACCTCAGTACTGGTTGTCGGCTCCTCTTATGAGAAAGCCCTCTGTACACCAATAGTCAGAACTGCTCTTTATTTTAGGACCTTGTTGTCACGGTGACACTTATTACAGGTGTGGGATCCGGAAACCCGTTATCCAGAAAGTTCTGAATTACAGGAAAAGCCGTCTCCCACAGGCTCCATTATAATCAAATAATCCAAATTTTGAAAAATGATTTCCTTGTTCTCTGTAATAATAAAACAGTAGCTTGTACTTGATCCCAACTAAGATATAATTAATCCTTATTGGAAGCAAAAACTAGCCTATTGGGTTTATTTAACATTTACATGATCTTCTAGTAGGTGTGAAGACCCAAATTACAGAAAGACCCTTTATTCGGAAAGCCCCAGGTCCCAAGGGTTCTGGATAATAGGTCGCATACCTGTATATTTAAAACAATAAAGCAGCAGAAACCTTCTGAGTCACTGTTATGCATGATTTTGACTATGCAAACACTTCATAGATGGTATATGTCTTTCCTTTGCTCTGAGACAGGTTAGTCTCACTTCTATTTGCTCTGGGGGCACTGTGGATGGCAACCAAGGGTTTCCAGTGGCACTGATGCTGCAAGGTTGTGGTGGGCTGCAGTTCTGATGCAAGTGGAAAGTACCCAATCACACTTAATGGATGTCAAGTTTGTGTTCCCTTGCCCAGGCAACCCCTTCTGTGCTATCAGATGTTCTTAATCTTAATGCATATAAAATGTAGATTTACACAACACATTAAAAGTTGCTTCCCTCTTGATTTCAACCATCTATTGTGGATGTATAAGTGACCAACCTAATGAGTTTTAACAGTGCAGGTATGGGACCTATTATCCAGAATGCTCGGGATCTGGGGCTTTCCAGATAACATGTCTTTCCATAATTTGGATCTTCACACCTTTAAATTTACACGCCACACTCCAGTAAAAAAAAAAAAATGCACCAGTTGAAATTCATAGAAAATGCAACACACTTATTCATTCTTTATATTTAACACCAGCTGAATTTCCAAAGGATTGTTTAATACATCTTTCACATCTTTTACTACATTGCTTCTTAGTCCTACAAGGCAGGTTAGGTAACGGACTGTTAAAATATAGATTATAGTTAGATTTGCAATACAATCTGTATAACATGCCTGGCGGGAGCTTACCTCTTATATTGTGACCATCTGTTCCTCAAAGTTTTAGGGGGTTTAAATAGAATATAAGCATTTGTCTTGGAAGGTGGTAAATGTAACAAAAGAGGGGGTTGTGGTATGCCCTTTTCAGAATATAAAAAAAATTGAACTTTTGGGCTTTACAGGGTTGGAACTAGGGGTAGGCAGAAGAGGCATCTGCCTAGGGTGCAATGATGAGGGGGCGCTGGGCAGGGTATCTTTTGAAGTATATTCTTCCTGCCACTAGTCTGGGCTCTCTTGTTGATGCTCCTCCCCCATGGGTTTGAAAGGCCACCAGTAGGGCATTTTTAGCAAGCATAAATATTGGCTTTCTTTTTAATTCATCAGTTTTAGACACGCTCTAACTTGTCTGTATAAATACTGCATAGAAATAGCACTATAATTAAAATTTCCGTCATTACATTAGGACAGTGGCACACAGCATGATTCTGGGCATTTTATTGTCCAACCATTTAATGGCTCCATGGGCAGATGACAATGTAAAGATTTACTCCCTATTCATTTCGCTTGGACCTGTGGTTATGCTCACGTGTCAGGTATTGGGCCATTTCTGAGTGACCATTGCTTTACTTGTGGGTACCCCTGCTATTCCAGGCAAATACTCTTGAAATCTTGAGATTCAGTTTGGATAAATTGTTTAATGATTGCGCTGCTATGAATGCCTGCAATTATGCCATTTTCTATGAGGGGAAAAAAGCTTGACTTGACAATACCCCTGGAGCAATGTAAGGTAGAAAGCAGCTATTTCACAGATAAGTTATCAGATTCTGTGTCTCACTCTGAGATTTGCAGTAAGGGGTAATTATGGTGGAAACAAAAACTTAAAGGGGCTCAAACACTTTTTTCAGTTCAAGTGTTTTTAGATTTATCCCCAGAAATAAAGACTTTTTTCAATTACTTAATTCAATTCCATTATTTATTTTTGACTGTTTTTCCAAAATCTAAGTTTAAAGTTGAATCTTCATGTCTCTGGTGTTTGAGCCTGACAGCCCAGTAATTCAGGTGTAGACTCTAAACTGTTACAATTTTGCAACATTGAGTTGATACATTTCTCTGCAAGATCTCTGGAGTATTAGCAATTGTTGTATCAATTCTAACAACTGCCTGTAATGAAAACAAGGAATTCTGCTCAGCAGAGACAAAGGGGGCAGGCGACCCCCCCCCCCCCAGAGCTGCTTAAGAAGGTGAAAAATGACACTTTACATTTCAATATTAGAAAAAAATGGTCACAAATAGAAAATCGAAAGTAACTGGAAAAAGTCGTTATTTCTGGTGATCTATCTGAAAACGACTAGCTGCTTGAAGGTGAACAACCCCTTTAATGAAAGTGTGCAAGTGTAATCCTAGCTGTCCAATATCTATTAATTAACTTTTTCATTGGTTTTTAAAATTGCTTGTAAATGTAGCTGTATTTACCCTGGTGTTCTTTTGTTTCTTGTTGCCTTTGCTGGTGACTTGGCATTCTTGATTTATAGGTGTATTCATTACAGTCTTGTGTTCGGTTATATCTTGCACGCCATTACAGTATAAGGGGTCAAATATTTCTCATTGTCATTCTATACAGTACCAAAAATAACATTGTATTTGCTGCATTATAGTGAAAATAACCTAAGATTGTTGTATCCTGCTTGAATAGAGTTTGCTGTGAATGTAGGTTCACTAGTAGTATTACACATTTCCCTGTTACAGCAAGTTGAACATTAATTAGTCATGGGTTTGTATAATCTGAGCCATCTTAGTGTTGTGATATTCTTTCACTGTAAACCCAAATTACAGAAGATAAAACTATATAAATGGAAAACGTTCTCTGAATATAGTTAAAAGCAGTAGGTTGATAAATTGTGTACATTGCGCAAGCTGTTGATAAAGTTGCACTTTCTAGGAAATGTTTCAGCAAAAGACAAGAGTAGCCTGTTGAATATTATAGGAAGCACTGCAACCCATTTTATGAATGACATTATGAAAGTTATGCTAGGGCTCTCCTCTTGTTACCAGCAAGACCCATTCTCTGTATAAACATATTGAAAAACCTCAATTAGATATCCATGTGTATCACTTGAAGGCACTTATTACTTTAAATTACTTTTATCCCACTGGAGGTGCAGGCTAACAGACAGGCCCGGACTGACAATTGGTCTCTTCGGGCAAATGCCCTAGGGGCCACTGTAAATTTTGTTCTATGGGGCTGCTCGATCCATACCTCACCTAGAAAACACGCTGATTGCCCAGTGTATCCAGTGGGCTCTAGGACCGTTCCTCCGTCCCATCTGCCATCAAAGCTCTGCCCGTCCCACTCCTCTCCTCCGTGCGTGCGTGCGGCTGCTACTGCTGCTGTCTGCTGTGTGTGTCCCAGCTCAGCGTGTAGTATACAGTGGCATTATTAAG
>CM044432.1:109855170-109876674 GCA_024363595.1 Xenopus borealis
TAATATATGGATATTAGAAGTCACTGAGGGATTCTGTGACCATATAAAGGCACAAGGCTGAATCCTGAGTTATACAGGGGGGAACTCTGAGTATTACTCATGTATTATAAGGGATAATGTACCCCCTACTGTAAATGATAAGGATATTAGAAGTCACTGAGGGGTGTGACCATATAAAGGCACAAGGCTGCAGGCTGAGTTATACAGGGGGGACGTCTGAGTATCACTCATGTATTATAAGGGATAATGTTTTCTACCTCCAGTCCGGCCCTGCTAACAGAGCTTGCACTCTTTAAGCTTTGTGAGGGAATGGCATTATTTACAAAAAGCACCCCCCCCCCCCTCATTGGAGTGCTCTGCCTCCACAGTGATTGCTCACAATGCAGGCGGTTATGTGTATGCAGTTTGGGCAGACACATGGGCATTATAAATATGTGTCCCAGCTTGCTCATTACATGCCTTTGTGGGACATAGGATAGATTAACGGATCACCCAAGTCTAAATTACACTGATGCACATAATGAGCAAGATATGGGGCTGCCCACACCAAGTGCTCTTTCTTCTGGTGCTGGAGACAGGGGATTTCTGAAAAAAAAAACATCCCCCACACACACAGCGCTCTGTTAGCTCACACTTCTGGTGCTTACAGGCACCACTGGCGTGGCTACAACACCTTTATCCTCCTATAGTTATGTCCCTGCATTTTAAGAAAGGTAGTTACTTGTGTGATCGAGAATGATATTTTGTAACTGCCACTAGTAATGCAATAAAAAGTCAAAACAAGGGGTTGTAAACCTTCTTCTCACTGAGGGTCTGCAAATTGTATCCGTTTAAGGTCCTTTCTGCCATATATTAACTGGGAAAGGCGTTTCACAGGGCTAAACACAGAAGAATGACTTTTAAAGACAAGGAAAGTGTAAAATAGAATAAGACTAGAAATACTATATTTTGTATACTAAACATAAACTTACAGCACCACAAGCCTAATCAAACAAATGATTTATGTTCTCAAAGTTGGGCACAGGGGGCTGTCATCTTGTAACTTTGTTATACATCTTTGCAAGACCAAGACTGTGCACATGCTCAGTGTGATCTGGGCTACTCGGGGTTCGTCATAAATTCTTAAAACAGCACATGTCAAATAATATCTGCCAGAAGCTGATAAAGCAAGACTGATTAATAATCACAATATTAAGACTGTACTGGGTCCTGTGTTGTCATGTAATATAATGTGGATTTAAATCTTTATATAATGTTTTCTTTTAAGATTTTCTGTTCATGGTAAAGCTATGTTTCAGACTTGTTTATCAGGGACCATTCGTAAACAAAACACAACTTAGGTTTTATAAAAAATGATCTTTACATAAAACACTATTTGAAACAATTCATTAATGTCCACTTAATTATACAAATCTAGATGGTAGGTCCCAGCAGTGTGTCCAGTTCTAGGCTACATATAACAGTGTGTCCTTCTGCATTCCTAACTGACTTCATTATTAATTTTCACATGAGAGAAACCATTTTCAGAAGGATTATATGTCATTGAAAAATAGAAAAAAAAAATCATGTGATACCTTACACCTTGGTGTGATTTCCACAAATAAAGGCTTTATTCTGAAGTGAGCGTAAACTACAGCAAATGCTGCATTTAAGAATGAAAAGGCACAGTGTATTATTGGTGGCTATAGCTTATTTGTTCCTTCTTAGAGAAGCTTAAAGGCCTAATAGTAATCAACAGCTTATAAAACACATGACCAATATGCCCCCAGCTCTACATCTTTTAGGAAAAAAAGGAGACTAATTAGGCTGGGGGATTGAGAAAGTAGAAATTTGCATTCATACTTGTTGCCAGTGAAAAATTCCATCTGGAAACTATATGCACTACATCATCATAAGCATCAATAGAAGCAATATTTTGTTGCTTTGGGTATTCGTTGTCTACAATTAGGTTGAAAAAAGGCAATAGCCCATCAAGTGGTTTGCTCCCAAGAATATAATCTGAGCTACCAGTGGGAGAGAGACAAAACCTGGGTGAAAGCAGGAACCGTACCATCCAGAGAGTGTGTGAATTTTACAGTCTTGTAAGTGGAAAATACTTTTATGTTTGCTTTTGTAAGGATTTGACATAATAGGTGCTTGCAGTTAATGTTAAATGAACAGTTCTGTATAAAAATAAAAACTGGGCAAATAGTTAGGCTGGACAAAATAAAAAATGTTTCTAATATAGTAGAATGTAATGTATAAAGACTGGATGTTGAGCAGAACAGAACACTACTTCCTGCTTTTCAGCTCTCTTACTCTGAGTTAGTTAGCCACTTACCACATGGGACATAACTGTTCAGTGAGTTGGCAATTGATCCTTAGCAGATTCAAAAGCAAACAGTTATGATCCTCCCTCAAGTCACTCATTGCTTACTGCCTGGTAACCAATCAGTGCAAACCAAGAGAGGTACAAAGCAGGAAGTAGTGTTCTGGCTATTATGTTAGACATCCAGTCACTCCAGCCTCTATACATTACAGTTGTGCCTAACTAACTATATTAGAAAAAAAAATATTTTGCACAGACTATTTACCCCTTTTTTATTTTTACACTGAACAATTTCTTTAAAGACTAATAAAATGTTTGATTTTGGATCCTTTATGCATCCAGCTTTCACACAAGACTTATTTATAAATAGTTTGGTATCACAGTCAAGTTTCACACTTATGGGCCTATTTATCAAACTATGTAAAACTATAACAATAAAAGTGTTTATTTGCTAGAGGTTCACTGTTTTATAGACACAGTTTCCAAGCAGCTGCTACTCTTAATGGACATGGCAAACCCAATACAGATTAATTGTCAAAGTATTCGCCTACTTGCACTGAAGTCTGCTTATTCTACATAATCCTGCATGATTTCTCAGTAGCACGGTCATGCCTGTTTAAAGTCCTGTTACCTGCACAATATAAACATTTTTGTAATTCAGCAGTCTAACATCAAGACTAAGACACGTGATTCTGCATGGATAATCCAACCTGCGATTTGTGCAGCTGGTAACTTATTTAAAGCAGCAAGTGGGAAAATTTGATGTAATTTTGCAGCAGAAGTTTTACTTTACCTTTACATTTTAAATAAGGTAAATAAGGTGCTGCAGGAACAGCTTGTAGGCCGTCAGTGGTATTAACACTGGTATCCATAGTGCTCTGTATGTGGCTGTATGAATTGAGTGAAGCAGTTTCCTCTAATGTGGAGACTAAGGGCTCCTACACACGGGCGTTTTGGACCTGCGTTGCGTTTGGCTGCATTCAGCCGCAGGGGAGCGCAGGTCTAGACGCACCTCATTTTGTTCAATGAGGTTGTACCCATGAGACGCGTGTAAGCGCCGAACGCAGATTCAGACGCAACATTCTGCATTTTTCCTGCGTTTGGCACCTACATGCGTTCGCGTGAGTACAGCCCCATTGAAAATAATTGAGTGCGTCTATACCTGCGCTCCCCTGCGGCTGAACGCAGCAAAACGGAACGCAGGGGAGCGCAGGTAAAAACGCCCGTGTGTACCGGCCCTAAGAGCACTTAGTGAGTGCTTATTGCTTTTTCTTCTAAGGAATGTAAAATGGCCCAGCTTCATATAAGTGTCTTGCCGCAAGAGGTTCTAACAAGTGTAAAGCTGGCCATACATGGGCAGATAAAGCTGCCGATATCAGTCGTTTAGACCGATTTGACAGATTATCTGTCTGTGTATGGGGGCTTCCGATGGGTCTTCCCGATATCTGGATACGATATTGATCGGGAAGGACGGATTACCCCGATGTAGCCCTGCCAGTTAGTGGCATATCGGCGATGTAGCCAAACGAGCGGATCTTTTGCATCTATGGCCAGCTTAAGTTTCCGGTGCAATAAAGAAAATCGATTGTGGTGTGCCACGGAAAGATGCAAAGTGGCTGGTGTTAAAGGGATTTTGTCCTTTTTCTTAGTGCTATATCAGCAGAATCCTACACTGAAATTGTCTGAAAATTTTCTTTTGTTGTTTTTTTAAAAGAGAAAACCAATATGACATGGGGCTAGACATGCTAGTTTCCCAGGTGCTTTCAGGCATGTGACTTGGCCTGTGGTATTCAGTCACTCTGAAGGGAAGGATATTATCGTCAAATTATGGACATTTTATCGCCTGTGGCAGCACTGATTGATGTGAATGACAAAATGTCCTCTGTGCCATTACCCTTAAATTTTTATGAATATTTATGAATTTTTAGTAGGTAGACTGAAAATGAAACCATTTTGGGTCTAGTTTACCCTAGCAATGAGTTTGACTGACCGACTGAAAGTTCAACAAGAGAAGGCCTTAGTAAATGGTCTCACAAAGATCTACCTGTTCGGCTGCTCAGGGCTTCCCCAACAGATAGCATTTAAAAATTCAAGCTGTAAAGAGACAGAAGGAGAAGGAATTTGTACTATGAAAACCAGTTAAAATGTTGTTAAAAATAGTGTATTCTGTTACAGCCTGTAGTAGGTATGATCTCTCAAGTCCTCCTTCACTTCATGAATCATGTACCTTTAAATAACTCCAGAACCCTCCGTTAGGGTTACCAAAAGCTACCTTTTGTAGAGAACATTCTTAACATTTTTTTGTGCACATGATTTTAGATAAGTAAAGCCCCTGTTAGGCATATGCTACTTACGTAAATGTTCATCTAAACTACAGAAAGTTACTCTGCACACTACATCGTATTGTTAAATACCCAAAATTGGGTCTCATCTGGTTTAGCAGCAACAGAATTTTGTGTTTTTAGAGAATGGGTGCATGATCACAGGTCAACTTCTCATAACTTAATGAAACTCATGCACTAGCTTCTACAGTAGCTAGCTAGGAAGTTGGGCTTGTCCGCAGTCAGCATTTGACAAATAAACAGGGCCTGCTGCATGTCCTGGCAGGTGGTAGTAAGGGAAAATAGACAAGCTTTTATAAGGATTTTTATGACCATTATACACCCCAAGAAAATCCTCGTTCTAACTGCTACCAATTTATATGCAAAACATAGATTTCCTCCTTCTAATTTGATTAGCTGCATACATTGCGGTGAGGTTATGTCTTAAAAAAAAAAGTGGGCATTGTTAATTTTCTAAATAATGTAGTCCCCTTTGGCTACTATCAATTCCTTTTAGGCATTTGAATATTATGGCAATTTGTCCACACATACACAACACACACACATGATTGAATTGCATATGACAAACTGATTTGCCTTTGAGCCATTCTCTTTGTCACTAGCTGTATCTCCTGACTGGCTGCTTTAGATAGCTGTCCTCTCTGCTTAGCTACATCAGCTTTTCATTTACAGTCTCCGTCTGTCACCTGCTTTCTGGCTGTCAACTACTGTAGTTGCACAACACGGGTGTGTAATATGGGATGTTTTAGCTAAAGTGAAAGATAATCTGGTGCTGAATGATGAGTTATATGGGTATTGTATTAAATGTGTCTAGGTGGCTTTGTCTATGGGTTCTTTGTAACCATGTGTTGCCAACCTAGCATTCCTGCTCCCGACCTTTGTGTTGTTACTCTGGTTTCAACACTTCCAGCTGGGTCAGTTTCTGAGGTTGGTGTAACTGGTCAATAAAGGTGCTGAGCCTTGTAACTGGTCATTAAAGGTGATGTGCCTACTTTCTAATTGAGCTGTACAAGACTTAATACCATATGTTGCTAGTACTCATGGCACTCAAAGGGTGGGTGAAATATGCTTTATAAACACTACTTGGTCAGAGTTGCAGATATAAGAAAATATTATGGTCAAGGATAATTAGGAAATAAGGCTTCATCCTAAATCTCACTGTGACTGACAACCTTCTAGCATCTAGCAGAGCAAATTTCTTACAATTTCAACCCAACTGACCCTTGTCTAGGACCCCAAACTTTACTCAGTCCCTCCTAAGGAAGTCCCAATATTTGGGAACCAGTGCTCTAACTGAACTCTTCCTTCATCCATTTTCTTATTTATTTATTGTACATTTTGTCTACTTTGGGTTGTACAGTTCAAATCAAATATTGATCAGGAAACTGAGATTAATAAATTTATTGCAAATATTCATCCAGCACTTAAAGGGGTGGTTCACCTTCAAGTTAACTTTTAGTATGTTGTAGAATGACCAATTCTAAGAAACTTTTCAATTGGTCTTCATTATTTATTTTTCATAGTTTTTTAATGATTTGCAATTTTCTTCAGTTTCTTTGCAGCTTTCAAATGGGGGGTCACTGACACCATCTAAAAACAAATGCTCTGTAAGGCTACACATGTATTGTTATTGCTACTTTTTATTACTTATCTTTCTATTCAGTCCCTGTCCTATTCATATTCCAATCTCTTATTAATATCAATGCAGGGTTGCTAGGGTAATTTGTACCCTAGAAACCAAATTGCTGACACTGCAAATTAGAGAGCTGCTGAATAAAAAGCTAAATAACTATAAAACCACAAACAATAAAAAATTAAAACCAACTGCAAATTGTCTCAGAATATCACTCTCTCTACATTATACTAAAAGTTAAAAGGTGAACAACCCCTTTAAGTGATAGGTACTTTTTCCTTATTAAAGGGGTGCAAGCAAAATGTGTTCACCTTCACATCTTGTTACTCGAAATCCGTAGAGAATTGCAGCACTCCCAAGTCATAATAAAACCGCCTTTATTGCACTTTACATTGGCACAGCAATAAAGGCTGTTTTATTATGACTTGCGAGTGCTGCAATTCTCTATGGATTTCGATTAATATATTTATTGCAAGATTTTCAACCAAACTTTCATATAATGAAGTTTATGAACCCTTCTAGCGTGACATAAAAAAAAAGATCTGTATCTGTCTAAAAGAAATCTTTGGTTGCAACATGATTGATGTTTGTGTGTTAAGCTTGCTTGTTGAAACAATACCGTCCTTTCATTTTAATATTGCTCAAGCAGCACCTTTTGCTTTGCTGATAAATTAAATTTTCCATCAGCTGTCAAGCAGTAAGTCAAGTGAGTAATGTATTCCCCAGACAGAAAGGATAAGTGTATAGTACATCAATTTCCCTTGTTCATTTCTAATATACTGCCTCACTTTAAATTTTTACAAGTCAAAACTCCTTTCAATAAATACAGCATATTGTTCCCTGGGGCTTTCTGAGAAACAGACACTTGTCACCCAAGATTCAGTGTAAGGTGTCATGACTATTGTATAGAAACTTTTACTTGCAATTCCACAAGTTTAAGCCTGTTTCATTTATATGTAAATACTACAAAGAGTTGTATGAAGCAGCCTTATTTGAAGTGACATAAGCACCAGGGTTGTTTTGCAGCTAAAAGGTCAATTTCATTTTGTCTAGGAATTGACTTTCATACTGAAGAGAATTAGCGAGGCTATACCTGAAACCCATGAACAAATCTGTATATTATTTATGAGAAATATCTTTCTCTATTTAATAAATATTTGGTGATGTCTGAAAGTTGTTCTTGACGCTTGAACTTCATTACTAGCTGCCTGCTGTAATCCATGATTTTGTCTCTAGTCTAGAACTATTTGGCTTTTAGCCAACAAGATTGAGGAATGTATCTACAGTGACAAATTTCATGCTGCCCTATTGATTAATTTTATGCAATTCTCGAGCCATTATAAGACAAGACAGAAGCAGCAGTTCATGTGAACTAATTTGTCCTGAAAACATGCACATGTAAACCCATTGCTGGTTTCTGAATATTAAAAGAATGTGCAAAGCTGGCGGTAAAGTATCTGATAAAATAATGTAGATGCATATCTAATAAAGTTACAAAACATGAAATTTTCACACCTTGGTTTCCAATACATAACGAACCCTGAGGCCGTTATACTTGGATCAGATACACTCTTTTTACAACATTCTTGAAATATGAGACTTGCCCGTTAGCCTTGTTCTGTCTTTTTATTAAGGGAAGATGTGAACTAGCATTAATAAAAAGTAACATTGATATAAATATACAAGAAGTTTAAAAGAAAAGGAAAGCTTATATTTGACATTTTGTTGTACAGAAATATACACCATCAATAATAACTTGTGTCTAAGGTGAAAATTGTGCAGCATGGTTTTCAAACATATATAAATGTTAAGGTGGCCACACATGGGCCGATAAAAGCTGCAGACACACAGAGTTGGCAGCTTATTGGCCTGTGCATGGGGCCTTCCGACAGGCTTCCCCGATCTATATCTGGCCGAAAGTCCTGCGATCCAACTGTCCAACTATCATGATATAATGGGGTCAGGCTTATATCGCCCACCTTCAGGTGGGCTTATTGAGGAGGATCCGTTTTGTTTGCGACATTGTCAAACAAGCGGATCTCTCTGTGTATTGCCACCTTTAGCTTATGCCACAAAGGAAAATGCATAAGTAGTGGCAAAGCTAAAAATGGTTGACCATTGCTGATCCTAACCTGTATTATCCCAATGCGGGCAGTTGTTTATATACCCACATCTGACTCTCCCATCTATGATCACCAGAGAAGGCAGGTGACACAAGTATGTAAATTGAATGTACTAGTAAGGGTTGTGCTGGGAGGGCATTGACAGCGTGGTGGGATGAGTCCTGGGCCAAAAAAGTTGGCAGGAATTTGTAGGTTTCTGGGCAGTCTACACACCATTAATAAGTAGTAGCTACCTGTAAGTTTTATTGTTCTATTGAGCTAGGGAGACATTTATAAAATAAAAACAAAAAATGTGTTGTACTGCAGTATAAAAGTATGAGCATTAACCTTGGTGGTTTGTCCCAACTTTATATCACAAAGACAACCCTTATATAAGTATATAACTTTAGGTTTATATGTCAATGTTGTTATCTGTATGATTTAGTACCTCAAAACAGACATTGGTCTTTTGGGTTTTATTTAAGGCATCATTTATACAATTATACATATTGCTATATACAGTTGTGCTCATAAGTTTACATACCCTAGCAGAATTTATGATATCTTAACCATTTTCAGACAATATTAATGATAACACAAAAACTTTTCTTTCTTTCATGGTTAGTGGTTGGCTGAAGCCATTTATTGTCAAACAACTGTATTTACTCTTTTTAAATCATAATCACTACATTAGCTACCCAAATGACCCTGATCAAAAGTTTACATACCCCAGTTCTTAATACAGTGTATTGCCGCCTTTAACATCAATGACAGCTGGAAGTCTTTTGTGGTAGTTGTGGATGAGGCTCTTCTCAGATGGCAAAGCTGCTCATTCTTCCTGGCAAAAAGCCTCTTGCAGCCAATGACAGGTTGACTTGGCCTTGTGTTTTGGATCATTGTCATGTTGGAATGTCCAACTACGTCCCATGCGCAGCTTCCAGGCTGATGAGTGAAAATTGTCTTCCTATATTTTTTGATAACTTACTGTATTCATTTTGCCATCAATTCTGACCAAATTCCCTGTGCCTTTGTAGCTCACACATCCCCAAAACATCAGTGATCCACCACCATGTTTCACAGTAGGAATGGTATACCATTCATCATAGGCCTTGTTGACTCCTCTCCAAATGTAGCGTTTATGGTTGTGGCCAAAAAGTAAAATTTTAGTCTCATCACTCCAAATGACTTTGTGCCAGAAGGTTTGAGGCTCGTCTCAAATTTGCTTTTTGGCATACTGTAAGCAGGATACTTTGTGGCATTTGCAATAGTAATGGTTTTCTTCTGGCAACTTGACCATGCAGCCCATCTTTCTTCAAGTGCCTCCTTATTGTGCATCTGGAAACAGCCACACCACATTTTTTTCAGAGTCCTGTATTTCACCTGAAGTTATTTGCGGGGTTTTCCTTGCATCCCGAACAATTTTTCTGGCAGTTGTGGCTGAAAGTTTTAGTTTTTTTGTGGTTTCAACAGAACCCCTAATTTTCCACTTCTTTATTCGAGTTTGAGCACTGCTGAATGGCATTCTCAATCCCTTTCCTGTTCCAAAAAACATCAGTGCAGCACTGGATGAAAGATGCAAGGGTCTGTCAGGAGACCAGAAAGTCATTGACCTTTTATACACATCCACTAATTACAAGCAAACAGATCACAGGTGAAGATGGTTACCTTTAATAGCCATTCTAATCCTTTTTTGTCAAGTTGTGTGCATGTTATCTGGCCAAATCACCAGGGTGTGTAAACTTTTGATCAGGGTCATTTGTGTACTTTGTCAAAAACAAGGTGTGTGAATGAGGGAACAAGTCACAAGCAGAATACCTGCTATTTTGCCTTTATTGTGCCACCACACGACATGTTTTGGGCAACATGGGCCCTTTATCAAGTGTGTACAAGTTATATTAAAAAAGTACTTTATAGACCCAAAACATGTCGTGTGGTGGCACAATAAAAGCAAAATAGCAGGTATTCTGCTTGTAACTTGTTCCCTCATTCACACACCTTGTATTTGACAATTTATCCTGTAGACGCCAGTGACGGAGCACCAGCGTGGATTGAGGTCTTTCCAGCATTTGGTACATGTGTGTGCTCAACATTTGGGTAGTTTGTGTAGTGATTATGATTTTGTGTGTGTATGTATACAGTTATGGGACCTAGTGTCCAGAATGCTCAGGCCCTGGGGTTTTCTGGATAGCAGATTTTTCTGTAATTTGAATCTTCATAAATTAATTTCATTCGAAAATCATGTAAACCATAAATAAACCCAATAGGCTGGTTTTGCTTACAATAAGGATTAATTATATATTGTTTGGTATTATTATTATTTATTAAATTTGGATTATCTGGATAAAATGAAGACTATGGGAAAACAGATCCCATACCTGTAATAGCCATTAATATGCAAAATATGGTACAGAATTTGAGGCACCACTTGATTCTGACATTCTAACCTTAAAGTCGGAATTTATAGAAAAGAGCGTTATTGTAGCCAAAAATTAACCACACCATTTTTAAATAGTTTTAAATATTATTTCCATTTATCAAAGCATATTTTCTGCTACTACTAATTTGTCTCAAACTAACCCTGCTCACAACCTTAGTGTTGTATACATTTATGTAAAGCATTGGGACCCGCCTCCCCCATTGTTAACAAATGTTAGCATTCAAATTCTGAATCAAATGGTGGATTCCGTATTAGTTCCAGTCAAACTATTTGGTCCAACCCTCTCCTGTGATAAATGAAAGCAGGTTAAAAGCATAAAAGTTTCTAATCCACTGGATCCTTTACCTGGCTCTAATTATAATGTTTGAAACACTACACTGATTACTCCAAGTAATGGCAAACTAGTCTGTAGCATGGATCTGCCCTGGCTGTTAAAGTGGGTGAGCTTTAGCCTAAGTATATTCTCCTGAGAATTCTTTCTGTTTTGTATATGTAAGACTGTTTCAGAGATTTCTTGCTGTTAACACCGACTTGTTACAGGCCTGGCAAGAGCAACTTATCATGTGCTATGGGTCATTTTCTTGGGTTAGCTATGACAGTTGGATTCCACATTGATACACCTTTTACAGACCCTCTATAACTGAAGGACAGTGGTTCTTACAAACAGTAAACTGTCTCAGATATTTAGGGGCAAATTCACTGACATCCAAAGTTGCGCCAGCAAGAGTCGCACTTCGCCAGGCTTAGTTTCACCAGCGCTACGCAAATTCACTAAAATGCAAATTTGCGCTCACGGAGGCGAATGTTAGCGAAGTTGCACTACCGTTACTTCATCAGGCAAAGTGAAGTAACGCTGGTGATGCCTAATTTGCATACAGCGCCAACTTTAAAGTATAGTGGATTTATATGCAGCCTGGCTTTGGTGTCTTCTTAGTGAATTAGCGTAGTTATGTCCCTTTGTCAGTGCGCAACTTCAACTGGCGTAAGGGTGCGAAGTTGCGCTAGAGTCTGTCTACTTCGAAGTTACACCAGGGATGAATTTGCGCTAGCGTTAGCCGCTTTGCGCTTTTGTGAATTTCCCCCATAATTTCTGCTAACAGAGGCACATATTCTAGTAAGGTATAGCACACTATGGTCCTAGTTATTAAACCTCAAAACTTTCTGGTCAGGTTTTTAAAGGGAACATTTTCAGAGGAAAGAAAATTCTAATTTTTCAACATTTATTATGCTCTGAAGCTGCTAAAAATAGAATCTGAAAAATACTCCCGCTAAAACCTTTAAGACTCTTGACAGTTTTGGGCTGTTTATGCTGATTTGCTTTCGATAATCTGATAAATTCAAGTTTTTGGAACGACAAGTCAAAAAAAGGACACACAATTCTAATTGGATTTTGTTGCACTGATTCTTTTTTGATTAAATTAACATCACGATAGTGGTTTGCTCTACCTGGTCGTAAATCACTGCTGGGTGCTAAACTTGGAAGGCCCTTCCCTTGCAGAGGGTCATGAATGCATTTAGTAGAAAATCCAGAAGCACACCAAAAATTGCTTAGTGAAGTCTGTGGTTTATTAAGCCCATATGTATCTGAAAAAGGGTAACGTTCTGCCTTCTTTCTGCTGTTTTATGACTGCTCTAATTGTTCTAAATATATCTATCATTTCTACATTGAGCAATTACAGATCACGACCCTCACATTAGCTAGTCCTACAGTACAGACCTCTTATACTCAAGCATTTTTTCCTCAGGCTCTTCAGAATCATCCATATGTGTCATACAAGTAGAGTAAGGATTGCTGTAAGGACACATAACCTTATACTTAAAGGATATGCAAACCTTTCCTGAGCAGAAAAACCTGACAACAGTTCTCTTTTCCTTCTGAACATGGTGTCAAATGCATGTTTTTACATTTTAAATTTTTTTTTTGCTCATCTAGCACCTCCTAAACAAAGCCATTCTATAACAGCTTAATAATTGTTGCCCTATTGTGCTTTTCAGCTTGATTGGCTGGCTGCCCCAACACTCAGTTTACACCAGTGAAGTCTAACCGTATATAATAACTCTTTCTACTTTTTTTTTCCAATTAGTGGTCCTTTAAGTTAGAATGATTCACACTTGTCTTTGGTTATTTTGTCAAGAAATTGTCTGTAAAAATGAATTGTAAAACTTTACTTTTTTCCTCTACAGGAAGGCTTTGAAGATGCTTTTGAAAATATCCCTGTGTGAGTAACGTTAAATATTTATTATATCTGTATCTCTGTAGACTGAGCCTTGATTTTTTTTTATAATTGTCTCAAATTAAGATTACAGAAAACATCTGAGCAATGTGTAATGAGTGTAACTTTAGAGTTTGCAGCCAATGAAAGTTGCACAAGAATAAATGATTCTTAAATGCAATTATAGCTATGTATTTAACACATTAAGTTTATATTATTATACTGTACATGCAGTGATAGTTTTTATCTCTTTGATTATTTACCAATCGGTGACCTGAAAGGGTCATATGGGACAAGCTCCCACTTGAAGTTAATGGCTGATTAAGAGGCCAGAGAGCTGCAAATGAGGAAGTTGAGTTCTGGCTATTATTTTAGACATCTTTTTACTCCAATAATAATCTAATCAGAATATACAGACTGCACTGGGTCTAGCATACACAGTCACTGGCTATTCTACAGGGAAACAAACAGAGCTGCTCAAGTTCTGAGAAGTAAGGTGGCCGTATGATCGTTTCCCTGCAGAGCAGTTAGGGAATGTCTGAAGTTTCCTATATGCAGCTGTCACAGCATGTAAAAGAAAGGGGAAATGTCACTGCATACCGCCAGGTTTATTATAAAAACAGTAGACATTTTTAAATTAAAAATTACTGATACTCTGTACTCTATAGTTTTTTCCCCTGGGTGAAAGTAAGGTAGCACAAGGTCAGTGCAGTAAATCATTGAATCCCATTGAGCAAAGACAGCAAGCTTGCTGATCATTATGTACACTGCTGCCATGTGATTGCTGTGGTCAAAACCATTCATTGATTTGGTTATTAAACACAAAATTGATTCTTTTACTGGTTTAACTTTGGAAGCAATTAAAATCAGAGGATGCTCTACTTAGTCTACAAGTATCACTTGAAACATTTGCAAAAACGACACACTGTAAACCAAGTGCAAAATTGTGGAACTGCTGTACATTACTAATGGCAGGACTCCTATTTTCCTAGCTATTTCCATTTCATGTCATTCAATTTAAACATAGGCAAATAATTTAAAATGCTCTTGGTACTTAATATGCAAAAGAAAAGCTGCTCAAATCCTCAACATTGTTTGAGAACATTTCAGTTGTGCTCTTTGCCTTGGATCAATGTGACATAGTTCAAGTCACTGTGAACCAATCCCACCTTTCATTTTACCCGTTGCTTAGATACCATAATGTCACTTCCTGGAAAACTTTGGAGTAGGCCTGTAGTGTTTGATTTTCTTTTAGAGCTTGAAAACGGGCACACTGCATGAGTGAAACATCACTGGATACCTTATGCTAAACAGGTCAATGTATGTTGCACTTTACTGCAATGGATTTAAAACTATTAGCTATTTCATCTATTGAGTGCCTCCTATCCTTGTTAATGGACAATTTGCAAATGTGGGATGGAAACAGAGTTCTCGCTTATAAGTCTGTGCACTTTGTACACATCATTCTATTAAGGAGAGTGCTGCCATAAATGTGTGTGTGTGTATATATATATACAGGGCCGGAACTAGGGGTAGGCAGAGTAGGCGGCCGCCTAGTCATGGGGGGGGGGCACTTTAGAAGGGAAATAGTTTTTTGTTTTTTTTTATTTCTTTAAGTTTTACTTTACCCCTGCATCCAGCAGGAGCGTTCTGCTCTACTTCAGTCCCCACCTCCCTCTTACTTGCCCTTTGCCTGGCACAGATCTGGGGCAATATTTTTGCTGCTGCTCTGGCACAGGCTGGTGGCACAGGTACAGACTTGGGGGGCAATGGCTGATGGTACAGGTACAGACTTAGGGGGCAATGTTGGTGGCACAGTTACAGACTTAGGGGGCCAGCTGGTGGCACAAGTACAGACTTAGGGGGCAATGGTTGGTGGCACAGGTACAGACTTGGGGGGCAATGGCTGGTGGCACAGGTACAGACTTAGAGGGCAATGTTGGTGGCACATTTAAAGATTTGGGGAAATATTTTAGCTTGCTAGCACAGGTACAGATTGGCAGCAATAATTTGGGTGCTGCTGACACAGGTACAGACAAGCGCTGGCTGGCACACATACAGTTTGATTCATTAATGTGTTATAAGGTTTCTTTAAGAAAAAGTGAATAGGTGGGAAATGGTCATACAGAATGGGTGTGGGGGGCGCTGATTGTACCCCTGGCCTAGGGTGCCAAACTACCTTGGCCCGGCCCTGTATATATATATAATTTCATGCTGAATAAGAACCAGTGTTACCATTACACTAAAACAAGAATACAAACTATACTCCAGGAGTTCAGAGTGATGCAATGAACTGTTAAAGGAGTCAAGGTAGTCATTAGTTTGCTTTTTGTGATGAATGAAGCGTGCAACACGTACTTATTAGGAGACTAGAGTAGTCATGTTCCTATAGTGATCTCAGACAAAAGGGAGCTGATCTGTTGTTGTCACGAATATTACCTTTTGTCTTCAATTCATCAGTCAGTTGGTGAAGACAAATGATAATGTAGTGTGTGTGTGTGTGCAAAATATTTATTTTTACACTGAATGATTCCTTTAATACGTTTTACATGCTGTAGAATCCTGCAGTGGATTGGGTACCTGCCAGGACTGGACTGGGATTCAAAATAGGCCCTGGCATTCCTAGTACACAGAGGCCCAAACCTCCCTCACCAGCCCACTTTAATAGTCACTTTCTATGGCATCTTACAACAGCCCCTCTGGGATTTGACAGAACACATTGCCAGTCCGGCCTGGTACCCGTAGGTTACACCCAAGAAAGCGGGTACCCTGTGGGATGAGGGTAGGATTTTTGTGTGCGGGTATGTCTGCGGGTTATGGATCTCATCTATATTTCTTATTTTGTGTTATATTGTCTATATTTTACTCCTCTCTGCCCACTTCTGTTAATGTCTCTTACAGTTTGCAGCAGCAGCACTTACTGTGGTAGCTGATTGGGTTGCAGATAAGGCAGTTGTGAGCCAGGTTGGATAGTGGATCCAAGCGGTTCCGACTATGGGTTCGGGAAGGCTCCTGGTCTCAAAAATTGGTTCCGCACAGGAAGTGGTCCAGAGGTTAGGGATGCTCAGGGAATCTGTGTGAAGCACAGATTTTCCTGAGGTGGCAAATCTCTTTGTCTTCTATTGCCCTTATCAATACCACTTTTATTTTACATGACTTTTTTTCCACAATATATTTTTTGTGAGGTAAACATTTTGCACAACATTTAATAAATAAATTAATCCTAAATTGTCATAACATGGGCTCATGCAAACCAGATGCAGTCCTCATATCATATTGGTCATTTTAGCCTGATAACTACATCAGCTTAACAGTGTTATGTAAATTGGCAGATTATATTAGTCGATATTGATTATGTTGAAATGTGAATTTTGGAAGTTTTAGGCATCTTTTTTTACTATCCACATTAAAACTTTAATTCAGTTATCCCTATGGAAAGCAGTCAAACAGGATCCAGTAGAGTTTCTTTGTACATTACATAAAAGGATGGGCACCTGGGCCCCCCTGTCGGGCCCTTACCTCTATAAATCCCATGCTGGAGTGTTGATAGCATGTGTGCTGTAAAATTTCCCCCTAGATAACCGCCTGCCATAACCATTAGCGTGGCTCTGATGGGCCCCAAGTGGGTGGGTGGTTGCCCTGGTGCAATTGTACCCTCTGTACCCCTGGTAGTTACGCCACTGAATACCAGCTGCATAAAATAAAAAGTATTTTGGTAATTAAATGGACATTAAACAGTTGTCACTTTCTGTTCATTTTCTACACCTCTGCATCTTAGTAATTTATGCATTGCCCAACCATTACACAACCACTCCTATTAGCTGCAGATAAAATACTCCATTTCATTGGATCTCATGCACTCTGTTAGAACTAAAAATGAGTTTATTTGCTCCCTGGAGCAATGGCAGACACCAACTCTGAAAACTGCTCTAATTTTATATATTATTTGATATATTTGTTTTCTTTGGCCCTGCTGTGCATAATCCTTGAGTGTCATTAAATGCAGCTGATATAACCAATACTTGCTAACATTTTGCATATACTGCTGAAAAATCTATGAACTAATGTTCAGTTCAGAACCTGCACCAGGATTCTGAGTTGCCAGAATGCTACACCAGAGACAGGAACATTAAAATTTTTTAAAAATAAATATAAAAAGATAGAAAGCAATTGATTCGATTGGGCAAATTCACTAAAGCGCGAAGCGTCTAACGCTAGTGGTAATTCGCCAGCGTGACGTCATTTCGTAACTTCGCAAATTCACGAACACTGACTTTGGCGAATTTTCACTAGCAAAGTAGATTTGCACGACTTCGCACCCTTGCGGCAGGCGAAGTTGCGCACTGACGAAGGATAGTAAATTCGAAAATTCACTAAGATGAGCATTTTCCTCTACGTTAGCACTTACGCTAGACGTTACTTCGCCTGGTCAGACCAGGCGAAGTTCAATACAATAGATAGGAGTTTTAAAAAAAAAAAGTTGCACAGATTTGCCAGAAATAATTCATAATCTGCCATACATTTTTTGTAAGACGTTTTTAGATTAAAGGTGCATGGTTATTTGGTGTTTTGGGGCTGAAAGTAGAAAAAAACACCATTTTATATACACATTCACAAAAAATATATAAAAATAAGATCACAAATTTGCATTCCACAATGTAATATTCTCTGTTCATGTTTTATAGATACTTCTAATTGTGGATTGCACACTTTTAATGCCTTATTTATCAAAGTCTGAATTTAAAAGTATTTTAATCCAAAAAGTCAGACAAAACTAGAATCCACGATTGGAACTTATCCGTTATTAAAAAATCAAGATTTAATCGGATCGGAACAAACATGAAAAAAAAAACCTAGGGAAAATCGGAATTGCACGATTTTCTTGGGCTTTTATTCAGAAAAGCAAGTCGGATTTTCAGCCTGTATCCAGGGCAGACCATAGAAACTTCCAAACAAGATAGGGACCTCTCCTATTGATTTATATACAACCGTGGTACTGTAAGTCTGAGATGCCGGATTTTCAGATTTGGACTTTTTCCATCCTCAGGGTATAATAAATCTCAAAAATGTTAGGTTTTTTCCACTAAAAATTCTGATTTTATACTGAAAAAAAACTGGCATTCAGACTTTTATAAATAACCCCCTTATTTGCAGCAAACATAATTTTTTCAGTTTTATTACATACACTTCACACTATCTCAAACTATAAAATGTGCAAACTTCCTTCCACTGCTAAACCGTTTCCAGGTTTGCAAAAGCTATAACATTTGTGCAAAGGCATACATTTTTGCTTTGCAAATGTTTTTACCTTTTATTACATTCCCCCATACATGTTCTATTTCCCTCGAGGAGCTGCATAAATCATCTGCCAAAAATTTGAAATATCTATAAATCATCTTAGTGAAAAAAACATATAATTGCAAAAGTGCTGAGTATAGTCCTTTTTAATTTGGGAAGCAAAGCCTCTGAACAATGTTAACATTTTTGCACTTTCACAACACCACTGTGAATTTCAGATGTCACCTCTCTGATGCGTTACAATGTGCCATTGTGGTTGGATTGTTGGAAGGGTCTATATGCCGAGAACTTCCCTATACCAGTCCATTGAACTGAAGAAGCTGCTCGGATGAGCAGTGAAATGTCTTCATTAAAATAGTCCAGTTGCTTTGAGTTACTTTTGATAAATATATGAATTAGAATCTTCATAGTCATGTAGGCAGGAGTCTTTCACAGATTTTTAGCTGCCCCACTACTTGACCATAAGTCACCATTTTTACCGCTTGATCAGTAGTGTAATTGTGCGGCTCAAACTGACCAATTTAACTGATATTCCATGGTCTGTATGCAGAAAGATGCTGCTGATACTTAGGCAGCTGCATAGATACAATGCTTGTATGCTCCCAATATAGCTGAACAGTGATAAATTAGAATTCTGCTGCATTGCTGCTAGGTAAAAATCTCCCTTACTGAGACAGGCAGTCTCCTTTTGTGTACCGGAATCGACCTGCTGATAATTTAGTTGACATTTCATTGAGTTGGAGAGCCCCTGCCAAGCAAGTTGCTACCTTGCGAAAGCTTCAATTGCTGCTTGATGACTTATTCATAGCCGGCCCATGGCTATCTAGATATAAAACTATATTCCTGTGCACACATGTAATGATACCTATAGAAATTACAGTGGCTTTTTGGTTTGCTTTGGGGAATGAGAAGAAACAGGATTCATCTGCATTGTGGAACGATCTGTTTCATCATGTAAGCACAAACCCTGATTCAGCATTTTCAATGCACTTATAGGTTGTATATATTGTCTCTGTCCTTTATGTTCACCTTGAAATTCCCTGCCCCAGAAACATGCCCGTTTTGGTACATTTTCTTCTCAGGTTTTTTTTTAATATATCTGCGTATGTATTTAGTTTCAGCACCCTTATCCTATCCTACACCCTAATTTTCTATGTTTATGCCACTTTCCTTCTGTGTCTTGACAGCTTTTTACTGTATTATTCTCATGACTTGTAATAGTATGGAGGGCATGCTATTTGCTTGCTGATATTTGCTGACTGTGTTATTTCTGCAGCAGTCACTGCACCATCCCCTCTCTCAAAGTTTTGTGCAAAAGTGACTAATCTGTTGCCAGATATATCTGTAATAGTTTTATACACAGATAAAGTAAGATAGTGAGATAGTAAAAATATGTATGCATCAAACAGTATTGATCCATGTTATGGTTTTGTATATGTCAACATCAAGAGCAATGTGATGTTTGGAAGACTCTGATGCCAACACAATCATTCTAAAATAGGCTTATTGGATGCCATCTGCCTTCTATACCTGCTATGCTCTTGTCACCCATAACCACATTCCTCCTAAAACATTGTAGTGTATGCTGACAGCTTACTAGGTCTTGGCAAGCATATGCAGAAATGATTTCACTTTTTTGACAGCTGTGAATCTGACTGACACAAACACAAAATATGAGTGATGAGTGAATTGTTTTGCCAGGTTTCATAAAAAAAAAAAAAAAAAAAAAAAAAAAAAAAAGGCGACCAATGGGTGAAAAATATTGTCATGCGTAAAAAAAAAACCTGTGTTGCCCATTGACATGCCAAATTTTTTGCCGTTAATGCAACTGTTCAGCAAATCGAAACAGGTCAGATTCACCAATCAATAGTTTCAACCTGTTTGCAGACTTTCTAAGCCAAAATCACAACATATTAAAACCCATTTCCATAAAATTATGAGTAAAGAGGGAATTCATCTGTTCATAACTTTCAGTATGGTGAAGACGAAGATAATATTGCTAGTTCCTTTCTCTGTTTTCCCTTTCTCGCTGTTCTCCTTTATATTCCATGTAATCTTCTTACCGCACACCTGTGATTCACCAATGCTGCAATGGTGGTGCGTTCTTCCGTGGGCCTGTACAGTGCCAAAGTGCGTGTGTAGGATCTGCTCACATTCCAGATTATACAGTCAGGGATTGTACTGCTTTTATTATGCCATCAAACAAATCAAAGTTTTTGGGGGGGAACACCCTCTGTTCATCAGGATACAATTCATTGTGTTGAAACCCATTTAAACCCCACTTCCCCGCCTTCTTTTCCCAACATGCAACTTTCTCAAGTATTTAACCCTTGTATAGAATTCAATTAGTCCTATTCAGGAAAGTTAACATCTTAGCATATTAAAGTGTCCCAAATGCAGTCCATATTTTGTGCAAAACATTCCAGAATAACTTCAATTATTATATTATTGTACACAATCAGTTACAATACAAATTTTTTTTTATATAATTTAAAAATGATATCTTGCTGCCCCTGGGATTTCTAATATCCCTTAGTATTCTATGTTATCACCCAACAGTTCTCATCTGTAAAAAATAGAAAAGTAGAAAAGTGAAGGGGATTAAAAACACGCATTGCTAAAATTTTCTTTGAGACCTTTCGGTGTGAGTGTTTTCAACTGTCAAATTCAAATGGCCTCCCGTCTTAATAAAGACCTTTTTTCAACCTCACCTTTCTCCCTATGCATTACTTCCAGAATTTGCCATCTGAGTTGTGAAATATTATGTTTTGCCTCATAAAAATCTTTTGCTAATAAAGTCTCCGATTTAGTTCTAGTCTCTAGAATCTAGTTCCAACATCATAGAGCCATCTGATTGAAATACCATTGATCATACGTTGATTAGTTATACGTTATTTTTATGTCTCCTCTTTGTATTCCTTATCCTATATGTCATACTGGCATACAAGCTTATGCTTGTTTCTTAGGTTCAATGACCCTAATAACGACAGACACTTAAAACCTAATCAGAAGAGACTTACAAAACAAGGATTAAATAAAAACCACAGACAAATATGAAGGCCAATTGCAAATTTGAATATGATAGTTAAAGTTCATTGCAAGTCTTTTTTTTTTCTCTTTAAAGGGCAAGGAAAGGCAAAGAAATAAAATCCCATTTTTACTTTCTTTAAT
>CM044432.1:109882038-109910351 GCA_024363595.1 Xenopus borealis
CAACATTTGTGTGTAAGTGAAAGTAGCCAAACTGATCTGTTAGCTGATCCAGAGAAAAGGAAATTGATTTGATACAATAGTTGCTAATATTCCTCATATACTGCTAATACATATTTTAACTAATTGTATCAACTAATTGTAGCAGATTCTTACAATTCAGATGCTCCTGGATCACTGAGCTGCCAGACTGAAACCCCACATACAGGAACATTACATTTTAAACATCAATTTTGGGAAAACAGTAAAAAGTAAAAGAAGGAAAGAAATTGAAAAAAAGTCTTGATTTCTGTTTAACATTCTGGAAGGTGAACATCCCCTTTAAAGAAACAGTCACCAATATCCAATCACAATGGTTCCATTGAACTATTCAAATAGGTGTTGGATAAAATTCACAGAGGTGTGAAAGTGAGATCTGATCACAATGGTAATATAATGGCTGCATCACACTTTCATACCTTTTCGAGATTCAGATAACACCTACCTGAATAGATCAATGGAACTACCATTGACCATTGATGGTATTTATTTTTTGTGTAATGTAAGTATGAAACACTCCCCACATACCAAACAAGCAGATGGAGGATTAGAAGCTGCTTTGTCTCTTGGCCCTGACCCCAGCAGCACTCATTGCCCCTCCCCCAGACAAACTGAAATAGACACATTGGTCAGTCAGAGGTTTTTTATTTTTTTTTTCTTTGAAATTTTCTTTACATTTTTCATGCAAACAGTTTTGGGAAGGCTTAGCCTCCCCAAGCCTTAATGAAAATCCGCCTATGTATTGCAATAAGCTGCTTTCTAACAACTTGCTTTTATAACTAATGGGGAACCAATGTGCCTTTTAATGTTCTCATCTCACGAATCACATTTTGTTAGGTTAAATTGTACAGTTTATTTATGCCTGTGCCAAAAAATATTGATTGGGCAGAGTTTATTTTTGGTAAAACAATGATCTTAAGCTCGAGGCCTAAGAAACATTGGAGTGACTCAAGAATAAAAAGATAAAAAGACAATGAAAGGAAACTGCACTAAACAGGGCCAGTTTATTATGTACTCTCCAGTGAATCTAAACACTAAACTTTTATCCTACTACTTGCTTGAAAAAAAACACACTAGCCCAGGTCATCACCCATATACTCTATTTTATCCAAATAATCCAAATTTGAAAACTGTATTTCTCTGTAGTAAAAAAGACCTTATATATTATTAATCCATATTGGCGGCTTTACTAGCCTATTGGGTTTATTTAATGTTTACATGGCTATCTGGTAGACTTAAGGTATGAAGATCCAAAAAAAAAAACAACCTTTATCTGAAAACCCCAGGTACTGAGTATTCTAGATAACAGTTCCCATACATGTGCTTTGCATAATCTATTGGCACCAGTATTACATCCTGGCCCCTACTGATTTTACATGATCACCTTGGAGAACCTTGGAATGCAGCAGTCTGGTCTAGGGTTGCTACCTGTCTCGGAGCACAGAGACCCGCAGCTACCCCATGAATACAGAGCTTTCTGTTTTCATCAGCGCTGCTTTCATGAGGGGAGCCATGATAATATGCCAAAAAAAGATACAAATATTTTGTCACTTGCATTTTTTCCTTTGTTTTATTAAGTATTTAGTATTTACGTATTAAGATATCAATTGATTTAGTTAGAAGCATAATTGCTAGTCTCTCGACTATAAAATAGAATGGAACGTAAAAACATGCTGCAGAAAACAGAAATCCAGAACCATAAAATCTATGTTGTTGACAATTGGTTCTACATTATGAGGGTTAAACCCCAAAAACTGTATGCAGAACAAGTCATTGGAGAAGGCTTTTATAAAACAAGATAATTAAAATTTCCAGAATGTCAGGAAACCTTTTGTCAAAATTGATATCAGTACCACAAGGCAGAGATACGACCCAGGTGTTTGCAAAAATGTATTAAATGGGTCCTAAACCCCAAAATAGTTTTTTTTCAGTAGTAAAGGAAATGTAATAATCATCTTTGCATATGCATTCATTTCCTTTTCTCAATGGTTTTAAAGTTATTTGTAAATGTAATCGCTATTAAAATCAGCATTTGTTTGTGCTTTTTTGTGTTTTCAGATCTGACGCTTAAAGGGCAACTAAAGTCTAAAATAGAATAATGTTAGAAATGCTGTATTTTGTATACTAAATGTAAACATGACCTTACTGAACCCAAAGCCTAATAAGACAAATGATTTATGCTGTCAAAATTGGAGCAGGGGGCTATTATCTTGTTGTATCGTTAAAAATCTTTGCAATACTTAAGCTCCCCATAGACGCAACGATCTTTCCCTGCCGAACGACCGATCTAAGGGAAGTCCGACCAATCTGTCAAATTATCGTGCGGTTAGTGGGATACAAACGATCGTTCGTCTTACGATTTTTCGCCCGACATTGGTCTGAAGATTGATCGGCCAGGTTAAAAAATCTTTATCGGTCCCCATGCAATCTACCTATGTTTGTAGGGACAAGCAGGCTGCAATCCTTCAGTTTTTCTGGTAATATCGCCTGAAATGGTCTTTTTAGTTGATGGACACATCAGGCATTTAAACGATCGTTTTGAGACAATCGTGGTCTCACGATAACCATTGGATCTTTCAAATATCTTTACGTCTATGGCCAGCTTAAGACTACACACATGCTCAGTGTGGTCTGGGCTTCAGTTGGGAGATTATGTTTAGGGATCGTCATAAATTATCAAAATAGAAGACAATACAGCAAGAATGATTAATAATCAGAATATACAGACTGCACTGGGTCTGTGGATACAAATTGTTACACAGTCGTAGCAAGTAAAACGAAGGGGGAATTTCACTGAAATCAGATTTATTATAAAAACAGAACAAATTTTTTAATGAAAGTATATTGGAGATAGATTTCTTTTTCATTAAAGAAAGTAATGGGATTTTTTTTTTTTTTTTTGCCTTTACATCCCCTTTTAAACAATGCAAAAGGAGCCTAGTTTGGCTTTAGTCCTTTTAATCAGCTGACTTGCAACATTGTTTCAGGAGTTAGAGCCAGGCGTGTAGAGAAGGTCAACAATCGGAGAGAAACCGACAATAACAGATAATGTCTGTATAATTTATATTGAATAAATGCTCAGAATTGCATTTTCTATCACTGTGCAAAATTAGTTTTAGGATGGAGGACCACTTTAAGCTCAAACTTTATGGTTTATGGTTTTTGTACCAAGCAAGTGATTATAATCACTGTAGGGAGTGTCTTACATTTGTCCCCCCTGTTATTTAATCTTTCTCTTTCTTTCAAGTGTTCAGATTCACTGATTTTCACTGATTTTAAGCATTGCGTGTGATTTCTATCTATCGTTCATACCAGCTCCACTCCCAGTAAGAGTTAAAATCAAAACAATAGATACACTTTAGGTGTGAACTGAATTTTTGCTTCACAAATCAAAATATGAACTGTTGTACCCTTTTGCAATATCTTCTAACCAGATGTTTATTTTTTTAATCTAAACCCCAGCCAGACACAGAAATGTAACATGTTTTATATATAAATATAATGTGCTTTCTGTTCTTTTCTAGGGCATCCAAAATGGATCTGCAGTGTGCACTGGAAGAGTGCACAATGGCTCTCAACCTATTTCTCAACAACAAATTTACTGAAGCTTTGGATATACTGCGTCCATGGTACAAGAAATGAAATCTATGCATTTTCAATATATTTTTCAATATATTTTATCTCTGAAAAGAATTGTCTGAATCCTTTCTCTAGCATGTGATACACATCAAGGAAGCAAAGATATAGAAGGGTGATAGTGTTCAGAGTTGACCACTATCACTTGATATATTCCAATTACATTTGACTGTTAAAGTAGTTGAACACATTCTCACAAAATAACACATATTTTAACATTTGTAAGTGCCAATTTGTCACAAACATTTCTAATTTGACTGGAAAATGTTCCTATCGGAACAGTTTTGATAAATGGAGATATTATTGAACTCCAAATTTGATAATACAGCCCTTAATGTCCTGTAGGAATATATACTATATATATAAATAAAAATATAGGTCTTGTAATACCAATATAGTGATTAATATGTATTATTTATTAATTATTAACATTCTTTTCCCAGCCATTTGTTCTTTTTAGTATTAAACACCGGTAGGACTTTTTTTTACTTGTCCCTGGTGTATAAGAAGGGCTGTCCTATGTCCTAAGTCCTGTGAGTGCCTTGCTTTACATGATATTATATATATATGTATATATATATATATATAACTATATAGTTCTAGGTTGTGTATCCCTTTTTTCTTCCAATATCTACTCAATTTGTGCAAACAAAAAAGTCTAAATCTTCATATTACATTGTAGTAAGTACTTTGTATTTTGTTTTATGTAGGGCAAAAGAGAGCGTATATCATGCTCTTGGTTACAGCACTATCCTGGTCATGCAGTCAGCTATGACCTTTGAGCCACAGGATGTCCAGATGGGAATTACTACAATGAAGGAAGCATTACAGACCTGCCAAAGGTAGTGCCTTTAATATGAAATATTCAGTATGTAGCATTTTATATATATGATTGTATTGGCATCAGACAGGTTGCTTTTCAAACAAAACCTTAAGGGTTTAATGTAAAATGGTCTCAAACATTCTACTTGTCTAGTTAGTAACCAATATCAGCCAACCAACAGTTAATCATTAAGTTTTTATTTAAATGTTTGTTTTCAAACCGCTGACCAGAAAATTCTAACTTCTGGATGGTTGCATTACGTTCGTAGATGTGGACAAACTTTTTTCACTAACCTAAAAGTCTGTCTGTCTGTCTTAAGGACTAGACATTCTGAACTAAACATAACAAACAATGTATACCCTAGTAATAGACCTTTCAAAGAATCATGTAACTTTTATTAAACCAATTTAAAAGCAAAATAGAAAATAATACACTGCTTCATTGAAATACAATTAAATATATATATATATATATATATATATATATATATATATATATTAGTGTTGGCACAAAACTGTAAACCAAACACTGGTGGAATAATAAAGATGAATACTTGCACTGGTCTTATGGTTTTGTAATGGAAATCAGAATTATGGCACATCAAACATTCACATTAGTCCTTTAATATTTATTCTGCAGGTTCAGGAAGAGAAATTCAGTTGTAGAGTCACTGTCCAATCTGGTATCAAAGCAGACAGGGGACCAGTTAACTGAAGGTATTTGCAGATTACACAACATTGTCTGGTGTTTTCTGTTTACTAAATGAAACCGTGTCATAACTAGAGTGCACCCCCCCCGCAAAAACATCTTCAGAGGGGCCCACCACACTGCAACCCCATCCTCCATCCTCCTGCTTGACCACTCGCTGTCCCACCCACTCCCCATTTTTCCCAGCTACCCTGTCTTCCCTTTCTCTGCCGCAGGTAAGAGAGCAGCTGGGGAGAGGTTTATTATTTTCAGATATAGGATCGACGCTGGTCATGCACCTCTTTTGCCTACCCCTAGTATAGGCCTGCCCACTTGTGACTGCACCCAAACCCTCCCCCCGGGTATGTACTCACACATTTGCCTACGCTGTATCATTTTGAAACATGTGTGTATGTATTTGGACATTGAAGTCCACCATGTTTGCCTGCATTTGGTGATTAAAACATTTTACACTAAAGTGTAAGGAGTCTTACATGAGTTAACGTAAACAAATAAATTTAGGTAATGGCACAAGAGTGTTTTCTACAGAATGGTGGTAGGGAAAACATTTCAGTCCAATTCTCACAGATAATACTGAATGTGAAGCACCCTACTGAAAGCACTTGAAATGGTAGCAAGCTACCAGCAAATGTTTTGTTGATGAGGTCTGAATTTCACAGTGCTGTCTGCATGTGCCTATTAGTGTAAAGTTGTACTGATGCAGATTAAAAACTATTACTACTAACTACTACACTACTAAATGATCCCCCACCCTTTTACACACACATACCTCCCAACTTTCCCTTTTTCAGAGGGACAGTCCCTCTTTTGACAGCTCAACCTGCAGTCCCTCATTTGTACTAGAAAGTCCCTCTTGTCTCTGCACCGAACTGCCAGAAAAGGAAACAACATTTCTAACTTAATTGGCTTTTGTCAGAGAGCCCAGAGCAACTAACAGATGCAACTAAGATACTTTGTAACAATTTTGAAATAAAATAAGTAATTGTAACAGTTTGGATAAGGAAAAATATTTTCAAACTTTCATAACCTGACAAATTTTGTAAAATGAACATGGTAATTATGGGGTGTGGCCACAGAAACGTGTGTGGTCAAAAAAATTTGCGGCTCTACGTGGGGAAAAATTTTTTTTACTTCCAAAATGGTGGGAGGTATGCACACTGCCTAGTAGATCATTATAACAGAAGTTTCCTAAATTAGCAATTGTCTTTCACATCTTCTAACCTTGTTCTCTACGATTGTCAATGTTCCACTCAGAGGAGATGCATGCTGAGATCTGTTATGCAGAATGTCTGCTGCAGAAGGCTGCTCTGACATTTGTTCAGGTAATCCATGCTTTGCCACCTCCACCCATTTGCTCTGAACATGTAACTAAGCATTTGTTATATCTAGTAGGTTAATCCCTGATCGTCACATATTCCGCCAATGATGCTTGAAATTATTTTATAACCCACTAGCCCCTGACTGTTTATAATGTTAAGCTGCCACTAAAATAAAATAGTTTTTTTCTAAATCAAATTATTGACAATTATTGACTTTTTATATTGATTATTTTAGAGCAAGGTTTGTTGTAATAGATGCTTTTCCAATATCAATGTATAAATAGCCATCTATTTTATCATCTATCTAAAAACATCAATATTTCTAAATGACTTTTTGAAGAAAATTAGATATTAATCTATAAACCCAATAACATTGTTTTGCATCTAGTAATGAACTATTATCTTAATTTGCATCAAGTACTAGGTAAATTTTTATTGTTATTTAGAAAAGGAAATAATTTTTTTAAATTTTAATTATTACGGGAGATGGTTATTTCGGAATTTGGAGCATTCTGTAGAATGGATCCCATACCTGTATGAACAAACTAATATTGCATGGGATATACAAAACTGCACACTAGAGAACCCCAGAAATGGTTGAAAACTGAATTCATTGGCTGCCATGTTGTACAATGTAAGACCAGTATTGCTTGAATAAAAGGACCACAATAGTTTAATGGCAAATATTGTTTTCTGAGCAAAAAAATAAAATCTGTACAGATATTACTGTAACATCTCGGCTAGCTGGCTGTTTAGTCTATTTAGTATATTATAGTTTATAATATAATCGTATAGTTTGAACTCTTTATGTAGCTTCAGTAGCATAAAAACACTTATAATAATACAATAATAACCCTACTGGTTGGCAAAACAAATTACAGTGTTTATGAATGATCAATTTTGGAGTAAAATATGTAGTTTTGCTTTAAGCACTAGTCACTGAATTGTTTTGATTTCTCCAGGATGAAAATATGATTAACTTTATCAAGGGTGGGATCAAAATCAGAACCAGTTACCAAATATACAAGTAGGTAAAAATCTGTTTGTTGTTTTTTGGCTGTGATTAACATTGCACTTAAATGCAAATGTGGTCTTCATTTTTCTCCAAAAGGGAGTGCCATCAACTATACAGTTCAGCAGCAACTCAGGGCAAGATGTGCAGCGACACACATCACCAATTTGAAGGGGGCGTCAACTTAGGAATTGGTGCATTTAACTTGGTAAGATATGCTTTATACTTTTCTGTTATGAAACGTCAGTCTCAAGGACTCAGATGAAAAGTGAAATCCTGGTGTTGTTGGTCTTTCATTCTCTCTCTCTTTTTCTCTCTCTCTCAGTGTAGTGGCACTCACCCATATAGTCAGATCAAATCCTGGGTGCTCCTTGTAGATTTTAGTAGATAATAGAAGATATTAGAAATACTCACGGATACAACAACAAGGGGCAGATTTATCAAATTCACATGAAGGATTCGAAATTCGATCGAATTTTCAAAAAGATTAGAATTTTTGAATATTTTTGAAGACCACTTCGACCAGTGAATTTTGAAAATTCGATTGAATCGAATGATTTGAATAATTCAAATAAAAAATCTATTAGAATATTCGACTATTCGACAGTCAAATAACTTCCCCTTTAAACTTTTATTCGACTGCCTAGTTTGCCAAATTAAAGCTACTGAATTGGCTTTCATTAATTTAGATTGAATAAAAAAAGTCGATCGAATGGATAAAATCATTCGAAACGTTCCATTCGAACGATTTTATCGTTCAATCGAATTGTCGCTATTCAATCGTTCGACCAATCGAATAGTGGTAAAATCCTTCAAATTCAATATTCGAATTTGAAGGGTTTTCATTCCCCAACAATTCCCATGGTTGAATTTGAGGGTTTTTTAACCCTCGAATTCAACCCTTAGTAAATCTGCCCCCAAGTGAATTTATAAAATTTTCACAAAATTCCCCACATTTTGGTTTTTCTTGAACTGTTATCAGGATGTGATCTGGAGTCATCATGTGGTGTATAAATTCAAACAAGCACCAATCAGTAAAAAGTGTTAATTAGAAACTGTGAACATATTTGCTTTTTCGTGCTAGTGAATCTGTATCTATTGATACAACCATTAAAAAACCTTTAAAACACTTCATATCAAATGTATAAAAGTATACAAAATGTGAAATATATATACTAGTGATTAGCCAAATATCGGCTCTCACTTTGCTGCTGGCATATATCTCAATGAGGAAGATTTCACAAAACCTCAAAGATACCATTATTGTCTAAAAAAATAAAAGAATTGGTTTCCAATGACAATGTGTATGAGACCTTAACAACCAATGACTCTTCATCACACATATTACTCAAATGATCAAACATCATTGCCAATTTGGCATAAAGGCTCGTTATTTTTGTATGGTCCATCTCATTACCAACAATTAGAGTACTTCTATGCTTTTAGTAGTTAATCAAAAGTGGACCACTAGCCAATAGAGACTTGCCATATAGTTATTCAAAATACTAATCAAGAGAAAAAGTCCCAGCATCAAGGGACCTGTTATCCAGAATGTTCAGGACCTGGGGTTTTCCGGATAAGGGAACTTTCCATAATTTGTATCTTTATGTATCTTGTATTGATGTGAGCTAATACAGCCAACGTATTGGCTGTATTAGCTCACATCAATACAAGATTTATTTGCACTAAAATCCCAGTGTTGCTGGTCCTTTGAAATCATATATATATATATATATATATATATATAGACAAATGCAAGAGGTCCTCTGCACTCAACCCATTATCAATATATTTAAGACATTGAGACATTCTGTGCATACAGCTACTAAAAAATGCCTTACCCTTTAAACAACAGGGATTGTTTGTCGATATATTGCAATATATTTAAGCTGGCCAACTACGTCAAAGTCATCCCATATCTGGCCAGTCCTACGCTCAATTTTCATCTGATTCATTAAGAATTCCACTAAACATTTTACAAAGGGACTAAGTTTTACCTGCAACTTACTTGATGCTTTCAAAGTAAAACTCCCAATCATGGATGCCCTTTTATTAGACACCAGTGGGATCACCTGACTATAGCTGGGAAGGGTGGGAGCTACAACAAGGAGCTGGTCACTGCTCCAGTATAACTACAACAAACAAGAAAAAGTTATGCTCACCACTAATTTTTAAAACCATTAGGTTTGGGTGCAAAGCGCAACCAAGATTGGGAGTTTTACTTTGAAAGCAGCAAGTAAGTTGCAGGTAAAACTTAGTCCCTTTGTAAAATGTATAATGAAGCAATATAATTCTTAATGAATCAGATGAAAATTGAGCGTAGGACTGGCCAGATATGGGATGACTTTGACGTAGTTGGCCAGCTTAAATATATTGCAATATACGGACAAACAATCCCTGTTGTTTAAAGGGTAAGGCATTTTTTAGTAGCTGTATGCACAGAATGTCTCAATGTCTTAAATATATTGATAATGGGTTGAGTGCAGAGGACCTCTTGCATTTGTCTATATGTATTTTGTGGTCACAGCCTCATTGCACCCCCGCCTAATGGTTTTAAAAATTAGTGGTGAGCACAACTTTTTCTTGTTTGTTTTATATATATATATATATCTATCTATCTATATATATATATATATATATATATCTATATACATATATCATACTGTTATACTGTTGACGTATACAATGAAGAATTATTTCATCTTACAGTATATGTCGATGTACTACTACATGTAATCTTTGTCAAGGTAAAGGTCATACTGGGGACCAAAACACACACACCATATGCACTACAACCCAAACACATTTATAAATTATTGAAGTTACATATAGTTTAAGCAGTGGTAATCTCTCCTAACATTTTGTTCTGTTGTTTCTCTTAATTTACACCATTTTTTTTCCATCATAGATGCTTTCCCTTTTGCCTTCACGGGTTCTCAGACTTCTGGAATTCATTGGATTTTCAGGCAACAGGGTAAATTCTCAATAATTTCTGCTATATAATGACAAAACATATTATTTGCGTTTGTTTTTAATTATCAGTTTCATCAAAAATATGTTGATATCTTAAGAATAAGGTCCCTCCTATAAATGAAACATTTCCCAAATTACAGAGATATCCTGCTGTACTCTGGTTTTCAGCAGGGGGTAATGAGAAAATAAAAAAAGAATTATTATTAGTAAACGGATCACTGAATTCTGAGGTGATTTCTTATACCTGTGATTAGTGATGATTTCTTATACCTGTGATTAGTGATGATTTCTTATACCTGTGATTAGTGATGGGAGACTTTCTGTCGTTTTGCTTCTCTGAAAAATGCGTGAAATTGCGAAACAAAGCAAAATTAGCGAAACAACATCTAAACTTTCATGGCTGCAGTCAAAACTTTCACAGGTGATTCGAGAATTTATTCACCTGTAGCGAAATGCAGAGGTTCGCCTCAAATTTGCCCCTGGCTAATTATAATGCACGAAAGACACAGTGTTGTGAATATCAGAAACTACTTTTTAAAAGTCACATTTGTGCTAGAGCAGTTTATTTTTCTGATACTGCTTTGCTTTCCTTATCCTAACTCATTGTTTTAAAACAAAATAAATGTATTACTTATGCCATTCAATTCAATGTTCCTATTCTTTTGTGTCTTTTAGGAATTTGGCCTTTCCCAGCTACGTGAAGGGGCATCTGGCAGTAGTATACGAGCAATATTATGCATCCTCACCCTTTTATTCTACCATACCTATATTTCACTAATACTTGGTAAATCCTTCCCTTACTTAATTTTTTCGTTCACATGCAAAGCTTGTGATTTACCCTTGTATGTAAATCTGGATTGATTTCTGTTTTAAAAAAATGGTATTTCAGGTACTGGGGAAGCCAATCTTGAAGAAGCAGAAGCACTACTTGAACCCTACCTCAATAAATTTCCAAATGTATGTAGTCCATTCTTCTCAACTTTTGATTGGTTAATTTGATTATCTTGACATCTGATCATCTTTTGCTCACTTATATTTCTGATTTTGGCAGTTTTATAGCATATTTAGGCCTGCATGGGAAACTAGAATGGGATAAATAAAATGTAATTTCCACAGTGTGCCTTTTAGCCAATGATGTAGTTATATAGTTAGTAACATATATACCAACGCTACGCAACAAGTTGGCGCTATAGAAATACATGTTAATAATAATAATAATAATAATAATACTATAAATATTTTATTAAAATGTATTTTAACATTTAAGGGCTTTTTCTCTCCCTTCTTTTTAGGGGTCTATAATTCTGTTTTATGCTGCCAGGCTAGACATACTTAAAGGACGTTTTGAACAGGTAAATAAGTAATTTTTCCTTGTTATTTTTGTATTTCTGTCTCATTATTCCATGTTATTTCTTTGCATTAAATATGGGAAATTGGTTACAGCAGACATTTTATAGAAAGCTTTAAAATATGATTAATATTAGGGTAACCAAAAAAAAAATAAAAACAGATCATTGTAACATTACAGTCTTGGAATATCCAACCTGTAGCCCTCCAGCAGTTGCTATGAACACAGAATAAACTAATAACTAGAATGACCTTGAAACTCAAATAGTATCTTATTTAATAAAAAAAATCAAACAAATGTTACGGACACGAAAGTGCAAATAGAATTCAAATTGAATTTGACGGAACTCAAATTTTTTTCTCTAAAAAAAAAATTGAATGTCAGGAAGGCTATTAATATCTTCAAATGGCTCACTGGACCTCTGCCAGTGACTTCTACATGAACTCAGCAGTTTTTACGTGACATACTATCACATTTGAGTTGTGATTTTTCACCTTTATGTTTTTATTGCCTTTTTTTAATGTGCAGGCACAGGAGACTTTCCAGAAATGCATTGTTGCTCAACAAGAGTGGAAGCAGATCCACCATCTTTGTTACTGGGAGCTAATGTGGTGCCATTCTTTCCAGCAAGATTGGCTTCAGGCATATCGCTATGCAGATCTGCTCTCCAAAGAAAGCAAATGGTCTAAGGTATGTGTAAATTGGTACAAACCGTTTATAGCAATGTGTTTCAAATTGTTGTTGCAAGGTCAAAGTAAACGTTTTGATCCACATAAACATCACTGCTGGAACATTTTCACAGATTGCAAATCACCTTTTATTTTTAGCCTCTTATTTATAATAAACTATTTTTTTTTTGCAATTCTGATGTTGCATATACTTCTAATACTAACTAAAAGTTCAGTAGTGAGGTCAGGGGATATACTGTAATAAGTGTGATGCAAAGGTGAGAACCTTCACTTTAGATAGAAGGAGTCTACCAAGCCTTTTAGTAGAAAGCTTATATGACAGAAGAAAACCATTCATATAATAGGTACATGTCATCAGAAGATCATACTTTTAGGTCTGAGTTGTGTAGCATGGAGCAACAAGCCCTTCAGTCTTATTATTCTAGGTGCACCAGGCACAAGCTACAATACTATGCACCCTGGCCACACCATGAGCACCCATTAGCTTTACCCATGAATGCAGCACTGTATTTATGGGGGAGGGGACATGTAAATCTCTCCCTTCCAGCACCCACCTGCCCCTTGGACAGCAAAAGGTTATTGCTTTTGCCAGGAGTATGCAACTTTGCTGCAGATCTTTTGGGACTACAGTTCTTAGCATGGTCCCATAATTTCTGCTGAAAGCTGTATTCCATCAATATGAAATCAGTTTGCAGTTCCCTGGCTCTCTGGCCAATTTAATTCTTGTGTCTAAATTAAAACTATTGCTCTTTTTAGGCAACATATGTGTTTCAAAAAGCAGCACTCCTGAGCATGCTTCCAGAAGATGTAGTTAAAACAACAGGAGAGGATATTGTTGCTTTGTTCAGGTAAGTAATAACAGATGATGTTAAAAGTACAGGATGTAAGATGTACTGTATCTACTTGACTATATTATACAACTCTCTATAGCCTACCTTGATTTTAGGTTTGCCTAATGTTAAACTTGGTAGACTGTAAATGGGAAGGTACATATGTTTTATCATTCACACAACCGCAAAGGGATATGCTTTAGTATGGCAGGGCAGGGTTGTCTAAATCTTGACCTGGGGTCTGGATGCTACTCTCCGTTTGAGGTAAAATTCAGTCGTCTACATTATTAGCTTTTTTTTTTTGGTTTTATAATTATTCAAAAGAAAAAAGAAATATATGCGCAGAAAGGTAATTTTCACATGATTTCTGCCCTACATTCTGTCCTGTTCTTGTAAATGAAAGTTTTGCTCTTCCTTACTGAAGTTGCATTTTTAAGGCAAGTGGAGAGTTTGAAACAAAGGATTGCAGGAAAGTCCATCCCAACTGAAAAATTTGCTGTGCGGAAGTCTCGACGATATGCATCTGACAATCCAGTGAAACTGACATTGCCTGCATTGGTAAGATGCTCTAAGTATTATGTACATATTCTCATTTGATTTTGGGTCTGTTGTCTTTCTAAATGTGCAAGTCTAGTAAGATATCCATGCATTGTCAACAGAAAAGTTGCGGGCTGCTATCACATATTTTGGTCCCTGTATAAGCCAGTGTTTAGTTACACTCTTTGTTCTTGATTACAACTTTCCCACATGACAGCACCTTGCACTGTAAGGTATACAGTGCTGCAGTAGATTTGGTTTTATTGCACCACAAGCTCTACTGCAGGGGGTCCCCAACCTTTTTTACCCGTGAGTCACATTCAAAAATAAAAAGAGTTGGGGAGCAACACAGGCATGCAAAAACTTAATGATGTGCCAAATAAGGGCTGTAATTAACTATTTGGTGGCCCCTATGTGGACTGGCAGACTATATGAGGTTATATTTGACAGTACACTTGGGTTTTATGCAACCAAAACTTGCCTCCAAGCCTTGAATTTTTGAGGCCACTGGGAGCAAAATCCAAGGGGTTGGTGAGCAACATGTTGCTCACAAGCTACTGGTTAGGGATCACTTCTCTACTGCATGGATGTGTGGACACTTAATATGATGCGTTCCCCCACCACCTGGGCACAAGCGCAGGATTCAAGTGACCCAAACAGGACTTCCACATGCTGACACATAGCCCTCATGACTCTCTGCCTAGTCCTATCATACCTACCTGTGTAGCTGTTTAAAATATCCCAATGCCATCTACATTTATACAGCACATGGACATACAATATGCTATACTGCACAGAATAATGTTTTTCCACATTTCATAGTGCTTTCATACTTTACTTTGGTAAGTCAATATGACTAGAGAGTTATTTAAAGTTACCACATTTTTATAAAATGTTATAGCTTGACAATGTGTTAGCTGGTAATATTTCTAGGAAAGTATATTTAATTGTTTTTATTTTGCAGGAAATGATGTATGTATGGAATGGATTCACAATAGTGGGTAAAAGGCCTGACATAACAGAAAATGTGTTGGTTACCATCGAAAAAGCAGAAGTTTCTTTACAGAGTGAAAAAAGTAAGTTATATTACCTTTATCTTGCTGCTCTAATGAGCTTAAGTAACCTTCACCACTTACATTCTAGTTTACTAAACTGTTAATGTTCAGTTAATCTTTCAAATCGGTTTTTACCTCAGTTTCCTATGGTACTTTGTTTTGTCCTTTTAACATGGACAAGCGTTTCTTTTACAATAACCCTTCTATTTGTGAAAGTGCTTCTTTCTAAAATTCTAGTGATTGGTAGATTATTTTTAAAATAAAGATAAACCAATGTGAAGAAGTTACAGGTACATGTCTAGAGGAGAATTCCTTTTCCCTGTGTCTGCCCCTACCCTTTACTTGTAACAATCGATCATCTTAGTAGGATTGGTGCTAAATAAAGGAGAATAATTAACTGAGTGGGGTGCAGGCAATTTGTTACTGAGCATCAGCCACGCATATATAATGGGGCCATACATAAGACCAGGGGTCCCCAACCTTTTTTTTCCGTGAGCCACATTCAATTATAAAAAGAATTGGAGAGCAACACAAGCATGAAAAAGGTCCCTAGCAGTGTCAAATAAGAATTGCGATTAGCCATTTGGTAGCCTCTATGTCAACTGGCAGCCTACATGAGGGTCTGTTTGGCTGTGTACATGGTTTTTATACACCCAAAACTTGCCTTCAAGCCAGGAATTTAAAAATAAGCACCTGCTTTGAGGCCACTGGGAGCAACATCCAAGGGGTTGGAGAGCAACATGTTGCTCAGGAGCTACTGGTTGGGGATCACTGCATAAGACCATTACAATGGCATTCCTGACCAGCCTCCAATCAAAAATTGACCGGGAAGTTTGGAAAATCTTGTTAGAGCATGTCTGAGTAGGGCCCTCAACATGATTGCCAGCTGTTAGCAATGATGGTAGCAGCCATTAAAGGAACAGTTCAGTGTAAAAATAAAAACTGGATAGATAGATAGATAGATAGATAGATAGATAGATAGATAGATAGATAGATAGATAGGCTGTACAAAACGAAAAATGTTTCTAATATAGTTGGTTAGCCAAAAATGTAATGTATAAAGGCTGGAGTGACTGGATGTCTAATATAATAGCCAGAATCCAACTTCCTGGTTTTCAGCTCTTTAACTTTGAGTTAGTCAGCGAATTGAAGGGGGGCCACATGGGACAGAACTCTTCAGTGAGTTTGCAATTGACCCTCAGCATTCAGCTCAGATTCACAAGCAACAGTTATGACCTCCCCTCAAGTCACTGATTGGTTACTGCCTGGTCACCAGGGTAACCAGTCAGTGGAAAACAAGAGAGCTGAATAGCAGGTAGTGTTCTGTCATGTTACACATCCAGTCACTCCAGACTTTATACATTACATTTTTGGTTAATTAACTATATTACAAACATTTTTCTTATTTTGCACTGCCTATCTATTTACCCAGTTTTTATTTTTATACTGAACAATTCCTTTAAAACAGCAGAAAACATCTATGGTGCACATATTCTCCTCCACGATTTATCACAAATCAAATTTTTCAATACACATTTTAAGATTTCCATTGTTAAAAAAAAAACTAAAGCTCAAATACAGAATTAGGGCAGAAATGTTGTACAATGTGTGTTTTAAGTTTCTGTACCAGTCCAGGGCAAACACAGCCTTTTAGAGAAGATCTGTGTCTCCAAAGATGCCCCAGTAGCTCCCCATCTTCTTTTCTGCAGATTCATTGCACATGTTCTGTGCTAATGTCTGTTACAGAGCTTAGAAGCTGATGCGCAATATATTAACTATATAAAATATAAATGTCACAATTTAAGGCTTACTAGTAAAAACGGGTAAACATCAGATTATTAGTATAAGGGTGTTTGGAAACCAGTGAAATTAGCACCCCTAAGCTTAGCTTCTCAACAGCTTTCCAGAGCCCACTGAGAATGTGCAGTGTTACTGACACTTCTAGCTAAATACAGCTCCTGATAATTACTGTTGTAAAGGTGTAACACCTACAGTAAAATCAATATATAAAACTTGGCATTTCGAGCTATATACATGTTTAGAGTTTAGTTTTCCATTAAAGGCAATCATAAAACCATGTGTGTCTTTAACGTAATTAAAGTCAAGCGGGAGCTGCATTGAAAAAACAGAGGGGCCAGATTTACTATTACTATTACCAATCGAATTGTCGTAAAATTTTAATATAGAATTTGAAGGTTTCGATTAAATCGGTCGAAACGAACGATTTGAACGATTTTAACCATTCGATCAAATTTTTTTTATTCGATCTAATGGATGGAGCTTCCCATAGTCTTTAATAGCAATTAGCTAGGTTTAATCTGGCGACCTAGGCAGTCGAATTAAAATTTAAAGGACAAGTAATTTGACTGTCGAATATTCAATTAGAATTTTATTCGAATCACTCTATTCGATCACATTTTCAAAATTCGATGGCCGAAGTGACCACAAAAAATAATCGAAAATTCGAATTCGAATCTTTTTGAAAATTCGATTGAATTTTGAATCATTCATGTGAATTTTGTAAATCTGCCCCTTACTGTCTTAATAGTTTGGGGAATGCACAGTAAGTTAGGTAGTGATTTTTTTCAGAGTTTTCGGCAAATCGAAACGGGACAGATTCACAAATCACTAGTCAGGGACTGATGTGAATCTCTGTAAAGCGCTGTGTAAAATGTGTAAGGTGAATATAAAAAAAGGATAATAAACAACTACTTTTCACATTATATTACAGATCCATCAGAATACCTTGCAGATGACCTGAGTCTTGTTCAGTTACTGAAGGGCGTTTGCCTGAAACACCTTGGTAGATTATTACAGGCAGAACTTTGTTTTAATCAGGTGATACAGAGGCAAGTGAATTAATCAAAATATGAATCATTTATTTCAAAACCTGAAGGTATTTAGAGGTAAGCCTCTATTATGCTGTTAAGATTCTTGAAACATTTTAGGCACCCAGAAGCCAATATATATTTACAGTATATGTGTTAGATATGACATCTGGGGTTAATGAGGTGCAGAATCAGGAGCAAGAGCACATTTGTGAGCTGGTAAAGGTTCAGACACTGGACCATAAAGAAGTCCCAACCCAGGAGCCCTGAACATGGTAGAAGCCCTTCTCCAGGGGGCAATGGAAAAGGCTAAGGAGAGGGCACTGGAAAAATATGGTGAGGCGACATTAGAGAAACAACAGCTTGGGAAGCTGGTACAGACTTCCACTGTAAACCCCACAGGATGGGGTTTGTATCACAAATCAATAAGAATTGAAGTTTAATGCATTTTCTACTCAGCTTCACCATCCAGAAGGAAATATTTAGGGGCAGATTTACAAAATTTACGTGTAATTCGAAGTTCGATCGAATTTAATATAACTTTGAATATGCAAATTAGGCTAATTCGACCATGGAATATTCGAATTCAAATGATTCGAATATTCGAATAAAATTTTATTCGAATATTCGATAGTCGAATACTTCCCCTTTAAATTTTAATTCGACCACCTACTTTGCCAGGAACATGCTACCGAATTGGCAATCCTTAGCTGAGATCGAATAAAAAAATTTTAATCGAAATTTTTATATTCGATCGTTTGATCAATCGAATTGCAGTGAAATCCTTCGAATTCGATAGTCGAATTCAAAGGATTTTACTTCCCCACTATTCCCATGGTCGAATTTCGAATTTTTTTAAATTCGAAATTCGACCATTAGTAAATCTGCCCCTTAATGTCAGTAATTTGATCACTGGGGTTAAAACTGAAAAAATGCAGCTGGTTATGCAGAACATGAATTTCCTTCTGAAAGGCTAAACGTTTACTGGGGGTGCGATAACAATACCTCCAAGTGGCCAAGTTAAAGTCTGTTTTCTTTAATACACACACATTGGCAAAATGGCACAAGAGCGGCATTTTACACATTTTATCTTTATTTTAAATTACCTTAAATGTGATTGTATTAAAAACTGTGTCACCTCTACCAGATTTCACTAGAAGATTTCATCAGATTTGTAAACTTTATCTGTGACTTGTCTTATTTCAATTTCCTAGTTTTTTTTCCATTATCTGGATAGGGTATTTTTCTTAAAACTTTAAATTATTTTCTTTTCTGGTTCACAGTGAAAAGAGGGTGAAGTATGACCACTACTTGCTTCCATTCACGTATTATGAGTTGGGACTGCTTTATAAAGAGAAAGGGGAGAGAGATAAAGCCATACGTTACATTGAAACAGCAAAGTAAGTAATCCCAAGGCCACTGCACACGCTTGCCAACATGATATGTACCCCGGTGCTACCATATATATATATATGCATGCAGGTATGGGACCTATTATCCAGAATGCTCGGGACCTGGGGTTTTCCGGATAACTGATCTTTCCGTAATTTGGATCTTCATACGTTAAGTCTACAAGAAAATCATTTAAACATTAAATAAACTCAATTGGCTGGTTTAGCTTCCAATAAGGATTAATTATATCTTAGTTTGGATCAAGTACAAGCTACTGTTTTATTATTACAGAGAAAAAGGAAATCATTTTTAAAGATGTATATTATTTAATTATAATGGAGTCTATGGGAGACAATATTGACAATATTTCCATAATTCAGAGCTTTCTGGATAATGGGTTTCCAGATAATGGATCCCATACCTGTGTATGCGTGTGTGTGTGTGTGTATGTATGTGTGTATATATATATATATATATATATATATAAATAATACACAAAAGCCATGAATATCTTGTAAATTATATCCTTATAAACGGTGAGTAGTAATGTCATTTTTGTCACATGACTCACTAAAACTTGTGTATTATAATAAATAATGTACCCCATGTTGTAAAATATGAGGATATTAGAAGTTGCCTTGGAGTTCCATGACCTGTATCCTTCTATACTTCTCGGTAACTTATAATATCCTTATAATTTTCAAGAGGGGGTACTTTGTTCAATATATATATATATATATAAAACTCCTACAAAAAGGTCCGCACTCTCAGGACTTATAAAATCATAATATTTATTATAAATGAGAAAGGCTAGGAACCTAGCCGAAACGTTAGTCATTTATAATAAATATTATGATTTTATAAGTCCTGACAGTGCGGACTTTTTTGTAGGAGTTATGGATAATTCACTGGCACTGCACCCAGGCAAATTCAAGCAACTTTATCGAGAGTGCTGGCATCCCTTGGACTTATATATATATATATATATATATATATATATACTGTATACTATAAGATCATTATAAAGTGAGTTAACCAGTAAATCTTACATTACAGGAGCAACTACAAAGATTATTCCCTGGAGTCCAGGCTACATTTCAGAATCCATGCAGCGCTCAGTAATTTAAAAAGCTCACCAGTTTCAACTCCTACAACTCCATCATAAACACTGAAGATCAGAAAGACAAAAATAAACATCTGGATAAATAGCAGAAAACAATCGTATATTAATTCTAATGTAATGACTGTTATCCTGTGTGATTTTTTTTGTGTCACATGTAGCTATTTTCCAGTGGTAATTGTACTATAGAGATACAAATAGAAATGTTTCTCTACAGTCTATACTTTAAGGAGAGACTATATATATTTTGTTCCATGACAAAAGATACATTTATGCTGGTTCTGACTTGAAAGAGAATATTTCAGAAGAAGAAAATATATTTGTGATATTTATATTGGTAATTCGTTGCTAAAAAAGCAAATTACTTTTTAAAAAAGAAAAGTGGTTGTAAAAAAAAATAGAAAAGATCTGAAAAATTGAATTATTTCTGATATTCTTTATTAAAACAATAAAAGTGAAAAAAAAAAGCTTTTTGGAAAGTGAACCCACCTCATTAAAGTTACCACACATTTAGGGGCAAATTTACTAAAATTCCCTTAAAATACTTTGAATCGATTCGAAATTCGATAAGCAATAAGATTAATTTTAAAATTTTAAAATTGATCATTCGATCTATTCGAATATTCGGTATTCGATGATCGAAGATGCCAAATTTGCGTATTCGATCCTTCAAAAAAAATCATATGATCGGTATTCGATCGAATTCGATCTTCGATCTCTTCACACGAATTTTGTAAATGTGCCCCTTAAAATACAGCAGATGCACTTCAATCTGTCTGTCTGGAAAATTGAAGGTCAACAAAGAAAATGTCTTGCTACACAAGGTTTTCAGCTTCTGTACCAGCCTAAGACCACTAGAACCCCTTTTGATTATCCGTGTCTCATTAGTTGCCCCAAGAAGCACCTCATCATCTGCTGATTTACAATATGCTGTGGGCTACAGTACATAAACAGATATGAAATTCACATTATAGTGATTAGTAATTAGTTTAAATTCACATCACATGGCACCATGAGGCCAATGTGCTCTACATGTGACTTCACCAATTATAAAGCATTAAGCATTAGCTACTATAACATGTACTGTATATTATCCCTACTGTCACATATGCAGCTATACAGCCCGCATAAACATCATATAACACAGTGATACTTTATGGAACTTTCTTACACTCACCTGTATAGAATCCCAGCTTGTTTGAGGTCCCCTATAAAGGCAGCATTTGAAGATGATTATTTTCAAAATTGTTACTAGGTCCTAAGTGATCCTGTCTTCACCACAGATATTTTCAGCTGCTCTTTTTTGAATCCATAACTGCAAACATGTTACTGTATGTATGACAAAATTAGCCACCTTTAAGTGCCAGCAGAATTTGACATTTTGGTTAAGCGTTTTTTTAAGCTTTTGTGCTCTCTCACTATAGGGGCATTTTCTGAGGGGACACCTATAGTTTACCTAGGAAAACTCTACATCTGGAGAACCTTAACTTTTTTATTTAATATGGGTACCCATGCTTTTCTGCTTCAAACTACTGAAACTACTGGCTTTCCCAAAATTGGTGGTTTTGATGAAATACCTGAAAATTGCCTCAAAGCTTCAACTTTCCAACCTTGTATAGTCGATTTATTATTACCAGCATAATGCATCCTAAATATAACAATGGGGATCTACTAAACAGTTTGATGCCCAATATGCATAGATTTACCAAACTTTGAAGTTCAAAGTGTGCATATGAATTTTCACATGACACTCTGGCTACCAAAATATAAGCACCTGGTATGTGTATTATGTGCCATGAGACCCCTTAACAGTATGGAGACTTTAGAAAACATATATTTTTCGAAAGTACACATTTTGACAAATCTAAAGCAGGTAATTACATCTTTCTACTGCAAACTACCAAACCGCAAAGCTATGCTAAATATAACGTGCTTTTTTTTTTTTTTTTTAAATCTCTGAAAATAATCACTATGCTTGCATTTTACCCCATCATATACCCCACATTTTGTAATGTATCAGCAAAAGGCATCCTAAATAAGAATGCCAGGGGTCTACTGAACAGTTTGATACCTGATATGAAAAGATTTAACAAACTAGGTGGCATACAGAGACCATCAAATGAAAATAGTACATATGACTTTTCATGTATGACAGTTTAACTGCTACAATACAAGAAATCGGTATGTGTATTATGCAGCATAAGAACAATTAACATTATGGAGACCCTTGAAAACCATATATTTTCCGAAAGTACACATTCTGACAAATAAAAAAAGGGTTAATGTGTCTTTCTACTGCAAACTAACAAACTGCAAAGCTATGCTAAATATTTTTATTACATTTCTGAAAATCACCACAAAGCTTGCATTTTACCGCATTATATAACCCACATTTTGTAATGTACCAGCAAAAGGCATCCAAAATATGAATGCCAGGTGTCTACTGATCAGCTTGATGCCAAATATGCATCATGTAACATACTATGATGCACACAGAGACCCCCAAATAGCAGACAACATTTCCATGGGCAAAATGAAGTAACAAAGAACAGAGCAAAATTGGATAAAATCACTAAAATCCAACAAAACCACCTAGTGTAATCAGTCAGAATGAAAGTTTGAATATTTTAGCATGGACAGAATAAGCAAACACCATCTACGCAATGGTGAAAATGCAATGGCAAAATGGCTAAAGATACACCAAAATCACTGAAATAACATACCAAAGGTATTGCACAGTGAGATTGTGTGTTTGCGTGTGTATGTTACACTAACCTGTGTGATGGCTGGCTGAAGACGGTTGCAGAGGAGCTGGAGGGTCCAGCACGACGAATGTGTGCTACCATTTACTGTCCATGTGCAAATTTGCCCAATATAGACATATAGAGATTTTTGTCACATGACTCACTAAAACTTGTGTATTATAATAATGGAAAATATAAGGAGATTATAAGTAGCCTCGGAGTTCCATGACCAATATAAAAGCACTTGACCTTCATGCTTTCATATATATATATATATATATATATATATATATATATATATATATATATATATATATATATATATACACACAGATGTGCTCATAAGGTTTACATACCCTGGCAGAATGTATGATTTCTTAACCATTTTTCAGAGAATATGAATTATAACACAAAGGGGCAGATTTACTATTGGTCAAATTCGAGGGTTAAAAAATCCTCATATTCGACCATGTGAATAGCTGGGCAATAAAAGTCGTTCGAATATTATAGTCGTTTCAACTCGATTGGTGAAACGATCAAATAGCAAATATTTGATCGATCAATAAAATTTTAACCATTCGATCGAATATTTTTATTCGATCAAAAATAATTATACCCAATTCAGTAGCTTTGATCTGGTGAACTGGGCAGTGGAATAAAAATTTAAAGGGGAAGTACTTTGACTGTTGAATAGTCGAATGTTCGAATAGATTTTTATTTGAATCATTCAAAGTTCACTGGTCGAGGTGGTCTTCAAAAACATTTGAAAGTTCGAATTCTAATCTTTTTGAAAATTCGATCGAACTTCGAATCCTTCTTGTGAATTTAGTAAATCTGCCCCAAAAACTTTTCTTTGGTGGTTGGCTCAAGCCATTTATTTTCAAACAATTGTATTTACTCTTTTTAAATCATAATCACTACATAAACTACCCAAATGACCCTGATCAAAAGTTAACATATCCCAGTTCTTAATATAGTGTATTGCCCCCTTTAACATCAATGACAGCTTGAAGTCGTTTGTGGTAGTTGTGGATGAGGCTCTTTATCTTCTCAGATGGTAAAGCTGCCCATTCTTCCTGGATAAAAGCCTCCAGTTCCTGTAAATTCTTGGTCTGTCTTGCATGAACTGCAGGTTTGAGGTCTCCCCAGAGTGGCCCAATGATATTGAGGTCAGGAGACTGAGATGGAGCCTCCAGAACAGTCACTTTATTTTGCTGTAGCCAATGACAGGTCGACTTGGCCTTGTGTTTTAGATCATTGACATGTTGGAATGCCCAAGTACGTCCCATACGCAGCTTCCGGCTGATAAGTGCAAATTTTCCTCCAGTATTTGTATTTCACCTGAAGTTATTTGTGGGGGTTTTCCTTGCATCCAAAAAAAATTTCTGGCAGTTGTGGCTGAAATTTTAGTTGGTCTACCTGACCGTGGTTTGGTTTCAACAGAACCCCTAATTTTCCACTTCTTAATTAGAGTTTGGTTTGAACACTGCTGATTGGCATTCCCAATTCCTTTGATATTTTCTTATATCCCTTTCCTGTTTTATAGAGTTCAACTACCTTTTCCTGCAGATCCTTTGACAATTCTTTTGCTTTCCCCATGACTTAGAATCCAAAAAACATCAGTGCAGCACTGGATGAAAGATGCAAGGGTCTGTCAGGAGTCCAGAAAGTAATTTACCTTTTATATACACCCACTAATTACAAGCAAACAGATCAGAGGTGAAGATGGTTACCTTTAATAGCCATTCTAACCCTTTTGTGTCAAGTTGTGTGCATGTTATCAGGCTAAATCACCAGGGTATGTAAACTTTTGATCAGGGTCATTTGAGTAGTTTGTGTAGTGATAATGATTTAAAAAGAGTAAACACAGTTGTTTTTCAGCCAACCACCTTAAGTAATATAAATCTGGGTGCTCATGCAACAAATAGAAAATAAACTGTCCATAGTGATGGCACTCACATAATTATTCTTAAAAAAAGGTTTATTGATCCAATGTTTTGGTCCCCCACAAGAACCTTACTCAGAATATACAGTATATATATATATACTAACTTTCTCTGCACCAATAATCTGCTTGACACTATGCAGTCTGTCTTTCGATCTGCACACTACAATGAACCTGCCTTATGTAGAGTTGCAAACCTGGTGGAGCTCCTCCAACCCAGTTATTCTCCTGCCTGATACCCTGTGCTGCATTTAGAAAGAGAAGGAGCATTTGTGGATGTACATAGGGTGGTAGGTGCAGGTAACAGACATGTTTTATAATGTTAACTTGTTAAGCACCCTAATTGCTTGTGGAAAGAAGCTTTTGCAGTGTCTAGCAGTTCTAGTTTGAATGTGCGGAACCTCCTTCCAGATGGCAAGAGAGTGAACAGAGAATGAGATGGGTGAGAATAGTCTTTTGCTATATTTGCCCGGCGCATCATGTGTTTCTGGTGGATTTGGGAGATGGGTGGGAGTGGTTCTCCTATGATCCTTTCTACAGTTTTCACAATCCGTTGAAGGGATTTTTGTTCTGCAACTGTGCAGTTTCCAAACCATATTGTTATGTAGCTGCAGAGAACACTCTCGATGGTGCCTTGATAAAATGTTTTGAGAATGGGAGGGGGAAGACTGGCTTTCTTTATCTTCCGTAGAAAATGAAGGCATTGTTGAGCTTTCTTTGTGATAGAGTTGATGTTCAGGGTCCAGGAAAGGTCGTTTGCCATATGCACTCCTAAGAACTTCACATTGTTAACTATCTCAACTGGGGAGCCATCGATGAGTCGTGGTTGATGAGTAGCAGGGTTTTTCCTAAAGTCAACAACCATTTCTTTAGTCTTTTGGACATTTAGAGTCAGGTTGTTGTTTTGGCACTAGTCTGCCAAAAGCCTTACTTCTTCTCTGTATTCAGACTCATCCTTTTTCCTAACAAGGCCTACTACCGTTGTGTCACCTGCAAACTTGATGATGTGGTTTGCATTGTACTGGGCAGTACAATCATGTGTCAGCAGGGTGAATAGAAGTGGACTAAGCACACATCCTTGGGGCAAGCCTATACTCAGATTTAGAACCTCAGTGGTGTATATATACCCAATATGTCAACTACAAAGCACAAATTACAAAGCGCCTATGGTTATGTACCTACCAAATTTGTAAGAAAAGCCTTCCATGTGCAATCGCATCCACTAGATGGCACAAATGTAACATCTAATAAGCATAAACATAGGGTAGCCTATAATGATGAGACGTGGTATTATTTGAGGTAAATCATTTTTACAGATAGGAATTTGAAAGAACAAACAAATCTGCTTGACTGGAGGAAGACAGCAGAACTTATATCTCTGTCTTTCACTGTTGGTTTAGAGCAGTGGTTCTCAACCTGGGGGTCGGGACCCCTTTGGGGGTCGAATGACCCTTTCACAGGGGTCCCTTAAGGGGTTCCAGGAGCAGGTTAATCTCTCTCTCCCCACTAGCCCTGGGGCAAGGTTGTAGCTCTCCTGGTGTTGGTGCTGGGAGTTCTAGTTCAGTAACGTGTGTAGGAAAGCCAGTTGCACTACAACTTTCTATATCCGCTTAGAAGGGACTGCCATACAGCTCTCCCTGCCCATTTAAAATTTGTAAAATTAACATGGTAATTGGGGTGTGGCCACAAAATGGGAGTGGCAAAAAAAATTTGCTGCACTATGCACGGAAAACTAACCTTTATGCAGCCACGTTGTCTCCTGTACTTTCCTAACAATCCACTCTGGGCTGGCAACGAAAATATTTTAATATTTTATGGTTGGGGGTCACCACAACACGAGGAACTGTATTAAAGGGTCCCAGCATTAGGAAGGTTGAGAACCACTGGTTTAGAGAAAAGATTTCACCAGAATTGATTCGCAGCCATCATTGGATATAGTTAGTATGGAAAGCATATTAAGTGATGATCCAGAAGAGCAGGAGACCCTGTTTGCAAGAATTTACAATCTAATGGGAAAATAAAATACACAACATTAGGCATGAATAATTACCCTTTGTGCTCAGTTTATATTTTGCATACACATAGAGGTTTATTTATCAAGTGTCTCATTTTTGTGGCTTTCTTTAAAAACACAATATAAAAAGATGCAGATCTAAAAAGTATGAATTAAAAATGGCTAAAAAAAACAAATACCTCTAACACCTCTCAAAATTTGAGAAAAATTGTAGCTTTCATCGATTTTAGAGTCAAGCGCTAAATCCCAAAAAATCATAGGACACGATTTTATCATGAATTTTTTTTTTGAAAATGTATTGATTAATTTGGTCAGAGTAATTTTCAGAAAATAGTGAGAATTTTTCAGATTCTGATAAATAACCCTCTATGTTTTTGGGCTTTACACAGTAAAGATCTGTGTTCTGTGCTGCTGTCACCAAATATTAGGCAACCCCAAGTGATTGCATGTACTTACCTGAAACTCCAGGCTGGTGTACCAGGAGAAAACTGCACTGGCCCAGGATACTTCCAGCGAGCACCATGGCGCAACTGTCTTCCAGCTTCTTCTTTCTCCACATTTCTCAGGCAGATGCATGTGGACAGGCCTGGACTGAGAGTCAAAACAGGCCCTGGCATTTCAACTACACAGAGGCCCAAACAGCCCATACAGAGGCCCAAACAGCCCCCACCAGCCCACTAAATACTGAATTTCTATGGCACATTATAGCAGCCCCTTGGGCATTTGCCAGAACCCACAGATTGCCAGTCCGGGCCTGCATGTGGAGTAGGCTTTTCGCACCCGGTACCAGAAGTTGAAATTGCACCTTATGTTGAAGTGCTAGCCATTCAATACACATCATTGTCTAGTATGTTGTAGAGAATTCAACCCTGTTAAAAAAAAACCCATAGCCTCTTTCCTCCCTCTAGCCTAACACCCCCCTGGGAAATGCCCCATACTTTATATTTACCCCTCTGCGCAGATTCAGGCAGCGGAGCTCCACCCAGCCATCTTCAACCGCTTCGATAAGCTGACTGTGAGATCGCAAATTTCCGTCCATTGTTGCAAACCGGCAAAATGCTCCAACTGTGCACGTGCCAGTATGCCAGTCTCCCAGTCAGCTTACTGAAGACCCTGAAGATGGCTGCGTGTTGAATTCTCCTTTAAGAGAAAACTGTTCAGAACAGAAGTTCTTTGCCCATTAAACAGGTTTACCAGGATGTAAGTGTAAGGCACAGCACTATAAAAATGGATTGTTACCTACAATCAGGGCCGGATTACCCGCTAGGCGCCCTAGGCGCCTGCCTAGGGCCCGCCTAGCTCGA
>CM044432.1:109913873-109924913 GCA_024363595.1 Xenopus borealis
GGGCCCAGAAGCACTACCTTGCCTAGGGCCCCGTTTAGTCTTAATCCGGCTCTGCCTACAATTATGGCAAATTTCTTTCTCTAAGTCATTTTAAAGTCTTGCTGTGTTAAGTACGTCTCTTGCTTTGAATGCCCTTTCTATTTATTAGATCTCCATATGGTCTTTATAAAGAGGCTGTGGACATTTGAGTTTTCTGTAGAATGTTGTGCTTTTACCTCCTCCCACGTTCAGCCTAAATATTTTGCTGACAGTTCCCCTTTGATCTAAACTATATGTTGTAACCCTGGTACCAGATTTGTTATTTAAACGGCATCCAAACAAATGCGCTCCTTTTAATTACCGGTTTAAAGAGGGACATGTGGTTTATGTTTATTGTGCAGCTAAATTCCTCCTTTTGGAATAAGCTGAAGTGCAGTGGGAAAGGTGCCGGATTAAAATGATCATAGTGCAAATGATCTGGCCAGTGAATTCTTATTTCCTTAATCGTCCATGCTTTTTATTATATTTTACCGCTATCATTTGAAATACTTCCATAATTACCCTTTCCTTTTTTATGTCTGCATGCTGGTACAGCAGCCTAGTTAGTCAACTGATTTATAGCTAATAATTAGTGGTAAAAAACACAGAGTTCAAACTTTGATATTGTTTTGGAACTAAAGCACTTTTCAAATTATGAAGTTATAAACAGGGTAAAAGCAGCCAAATAATATATGAGCAGCATTTAGAGGAGTTTAGAGGAAAAACCAAGCTGCAAAAGTGATTTTTGTCCTTTAAAAGTAAGTTTAGTGTTCAGTACACAGTTACATTATATCAACATTTTGCAGTGAATCTTTATTTGGTATTTTTGTATATTCAGAATAATTTACACTTTTTTGTTCTGCAGTTCTGCTAGAACAGCAACAACAGGGGGCGCATCCACCAATAGCTGCAACCTTTGAAAATAAAAAACTTAGGAACAGATGCATCTAGTTTTCACTTTTTTTACACTAATGTTTCATTCTCTGGAGGGCCATCAAGTTGTATAATAATTTATGGCCCTCGTTTTTCTGCACAGCCTGAGCTGTAGCATGTTTTTCTAAAATTTCTGTTGCTACAGAACCAAACAAAGTCACAAATTTTTATTTGCTGTTAAATATTAAACCACACCGTGGATAAAGTGATTAGATGAAGAAATATTTTAGAAGAATGGGTCAGCACAAAAGGCCAGTACAGCTTGGAGGGGATTACACAAAAGAGTCTGGAGTTTTACAATTTCTAGCTGTTATAATAATTTTAAAGACATCAATTCAATGAGCTTTATAATTCAAAACAACAAATGTATTCCAAATGATGTGTATTTTGGGGGTTCTGTGCAGATTGGAGAGCTCATGCACTCCAAATATGAATTTATAGAGCATGAAAACTTGTGTTACAGATATATGTCAAGATAAAACTAATGCAACGTGTTGCATTTGAAAAAAAAGCAATTAAAGACAGCTACAATGCAACATGGATCTAAATACACAAATACAAACAGGCATAGTATATGGAATTATTTGGCTGATGCATTTAGTTGAGTCTCAAACACCTGCCAAAAGCACAAAAAATGCCCAAATATCAGTTCACTTCAGCTATCAGGTGGCTTTAGAAGCTGACTTCTCACTGTCCCACTCCCTAGCTGTATTTTAATCACACGCCTAGCTCCTCTTCTTCCTTAAATTTCGCAAAAACAATAAAGGCGCATGATACCGTAGTAAGCAGGAGGGGGGTGAGAGATGAGGGACTGTTCACACTGGGCATTTGTGGAGAAGCCTGGCGCTTTCAAGGTTACACTATTGAAAACACCTTTCACTGCTTCTGGTAGAAATTCATGAAACGTGTGGACGCCTACAGAATGGTAACAGGTGGGCAGCAGTCTGAAACTCCACCTGTTATTGCAGGTGTTCAATACAGGACTTCTCATTTATGCATGGCAATAGGGCTGCCAGCCTTGGGACAGGGGGGAAACAATTTTTGTGCAATACAACCCTGTTACCAGAATATAGCTTCTAGCATGCTGAAGCCATTGATATAATATTGGTGCACCTTGTGATTTGTAGAGCAGCAAAGGTTGCTTACAGCTCGGTTCACCTGTTAAAAAGTTATTTGGTTGAATTTTATTGCAAGTTGTCTCCTTACCCTTAGCCTTGGGTGAATTCAGGTAATATTTCTAGGTATGAAACGCCTGTTATAGCTCATCAGTTAGATTTCTCTGTAGGATTCATGCGGCTTCAATTCACAAGGTCCTCAGCAACTATCAGAAAAGTGGTCTGCAAATCTAGACTGAAGACTTTGAACAGTTTTTAGAAGTTATTTCTAATACAAACTGTTGGTAAAAGACACAGTTTCTCACATTCTTTCGGGCAAAGATGTTAAATGAGCTGGAGCTGAGCCATGACACAGGTATATAGATATTAAACAGAAGATGTGCCTCCATAGTTGCAGTGCATGGAATGAATCAGCAGTACAAATAAAGGCATGGGCATTTGTGAAAAGAATGAAGGTGTATTATTTTAATTGTTTTAGGTTATCATTTTGCTCGATACCCGACTTCTCGATGAATTTGTACGATCGGACATCGATCTTCGATTTCACGAAAAAATCGTGAAATTTCCTTCGAGCGTCCAAAAAATTCAGACGATTCGAACAATCAAATGCTCCGATTGTACGAATGGTATTCAAGCAGGACTTAGTCTCAGAAGCCTATGGGGAGCTTCCCATAGGCTTCTATTACAATTCGGTAGGTTCAATCTGGCGAAGTAGGCAGTCGAATAACTTTAAAATTTTTATTCCTTCGATCATCGAATATCCGATCATTCGATCTATTCGATCTATTCGATATTCGATGATCGAAGAGGCCAAATTTGCATATAAGATTTCACAAAAAATTTGTACGATCGTTCAATCATTTCACGTGAATTTCGTAAATTTGCCCCTATATGTTTGAAACCATCAGAAGTTTCAGACCTGGTAATCTTATACTACATTATTTAATTTCTTAGGACTGTGAAGATTTGTTTCATAAAGGTCATGGTAAATCTAGTTAAAGGGGTTGTTCACCTTTGAGTTAACTTTTAGTATACTGTAGAGAGTGATATTCTGAGACAATTTGCAATTGGTTTTCATTTTTTATTATTTTATGGTTATTTAGCTTTTTATTCAGCAGCTCTCTAGTTTGCAGTGTCAGCAATTTAGTTTCTAGGGTACAAATTACCCTAGCAACCCTGCATTGATTTGAATAAGAGACTGGAATATGAATAGGAGATGGAGTGAATAGAATGATAAGTGGCAATAACAATACATTTGTAGCCTTACAGAGCATTTGTTTTTAGATGGTGTCAGTGACTCCCATTTGAAAGCTGCAAAGAAACAGAAGAAAATTGCAAATCATTAAAAAACTATGAAAAATAAATAATGAAAACCAATTGAAAACCTTCTTAGAAATGGCCCTTCTACAATATACTAAAAGTTAACTTGAAGGTGAACCACCCCTTTAAGTAATTCTAAAACAACTGGACTTGCTGAGTAATCATTGAAGATGTTTTACTACTCATCCGAGCAGCTTCTTCAGTTCAATTGCAGCCTGGGAAGCTCTTGCACATCTTAACCCAAACAAATGGATGTGGGAGTGGGATATCCAGCTATGTCATTTGAGGAGGGAAAGTTTAGTTAGCAGCAGGCAGAGTGCATAGCAGGGCTGATAAAGCACATATCTCTCATTAACAAGTGCTCTCTGCAGTCTCAGCAGGAAGGGAATCCTGGTGTTTTGTCACAGAGCCTGCACTTACTATAAAAGACTACCCAGCTGTTTCACAAAGCTCTTAGCCTGGACTTGTGGCTCTCTTCTGGACTTTTTCAACTTCAGAACAAGAACAGGAGCTGGTGAAAGTAACAACCTGGGACTATGAATTGTGAGTATAGTAAGGAACATGAGTCTTCACTTCCACAAAATGTATTTTTTAGTTTTGCCATCACAACTTATTGAATTGGAAATGGAAATGTTTTGTATTTGGCAATGAAGTAGGCTCGGCTCTTTTTAGAAGGGGGGGGGTCTGAATATGGAGATCATGTCACTAAATCATTTACTGCAATGATAACATATATTAATCTGACTAACCCAAGACATTGGGTTGTATTGAACATGAAAGCTCCCTTACACTGAAAATAATCTTTAGCATTTATTTAAATTACTCTGTATGTAGGCAGTTGAAATTAATTGTTATGGCAGGACTATACCCCCAACCATGGATCTAGTTCCCCCTAGGATGCATAGTGCAGAGGACACTGACTCAACATATATATAACAAACAAGAAAAAGTTGTGCTCACCACTAATTTTTAAAACCATTAGGCGGGGGTGCAATGAGGTTGTGACCACAAAATACATATAGACAAATGCAAGAGGTTCTCTGCAACTTACTAGCTGCTTTTCAAAGTAAAACTCCCAATCTTGGTTGCTTTAAGTTGTAGCTTGGAGCAACCAAGATTCGAACGATTTTATGCATTCGATCGAATTATTATTATTTAATAAAAATAAACAGGAAAAATCCTATGGGAGCTTCGCATAGGGATATATAACAAATTGTTATATTGAATTTTTTTAAAGGACTAGTACTTCGACAATCAAATTCGAATTTTTGAATAGAATTTTGGGCTATTCAATAGTCGAATAAGCCCAAAATAAATTCGAATTTTCACTTCGAATCAATTCAAACCTTAGTAAAATAAAGTTTCCAGTAAAGCTGGATATATCAGGCAAGGACCCTGGGTACCACTAAATAGGCAGACTGTCTAGTTTGGTTACTCACATGTGATTGTTAGCCACCTTATCTAATGGACAGCCCATTATCTATCAGCTTATGATTGTATACATTCTTTGATAACAATCTGCTGTTTATTACAAGTTTGATTAAAGCCCTGAAACACATGGGCAAATAGTTCCTAGGTATAAAGTGGGTGTCGCTGTATACTTGTGTGGTTGGTTTCTATGGATAGTGATTTTTTTTTGGTCCTTTTTATGATACTGACAGTTCTGGAAATGTACAAACTTCTATACTTGTTGGTTACAAAACAAAACAATTGTGTTTTGACTATGAGCTTTATAGTTTCTTCCACATCGTTATTATTGTGAGTAATGGAAAGCTAAATGAATGAGTGTCATTTGCACTGTATTACTCAAAGTATCTGGATTCATCTTGGCCAAAAGTATTCAGACAGTCCATCTTAAATCACTTTCCTCATTTGGCACATGTTCTAAACTGTCTCTCAAGCAACAAGCCCCTTTCAGTGGGAAGATATTTTTGGTGAACATCACAAAGAATTGTAACATCACTGTTATTCATGTAAAGTGTTGACTGGGGTTGTGTAAATCCTTCTGGAGCAAGGCAACACATTCTCTGGAACAATAAACATCACTTTACAACCTGTCAGTCTGATGGCAAGTGCAATTATGATGAATATATTCTATATTTCTGAGTATTTAAAGCCAAATCTAAGGTTTAGTGAAGATTAATGGTCTGAGGCTGTTTGCCATGTACAGTATGTATGTATAACTTTATTTGTAAAGGGCTGTTAAGGAGCTGCAGCGCTGTAAAGGGCTTCGCGGCTCATACTAGGACTTCTAGCTCCAATGACAATACACATTGACACTGCAGTGTAAATGTATTCACAGTTTTGTGTTTCCTACTTGGGGTGACAGTTTGAGGAAGACCCTTTTATTTTTAAGCTCAATAATAGTCAGATGCATAAAGCGAGATCAGAATGGGTTTGTCAAACAAGCGAAACAAGCGGATTCTTGCAAGATTCCAAAACCCAAGCGGTTGGTCCTTGTGCAGGAAATCAAGACACATGGTTGGCCTGCTGATCCATTGTCATTAAGGGTAGGGGCAGACAGGGAGATTCGGGGAGATTGTGTCGCCTGGCGTTTTTAGCAGGCGGCAATCTCCCCGAATTACCTTCTCCCTGTCTGCCGATCGTAAAAGCACAAAGCGCCAACGCCTGTGCAGACGCGGCGCGGCGATTTCCGGAATCGCCCGAAGTTTCCTCACGAGGTATCTTCGGGCGATTCCGGAAATCGCCGTGCCGCGTCTGCACAGGCGCTGGCGCTTTGTGCTTTTACAATAGGCAGACAGGGAGAAGGTAATTCGGGGAGATTGCCGCCTGCTAAAAACGCCAGGCGACAAAATCTCCCCGAATCTCCCTGTCTGTCACTACCCTTAGGCTGCAAACAGATTAGCTAAAACATCATAATTATATTTTACATAAAACAATGTATTTATGATACAGAGATGGTTGCTGCTCTTCTGCGTGCCTTTTCATTGTAATCTTCATATATCATTCTGCTTCCCTTTTTACAGCTTAGCTGATAAGGGAACCAAAATGGTCATACCCAAATGTTGGCATTTAAATAAGCAGAGAACCGTGCTTGAGTTACAGCTTGAGATTGTTATTTGTTAAACCTTCCTTATACATTTTGAAGTTGTGGTTATTATAAAGAAAGAAAATGTTACCTGCCAATTATTTACATTTTCAGGTAATGTGACACTTTGACCCTAATTATGATGGACAAACAAAAAACTCAAATAAAGGAGACAGTGGAAGGCTGTTAAACATGAAGTCATTTGTTTTGTCTGTTGTCGCTGTTATTGCCATGCCTTTATCATCAGCTCAAAAGACTTGGAGTTCTCATGTCGAGGGTTGGAAATTATAGCTGTGTGATCTGTTTGGTTTTTAGATAAATGCAGCCGCCAGCTGTCTAAAGCAATTACGGCTGTGTAGTGAGCACAATTGGGATGTTCAGGCTACATTTCATTTAGCAGATACGTCATTTTTATGTTTTATGGTTACTTATCATTTTGTAGAAACTCATTCTTTGTTTTTTTGGGAATGAACATGGTTTGGTTTTGCTTATATAAATAAAGTCCTGATAATAAGAATAACTGGGACACACTATAGTAACACAGTAACTTGGAAAAAGACATGCCTTTATCATGCTCAACTGTATGCTTAAATAATTCCTACCTTGCATCTATTTGGACCAGGGTAAGGAGCTAAAATTCTTCCGAGGTACTATCAAATACATATGCATTGCTGTAATGGAAGAGCAGAAGTTAAGTGACCCAGAGGAGGAATTTTACTCTAGTGAACTGTGGTAAGCTCTAGTTTTACACTTCTATAAACCCACCCCTTTGATTAACCCCTGGAATTGACATTCTAAAGCTAAGGGAAAGTTGAAGGTTGCTTATGTTCCATCCACTCCTGCTCTTGTACATCTCACTCTGTCCATAGCACCACCTGCATTTGTTAGTGCTGCAGAAACAGGATGCAAAGTGCAAAAATAGCATTAAACCCCAAAACAGGACTTAATGCCTAAAACACATCTTCATACTGGTCTTAATCATATACACGTGTACACTATGTTTTGGGCCTGTTTTTGCATTATGCACCTTCCCTGTTAAATGAGTCCTGAAATGTTTTAGGCAGTCAGTAACACAGGGTTCTGTAGCATCTTGCTACCAGTGGAGCTCTCAAGCTTGTGTGTATCTGAATAATGTGCAAGGAAACACCACCCTGCCCTTCATGAATACAGTGCTGCAGAAAACAAACAGTGCTGTATTCAGAGGTCTCAGATCTTTCTGTTCTATGGGTGCTAAGTGCCAGCTGTTTTCTGCAGATTATACCCTTCCTTTATTCTTTGTAAATGAGACCATTGGATTTTGTAGCTATTAAGTGGTACTTACAAATGTTTTGGAATGCTCATCTTTTCTGTGAGACTATAGTTGCTTGACTATACAAGTGTGTGCAAAAATTTTTTTTTTTTTTTAGGCATTAAGTCCTGTTTTGGGGTTTAATGTAATTTTCTCTTATTTTAATATATTTTACTTATCCACAAAGTTTTAGTTTTAGTTTTAGATCTGGTTACTGGTGATCTTCATCAGCACATTTCTTCATAATATACATAATTTATAGTAATACACAAAGGCAATTATTTGCTAACGTTTCTGTTCATATAGGGTTGCACCTAGCCTGGTGGGGACCGGGCAGGAGGCAGGTCTGTGAACTGGAGGGGGCGAGTCTGTGATGCAGAGGGCTCAGGGCCATGATTGTTGTGTGCTGATGAGTCAATATCATGTTTGTGTTAAACAGTATGGGGCAAATGGGAGCAGCTCAGCCTGGAATATATAAACTAGCAGAGAAAAGAGTGCTGTGTGCCAGTGGCTATAGAGTACTGTAAGCAATAAAACAATGTTTAAAATATGGCAATGAATGAATGATTATTGATAAGTGACAACATTTGTGTTGGGTCAGTAAATTCTATAACCCTAATTTGGTTACTGTCTCTTTAAATAGTTGAATTGGAAAACTTTGTGACCTTTGGGTGCATGCGCAGTAGTACCAACCAGCAAATGCATCCTACTGCACATGTGCCGCAAACGCCGTCGGGCCAGCGAAGAAAACTATGTGGCAGAAGATGGTGCCCGTAAACCATCCAGAAGGGGACCTGCGCTTTGGGGTAATTTACATGTTAGGGGCAATAGCCCGAGTGGGGGGGAGGTCGGTGGGGGGGAGGAGGAGGGAGGGAGAATATGTGTTTTTCAAAAGTTGTGAATAAAAGATATGGAAGAAACGAGAAAACAAAAAGAGATATGCAATAATAAAAAAATGTGACAGGTCCTATCTGTAAGGAGCATGTGTATGGTCAAAAAGATAGACATAAAAGGAATCCCCAAAATAAAGAGGGAGAATACACTGGACATCAATCAATGGATCCAGGTACTATTTTGTTTTTGAACGAATCAATAATTTTTAGGAGGGAAAAATGGAGAGCTTTACTGGGTTCACATCAGTAAGTATGAGGAATATAGGGGGAGGAGCGTTGAAAACAAAAGTCGACTGTTAAGAAAAAAAACAAGTCACATTGTAGTAGATGAGAAGAAATGGTTTTCTGGTGTGTAGATAGAATATCCATTTGTTCTCAAGTTGCAGTCATCTAGAAACTAAGCCCATCATGGCAAACTCTTGCCAATTCATTACAAAACTATGCTATGTTAAGATGTCAGTTTTGACCGTAAATGCAACAGGCAGTCCTTGCCCTTCTGTATTGATGTGCTTCATCCTTTTTTCTGCCTCCTTTCACCCAGTAATGCTTCTGATGTAAAGGAACATTGAAGCTACATCCGAAGCAGGAGGTTCAGCACAGCTGCAACCATTTCACATTGAAGTGCAAGGACGACTGATTCAGATTTGATCCATTGCCTAATTTCAGGTAGCCCATTGCACTTGTGGTTGTAAATTACCCCTTAGCAGTGCAGGAAAGATTGTAAAGAGCTGCAGGTCCCATTCTTTGTTCATCAAAGGGAGGAGCACATCATTGTCTCCCCTTCTGCACCCTGCAAATTAAGGGGAGTACAAAGGCAGCTGGCAATAAGACCAGGGATGCCTTTAAGCCATAGGTGCTGCGCTCTGCATCTAGCATCACATTTCCAATCTAGAGCTAGATGAGCACAGTCAGATTCTGGATGAAAGTGCACTTGACAAAAGCACACGTTTGCTGTTTCACCTGTGTCTGGGGTATCTGTAAACAACCCCTAGAAACTTATAACAAACCAATTAGCAGGTAGCATTAACTGGCCATCTGTTTAAAAAAAAAAACAAAAAAAAAAAAACTGCTATTGGTTACTGCACCTGTGCAAATTTATCACATAAGGGAGATTATGTGTATTTAATATACACATATGAGACGCCGGCAAATTTTCACCAGGGCGAAATTTCACCAGCGTTTCGCGAATCGCGGGAATTCATCCATCACTATTAATGATGCAACAAGCTTGGCAATAACAGTGAACCAGAGGGAAGAGGCAACGCTAGATATACAGTAAAACAAAGAAATAGAAACTAATTAAAGCCACTTCTAGAACATACCACCCAGTTTCTAGCATCTGGCAGTCATTAAACCAGGATGTTGGGGTTATCTGAGCAAATATATTGCAGATACTTTGGGGGTAAATGCATGTCTACATCATGTCTTTATTTCCCCATGCTGTGTTGTTTAATGATGGGGAAAGGATTTGTATTCTGTAAAAATTGAGTTGCTGAAATACTGAACGTGTCTTCATGAAATTGCTGAGATATTGAAGTTATTTTCTTTATATATGCTACATAATACAATACACTATAAAATATAAACTATATAATACCAACTTATTTTTTTTAAATTAACACCTAGCTCATTAGAACTTTTAGTTCTTGACTTTAATTTTTGTGGCTTGGTTATACATTATGAAAAGAAATACTGACACTGGAAATTAAACCTTTTTAATATCATAACATTGTCTTTGCATGCTATTTCTAATATTGCCATAAAATTATTGCCTGATACTTTCACATAATCAAGATAATCCTCCATGTTCTTCTATGAGGAGGCTGTCATATTTGTGCAGCAGTAGTCCGTTAGCATTAGAAACTCTAAGGGCAGAGATTTGGGGAGCTTAGTCGCCAGACAACAAACCTCCTCTTCTTGAGGCAACTTATCTCCCAGAACTGCCTTCCAGCCAGCTATCAGTGAAACGATTGATCGACTATCAATATGACCTATAGGCAACTTTTAAGGATATGTAAAAACTCTCATTTTGTAGGTAATAATGAATAATACATAGTGCTAGTTTTACTTAGGGCTAAAAATTAATATTATGAGGGGTGGGGTGTGTCCTTACAGTCACTGCCAGAAGCACAGTAGAAGGAGGATAGCCAATCACAGCTCCACATTCACACAACCAATGACAGGCTTCAGTTCCCTATCCGGTCAGCCTAGCTTAGTTTTTTTTTATTGCTAGTATTTTTTTAGAAACAGTCTGTATTGCAGGATAGTAAGGAAACTTGGGGCAAATACCAATTTTAATATACCAACTACACACTGTTAGATTATGATTTTGAGGCAAATGACAATCTCAGTACGAGAAAATAGTTTTCTTCCACGTCCCTCCATGTCAGTACGCATGGGTATTGCCCCTCCCAGATCCGGAGG
>CM044432.1:109941185-109952375 GCA_024363595.1 Xenopus borealis
TCAAAACTTTTTTAGCAAAGCACGTATGAGCTACGTGCTTGGCAGGGAAAGGGTTAAACAGCGTGGTTATTGTAGCATGACCAAGTAGATAGAACCCTGAATATCTTCTGGTTTGCTTATTATCAAATAATTTAATCTCATTTGCTCAAATTTAAAGAATAAATACATTACAAATACTGTTTAACTGTTGATTTTCTTTTACTGTTCAACATATTGAACTTAGGGGCATGTTTACTAACATTGGAGATAAATAAATGGAGAGATTTCTGGAGATGTTGTCCCCTAGACACCAATCAGATCTCTGCTTTTGTTTTCTAACTTATAGGTGGCTGTTTAAATGTAATTGCTGATTAATTGGCATGGGCAACATCTCCAGAAATCACTCCAGATATTTATCTTAATATTTAAGATGAAATGTACATTACTAACTTTAAAAATGTTAAGGAGTTTTTCCGTGACTTTGAGTTGAAGAAGGCGGTTTCAGTCAAATTATGGCAAGTAACATTCACATCACAGACAAGGACATCAGACAAGAACATATTAAAGTAATGTTGCAGAAGGCTCCACTGCATGGTATAGCTCAACTTGATGGATCTGCATTGCAGGAAGGTGACCCATTCACCTGCGTGGACCTCAGCACATTAAAAGTTAGGGTAGGATTGCTGTATTTGTTTATTATTTGTTAATATGTCCTGTTATTTTGATGTTTCTCCAAAAATTTACATTTTTGTTTACAAGACCATACAATAAATTCATAGGAAATGCAAGGTCCACAAATGTTTAAATATATACTTATGCATGTATGATGTGCCCATCAGTCATACATTGTCATAGATTGTTTTGCACTAGGGTGCAAATGTGAGCAATAGAACTTGAGGTAACTGCAGCTAAAAGCCTTTTCAATAGGTACCAACATGATGGCTCAGAGACCCTACAAGATTAAATTTCACTTCTAAAATTCAATCGAATTTAACATCTAAAATCTTCAGCTCTGAAACTTTGAGTTAGTCAGCGACTTGAAGGGGGGCCACATGGGACATAACTGTTCAGTGAGTTTGCAATTGATCCTCAGCATTCAGCTCAGATTCAAAAGCAACAGTTATGGCCCTCCCTCAAGTCTCAAAAGCTTACAGGAGGTCCCCCATAGGATACAATAACAATTCGGCAGCTTTAACGTGGCAAATAGTCGAGTTTGACTTTTTAAAGGACCAGTACTTCTAAATTCGAGTTTTTTATGTTCAAATTGAATTTTGGGATATTCGATAGTCGAAGTAGCCCAAAATTACTTATAAATTCAAATTTTAAAAGTTCAAATTTTATTCAAAAATTTACTTAGACTCTTAGTAAATGTTCCCCTATTTGTATATGTGATTCCCATATACATATACTATTTGTATATGTGAACCAATAGGCAGGTAAATTGAGTGCTTTATTTCTGTAACACAGGTCATCTCCAAAGAGCTGTCATTAGCACATACTTAACATCCATCCATCCTTCAATTTCCATGCAAAAAGCTGTTAATACTGTGTTACTCCTTCCTCATCTCTATGCCAAAAATCTGTTATCACCACATAAATAAGGAAACAACAGATTTCAGCATCTGTGTGACTTTACTCTTAAATCCCTAGGAACATCTATATTTTGTAACAACTTGACCATTTAAAAAATTCTAGGTGGTGAAATTGACCTTAAGGTCTGTGTTGATATCATAACACTGGTGGTTTTGGATGCTAAAACAGATAAACAGCAAACAAGCTGCTGCAACAATGGTCCTCGTCTGCTGTTATTGCCAAACCATGATTCTTTTCCTTTATATGATCTCAATATCACAATTCTTCCTGTGGAGAAACAACCTCCATCAATTATCATTGGTAAGATTATGGCATGCATTGTATTCCTAACAGTTATCTCTTTATAAGCTATTCTATATATATAAATCAAGACACAATCTAAATGTGAAATGTTTGTAGTAGATGAGGGAAAATCTGCTGCCCTCAGAGTAGATAATTTAAAGTGGACCTGTCACCCAGACACACAATTCTGTATAATAAAAGTCCTTTTCAAATAAAACATGAAATCCAATTTCTATTTTCTATTACAGCATTCATAGCTGTTGTAAGCTCATTTAAAAATATCAGCTGTCGATCAAATATTGCCAGTGACATAGAGGCGGGGCAGACAATGACTTTCACTTTCCATTCAGCACTTCCTAGATGTCACTGCTCTCCACACATTCCCCCATTCTCTACACTGTTTAATTGTGTAGCCAGGACATGGAGATGGAATATTGAGTCCCTCCTTTCTGGTGTACAAACAAGATTCTGAGATGATGCAAGGCTTGCCTTAACAGTGTAAACAAAATGGCTCCTGATTGCTTGTTATTTTTAATTCCCAGACTGAAGGAGACATGAATGAAATAATTTATATAGTGTAAATAAAGTTCATTTTGCTTGACTAATGTGATAAAATAGGATTTTAAATATTTCTTTTGGGTGATAGGTCCTCTTTAAGTGCCACGGACCCTGACAAAGAAAGTAACAAACTGGAATTCATATTGGTATCTCCTCCTCAATATGGTTACAGTTCATTGAAACTGTTCTCCCTTCTCCTGGATTTGAGAAAAGTAACATGGGTATAAGTATTGGTAAGTAAATATTCAAAGCACTGGCTTCAGCAGGCAAAGGGGTAAAGAATGCAACACTGATAAGAGGCATAAACACAGCAAATGAGAGTAGATCATCCTTCAAGCATGGATTTCATTAAGCTGAATTTGCCTTTTTTGTTTTTAGAATAGATGCTATGCATCTGTGATTGCCTTGACATATGGCAATCATTTCTAAGACTTTGCTTCTACAATTAATTTTTGTTATCTTTCCAGAAATGCTCCCACCTTCTCAAAACACATTTGCATTATGCAAATATCTGTCAAAACTGAAGTATTGGAGGCTACATTTTTTATTTTATGGGAGGTCTGATAAGAAGAGCAAAAGATATACAGAGCAGATGGAATGGAAAAAGAAAGACAGAATAGCTTGAAGTCTATTTGTTTGGAACCAAAACTAGAGTGAGATAAGGTGATTTGCCCGGGGGAGTCGCATACACTTGGTCATCTTTTCTCATTTATATGCAGCGAAGGCCTTTAATCTATGTATGCTCAGGTTGTTGTACTTCCAGAAACAAAAGGTTGTGTATTTTGTTAGCACACTATGCCAGTAATGTTGGTATAGATACAATGAAGTAAATGCCCTTTTTTTAGAGAATCTGGTATTTCAATGCATAAAGCCTTTAGAAATAAATGAATTTATCTGTGAATAAATATTTTTTTTTTATATTCTTTTGCCTAGCTGCATTTCTACTCAAGAATATTAGATCTCTAAACATCAATTATGTTCAGTCTTGCCATCAAAGGATTGAACCAACTGCTGATCAGTTTACACTCTATTAGGGGAATGTAATATACGTCGGTAACGCAAAAAACCAAAAATGTGAAAAATTAAGCCTTTGTGCATACAAATTTTGCTTTGTGTGAATGCAATATTCCTTTTGCGAACCTGGAAATAGTGATGGGCGAATAAATTCGCGAAATGGCAGCGAAAATTAGCCTGGTGAAAATTCGGGAAAAAACGAGACGCGGCGAAAACGATAGTGTCCCTCCAAAGATGCCCCAGTAGCTCCCATCTTCTTTTTGTTCATTAACAAATGTACATTAGACTGCATATACTGTATATAATATAGTGTCACAATATAAGGCTGATTAGTTAATAATTAAATTTATTGGTAGAGGGAAGCTCAGAAACCAGCACAATTACCATGAGAATTTAATAATCAGCCCTGTAGCATCAGCTTCTGCTTGATGATGATCGCTAAGCTTAGCTTCTCAACAGCTGCTCGCAGGCACTCCAAAGATGCACCAGTAGCTCCCCATCTTCTTTTCTGATGATTCATTACTGAGCTTAGGGACAAATGTACATTAGACTGCATATACTGTATATAATATAAATGTCACAATATAAGGCTGATGGAAGCTAGATGGAAGCTCAGAAACCAGCCCAATTAGCATGAGAATTTAATAATCTGCCCTGTAGCATCAGCTTCTGCTTGATGATGATTCCTAAGCTTAGCTTCTCAACAGCTGATCGCAGGCACTCAAAACAAAAAAATTAAATTTGATATCCATCTATTTCTATATCTATCTGATATAAGATGATGACCTTATATAAACAATAATTAATAAATAACAGAAAACTTTCTCATTGTGTTTTTCTTTCTTCTGTATAGGAGATATTGCACTATTTGTGAAAATGCTTAATATGCCTAAGGGAGAGAGAGAGTCATCATAACCCCAAATGTCCTACTTGCTACTGATGAGACTGATAGACCAGAAGAGCTGATGTATATGTTATCCACACCACCCCAATATGGGCAGATTGAATATGTCAAGCATCCTGGTATTCCTTTAACAAGTTTTAGGATGTATGTGTCTGCTCGGATCTGCTATGGCCACAATATCAATTCCGCAGCTGCTACTGATGTGTTTAGGTATGTGACTGATGCTTCTTTTACCTGATCTTATTGGAAAGGGATCCCAGTGGTGTATATACATTGAAGCATTTCATTATTTATCCTACTTGTTTATGACACATGTATATTAGGTTTATCCCATTAACTGTCATTTTTTAAAAAATTGTTTTATTTGGAAAATTCTTTGTTCATGGAATTGCATATGGATGGGTTACGTTAATCCAACTAATAGGAAACGGATAAGACTGTTCCTGTCAAAATCACGTAAATGTAATGGCAAATGAAAGAAACCACTTAAATCAATGGAAGCTTTAAATGAAGTTGATTGATTAACTGATTGTCCATTCGCATAGGTATAAGTCAGTCCAAGTCCTAAACTAGGGGTAGGCAGAAGATGCAAGGCCAAGGTGCAATGAAGTGGGGGCTCAAAGCACGTACCTCTTCTTTCACCTACCCCTGGTCCAGACCCTTTCTCTCCCACCAGCACTCTCCAGCCTCTGTACTCTCTCTCCTGTGTGTGCTCTCTCCCCCTCCACAAATGGAAATATCAGGCTTGCATTCCGTCCTGGCAAGGGCAAAGTGGCCGGCCGTATTGCCTTGGACATCTGGCTGGCTTGGCCCAGGCCTGATTCAGTCCATCAGAGAAGGACATATGGTGTGCAGACACCAATATGAATGCAAGGAGCTGGAATATGGGACATCTTTTAAATGTAGCTTATTTAGAAACCTCTTATTGGCTGCTCAGCTTGTGGGTTCATTACCTGTGTCTATCCCTGCACAAAGCAACCCCCTCCTTGGCTAACAGCTGCACTTTCATACATACAAACAAGCCAGTGAAACATGACCAATTGCAATAGCAGCCGGTCCCTCTAGAGGAAGCCCAACTAAAATGAATATTTATTGTACAAATCTTCTGCCGTTCTGGAGCTCTGTCTAACCATGATCTCACACACACAGGCTTAAAATTGATTGTTATTATTATTATTATTATTATTATTAATAATAATAATAATAAAAGTCAGAATAAAAAAGTACTCCAACTCAGACCTGCCGAGTTCATATACAAGTCAATGGCAGAAGTCCCGAAGATATCCTGATCTACGTTGGGTTTCGTGCAAATATGCAGTGCAACAATCTGAAGATTTTGTGGTTTTCGGGCAAAAATACTAAACAAATGTGAGGTTTTTGTACGATTCTTTTTTTTTTTTTATGATTTCATTGCGTTTTTCCTGCACATGAAAGTTACGGAAAAATTATTGATAATGGGAAAAAAATCCTTTCAAATTTGGTTGGACTATTTAACCAAAAATTATCAGAAATTTTTGGATATATAATCCCCCCAAGTAAATATGTGACCAGAATTTAGATTAGATTGAATTTCATCAGTGACAATTATTGCCTTCAGTTACAGCAGTAATGCACTATTTATGATTGGTTTAATGAAATGAATTGTGATACTGAAAGTTATCTCTTCTATTGGCCAACAAATAAAGTAATGGCATATTTATGGCAGCAATAAAATCTAACAGGAGAGCAATATTGAGCATAGAGGTCTAGTGTCAATTGTCCTTTAAATAATTAATAAGCAGAAATTGGACACTTAAATTCTGAGTACTAATGAGTGACTCCAGTAGTCCTTACAGCTGCTAGTGATACCAGCGCACCTGGTGTTGCAGAGTTATCTCAGAGGGGATTGTCACGGGTCCAATTTAGGATTATAAAATCCTAGGCCCTTCTAAAATGAAAATATAATTTAGAACCTGTAAGACAAAGGCTTGACCATTTAAAAATTATTTTAATTAACATTCGTTGCTATAAAAAGCTGGCAAAAGACCATTGCCGTTAACCTGGTGTTCCTCCCTTGACTGCATTCAGGCACTCCAGAAGAGCCAGGACGACATTAATGTGTCTGAATGAGCATTTTTTTGTTCCACTACTGCATTTTGTCAGAAATATGACTGTGTATTGTCTGATGCCTCTAGCTTGGAAGAATAATGTGGCACTTCTTATTTGGACAGATGACACCAAGTGATTAGCAACCCCTGACATCAGGTGGCGGCAGAAGTGTGCCAAGTACAGACGCAAATGTCCTCCATTTTGACACGCTGGCTTGATTCTCCATTGAATTGGCACTATTTACTGCTCCTGCAATTTTTCTCTTTTTATCTTTTCAAATTCCATGACAGATGGCAGCTTCTGTAGCCAGTTCCATCACCATGGAGCTGCAGGCAGCACAGAGGATCTGTAATGTTCAATTGAAGATGAGGCTCCTGCTGAGCACCAAGGACTTTCTCTCAACGTTTTAACCGTTCGTTTCAGAGCATCCCATTTTCCCATTTGTTTAGAAACAGTTGTGATGTTGGTTGCTTACAGCTGGAGTATCAATGCATATTGTCTACTTCTCTGAGAAATTCAAGTGTAGATCCTTCTATAGTGCTGTGCAATAGTGCCTAGAACTGGCATGATGATTAATTATATTTACAATCATTTTAAGCCGCATATAGTACAGTTTCCCTGGGTACCATTCTGGCCTTGTGTGGCACCACATAAATAGATTATGTTTTTTGTTATCTGTTTATTTCTCATAAATTATTTAAAAAAAAATTTTTAATCTCAAACAAAAATACAAACAAGATTTTACAAAATAAAATTGGACTTTTCAATGGCAATTCCTAGACCAATGTCTCAACATAGAGTTTAGACTATACAACATTTTAATCTTTTAGGAGCAGATTTAGCAACATTCCCATGTTAGTGGGGTTAGAGGACTACAAATAAACTCATATTATCATTTTCATAAATGTCATGAAATGTATTAAAAGATCTAAATTTAAAAATCCCAAACAAAAAAAGAGCTGAATGACCCAAAACAAATATGAATACCTCTAAAACCTCCAAAATATTTTAAATGTTTTTTAGACAATACCTATTGAAAAAAAATCTAAAAACCTCTAAAAGTCAAAATTGATTATAAAATGTTCAATAGGATCAGTGCAGCTTCCATTGACTTTTATTGGACCTCGACAACTTTTACTTGGCAAATCTTTGTATTTGAGTTTTTTGTGTTTTTTTTACACTTAATACTGTTTTTTGAGTTTTAGAGAAATAGAACAAAAACACAAATGTATAGAGATTTGTGAAAAAATAGACATTTGAACACTAGTAAATAGACCCCTATTATTATTGGAAACCAACACCCAATTAGGCAAAACAGTGTTTCATTCTTTAAATGTTATATTTGGAACCAACAGTCAATTAGGCAAACAAAGCAAAATATCTTTCTGGATTGAAATTTCATCAAATTGCAAAAGCTCCAATCTTGCTAATACAATCAATACCCAACTTAATGACATTATTATGATTATGAAAAACAGATTATGCTGATTGGAGCAACATTGCAGAGGATTTATAGCAAAGCAAGATCCTATGTACAGTTATTCTGAAATTAAAAATCCAATGGGATAACTGGTAAAACATCCTCAAGGAAAAAACACAGCAAGTACAGTTGATTTGACTAATTTCTACAGATATACCATGGCATGGATGAATGAGAATCTTCATACTGTATATTGCAAATACTTTACCTTAGATAAAATGTTTATAGCTAATATGCAGTTTCATAAATTACCACATACAATTAATATTATTCCCAAAACATTTGTAATATTTATATTTCAAAATCTTGTTATAGTGGTGAGGGCAAAATTATTAAAACTTTCCAAAGCTTATAATGATCCTAAAATAGTACTGATCATTTGGCAAAGCACAGGCAGTAGATTACTCAAAAAGAAGCCTTCTTTCTTTTGTGTAGATGGGGAAACAAAAACCAATGCTGAAGGCTCTCTTGCCTCTTTTTGCCAGATTGTTTGTCAGTAATGGGCTGAAGAGAAAGCATGGGATCATGAACATTGCATTGGAAACTGAAGATTAAACTCCTCCAACACTGTCCAGGAACGTTGGTCTAAGACAGGGTCGATGGAGTGGATTTCTCCAGCCACCCTACAGGCACTGCCAGGGCTGCCATTAGAAATCACGGGGCCCCGTATAACAAAATTGTTTGATCCCGCCCACTACACATCACAGTTAGAAGACCACACAGACATCAGCAATAAAAAAGTAACCCCCCCACACACAAGTTATAAAAAGCTATTCATAGTCAGGGCCCCCTTATAAGTAAAAAAAAAAAATTGGTGCCAGGGCTCCCCTTACAAGTTAAAAAAAATTAGGGCATCAAAAATTTTTTTTTTTAAAAAACATTGGTGGCAGGGGCCTATAGAATATTAAACTAATACATTGGTGGCCAAGGGATTAAAAAAAAACACACACAAATTTGCTTCATGACTTCATGCTTCTTTTCGTGACTATGGGTCTTTTCACTGCTTCAGGACTTCAATCTTGGCTTTTTTCATGACTTTGGTTCTTTTTGCCAAGTCGTGACTTCGGGTGTTTTCGGCACTTTGGGACTTAGTCTGAGTTTGGCATTTTGGCCGCACATTGTCTTCGGCGCTGTCTTTGTTTTGACATTGTTTTGGCCGCACATTGTCTTTGTTTGACATTGTTTTGGCCGCACATTGTCTTCGGCGCTGTCTTTCTAAACTGCAGCACTGCTGGGCCCCCCTTCAGGCCCGGGCCCGGGACACCTGTCCCCCCCTGATGGTGGCCCTGGGCACCTGACACACCATCTCAGAACATTATTTTTAAGTTGGATCTCCCTCAATATTGAAAACTATACCTCAGAGGCTTTCCACTGCAGCAAGACCACTTCACCCAAAGAGATATTGACAACCTACTGACATTGCCTACAAGCATGAGGGACAGGATGCTCAAAAAAACAGGTTCATGTTTACTGTCGAAGACAAAGCAAATCAAGGATTTATCATTAATGGAAAGATTCAGATGGACCCAGTTCCATTCACAATAAAGGGAAGTATAAGTGTAGTATTTCTAGGTTAGTCTGTCATTGTCTAAATGAATTAATGAGATATGCGGATAAGCTTAGTCCATGGTTTTTAAACTAGGAAAATTATGATGCAATACTTACTCCCATGTGACACAAGCACATGTTCCCAAAGAAAAACAATAGACCACTGACTGTGATTCCATGAGATACTCTAGCCTTGTATTAATGTAAGAAGAATGCAATGATTGGTATGCGTGGCGCAACATTACAGTTATCCACAATTCAACAGAAGGAGGCCTGTAACCAGATAGGCAGGTGGGATAACAATCAATTTAATGAAGGCTCAGCCTTATGCTTCCCATGCTTAAAATCAGTATTACAGTGCTTTTATTTTTATAAATGTTTTTACATTTACAGAAACTTGACATTATGCCTGTTCCCTGGCACCCTAGCATTATAGGGAAATTTGTGGGAGTTAATGTAATCAACCCCTAACAAGGACTCTCTGAGATTGTTATATTGGTAGGACTCAATGCACCTCAACTATATTTTTACCATTTATTTAAAAATATGTTGTTATAAATATTTGAGGGAGTACAAAACAGCCATTTTATTCTTCACATACGCTCAGCTCCACTTCTCTCTGCTGCTCTGAAATAATGCCAAATGTCAATAGACAATGGGATTTCCTGGGTGTGTAAATAAATAAATATATGTATATTTATTATGGAAATGCCTGGGTCTTCCTATAAAAAGACTTTATTGATTCATGCCAATATCTATCTATCTATATACACTCAGGAATACTATCACAGAAACACGTTGCTCTATTGACACTCCCATAATTCTTTGATAAGACATCCTTTACATTTTTGCATAAAGGGACTAAACATCACAGCAAGTTCAGAACAACCAAGATATTCACTAGTGGATTGGGTGAATATGAACCTTCAACCATTGTAAGGCAATACAAACGTTAAGGCAGCTCAGCACAGCCTGCCATAACCATTATTGAGTTTTAAAAAGGACACTGTTATCTGAATGTGACAAAATGTGCCTATTTTTGCCCTAAAACAAGGTGTGATTATATATATATATATATTTAGATACCTGTACATGTGTTAAAAATTATATTACATGATTTTTAAAAGGAGTAATGATATGATGGCAGTATCCTTTTATGAAGAAGTATTTTATTTATGGATTGGAGCAAATTGCACAGTATTTATATATATTTATAACACAAGCTGGCATTGTATCAAATAATATATAACATGTTTGGCTAAGTGTGTTATGTCACACATCTTAACTAATTTACAATTCAAAAAGGTATGATTCATAAAATGTGGTTAAAAAACTGATGCATAAATGGCTACCATCTGGTATTTACTTTCTTTTAAAAAAGTTATAGGACACCAGTTTTGTGAAGCAGATAAGATTCTGTGAAAGCAAAAGCCTACAAACGAAATGTACATTTTCTTTTAAACCATGGGGAAGCACAACTGGAAAGTAATGGGGATCCAAACCCAAGAAATGAATTAAATCAGATGTATTCAGGGTGCTTCTCTGAGCCCTTTTGCAATGTTTTTTTTTTTGGTTTAGATCTCCTTTAAGTAATGACCATTTATGTGTCACAAATGGTCATTACTTAAAGTAATGTGAGGCCACATATGGAGACTACAGTGATCTGTCACATACTAAAAACATGACTTATCATTTTTAACATTTATTTATATAGCAACATATTTCACAGCAATGTAAATTAAAT
>CM044432.1:109965901-110013661 GCA_024363595.1 Xenopus borealis
TCTACTGGAGCAGCACTATTAACTGATGCGTTTTGAAAAAAACATGTTTTCCCATGAGAGGACTCCTTTAAATAAACCCAAAAGGCTGGTTTTGCTTCCAATAAGGATTCATTATATCTTAGTTGGGATCAAGTACAAAGTACTGTTTTGTTATTACAGGGAAAAAAGGAAATTATGTTTTAAAATTTGTATTATTTGATTACAACGGAGTTTATGGGAGATGGCCTTTCCGTAATTTGTAATTCTGGATAACGGGTTTCCAGATAAGGGATTCTATACCTATGGAAGGTACTGTTTGATTACAAAGAGAAAAATGGCAAAATGGCAGATATCAAAATGGAGTCATAGGAGATGGCCTTCGTGTAATTCAGAGCTTTCTGGACAATGAGTTTCTGTATAAAGTATTCCATACCGATACAATCCTTGCACCACTGCAGTGCATTGCTCAGCATCTTAAACCCATTTGTGATAGTGAAATGTGTATTTTTGTGCAATTGAGGTTTAGTTAGTTTAAAATCCTAGTGTGAGGTCAGGTTATTATTATAAATCTGATACAGAAGGAAGAAAGAAAGATAAATAACAACCCCCACTAGGATATTTAAATTAAAACAAGTATCATTTATAAGTTACAACTTTATTAATAAAAGGACTAACTGTCTATATAAAAAGGTTAAAATGACTAAGGTTCCTGTGTTTCGAGGCGCGGTTACTGTGGTGTAGAAAAAATTTGTCTAAAGTGCTGGTGCTCTCAAGTGAATCGAAGACAATTTTATGCTGTGCTTAATTAGTCAAGATCTTATGATATAATTTATCTAAAAAACTCAATTCATTAATCCATCAGTACATGATTATAAGGTCGATTTCTCAATTAATCAAAATTCATTAGAGGTAGTTCATTAATTAAATGGTGATGTGAATAGAATTAATTGTTCTTAAAAGTAGAGTAATAAATTAGTTAAAAAACGTTTAAATATCCAGTGCACAATTCATGAAATAAATAGTTTTGGAAATATGAAAATAGAAGAGGAGAGGTGGAGAAGTCCCGATTGGGACCCCACACGGGGAGAAAGGCAGAATACCAGGGACTGCGGTCTCGTAAATTTAACTGCACTTTTCGTTTAAGAGCTATCTAAAGAACCGCAAACCCCTGGTATCTTGGAGTGAGAGAGGTGAAAGAATGAATTGTAACCGCTGGTTCCACAGGATTGGTCTCAGTCGCTAGGTTTCTATTGCGAAATAATCTTTGTTAAAATAAGGAACGAATCTTTAGTCCGCCGACGCGCGTTTCGCATATGCTTTTTCAAGGCAGAGGGGCATAGTGAAATGTGTGAAATGTTTTCAGTTCCCATGCAGAAATTACAACTCCCCTGCACAATACTGCCAATGAATATTTGTTTTGATACAAATACCCCTGTGAGGCAGAGTATTTCTCATATTTCATTTACTAGGCATTTTTAATTGCATTGAGGCTAAATGATGTCATATTTGGTGAATTAACATAAGCAAGATTCATCATTTCAAAATGCAAAAGACTGGAATGTGTTGCTATCAGTTCATGCTCCAGTTACACATGCCTGAGTGTATAACCAATAAAATAAAACCCAAACTTTAAATAATTTCAAGGCACACTCAAATACATGCAGTGTGCCTTGAAATTATTTAAAGTTTGGGTTTTATTTTATTTTCTGCAGCTTAGAGCTGAAATGGAGTGGCATTGAATTGCTGTAAAGGCATGTATGAGGTGTGTGAAAGCAAAGCAGTTGTACCTATGAAGATGACAAGAAGAGGTTACCACCTGCGTTTGTTTCACTCAAGGTAGCAACCCCAAGAATTGAATTGTATATGAAACAAGTAGATTTATTAGAAGTTTAACTTAGTGCTGTGTCAGCTTTTTACTGAGGTAGTCCTGCATTTATCTTTTGTAGTAAAGTATAAAGTATATATTTTGGCTGTAGCTATCATTATAAGTAAAATTAACTTTTCCTAAATTAAACGTATTTACAGGGACACTGAAAAAAAAAAATCTGTTTTCAGTTAATTATGTTCTCTAACCTGCTCATTGACTGATACATCATTAGTTTATACGCAGATAATTACTCTATGTGAAAGACAGGTCAGCCTCCACCTAGTCAGAATTACAAGACCAGGGCTTCAAGTACAGATCGAAAAGCTCATTTACAACCACCATCATAAATGCAGCACACTAAAATTGTGATTGTATCGACCCCATTCAAAAGTGGTAAAATGCACCCCTTACATTTCCATGTACTTGTGGGAATGACAATGTACCTACTTTGATGAGTAAAGCATAAGCTCAGTGGCGTGCAGAGGGTGCATTTGCACCAGGGCTCCCACCCCCTTGGGGCCCATCGGAGCTACGATAATGGTTATGGCAGGCGGTTATCTAGGGGGGAATTTTACAGTGCACATGCTATCAACACTCCAGCATGGGATTTGTAGAAGTAAGGGCCCAATAGGGGGGCCTCAGGTGCCCATCCTGTACCGGGACCCACCAGGGAGTAGTTATGGCACTGCATAAGCTCATGCATTGACACATAGGAATCCTCCAATATCCAATCATTCGATCTATTCGATATGTGTATTTTCGTAAATCGGCCCCTATAGCTATGGATAACTTAGGCAAATAGATCTTGTGTTTTGCATACACTGCAAGTATCACACTTAGAATTTTTTTTGTTATTGCTGGTACTTCCCAGGACTTTCCATGAAGTAATGTCATTTTTCCTCCATTAAAATTTAGTTTGTGCAATACCTGAACGACTTTAACTGCAAGCTAGTCTTTTGTGCTTGCTCACTGTAGTCAGACTCCATACTTTTTTTATTTTAATTTACTCTTGCTTTTTACTTGTGCACAGCTTGCTATTTGGATAAAGCCCAATACACTGGGGGGGGGGGGGGGGGGCATGTTAATGTACAGTTTAAAAAGGCAACATAGAGCAGCTAACATTGCTATGCATAACCTGCAGAATTTCTGCACCCACAAAGGTGACATTTTGTAAAAAAAAAAAAAAAAAACTTCACCGATAAAATGCTATGATTCCTTTTTGAGAACATAATATATTTATTTTTAAGCCTGAAAAATCGAGTTGAAACCGTTGTTTGCTAAACAGCAGGCGGTTAATGTACGGTAACAAAGCATTATCTTACTTACATTATACTTAATTAATTAGTAGTAAAACATAGCTATTAGCAGACAGAATTTGGCAGGTTTTTCTATTTCCCAGACCTTGTAAATAGTGAGCCCTTGCATACAGCTGCCAAAGGAATGACTTTGTGCTCACTTCAGAAGGAAAAATAATCATTATGGCTAGAATATAGACAAACCATTCTACAGAGGAGACAAAAACAATATCATCTTTATGAGTGTTGTCAACAGTGGATGTGATAACAAGCAAAAGAATTTGAAATAACACTAAACACAAAAACCCCAAAACATATGACTTAGTTAATGGATATAAACTTGATTTAAATATTATGTTTTGTAATTTTCTATTTTTCACTGGAAAGGGTGAAATAAATTGTGTGCTGTGCTGTAATCTGTAATGTTTTTGCCCTCCCAGGAACTGACATACAAATGTCCATAAGGATTCTGCAAATATCCTTGGAAGGTTGCCATTAATGGCTAGCCCCCCTACTTGCTTTATCAAATTTGTGAATCTGAAGTACAGACCTATGGCCCGATTGAGCTTGTTGTGTTTTGTAGATTTTTGGGAAAATACAATTAGCCATATTCCCAATCAAAGGTCTCTGCTGGTATTAAGGTGCTAATGATGCCAGTATGGCTGACATTTCAGGAATAACTTGTGGCTGGTCTTGTCCCAATCTCACTTGTGTCTGTGTTATTGATAAAAATATGGGAAATATAAAGGAATATGTGCCATCATAGTTGCTGTCTGCAGAACTAGGGAAATGACATTTTAATTACTCTAGACCTCGCCCATCTAAACATAATTACAACCAAAGACATGGCTTTTATATACTTATACCATATACTGAGGGTCAGATTATGGGTCTGATAAAGAAAATTAATTTAATTTTCAGATTGTGATCTGCTCTAAGGGCAGAATTATCACAATGGGGCAAATTCACTAAAGCGTGAAGCGTCTAACGCTAGCACTAATTCGTCAGTGTGACGTCATTTTGCAACTTTGCAAATTCACTAACACCGACTCTGGCGAATTTTCGCTAGCGAAGTAGATAGACTTGTGCAACTTCGCACCCTTACGCCAGGCGAAGTTGCGTACTGACGAAGATTCGTAAATTCGCAAATTCACTGAGATAAGCATTTTCCTCTACGTTAGCTCTTACGTTAGACGTTACTTCGCCTGTTCAATACATTATATAGGAGGTTGAAAAAAAAAAAGTCCCAAAAAAACGCTGGCATATTTTAGCATAGGAGGGTGATAGTCTGAAAAAGATCTATATTTTTTGGGGGGTTACCCTCCTTCCCCCCTACATTTCCTAACAACTATACAGGGGGCACATGTAGGGCAATAGGACAACTTTATTTAATTTTTTAAAGGTTTCCTGGGCTTGTGTAGTGGAATGTAGTGGCTGTAACATATACTTCTATTATAACTTAAAGTTCCCGCAGTATGCAAATTAGGCTTCGCTAGTGTAACAGCGCTCTGCCTAGCAACTACGCTACCGTTCGCCGACCTGAGCGTAAATTCGCACTTTAGTGAATTTGCGTAGCACTGGTGAAAATTCGCCTGGCGAAGTGCAGCGAACGCTAGCGAATTTGCGCATCTTAGTGAATTTGCCCCACTGTGAAATAAAGGGTAGAATTCCACAAGTGTTTTTCGTGGATCGGTGCCTGGCGACAAAATGCATGCAATAAGTTAGATGAGACGCAGGCGTCAAAATTCTAATTGGACTGAATGAAAAGTCGCAGCCTCGCAGGTAAGATCTACATTACATCAGACACAACTGTAGCATGTGGACGCAGTAAGCAACATCTTCATCTCAACTTAACTCAAGGAAGAAACTGGATAAATTACATTTGCACTAATTAAAACTGAATTTGTTGACATTAAATAGACATGCTTCCTGCTCTGATTATTGCCTGTTTTGTGACAATTAATTTTTTGCCCATTTTCTAGTCCTTAATTCCACTACCCAAGTCATGTCTCCTCGTTTCTATTTAATTTAATGTGAGTGAATTAAAGGGGAAGGGGGCAGTGGTGATGTCTTTATGGCAGCTGCCAGGAAATGACATCATAATACCATAGAAGTCATTTACGAAGACCCTGGACAGAAACAAAAGAGCACATTCCTTAATGATTATGCATAGAGCATTTCTGCAGGCCAGTCCTGTCTTTACTACATGCCATAGGGCCTAACTAATACATCACAATATTCTTTTGATTTGGAGGGGCCCAGCATGCACTTGCAGTCCCTCAACTACCACTGTATCACAGTACAATATTCGTTTGATTTGGACCTGCAGGAATTTGTGCACGAGTGCCAAATAACATTGAGGATTGCACCCTTGTTTTAACACTGTTTACTGGAGTCTTTAGCAGTAGAGTGAAGAAAACAGGAAATAAGCTACTGTGTTTAGAGACACCTAGGCTACTCCATGAAGAAATTAACATGCTGCTTTTGTTATCATAATAAGAATAAGGGTTTTACAGTTAAATATGTTTTGATGAAATGAAGCATAAAATACACATCACTTAAAAAAATTCCTGTTGCTTACAGTATATATGAATAAACACACAAATAAAAGGTTATTATAAACATACAGTATACATACATACATACATTGAATTTTAAGCATACTGCACATAGCACTATATTAGCTTCCACTACCTTTCCACATTACTGACCCTGACATTCAACTCACAGCCCGCAATCTGAACTTATCTCCAAGTACTCACCCACTGCTTAGTGTGTTAATCTAACTATCTACTACTCAATACTTTGCTCATCACCTCTTCACATAAATGCATTTATGGCTTCACTGGAACTGCAGACCTTCTGGAATTCCATTTCATGCTCTCCCAATCTCTCTGCCTTTAAGCGGTCTCTTTTTTTAGAGAAATGTATGTGTTTAACATATATTCACACTTCTATATGCTTAGCGGCAGAATACTCTGGAACTTTGTAAATGATTTATACATGACCTTGCTTTAAGAATGGCACTGGAGCCAGTTTGACAAAATTGATTGACTTTGTGCTCAGCAGAAATGCCATCAAGTCTCACACCTGTACTTTAAAACACTTATCTCTCAAATAATATGCTCTGGGGGAGATGAAGACCTTGTTATTACCCTGACAATTTTCTACAATGTAACAACAGACGTTCATAACATGAAAACTGTATATGACATAGCCCTACTTGGAAGGAATTCATTCATCAATTAATAACAATTGCAGTGCCAGTGCTTTGTGTGATGTAAAAGACATGTACAAAGCATTCTGTTACTACGCATTCAGGAAAGAACAAATATCGTTAAGAAACATCAAATAACGAGCCTGCAGCATGGATCATAGATCAGCAACCTTGTGCGAAATGTTTAATCGTATAGGAGGTGCTTTGTCAAACATTGTCTGAGAGAGGCCAGTCTTACATCAGCTTGAATTAACTATGTTCCAATATGACGTTTGGGGAGCTAGAGAGTATTTTAATCTCTGCCATCATTAAAAAAATGAGCATAGTCATATAATAGCCATGAACATTTATAATAGTGTTTCAAGGTTATGATTAAGCTTGGCTTAAAAGAATATTATAACTCAAATAATAAAAATAACTAATATAACTAGTCTATGTTGCTCTTGTATTAAAATGAATACCCCAACCAGTAGTGATCCCCAACCAGTAGCTCGCGAGCAACATGTTGCTCTCCAACCCCTTGGATGTTGCTCCCAGTGGCCTCAAAGCAGGTGATTATTTTTGAATTACTGGCTTAGAGGCAAGTTTTAGTTGCATAAAAAACAGATGTCCTGCCTAACATTCTCTTCTGTAGGCTGCCAGTCCATATAGGGGTTACCAAAAAGCCATTCAGAGCTTTTATTTGACATCCACATGGACTTTTTCATGCTTGTGTTGTTCTCCAACTCCTTTTTTAAATTTAAATGTGGCTCACGAGCAAAAAAGGTTGGGGACCCCTGCCTTACATACATGCTATCTTTCAGCATTTCAAGACCAGCACATCTTTTTTTTATTTCTAGCAATGTGCACAGATTTGCCCCTGACAGATGCTCTATCAGTACAGCATCACATGGGCACTGACGAAAATCAGTGGTGGATCATTCTGGATCACGAGACTGAAGAAGCAGATGCTGTTGTTTTATTGTACAGGCATAATACTAGGAATAGGAATGTCAGGCTTCATGGATTCAAGACTCTAGTAATGGATCTTTGAACTTGACCAGTCCTTATTAGTAGGATAGCATCTGGCTGTGAAATATAACAGTTGCTCAGGCTTATTTTTTACATTAGACATATATATATATATATAAAAACACCCTACCCCCTACCCTACATAGACACCCTCCCTCCTCTCCCCCAGCCTAAGTGTTACCCCAGGCAAATGCCCCTAAGTCTTTACTTACCCCTCAGTGCAAATTCTGCCCAGTGTAGTTCATGGCAGACATCTTCCGGCTCTTTGGTAATCTTCTGAATGAAAGCACTGTATTAGCAAATTCCGTGACCTTCGGCGCATGTGCGATTGCTCCAACTGTGCAAAGATTACTGAAGAGAAAAAGATGGCTGCTGGGCAGAATCTGCACCAAGGGGTGAGTAAAAGCTTAGGGGCATTTGCCCACGGTAGAAGCTAGGCTGGGGGGGAGGAGGAAGGGGAGTCTATGTAGGGTATGGGGATATGGTTTTATTTACTTTAGGATAGAATTCTCCTTTAAGTGCAAAAACACACAAGTTAACAGTAAGTGACTACATATAGAAGCAAGGCAATAAAAATATGGATAAACAAACATATGTAGGCTGGCAGTAAGATCCTCTGAGTTCTTTGCAAGGTATGTAAGGTAGGGGGATAGGGTTTTATTTACTTTAGGGTAAAGTAAGTGACTGCATATACAAGCAGGGCAATAAAAATATGGACATATATAAAGATAGATTCAGTTTTTCTGTTCCCAACATATTTAGGCTGGTAGTAACTTCACAGTCCCCCAGTGTTATTAGGTGGACTTATGTTTCATTTAGAAGAGTGGAAAGGACAACCACCATGAAACTTAATGCAACGAGTTAGTATATCTAGGAGAAGTAAATCTAGAGCAACTGGACTTGCGGAGTAATAATTGAAGACATTTCACTATCAAAATAGCTTCTCCAGTTCAACTTACTGGTAAGAGAAGTCCTTGCCATGTAAACCCTTCCAACAATCCAATCACCATAGTGCAATGTAACTATCTACTGTTCTATTCAACAGTTTCAACTGTCACCTTTCTGGATGGTCACATTGCACCAATGTGATTAGATTATTGTAAGGGTTTATATGCCAATTAACCAAGTTCAACCACTGCAGTGCCACTGTGGCTAAAAGTTGTGGGAATGTTGTTGGCCCTAAGGGTTGGAAAGTTTATTTTATATGGGATTAACAAATGAGGGGGATGGACCAGGCTAAAGATTGTACTAGACATTTTGAACCAACATTGTATTGTTAAACTACAGCCCCAATCTTCTTATGCTAGCAAATATTCAAGCTTTAGGGGCAGATTTATCAAAGTGTGAGATTAGAGTACACCACAGAAAAGTTCATGCACGCTCACTCCCGTTGGGTTTTAAAAGTGTATTTATCAAATGGTGAACTCTAACTTGATAAATACACATTAAAAAAAATTCTGTAGTAATGAAGAAAAAGTGAGTTAGATTTCCATGGTGAGCTCAAATAATAAACTTCTGTCCCTCAGTATATGTTACACCTATTAAAATGTTATAGAATTAAGAGAATACAAATGATGATACAACAGAAGACTGTTTTAGAAGCTACACACACCAGCTTTTTGGGGTGTAAGAACACATGTTTTTTTCAAGAATTCAAATATGATTGAGCCTGCAGCAATTTACTGCAACATTGTAGACGGCATACAAGTAGCCTTTTTATGAACACTGAGGGGCAGGGCTTAGGTATTGACTGATACACCTCCTTGAATTTGTGCCATTCACTAGTGCAAGTAGATGCAGGATGCTTAGGGATCTGCTGAAAAGTAAGAGCTTCTATGTTGCTTAGCACAATCTGCACTTTAGTCATGGAAATGCACCTGGATGATTGATATTAGGTACAAAAAAACCTTGACACTAGGCCTAGTGCTGTGTCTGCTAATAGTATAAAGAAGATCCTCTGAGTTCTTTGAAGGTAGACATATTTAACTGGATTTACTAGTGCTGTTGTGGCCTTGGAAATAAACAAACTTTGAGAGAACTTGATCATATAATGAAAGGTTTCCAAGCCTATAACTTTTCAGTTTTTGTACAAAAATTTCAGGTACACCCTGGCAGTTCTGGGTTGGGTGCTGGGGCTTGCTGAAATGACTATTGTTGTTGCCAAGTTGCTCTACCATTCCTGCTGACTCAGTCCCTTCAGAAGGACTATTAGCATTATGGATACAGGAGTTCTGCATGGTTTATGCAGCCAGGGGATTCATTTAATGTGCATGAATGAGTTTTCCTCCTCCTTTCTACCTGGTCTGTGGGTCCATAAACAATCACTCCACTCCCCACTCATTGGGACTCCCTAAATATAGCTCTTATTTCCCAGTATATATTTGGCAATGGCATATACATTTTCATTCACATGTAACCCTATGGTTTTCCTTTACATTAAAGTAGGATTAAACAACATTGTCCAGTGATCTTGTGTTCTGTGATTTGAGAGAACAGCAGGAGGCCAATCAGATTTTTCAGGCACAATAGCATCCATCAGCTCTTCCAGTCTAACATCAGACATGCTAATTAATATATTTCTCTATCACCAGGTTGCTTGAAATAGTAATTAAAAGAGCAATTGAAATGTTTACTTGTTGTAGGAGTGTCAACCAAGACTTGGAATATAGTAATTATACAGGATGGATTAGAAGAAGATGACAAGGTCTTTGAAGTAGTTCTGAGTCCTCCGGTGAATGCTGTTCTTGGCACTAAGACAAGAGCTGTAGTGAAAATTGTGGAACCCAGAGGAGGTATGCTTTTTGATCGCCATCTTAAAGTCTGGAGCATCCTTATCAGAAATAAAACTCTTTCAATAAGTAAATGCCACCTCTGGTGTGTATTGGTGTTATAGAAAAATTGCTACAATGTCCCAGTTTAATTTGCATTTAGTATCACTAAGCTGTCTTATATTAAAGGCTTTGTAGTCCTGTAATTATGTATGTAGGGATTTTTTTACCTAAGAAATTAAGTCTTATCAAGTATGTATGCTGGTTGTAAGATTTATAAAACAGATCGAATAGATACACACAGCATACCATGAAAATAGCCGAAGTAAAAATTGGGAAAAGTAACACTGTTGTCCAATCAAAAACAAGGGAGGATGCAACTGAAAGAGATTTAAAAAATATCCGAACAAACTCTGATTAACAAAAAGAAATGTTATCATCAAAACATTTCCCAACACATTTTAGCCTCACAAAAAGGGTATTTTTTTTATTGAAAGCCAAGAAGAAGTTATTAGGATAAATAAAAATGACAGTGATATTATGTTATTCTTATTTTAGGTGGCTGCAGTTCCTTCAAAGTCAGCAAGATGAAAACAACTGGGACAGGCTTACTAAACTCTACTGTCACACCTTTGCGCAAACCTTGCGCTCTTTTTAGTTTTAAAGACACTACAGATAAGGTCAGGGAAGATGTACAAGAAGAAGTCCAAGCCTTACAACAACCAAGGAAGAGACTAAGGCTCATGGGGAACAGAAAAACAGTAAGAATTCTGCATACCTGAATGTTTTAGAGGTAGGATAAGAAAGGGTATATAAAGCTTGTTTTGGGAATATGTACTGAAAGCCCTCTATTTAACACATTTGCAATTGATATTATTTTGGGAGACATGTTTAAGGATATTATTATATTAATACAATAAACAATCTAAAGTTTGATAGTGTTATAGTAATCCATAGCAAGAAATCTGTTTGAAAACACACATCCATTTGGCTGCCATGGGTTACTCGATGTGTTCAAAACAACACATATTACATTACCCCATTAAAGGTTCAATGCTCCCACTGTCTCATAACGTGCTAAATATTGATTTTAAGGGTTCTAGCATTAAACGGTCCTATGGGTAAAGGAAGTTTTGTTCCCATTTCTTCCTTGCTACTCTTTCCCATTCATGTAGGCTTAGATTTGTGTATGTGTGCTATACATATTTGTTCCTGTTTTAGTTTATTATGCAAGCCTAATAATACAAAGTACAAAAAAAGATTAAAAAAATACAAGCACAATGATACTGACGTACTTCTAAACAAAGATTTCCAGACTAGCATACCACCCTATGAATTAGCCTTACCTTGTCATTTAACTCCCGAAGCCTCAGTTGGTTGCCTTCATATTGAGTCATATTTGTAGTGGGTCATTGAGCTGATACCCTTAATAAAATATAGAAGGAACAGTTCTTCTTCTGGATGGCTTGGTGCCAGTAGGGGGGCAAAGGTAGAAATCAGTGCTACTGAGAGATAGTCAATACTTGATGACATGTATGAAGGGAAGGAGGTTTTGATTGATGCAGTTTGCCCAAGAAGTGGCTCTCACTGAGTTTGCCCAGGGGCAGTAAGCCATAGCCACCAATAAAGTATTTGCTTTAAAACAGGAGATTGTTAAATTCTACTTCCTGAGTGGTTGCGATTGTTTACTGCAAACCTAGTGGCATTTATTACATAACCCTCTAAGTATTTAAAAAGATATTCAGAAGAGTTAAATGGAAATCATGCCCAGGTTCATGCAGCACGGAGCACTCCAACTATTGCTCAACTATAATAGCGTGAAAGTTTTATTGGGGGTTGAAGATATTCAAAGTTCAGTGCATGTTCTCTCACGCTTGACTTCTGAAAACCAGTGTTTCTTTTTTCTTGCATTTTCCAGATTAAACCATCATCAGTATTTAGGAATGAAACAGACCTTATTTATCAAGTAAGAATACTTTCTTTTTTCAACTTCAGCGTATACATAAATAATAAATAACTATCATTAACGTGAGAGCTGCTCCTGTTTAAATGAGTATGTTATACAGATACACAGATAGGAGAATAGCTAATTCCATAAAAAAAAGCACTTAGACTAATTAATGAAACATCTGCTGTTTCCTGTGACAAACCAATGTTATTAGGGAATCTTATTTACCTTTGTACAGAACAAGAAACAGCTCTTGCCTTTGTTATTGTCTTGCCTGCTCTGATGTACAATGTTATTGTACATCAGAGCAGGGTTTCATAAAGAAATCATAACTAAAAAAAATATATGAATAGTATAATAAATAAATAAATAAATATAAATAAACCAGTGAAAGGACCATTCATATTTACAGTTCAGCAAAGGGGAACATCATGCACTTTAGCTGTTGTTTACATTAAGATACATTGGGGACAAGTTAGCATGGTGTAAAATCTCCTTATTGGTAGAAGAGTTGGAACAGCACCCAGTATATTTTTTAATAAAAAAGTATTTATTGGTGCAAGGGCTTAATGCTCTTGCACCAATAAAGCTACCCTTGCAAGTTGCACCAATAAAGGCTTTTTTATTCAAAAATATACTGGGTGCTGTTTCAACTCTTCTACCAGTATTGACAGCGGAAAGTGGCCATTGGAGAATGTGCACCAATCCAAGGAAGAAAGTCATGCTGACTTCTTGTCTGCTAATAGTAAAATCTCTTATCTTATGACAGGTGTTGGCCTATACTGCAGACGGCTTATTCACATGCGGCAACGCGATTTTAAAAGTCGCTCAAAATCGCCTGGCGAGGCAATTCTGAGCGACTTTTAAAATCGCGTTGCCGCGTGTGAATAGGCGCAGTCGACTTTACGTGTAGCGGGTGTGCACAGCTACCAAGCTATTCGGGGAGATTTGTCACGGCGATTAGTCACCAGGCAACAGATCTCCCTGAAATCTCCCCGTGTGGCCTTACCCTTACATAGTAGCCTGTTTATAGAAATTATAATAAAGTTTCTGAAGCAAACACAGAACTTTTACCAGTGGAGGGCAACAGGACATTATATTGTCAGATTTTCATTTTTGGTGCTACTGTTCCTTTAAAGTCACATGCAAGCACAAGGTGTGACTACTCAGAGTAAGTTTTCAAGTTGTTTAAATCGGATGTGAATCTTGCTGTGTAAATGAGGTCTAGGAAGGACAAGCCATACATGATATTTTCAATTCAGTCCTGGGTTTTAGAACACATTTATTCACTTCCTTGAATTAATGAAGCATAATTATATAATTACTGTTTTTGCTGTAAGTAGTTTTACATCACTTTTATCATATGCAAATGTTCTTTAATTATATAATGAGTTTAGAGTTTGATGTTTCAGTATTAGAAACATCTGGCACAAAAGAGCAGAATATAATTATCTTGTTTATGTCATTATGATGAAGCTATGTTGTAATATCATTTTAAGATACATTTTTACAGCTATTAATATGTCCACAAATAACAATCATTCATAGGATAACACAAGATCTTTCCTAAGCGATGCATACCAAGTCTGAAAGGACTCTTGCATTTTGAGGACACAGCAGAGAGATTGTTCCATTGTGATGGTGTATCATGGAATCCCTGGATCTCTGCTAAGGTTCTTTTGACCTCTTTCTATTACAGATTATCCTAGAAAAAAACTATTTTCTTTTTCACATGTGCGAATATTTTCGTTAATGACTTTGAAGAAAATTTTGTTTACTGTAATAGTGGGTATAAAAAACATTGCAGAGCATGGTTTCGCTATATTGATGATATTTTTGTTCTATGGGAGGGACCACATTCGACCCTAATCTCGTTTTTTGGTGATTTGAATACCTATTTACCAGCTCTTAAATTTACAATACAGGTTGATTTGAATAAAATAAATTTTCTTGATGTTTTGGTATATAAACAAGATCAGGGCCTGGCAACGGATCTGTATGTGAAACCTACAGACAAAAACACTCTGTTGCTTCATTCCTTATTTCATCCAGCCCATATAAATGGTCAGTATCTAAATCTCAATTCTCTAGAGTTAAAGTGGACCCGTCACCCAGACACAAAAATATGTATAATAAAAGTCCTTTTCAAATTAAACATGAAATCCAATTTCAAATTTGTATTAAAGCATTCATAGCTGTTTTAAGCTCATTTAAAAATCTCAGCTGTCAATCAAATATTGTCTGCCACTCCTCTATGCCTTAGACATAGAGGCGGGGCAGATAATTACTTTCACTTTCCATTCAGCACTTCCTAGATGTCACTGCTCCCCACACATTCCCCCAGTTCTCTTAACCATTTAATTGTGTAGCCAGGACTTGGGGATGGACATTGGGTCCCCCATTCTGGTGCACAAACAAGATTCTGAGATGATGTAAGACTTGTCTTAATAACAGTGTCCACAAAATGGCTCCTGCCTGCTTGCTATAATAATGAATTCTCAGACTGAAGAAAAGAAAATTAAAATAATTTAAATAGTGTAATTAATGTTGATTTTGCTTGACTTAGGTGATAAAACAGGATTTTGAATATTTTTTTGGGGTGACGGATCTACTTTAAGAGAATAGTGTCGGAGAGTGACAATTTGAGAGATAGGCTGGACGAAATGGAGAATAAGTTAATACGGAGAGGTTACCCAAAAAAAGCATTAGATAAATATAAAGGTGATGTACTGTCAGGGGATGGAAAAAGAAATCGTAGAGAAAAAATGGGTGTGAGAGTGGTGTTTACCAGTAGTTACAATACTTTATCGAAACAGATTGGAGATATTATTAAAAAATATTGGAACATCTTGAGAGTGGAATGCTCAAATATAAAGGAATTTCAGAAATCCCCAATACTATCGTACAAGAGAGCACCGTCCCTACATGATAGATTAGTTAGGGCAGATGTAGGACCGAGAAAAATATCTAGACAGAGTACATTGTACAGTACAAAAAACTGCACTTTTCCATGCTTGTGTCGACATTGCAATAGCTGTATCAAAGGTGATACTATTTACCATCCGCATAAGGGTAATGCAATTAAAATAAAGGGGTACCATACATGTCTATCTAGCTATGTGGTATATGCCATAAAATGCCCTTGTGGGCTGGTGTATATAGGCCAGACAACAAGACTGGTCAAGGATAGAATTGGCGAACATAAATCGGATATCAAGAGAAATGTAAGGCAGAGTCCTGTAGCAAGTCTCTTCGTGGATGCAGGTCACACAGTGGCACAATTAAGATCTCAGATAATAATAAAATGTGAGGCAGAATGGATAAAAAGACTAGGAACTTTGACTCCTGGAGGTTTAAATAAAGAATATGAATTATATCCTTTGTTATAATTGACATCTATACAATCGGAAGTTTTTAATTTGTTTTTACCATGCTTTTAATACTGTTTCTATTCTTATTTCCCAGTGGTCATCAAGGACAACCTAATGCGTGTGAAACATAATAAGCTACGTTTTCTATAAATAATTATGATGATGTAATTGGATTATGCCTTAAACAGATGCCTTGATGCAACCCGGGTATTTGAATTTTTAATTGTGTGTTATAACCACTAGTGGGCACTGCATGTGTGGTGTATTTAAGGAAATTGTGGATAATACTTTGTAAACTTTGTCAGCTTGAAAAAGGACCATTGCGGGTCCGAAACGTTGCTGCTGAGCTGAATGTAAGACAATAAAGGCGGTTTTATTATAACTGGGAGTGCTGCAATCTTTGATATATAGCTCTTTCTGGAAGATGTACAGGGAACAAAGGCTGCTCTTAGGTGGCCAAGGACCTGTATAACCCACAGACAGCAACCATATATTCCCACTGTACTTTTATCCGAAAGACTATATCAGTTGTCTGTTAAAAATTATTATAAAGGAGATTATGATGCATTAGCACTAGTGAGGGGCGAATAAATTCGCCCTAGGCGAATTCGCAAAGAATTTCCGATATTCGCCGATGGCGAAAGTTTCGGCAAACGCTCACGAAAATTCACCACGTGTTTTGTTTCGCCGCGCGTTGAGTTTGGCCGCGCGTCGAGTTCGTCGCTGCACAATCTGTGCAGTGAAAAATATTTTTAAAAATAAATGAATATATATTAAAATATGCCTTTTTAATGTTTCACTATTTTAAATAATAATCACAGATGTTTTTAAGAAGCTGGCAAAATGGGAGGCCTTTTTTTCTTTTGAAAAGATAAGAGTCCAGTAACAATGCAGGGCATGTGTGTATACTAAGTGCAACACACGTGTAAATTGCTCTTCTCATTGACTCCAATGCTATTCAGCACATTCACACACAAAGCAAAAGATGCCATTTTTTACAATTTTTTTCCATATTTCCATACCTCCCAACATTTTTTCCATACGTAGTGCTGCAACATTTTGACCACACCCATTTTTGTGGCCACACCCACTAATTAACATGTTCGTTTTACCAAATTTGGCAGGTTATGAAAGTTTGAAAATATTTCTCCTTATCTAAACTGTTACAAATTTAATCAATTACTTATTTTATTATATCAAAATTGTTATAAAATTGTTTTTGCACCTGTTAGCTGTTCTTCTAGGCTCTCTGCCAAAAGCCAATTAAGTTAGAAACTTCTTTCTTGTTCTGGCTATTCTGTGCAGAGAAAAGAGGAACTTTCCAATACAAATGAAATGAGGGACTGCAGGTTGCGCTGTCAAAAGAGGGAATGTCCCTCCAAAAAAAGGGACCATTGGGGGTATGCATTTCACCTGGAAATTTTATTACATTGCATTGTGCGTCAAAACTATTCTGATGCACGTCAAAATAAGCACACGTCAACTTGGGCGTGCGTCAACCTGGGCGCACGACAAAACATCAGCGCGACTCGTTTCGCAAATTTTTTCACAGTTTCACAAATTTTTTCACCGTTTCACAAATTTTTCGGAAATAGCTTATTTCAGATAATGTAAGAATAGGTGATATGTTAGCAGTTCTAGTAACATGGTATTGGTTGATTATGGGTTATTTGTTCTAGAGAATACTTTACCATATTTAATATATTACCCCACTACATGAACTACACTGCCCCCGCTACACTCCCTCTCTACATATACTGATATGGAAATAATGAATGCTTTGCATATGGCTTGTACTTTTGTGTATCGACAGTTAGATTTGGTCCCAGTCATATTTGAATTTGCATTAAATTTCAACTAAGTCAAATAAGACAGGAAATATTGTGTTATTTTAATCCCTATTTTATGGGGATTGTGATGCTCTCGATTTTCAGAAGCTCTTATTAACTAAGACAGAGTACCAACAGGAGAATTGGCACATCAGTTTAGTGCCATAAAAGGAATATTATTACCACAGGGCCTTAAATGACCATATTTCTTTATTTACAATAAAGGGATTTTTTGGTATATTTTTTATTTCTAAATTACACTGTTTACACTGCAAACAAGTCACTCTACCATGCAAAATTGCATTCCTAACCCAAGAAATTATTTTTTTTTTTTGTTATTGATTACAACAAACAAAAAACACTTGTTAGGAATGCAATTTTACATGGTAGAGTGACTTGTTTGCAGTGTAAACAGTGTGTAGGCAGTTATCTTGGTTCATTTTGACTAATCATGCACTTCAGAATGTGCCAGTGCTGCACTATGGAACTGATTTCTGTCAGGCTATTGTTTTTCCTACTCAATGTAACTGAAGGAGTGGAAGTGGGACAGTGGATTTTTACTAAGTGCTGTTCTTATAGCTACCAGGTAGCTGTTATCCAGTTACCTTCCCATTGTTCTGTTGTTAGGCTGATGGGGAATGATATCACTCCACCTTGCTGTGCAGCAATAAAGAGTGATTGAAGTTTATCAAAGCACAAGTCACATGACTGAGTGCAGCTGGGAAACTAACATTATGTTTAGCAGTGAAATTCCTCTTTCATTTTACATTGACTGCTGCAGATAGGAAAACTCAGATGAATAGAATCGACCCCTGAAAACTCAAATTGAGTCCGATTCAAATTTAAAAAACCTGATTTGAGTTTTTCAAGGTCTAGAATAGTCAATTTGAGTTCTTAAAGAGATACTTACACCAGAAATGTAACACTTTTTTACATCTATTATAATATTGACTTTGAAAGCTACTTATAACAAAGTATTTGCAAGTTGCTTTTACATTATGTACCCATGTTCCTGTATGGGGGGGCTGCGATATTTGTGCAGCAGGGGTCCATTAGCATTAGAAACTTTAAAGGGGTGGTTCACCTTTAAGGTAACTTTTATTATGCTATACAATGGCCAATTCTAAGCAACTTTTTAATTGGTTTTCATTATTTATTATTTATAGTTTTATAGTTATTTGTCTTTTTCTTCTGGTTCTTTGCAGCTTTCAAATGGGCATCACCGTCCCCTTAAAAAACAAAAACAAATGCTCTGTAAGGCTACAAATGTATTGTTATTGCTACTATTCAGACTCTCTCTTATTCATATTCAAGTCTCTTATTCAAATTAATGCATGGTTGCTAGGGTAATTTGGGCCCTAGTTACCAGACTGCTTAAAATTCAAATTGAAGAGCTACTGAATAAAAAGCTAAATAACTCAAAAACCAAGAATAATAAAAAATGAAAACCAATTGCAAATTGTCTCAGAATATCACTCTCTATATTATACTAAAAGTTATCTCAAAGGTGAACAACCCCTTTAACTGAGATGGGACAGTCAGGTTGGCAAAACGTTTAGGAACTTCAAATAACAATTATTTACAAAAACAAACATCTCAACAAAAAACGATCAGCATTTATGTACATTCATATTTAAAAAATAGTTTTTTAGTGTCACTTTAAAGGGCCAGAGTATGATAAATCTCAAAAATCTATTTTTAAAAAAAAAAAAAAATCAAATTTGAATAATTCCCTAGTTGAATTTGACAGTTTTGAACATAAAGAAACTCAAACAAATAATGGGAAATGTATAAATGAGTTGCTAGTTCAGGCATTTCACGTTGGCTAGGCATTGCCTCATTCATGATATGCCTAGTTTTTTTTTTTTGTTGCAAGCGTTGTGGTTCCAACCTTTAGCTTCTATTCATTCTATTCATTCAAGTGGAACTCCGGTCACTGATTTGCACTTTATTAAATTGTTGGTTATAACCAGGGCCGTCATTAGAAATCACGGGGCCCAGTAAAACATAATTTTTGGGGCTCCCTGGGCCCGCCCACCCTGGTGCCCAAGCCCCACCCCTGATCCCACCCACTCAACATCACAGTTAAAAGACCACACACACATCAGTGCTAAAAAATAACCCCCCTTACTAGTTAAAAAAAATTGGGGCCCCAAAAATATTTTTTAAAAAAACATTGGCGCCAGGGCCCCCTTACAAGTTAAGAAAACATTGGGGCCCCATAAAATATTTTTTTTTAAAAAATTGGTGGCAGGGGCCAATAGAGTATTAAAATAAAACATTGATGGCCAGGGGATTTAAAAAAAAAAACCCACATTGGTGTCATTAGAATTGAACTCGTGGCTTCAGGACTTCAATTATAGCACTTTTCGTGACTTCAGGTCTTTTGGCGGCTTCAGGACTTCGTATGTTCAGCACTTTCGCATTCTGCTTTTTCGGGACTTCGTGAGGCAAGGCTTCAGATCGGTCGAGGGGACTTGGCTCTTCGAAAACTGCAGTACTGCCAGGCCCCCCCCCTTCAACCCTGGGCCCGGGACACTTGTCCCCTCTGTCCCCCTGAGTGCATCTGTCTCCTTCTGTTGCCGGTTCCTCTATGGCGCACTTCCGGGTTTATGCACCGGCGTGATGACGTCACGTGCAATGGTGCAAAATTCAAATATATAAAAGGGGAATTCAGTCGACAGATCCTTGCCGGTTGTTAGGTTCTATTTAGAAAGTTCCTGGGTGTTTAATACTTGTGTATTCCTACCTGATCTTCTGATATTGACCCATGCTTTGCCTGACTACTCAGATTCTTTCCAATTCTGACCCTTGCCTTCCTGCTTGACTATTCTGCTCTCTCTAATCCTGATCCTGGCCTGTCTGATGATTCTGCTCTGCTTGTGCTGGCCCGGCCCGCCTGTTCCACTCTGTGGTGTCTGGTGGTATTCTTCAATCCAGTATCCTTGGTGAGACGATTGTGCCCCTTTGCTAATCCAGAACCTTTTAGCTTTGTTCCTCTTTTAATAGTGTTGAGATGTAGTACCGTGTTAGCCATTAGAAAAAAATGTAAAAAATGTAAAGTTTGGTGATACCTTTTATTGGCTAACTGAATAAGTAACAATTGCAAGCTTTCGGAGCACACAGGCCCCTTCGTCAGGCAAATATTTTGCCTGACGAAGGGGCCTGTGTGCTCCGAAAGCTTGCAATTGTTACTTATTCAGTTAGCCAATAAAAGGTATCACCAAACTTTACATTTTTTACATATTTTCCTCTTTTAATTAAGACCTAGCGGCATCCAATTAGCTGAGGGCTCCTCCCAAGGTGAAAGGCGGCAGTTATAGGCAGAAGTGAGAGCCGAGATCAGGGAGCTTAGCTTGGGTTCTGGATTCAGGGTGCCGTTCGTGACAACATCCCCTTTAGCAGGTTGCAGGTAGGAATAGCAGAATGCAGGTACTGGTGTGCATCATGAGTCTTAAAGTAGAACCTCCAGCCTTTTTGGTTTATTCGCCAGGTGGGGTTGCAGATTAAGGAGTAGGATTTCAATTTACCCCTATACTGCAGTATATCCACTTGCCATTCTAGTCCCATTGCTTACCTTTTGCCTTCACCAGTTATGGAATATTTTTGATCTGGGATAGATTGTTGTATTTCAGTAATGTCATACTGTTTCAGTGATCTAAAGCTCAGCAGAGACAATAGTTAACAATAACAATAGTTAATGCACCATATTGCTCTAACATTATTGATGTTTTAAAACAGAAAATGCAGTGCCAATTTCACGCCAAGTACGCAGTAGTACTGTATTTCTTTTCAAACTTTACAGAGTTGTGTGCCAAAGACATTGCTGTTTCCATGTCATTATTTAGCTTCTTTTCAGCATCAGCTGTCAGTGACAGACATTTTTGTAATTTCAAGCAAAGCTGGCAATGACAAACTTTGTTTATACCAGCATGCTATCAAAATATACATACTACCGATGGTGTATACATAGTGCTGTTCTGTCACAGAAACTGCTATAGGAAAGGCCATAGCTGGAGAGCCAAGGAAGAAAGGATGTACAACTGAGTGTGCCCTTTTCTTCACACTGGGATATTTATTGTTATAGTGTATTTAAAAATATTATTATTAAATCTGTAATGATAGCTGTTTTGCTATGTCTTAGAATCATTTTTCATCTAGGGGTGCATTGGATCTAGGATATAGCAAAATAACCGCACTTTTCTGCAAGATTTTCAATTTGGATGAATCCTCCATATTCTGCTGGCCTAAATTCAAATGCTTAATTTCAAATAACCTCGAACCCATTGGCAACTAAAGGAGACATTTTTGTTCAAAGATAATGCAGTGTTAGCAGTTTGTATTTTGAATAGGCAAATTTTGGTTCTGAGCGGTTCAATATTGGCAGATTAAAAACATTGTGGATTTAATCCAGATTTTATTTCACACAATTCTTAACATCAGTGCACACAAGTTATTTATTATTGATGTGCATGCCAACACTATTTACAATATTTATAGCATACATGCAGGCCAACTCATTACAGACTTTCAGACATTCAGGCAACCTTTTACTGTGCTAATGCTATATAAAATAGGGTGTGAAAGATTTATCTGAATACCGAACTGAATCCTAATTTGCATATGCAAATTTGGAATGGGAAAGGAAAAGGTGGCAAAAAAATGTTTTTTACTTCCTTGTTTTGTTACAAAAAGTCACGATTTCCCTTCCAATGCCTAATTTACATATGCAAATTAGGATTCAGATTACGTTCGGCCATGCACAAGGATTCGGACAAATTAGAATCCTGCTGAAAAATTCATATCTCAAACCGAATCCTAGATTCGGTGCATCCCTAATATAAAAGTTATTTTCTGTAAATCAATGTTTGTTTTAACAGTAAAAGAGTCATTTCTAAAGCAGTACCAAAGTGTTGTTGGACGTTTCAACAGTCATTAAAATAAAAAAAAGGCATTTATTAAAGGTACGTGTGTGTCTAAAGCAACTTCTTGCACTTCTATATAGTTGTGTTTGGTGCTGCTACCTTTGTTAGACCTCCTGTTTGAATTCTGTTCAAGTGCAACTATTGATGCAGGGGAACATTGGAGCTGTCGACTCACAGGTGGCAGTAATTCCAGAGCTCCCACAGTGACCAATTGACAGCACATATGCAGAAAGAATCTCGTGCTGACTTTATTTTGACAGCAGTAAAAACTTTTCAACTGCAGCAGGTGCATATCCCTTTGCAACTGCAGTTATACTGAAATTATGGGAAACTTTTAGGCATAAAAACATGGCTACGTGCACCTAAATTTGCACTTTGTGAACATTGTAAAACCCCTTTTTATTAAAAAAAGTTGTTAAAGGGGTCTTCAGAGAGGAGGGGGAGGTTTTTTTTTTTATTGCAGGTTTGATTTGCCAACATTCTGCTAACAGCTCCATTGTGCTCGCATTCATAAGGTGTTTCATTTAATTCAAACTCAAATTAGTTAACTGTGGAAAAGAAAGAATACAAAAGAAGTGTTAAGGAAAACATATACTTACCCTGTGTAAGCATTAACGCTATTCAGTATTTTGGAGATAAATAGCTATACTAATGTGTTTGAAATATCTTTTCAAAGGTAAGACAGCGGGGCTCATTTTTTTATGGATGCACTGTGGTTCTTGCCCCTAATAAAGTAGCATTGCAAGAGTTTCAAAATCTGAAGCAGAGAAAGGCCCATAATTCCCATATTCAGATTGTCTCATTTTACAGTCCTCTATATACTGTATGACATATATTCTGATTATATACTATACATTCAGCATATTGACACGCATGTAGAAGTACAGGTATGGGATCCATTATCAGAAAATCTGTTCTCCATAAAGCTCAGAATTACAGAAAGGCCATCTCTAGTCACTTGGTTTTTAATCGTACAACTTTTGTACGATCCCTGTCAGGGGCAGAACGTCGGCTGATCTGTGCTTTTGCTACTTTATTTGATCTGAAGGTTAGAGGCAGGTCGGGAGATGGGGAAGTCCAATCGTTCGATGATTCGAACGATCAGATCTTTGCGTCTATGGCCAGCTTAAGATCTACAAGCAGTTGTTATCTTGTATTAGGGAGCTGTTATCTGGTTACCTTCTCATTGTTCTTTTGTTAGGCTGCTGGGTGGGGGAAAGGGAGGGGGTGATATCACTCCAACTTGCAGTACAGCAGTAAAGAGTGATTGAAGCTTATCAGAGCACAAGTCACATGACTTGGGGCAACTGGGAAATTAACAAAATGTCTAGCCCCATGTCAGATTTCAAAATGAAATATAAAAAAATATTTTTGCTCTTTTGAGAAATGGATTTCAATGCAGAATTCTTCTGGAACAGCACTATTAACTGATGCATTTTGAAAAAATGTTTTTTCCCATGACAGAATCCCTTTAAGGTGGTCCTGTGCTCTCTCCTTTAAAAGCCGTATGGGAGGATTAAGCCTGTGAAACCAATGCTGTGGTCTTGGCAGACTCTCTCCCTTATAAATCCAAAGAAACTGTAGCACACTGGTCCAATTTGTAGTGCAAAGAAAGTGCTTTTATTGGCTTAAAGTAGACATCAAAAGTTTGTCAACGTTTTGGGCCACACTGGGCCATTTATCAAGAGGCTTGATAAAGGGCCTAGTGTGGCCCGAAACGTTGACAAACTTTCTTTGCACTACAAATTAGACCAGTGTGCTACAGTTTCTTTTGGATTTCTATGATATTTATGACCCTAAGTAGGGGTTCTTATAGACTGTTTAGCACATGGCACCTACAAAAGGTAACAGGTGAGCACTCTAATTTTGTGTGGAATTGTCTCTCCCTTATAAAAGCTAATGGGGGTGGGGAGAGCACCTAAACTGCAACTGATGTACAGGCCATAGGTAGGTGCCTGCCTAGGAACAAATATAACCAGGGGCAAAGGACTACCGTATGAGGTTTACCTTGATGTGGTATGGTGACATACCAATTTTATGATCATAACTTTGTAACTAAAAAAACCTTTTTTTAAGTATATGCACTTGTATAGAGTTAGTTCATGAAACAGGACTAGGGAATGTGCACTGATAAATCACTTTTCTTTTGACAGTTGTCAAGGGCCATTTTTGGGGTTAAAGATTATATTATTTCAGATATTTGGTGATGCTCAGCCTAAAAGTCAGTTAGGCTCTTGTAATCAGCCTTGGAATGATAGCTGAAAATAATCTTTAATGTTTGTACCCAGGCCAACTAACCAAACTCAAGTCTGAGGACAACTGGAGTCGTTACAGGACAAACAGTAAAAAAAAAGCACCTTTTGCTGCAATAATAAAAAGGATGCCTTTTGTCAGTTTGAAAATCAGTGTATAAGTCCAGTGCTACCTTAACCTTCTGCCTGCTTTAAAACACACGCCAAATTGGCTACATGTTATACGTACTTGGGGATTGATATAAGAAAATTTGTATTTTGCTGCTATTTCTGTTGGCTATTGGCCAGTTTGACAATTGTCATCCATATGGTGCCCCATTGTGTCTAAATTGGTTATGCAGCCTAGGGGATAAGGGGAGATCCCTCCCAAGTCATTCACCCCACAGAGCCCATCTGATTTGGACGCATGATTGTGTATAATAAATGCAGTCCCAAATTACGCACATATATTTCAGTTATGTCCTAAATATTTTACCATTCACTCCGCTTACACCCTTTCTACCTAGTTCTTTTGTTTGCTTACTTGATCCTTTAAGCTCTCAGTCCAAAAGACTGCCACATAAGGTGGCCATAGAGGCACAGATATTATCATGCAAAACAAATTTTCATATGATATTTGGTGTGTGTATGGAGGGAGACGAGCCAACCAATGTCAGCAGAAGACTTGGATATTGGTCGCCTTGTCGATCGGGCTGGCCAGAAAGAATCGACCTAACTTTGAAGGCACCTGAACATCGCCCACTGTTAGTGCTGAATCGTCATATACAAGTAAATTCTATTGCTTCTACCTGTATATCTGATGATTCAGCTCTACATGTCTGTATTGAAACTAACAATCTTTCTTGGAAAGATCTTTTCCAAGGAATATTATAATTATTACGCCTATGGCCACCTTTAGACTTTACCACATCTGGCTCTGCTGCCAACCAGCATCAGCAGTTCTATTGTATCACCCATGACTAGTGATGGGCGAATCTCAGCCGTTTTGCTTCGCGGGAAAATTCGCGAATTTCCGTTGAAATTCGCGAATTGGCGGAAAAATTTGCGAAACGAGTCGCGCATCGTTTTTGATGCACGTCGCGTCAATCGCGGCGCGTTGCGTCTTTCCGACACTCGTCGCGTCGTTTCCGACGCTCGTCGCGTCTAAAACGACGCGCGACTCGGTTTTTTTGGGTGAATTTTCGTTTGCAAATTTTTTCTGGTGTTTCGCGAATTTATTCGCCAGTGGCGAATCGCGGGAATTCGCCCCTGGCGAATAAATTCGCCCATCACTACCCATGACCTCTTAGAATTGTAACCCGAGGACCACACAAGTGGAGAGTGCTTAAAGATTCCCATGATACACAGTTCTGGAAATCATACTATACCAAATGGGGAACATTTACAGTTATTTTAGCATAAATGTCCATCAGGTGTCTAAATTACCAATTTCAAAAATTATTTAAATGCCCTACTCTCCATTTGGGCTGAGCAACTATGGTTATTACAATTATTCTTTAAAGGTAGTTCAAATTGGCAACTATGTACATATAAAAAAACATTTTAAAATATGTATACTGATTATTTAGTTGTTGCTTCTTATTTCCAATTTCACTTTGGCTACTGTTTTATTTGAATTCATTGATGATTACCTACAGTAGTTTACCTTGGCAGAATAAGCAATATGGAGCTCTCACAAATAAGGCAGGGGTTAACCAAAACCCCTTGGTTGAAACAAATAGCAAGCAATTGAATAACAAAGGGCTCATTCCTATGTAATGCAAATATTTAGTAACATATAAAGAAGAGATGTAGCTTTCTTGGTTTTGCATAAAACTTTCAAGACAAGTTCATTGTTTTAGAGGAGGTGTGGATAAAAGCTGCAGCAAACCCCAGGATGATAATTTGCATTGTAAAAAAGCTACACCAGCAAGAGGTAAAACAAGAGATTTAAATATTCCCATGTACAATGAGAGATACAGAGCCTGCAAATCCCTGCCCTGTAACACAATAGTAAGTGGCACTTGGTTGAGCCAAATTAGCAGGTTATAAAAATGATTCCCTTTGAAGTAAGATGCAAATAATGACAAACGTATTTAGCTCAGATCAACATGACAATAATTAGCAGTAATCATCACACTGTTTTGAAGCAAATGGCTGCCAAGCTAATTGTTGATTGAAATTTCCAATTGAATCAAGCGGTGTGTGGATTACAAATCCTGGCATTTAGCTAGCAATTATTGTCAAACTCAGACTCAGAAATAGGTGTTTCTTTGTATCTTGCTGTCAGGGTTTGGGAGGCTATAGTTAAAGCTTCAAGTCGATTCTTCAAATTAGCTGGATATTTTAAATGTTGTCAGCTAACTTTTTTTTCGCCCAAAAGAAACCTTTATCTAGTAAAAAAAAAATTTTGTAACTTAAGTTTAATTACTGTTGCCAGTGTCCTTTAGTTAATGATCTAATAAACTACTTAAAAAAAAACATGACTAGAATGACAATTGTGCATATTAAGTTTATGCAGCTAAGGAAATGGGATCATGCCTTATGTATTCTTCTCTAATGTATAAAAGTCAATGTTTACTATTTTTTACCTCTATATTTATTATCAGGGAACGTTTTATGTTGGTGCAGTAAAACATACTCTAGGTTATTTTTAATTAGCGCTAAATAAAACACAGTTTATTCGACACAGATCTGCATGCCTACATTGGACAAGCCATTATTGCTGGCACACACAAACACTATCCAAAGACTTAGCTCAATCAGTTCTCTTCATTGGCCAAATTATCATTAATACTATATCTGGTAGTACCTTTGCTCTAGTTTCACAAAAAGAGGCATTTTATGAACTGTTCTAAATTTGTAAATGGTGTAATGACTGAGAAAGCCTGTACCCCATACTTTAGTATGACTGTATAAATCAATACATGTATCCGAAAATGGCTATGTAGTTATTGAAACTGCTCTATCTCAAGGAATTGCTCTAGCTACAGTATATCTAGAGCATCAGTTGTTCTCCACAAAATTGTGTAGCTAATTACTTTGTGTAGCATCTTGCATCGGACTGCCTGTATTTTCAGTTTATAGGGTAAATCAGCACAATTGTATGCAAGTATGGCAACTGACACCCACTCGTATACATTGAGCCTTTAAGAGCAAGGTTTTTTCTTAGTTTTATTTCTATTAAAAAGTCACTCTTTGTAACATTATCCTAAATAGGTAGAGAAGGAACAATTATAGACTTGTTCTAAAATACTTGATTGGTTTATAAACCTTAGAGCTAGCATGATTAAAATCACATTTGAGAATATTCAATTTTCTCCTGCTATACATCTTTATATCGCTCAAGTGTTTCCTGTGAATTTGCTCATCACAAAATATTGAATGCATAAATAATCTGCAGCATTATATAATGTATACAGTCCATAGGAAAGATGCTGCATTCTAATTGAATAATTTAGGCGATTTTTTGCTTATTTCCTTAATTTACATTTGAGAAAGTGTCCATGTGATTCAAAACATGTTGTGGAATAAAAAGTAGCACTACAATGCTGCGGTTGTTGTGGCCTCCTTCGTTTCATAAGAATTGCTGCATTTCTGGCCTTTACAGTGTGACCTGAGAGGGTGAGCCTAGCTGAGGAAAATTACAAAAAGTTTGATATTTCCTTAATTGTTGATACTTCCTATGATAGGCTCTCCCACACCATACTTTATAACCATACTAACAGTACATAATACTGCTGTGTCGATATACATGTATTATTAAATTTGGACAGGTCAGGAAAGGAAAGGATTGCAATCCTCAGGTATTTCAATACACGTATAAAAGACAAACAATTAGACCAATGCAGGGTAGTTAAATTGAAACCAGTGAAGCGGGAAACCTAAGCCATGCCTGACCTGGGATTTGTGACATCATTTGCATTGCAGTTTCAATAGAAGTCAAATATTTTCTTAGAAATGTTTGTGTAGTCTGGCAAGACCAACAGTAGCTCAGATGAAAAATAACATGAAAAACCAAAACTCTTAACCACAACAAAACCAGGTTTTAAAGTTAGGGGTGTTATTTCTTAAAATCCAAATGCTCAAAACTTTTTTTTTTACTACAAAATCCTAATTTTTACTTAAATTTTTTTCATGAATTATTATACCTCAAGGATGGAAAAAGTCAGAATCTGAAAATCTAGCATCTCAGACCTGCTGAGGTTGTATATACGCCCCAAAGATATCCAAATCTGTGCTGGCTTTCATGCAAAAATCTGAAGATTTCTTGGTTTTCAAGCTAAAATCCAAACCATTTGTAGAATTGCTCTAGAACTGTACTGCTCTAGAATTTTTGGGGAAAAAGTATTGATAAATAAAGGGAGATAACCTGTGCAGATTGGTCAGAGTATATGTTAGGAAAAAAATTACATAAACGCAGATTTTGATAAATAGCCCCCTTAGTGTAAGCACCAGGACGTTCTATTCTACCATAAATAAAGTTTTACTGTATGTGCTTTTTAGCCTTTATCAGTAAGCCCAGTACTACCTGGGGGAAGATATTTTTGAAAGAATACATTTAATGCACATTGATTTATTGACATTTTGCATGGCTACATTTTTGCATACTTATAGATATCATGAAAGGATGTGGTTAATGTGAGAGTACACTCTTTAACAGGCTTTAACACTTATTTCAAAAGGATAACACAATCAGACCTGGGCAGAGATCACCACTGATCTTTTTTCACACGCGCACATCAAGGGGCAGCTAATGGATTTAATTATGTTAAATTATTCCATCATAATTAAAACAAATACTCTACGTTTTGTCCTCTCAGAAGTACTGCAGTTGACAAAGAGGTCCTAGGGTCATTGTTTCCTCTTTAAAAGCAGCACAGTGAAGGAACAGCAAGTTGCTCAGAAACACCGTAGGGTCTGGATATCATACAATGTTACTATATGTACTCAGGATCTGTATTATTGTCTGCCTTGTAAATGATGGAGCAGGAAAACACACAGAAGGACGAGAAAGGACAAAAACATATTCACTTAACAGCAGAGGTTACTTCAGAAAAGAAAGAGGAGCACGTAGGAGCAAGATCCTGCTGGTGAATACTAAAGGTCTTGATGAACCCCACATTGGGCATGGTGATTTTGGGTTAGTAGCTAAACTACTTGATTCCACCAGAACAGATACAAATAGAGAAGAGCCAGACATGAACAAAGTCAAGATTTTCTCCACAGTTTCCCATGGAAACAAAAGTGCAAGGAGAAAAGCTTACAATGGCTCTAGAAGGAATATTTTTTCTCGTAGTTCTTTTGATAAAAGAAATACAGAAGTTACTGAAAAGCCTGGTGCCAAGATGTTCTGGAACAATTTTCTGGTAAAAATGAATGGAGCCCCACAGAATACAAGCCATGGCGGTAAAGCACAGGAAATAATAAAGGAAGCTTGCAAAACCTTGCCCTTCACTCAGGTAAGAATATTTCTATTTCTGGCTGTAATTATCCATGTTACCATTTGACTAGTCTACCCATGACATGGAGGAATGTTCATTGTCCTTGGCAAACATGTCTGTGTGGATGAGAAAATACATTTGTATACTATATAGTGAATAAAGTACCCCCTTACTGTTATATATATAATATACATATCAAGCCACTGAGGAGTTCCATGACCACATGCAGGTCATGGAACTCGGAGGTGACATCTAATATCCTCATATTTTACAACAGGGAATGCTTTTTTATTATAATAAACAATTTTAAGTGAATCAGATGACAAGAATTGCATCACTAAGCACTGATTATAACTGCTGAGGTCACTAAGCACCATTTATAAGGATATCATTGACATGATATTCATGGCTCTTGCATTATAAAGTTAGAATGTACAGGGCCAAAAACATTTTACATTACGTATTATAATTAATAATGTATCCCTTTTCTAAAATATAAGGATATTAGAAGTCACCTCTAAAGTCCATGACCTGTTTAAAAACAATCTGCCTCCGGCTTTGTGCCTTTATATGGTAACTGAGCTCCTCAATGATTTTTAAAGGCAAAATAAAGCTTCATTAAAGAAGTAGGCTAGAAATGTTGTAGACAATGTTTTGTGCTTTTGTACCAGCCCAAGGGAACCACAGTCCTTTAGCAGTAAAGATCTGTGTCTCCAAAGATGTGCCAGTAGCTCCCCATCTTCTTTTCTGCTGATTCACTGCACATGCTTTGTGCTACTGTCACTTACTGAGCTTAGGGAATGACTCAAAAGATACAGTACACATAGAATATACATGTCACAATATTAAGCTGATTAGTATTTAATACAGCTTATTGGTAAATAGCAGCACAGAAACCAGTGTAACTAGCATGAGCATTTAATAATCAGCCCTGTAGCTTTAGCTTATATTACAGACCAACCTCATTTTCTGCTTGATAATTTGCAACTACCCCTTAGCATAGCTTCTCAACAGCTGCTCAGAGCCCACTGAGCATGTGAGTGTTACAGACACTTTCCAAGATGGTGACCCCCAAGACCTGGATCATTGCTGCTATTGACAAGCTGAAACTTTAGGCTGGTGCAATAAGTTCATTATATGTGGTATTTTTTAGCCATATTCATTTTTAGGGTTTAGTTCTCCTTTAATATCCATATATTGTCACTAGGGGATATACTATTCACTTCTGCGTTCATCCATACAAACAGTCCTGTTTACCTGGTTATTATACCTACGTTTTTTTGTTATATTGTTTAAAAAGAGCATAGTTGAAAACAAAACTGATTTGCTTGTTTGTCATTTATTTGGGGGGGGGGGTGTATATATATGTGATATTTCTGATACACAAACAGAATTTCTCTCTTGCACTATGGATGGGATTCAGAGGATAAGAACAAAATGGGTCTCAAAAGACATAGGACAGGTCCAATTTGACTTTGTCTGAAAGGTTGATTTACATTTATTGGTTGATTTAGTTTACCTCTGTCACAGTTGCTAAGCAAGCATGTTTTATCTTTTGGCATTATGTTAGGAGTTTAACAAAATGTTGGCTTATGTCTCTTTTAATGCCTTTAGTTACAGCACTCTAGTTACATATTTGGCCCAGTAAATCTTGTGCAAACCTACCTGTGTATATGGTTTATGCTTGGGTATAATTTCTGTATAGAGAGCATTGTGCAATTGTTAATACATTTAAATGGAACAGAGGCATTTGTTTTGGTCACCTTGGTTACATATTCAAACTCATACACAATATAAGATTAGCTTACAGCTCTTTTATCATTTGTTATTCTAAATCTGTAACAGGAAAAATTCATATACGCCTTTATTGGCTGCCTGTCCACTGACTCAAAGAGCAAAATAACGGTACAGGCTGTGAGAGATGTTACTTTTCTACATGTAAGATGCTAAGTACTTTACTAATTCATTAGCAAACCAAGAAGAAATGAATGTTGCCTCATTAATTTCCTCCATCCTACTGATACACAGCGCACACAAAACAAGGCTAAACAATTGCTTTTTATATAATTATATATATTTTATTATATATTATATATTTATTATACAATTCTTGCATGTCATTGCCTGCAATGCACTTTATTCTGGAAGATGTTTTTTTTTAAATGTTATTCCATTTCCAGTACAGGCATGGGATCCGTTATGCAGAAACCCATTATCGAGAAAGCTCTGAATCACGGATCGACTGTCTCCCATAGACTCCATATTATCAGAATAATCCAAATCCAAACTGATTTCCTTTCTCACCGGAAGCAAAACCAGCCTATTAGATTTATTTAATGTTTACTTGATTTTCTAGTAGAGTTAAGGAATGCATATGCATATGCTGGAATGCATATGCAAATTAGGGGTGGGAAGGGGAAAAATTTTTTACATCCTTGTTTTGTGACAAAAAGTTATGCAATTTCCCTCCCCACCCATAATTTGCATATGCAAATTAGGGTTTGGATTCGGTTCGGCCAGGCAGAAGGATTCGGCTGAATCCGAATCCTGCTGAAAAAGGCCCAATACTGGCCGAATCCCGAACCCAAAACCGTATGCTGGATTCGGTGCATCCCTACTTATGATAAAAAGGGCTGTAAAGGTAGTTCCTACGTAAGTAGCAAACTTCCTGAGTTAATTCCTATATATATTAATAAAGTGTTTCATTTTATTTTACCAGAATATTGTACATGAAAATTGCGACAGGATGGTGATACAGAACAATCTGTGCTTTGGTAAATGTATCTCTCTCCATGTTCCAAATCAGCAAGATCGTCGAAATACTTGTTCCCATTGCTTGCCGTCCAAGTTTACCCTGAACCACCTTGCGTTGAATTGTACGGGATCTAACAATGTGGTAAAGGTTGTGATGATGGTAGAGGAATGCACATGTGAAGCTCATAAGAGCAATTTCCACCAAACTGCACAGTTTAACATGGATATATCTACTACCCTGCATCATTAAAAGGACTGACATATGTAAATGCCCATTTGTTGGAATATTTGTCACATATAACTAAGCAAATGCATTATGTTGCCTACTGTTTCATATACCCACATGGAATAAGGATTGTATGAATAATAATTACCAAATGGCATTTTGTGCCATCAGGAGTTGCAAGATAAAAATTGCTCTGATTCTACAAAGAATTTTCAGGCAACCCAAACAATATTTGTTTGACTTTTTTTTTACAAAATAAATACCCTAATATATAAGATAATGGGGTCCCGTGTAACAAAGATCAAAACAAACTGTTAGTGTGCTGTGTACTGATTTAATTGTATTTATTTCATTGTTGCAATGAAGATGTCTGTGTTTATTTCACTTTTATTAATGTACAATAAAGTTTCTTGTTTCTTTGCATACGCAGAAGGTGCACATGTAATTAGAATGAATTCTAAGATGCACCAATTACCACAGCATGATTATTGGTATAATATCATTATGTTTTATTTGCATATCAGACCAATTTCTCAGAACAACTCTGTTTTGTTTTCACTGAACCATTCAGCTGCAGGTAGAATAAAAGCAAACATTTGATTGGTTGTATTGGGTTACTGACCAGGTAACCAATATTTTGCTTTAATAGTAATGCTGGGCATACATGCTGATATGCCCACCTTGAGGGCCCAACATTCAGATTACAATACTAAGGAAACAGATGGTTGGACCAACAACTGCTCAAGGAATTGATGCAGTCCTCTATCCAACAGGGTTTTAAAACCTGCTTGATTGACATCAAGCCAATTTTAAGTCAGATATTGATTGGGAAAGCCCATTGGAGGGCACCACACGCAGCTCAATAAGCTGCCAATTTAGAGTAGAACTGCACGGTCGATTTCCACGTGTTTTAGGTGGATTTCTGCATCTGCATCCAACAGTCGTGTAATGTCGGCAACACAAGGCAACATTTGTATTTCTTACCTTGTTTTCCGTCGCATTTGACTTGAGGCCTGCGTTTTGGAACAGTGCATCGGATCCGCCAAAAATACATGTAAATCGGCTGTGTGGTTCTAACTATAGTCTGTCAGCACCTTATATTGGCCTGTTTATGACCAATTTAAGATAGTAACAAAAAACCCACTTGTCTACCCTGAGTACAATGAATAGAGCTTGTGCTAAACATAATTTTGCCTATTGTTTAATTCCCAAAATTCCATTTTTATTTAATTCTGAAGCTAAAAAACTGAGAAATTGAATGTATTCTAAGTTCTCCTGTTAAGAGCAAGAAAAACCATAGATATCCCATGATGAAAACAATCCTATTCATTGCACTAATGTTGAACTAGGGAGTATGTTGATTTTAAAGATTTCCGGTGTGGACAAAATTATATTCCAAAATTTTAAAATATATTAAAAAGGCACATCAAATCATTATTGGGATGAGTTTTTGCTCAGTTCAAATAAATATTTTTAGGAATGATTAATGATCACATTTGTTTCTCCTGAGGATGTTCACACAGTCTCTCTACTGTGTAACAAAATATTGAAAATATTGTTCAGCACCATAGGGCTAGGAGGAACATAAACAATAAAATTAGGAAAAAATATATAGTGTAGTATTTTACACTCACCCTGTGCACCCATTCTACACAAGCAGATTCGGGGAGATTAGTTGCCCCAGTGACAAATCGCCTCTTCTTTGGGGTGACAATCTCCCCAAACTGCTTTCTCCCTACCCGCTAAACTGAAAATCGCCTGTGGCAATTTACACGCGGCTGTCCGAAGTCAACCGAAGTGGAACTTCGGGAAATGAACTGCCGCGTGTGAATTGCTGCTGGTGATTTTCAGTTTAGCGGGAGGCAGCCAGGGAGAAGGCAGTTCGGTGAGATTGTCTCCCCGAAGAAGAGGCGATTTGTCGCTGGAACGACTAATCTCCCAAATCTGCTTGTGTAGACTTACCCTAAAATGTGTGTAAAGTTCTGATAAATAAAGAACCCATGTAAAATGTATATAAGTCAATACTATAAACTTTTGTTTTCAAATGTAGGTGATGGTGCTTCCACCAGGGATGGAAGACAGGCACATTGCCCATAGCATAAAACCTTTTTATCAATTTAAAAACCTTTTATAAACTTCACTTACAATTGTGTTTCACTTTACAATCCAGTGCTGGGTGTTTATGTGTAGCTTTTGCTACGGCTGCCACCTGTTATTTTTGGCGAAACCAGACGGGCCTGTGATGTAGAGGGTGCGGGTAGGGTTGACTCCTTTTCTGGAAAAAAACTACCGGCCTTCCTATTTATTTATCGTTCCTCCCTATTGGGATCAACCATCATTTTTACCAGCCAGGCCATTAAAATACCGGCCAGGTGGCAACCCTAGGTGCAGGCAGATGACATCAGGGGCGCATGACATAGGGAGGCAGGGTGGGTGACGTCAGGGGCAGGACTGATGATGTAGAGATCAGTGATGGCTAATCGCCATGTGATTCACTTCAATGTCCTGTCTGGATTTCCTAATTTGGAAATTTGGACAGGAACTTTTCACCTGGGCAGCCAACAAAACCAGGCTGTCTGGGTGAAATCTGGATAAGTGGCAACCTCAGCATTCAGGAATACCTGACAACAATGAACATCTCACAAATTTAGCACCAGTTCAAAAACTTTCTGCTGCAAAAATAATCTTTCTCTTAACTTGAGAAAGACTATATTCCAGCTAGGGTTGCCACCTTTTCCTGAAAAAAAATACCAGCCTTCCTATATATTTATCTTTTTTTCCTATTAATAAGATCGGGATACACCACCAGGTGTATTTTATCAGCTTGGCCGGCCTTTCTATATATATCTCTTTTTTTCCCTATTAATAACATTGGGCACAACCATCATTTTTACAGGCCAGGCTGGTAAAATACCAGCCATGTGGCAACCCCAATTCCAGCAGAAAGTTTGTAAAGATTCTCATTCATCCGGTTCATGGTATAGCTATATAAAACAGTCAAATCAACTGGACTTGCTGGGGGTCATTTAGTAACACTGGGCAAATTTGCCCATGGGCAGTTACCCATGGCAACCAATCAAAAGGCTGTATTCATTGTTCTACTTGCAGCTGACTTTAAAAAGCTAATCACTGATTGGTTGCTATAGGTATAGGTAACTGCCCATGGGCAAATTTGCCCAGTGTTGATAAATGAGCCCAGTTGTGTTTTTCTTGAACATGTTTCACCAGTCATCTAACTAGCTTTCTCAATTCAGAATAACTTGGCCAGTGGGGAAAAAAAGACCAAAAAACACAAAACTGTTTGCATTTATTAGCACACGTTTCTATGCCCTGTAGGTCGCCTCGTAATAAGAAAAGGCTTTTTTTTTTCCCTAAACAGCTTTGTATTTTGAAACCACTATTTATAAAAAAAAAACCATGGCGCCATAGGTCGGATTCATGTACAGGGTGTTTAGTAACCGGAACCGAGCAGCGGTAAAACAAGATTTGTTGGTTGCTACCGCCACTTATCAGCAGCTTCTGATTTGTGAAACACCGGCTCGTCACGTCACTCCCACTAGGCGGCAACGTGGTGCGTCACTGTGCTTCCTTGTAGTAGAGAGGCCTTTATCGCGTGATGAGAGCCGCGGTGTGGGATTATCCTCAAAGCAAGAGACTAGGACCCTGCATTTAACAGCTTTGCGGGGGCTGTAAGTAGCGTCCTGGTAGTGCGGGCTGTGTTTTCCATGCTGGTAGATAAAAAATCCTGTTTGGGGTTCTTCTTGCTTTAAGACCCCACATTATGGAAAGACAAGTAATCCCGAATATCACAGGTTGCAAATAATTCAGATAATACATGTTGTATGAATCAAAAATCAATCCGGAGTGCAGGTTGTTTATGAAGCAGCTACGTTTCATTCATGGAAAATCAGTTTGGCCAGTGGTTCTTGAATTATCTCGCTAAGGTTTCAATGTCCCCTTTTGCACCTGCCATATATACATGTGCCCCTTCTTACTACTATAGCAAATCAACCTGCCCCTCCCCCAAGGCAATGTTACTTTTTTTATTTTTTTTAGGTATTTTGCTTTTTATTCAGAAACTCCAACCTGGAGTTTGCTTGGGTCCAAATGACCACAGCAACCATACACTGATTTGAGAAGGGAATATGAATAGGAGAGGGCCTGAATAGAAAGATGAGTAATAAAAAGTAGCAATAACTATACATTTGTAGCATTGTTATTAATTAACATCTATTTGTATAGTTCCAACATATTTCACACGCTCTATTACATAGTATTTGTTTTTTCAGATGGGGTCAGTGACCCCTATTAGAAAGGTGAAAACAGTCAGAAGAAGAGTTGAAAAGTTGCATAGAATGAGCCATTCTATAACATACTTAAAGTTAACTTAAAGGAAAAGGAAAGTGTAAAATAGAATAAGGCTGGAAATGCTGTATTTTGTATACTAAACATGAACTTACTGCACCACAAGCCTCTTAATTAAACAAATGATTTATGCTTTCAAAGTTGGCCACAGGGGACTGTCATCTTGTAACTTTGTTGTACTTCTTTCCAAGACAAGACTGTGCACATGCTCAGTGTGATCTGGGCTGCTTAGGATATCCAGTGGCTGCAGCAAAATAATCCTCCAAATAGAATCCCAGTTTATCTGTTTAAATCTGGCTCCACGATCTTTGTCTCTGCAGCTGGAGTTGCAAATACTTAAAGGGCAAGGAAAGGCAAAGAAACAAAATCCCATTTTTACTTTCTTTAATGAAAAACAAATCTCTCTCCAATATACTTTAATTAAAAAATGTGTACCGTTTTTATAAGAAACCTGACTGTATGCAGTGAAATTCTCCCTTCATTTAGTGCTGTGGATAGGAATTGTCAGACGGTTCCTAACTGCTGGCAGGGAAACGATCATACTTATGAACAGCAGGGGGAGCCCCTGCCTTACTTACCAGCCATGCAGAACTCCAGCAGCTTTGTTTTTTGATCATTTATGACGATCCCTAAGAACCCCAGACCACACTGAGCATGTGTATGTAGTCTAGTCTTGCAAAGATGTATAACAAAGTTACAAGATGACAGCCTGTTTGATTAGGCTTGTGGTGCAGTAAGTTCATGTTTATGTTTAGTATACAAAATACAGCATTTACAGCCTTATTCTATTTTAGACTTTCCTTGCCCTTTAAGGGAATATAAAGGCAAAAATAAAATACAAATCTCTACACAGTCACTGACTGCAAGCTGCTGGAGTTCTGCATGGCTGTGAAGGTGGGAGCTCCCCCTGCTGTAAATAAATATGATTGTTTCCCTGCCCAGCAGTTAGGGACCGTCTGACAATTCCTACGCACAGAAGTAAATGAAGGGAGAATTTCACTGAATACAGTCAGGTGTCTTATAAAAACGGTACACATTTTTTAATTAAATTATATTGGAGATAGATTTATTTTTAATTTCAGAAAGAAAAAATGGGATTTTATTTTTTTGCCTTTCCTTGTGCTTTTTAAAGGTGAGCCACCCCTTTAAAGTTAATGGCTGCCTACATGGATTACTTCCTAGCAGTATTTGTGGGGTTTTTTTTCTACCAGAGGAGAGAAATCTACGTGCAACATTAGCCTAGGAAGTCTAAGCTGAACCAAGATGATCTGATCTCTGAAATGCTGGGTACTGGCCTTTAAAAAAAAAAAAAAAAAAAAAACTTTATAATTTTTAAAATGAAACATTTACTTTATGTGCCTCAAGTTTTATGTAAGATAATTGTATGTTTAATATATTCATCTGATTGTATATGTGTGTTTATGATTCTGCCGTACCCACCGGTAAACTATAATAAGTAAGTGGAATGGTTTTGCCAGGGATTTTACCCTCTCTGTTTGGTATGTTTCTTGCAGGTCCTATCCTATATTAGGCGTTATTGCTCTTTACTGTACCTGGAGGCTATGAGCAATGGGTCTGTCTATCCATTTTGTTGGTGACCCTCAGGGATGGCTCTGTGTGGGAGCTATCTTCTTCATCTGGCTCTACAATACACTGTTTGTTCCAAAGCTGATTCTGTTTCCCCGCTTTGAGGAGGGACACATTTCAGTTGCTGCTATATGGGGTAAGTGGGATGCAAGAGGACTGAATATATGTTCTCCTCCATTAATTCTAATGATTGTATGCATTGTAGGTATTTGTCTAATTGTTGTGCTGTTAAAGCTCCAGACTGTACTGGAAGCTAGGCTAAATCTATTTTTTCTTTTTTTTCCCCCAGCTTACTATCTGACCTCTATTTTTTGTGTTATTTCACTTTTGAGAGCATCAACTGCAGATCCTGGTAAACTTCAAGATAGTCCAAAAATCCCTCTTACAGGTAATATTTGTAGTATATAATTTTTATGTTGTGGGAAATCTTTACTATAAAAGCTTTTAAGAGAATGCATCTCATATGCATGGTACTGCCACCCTTGCTGATTTCAGCACTGTTAAGAACAGTCAGCAATAAAATATATAAATAAGTAATGCTATGTTTGAATATATTGAGAAGGCATAAAGATGTTGCTAGTCATAAATAATTACCAGTAGCTTGTTTGTCATTACTTCTTTTCTTTCTACATTAGTTCAGTTAGTGCGGTTTTTGATTTTTGCTTTTATTATGAAGTATGTATTTTTTTTTTTGCTATCTTCTAAAATTGAAAGTAAAGTTACATTCTACTTCCTGATTCATACAAGCATAATATCAAAACAAAGCAGCAGCCCAATGAGAAGCCCTCTGTATAACCAAATACCACCCTTTCACATTACAGTCTTTTATCCTTTTATATAAGGAGTTGATAAGCAGCAGCTCATTATAAAGAAGGCTTATAGAAACAAATGACAGTGTAATGCTTTGTTTTCTATGCTTTCAATAAAACTTATATTGAGCAAAAAAAAAAAAATTGTGAATTTAGTTATAGATTTTGCTCTGTTTACTACTTACATTTTCCTTTGTATTTAGTTTCTAATTAAAACAGTCAGTAAATAGATGTTGAAAAACTGGGTTCACTGCCCCTTTAAGCCTTTGTCGACTGGGGAGATCCTTCTGTGTGCCTGTCATTGTTTGCAATATTTATCAATAAAAAGTTCTCCATCTTATGCATGTAGATCTGTGACAATCCCAGTAGCAAAAATGCTTCAGCGAATGTATTTCCACCATCCCAAGTACATCAAACAGGGAGCTTTTAATTGATTAATAATATAAGTGTTGATTGTTGTACATGACTGTCTTGACTTCAGTTGTTCTCTGCGGAAAGGGCAGCAGCAATCAAAATATCTATGCACCATTTACCCTCAAGTCTTTGGATGCTAATTGGTTATTGTTGTTCTTCAGCTTACTATTGACTCTTAAAGGAAAACTATTGAGAAAATGTAATATAAGCTTCAGCATACCAAAATGAGAAACTTTTCGAAATACAATAAATTGAATATTCTGTACTGTTTCTGAAATAATCAAGTTTTCTGTTCATCTGTTTCTCTTCATTCAGGAGTTGGGTGTCAGATAATCATTGACAGTTAGATCCAATATATCTTATAGGGGGGCTCCTTTTGCCTAGAAGATGTACTAGAGCTCTCTCTATTAAAATCACCAGACATCATGTCTCCCTACATGCAGGATTTCTCCAAAAGGCAGAGGTTGTGTTTCAAATCAATTATCAGTTATTTGAGTGAGCTCTAATACATCTGCTAGGACAGGGAGCCCCCTATAAGATATATTAGATCTAACTGGCAATTAATATCTGACACCCACCTGCCGCATGAAGACAAAATGAAGAGAAACAGATCCTGAGAGAGGGATAGTCCAAATAAATTTGATTATTTCAGAAACAATGCAGAATATTTAATTGATTGCATTTAGTATGTTTCTTATTTCAGTATGCTGAAGCTTATATTAAATTTTAATTTTCCCCTTTAAATGAATACAGGTCTCCTTGTGATGCCTGTTGTGTTTCAACCCATTGTCCTATTGATAGTTCCCTTAGATCTGGGCCAGGACCTTTACAGGACTCTACTCACTGTTAATAGCAGATCTCCACATAAAGTTGAAATCAACCGGACTGACACGAGTATACAGATTTGTTGGAGTTTATTGCAAAACTGAAAATCTCCCATACATTGGTCAAACCAGTAGGTCAAAGAATATTGATATCACCAGGGTTGGTTAGGCAGTTGGAGAGCACCTAATATGGCTGCTAACTAGGAAACAGTTGAAGAGAGGAGGGGGGTTAAGGGTCACATAATCTTCCTGGACTACAGGGGGAGGTGAAGAACAAATATGAGAAGATACATACAACAACCAAAACAATATATAAAGACAAGTTGTGTGTAACATAACACTCCCCATCTGAAATCTTTAGATTTCACAATAAACCTAACATAAATATATCAAGCAAGTCCATAACATTGTGATTCTTGTACTCTGGGGACCTGTATCAAGAAAAAGGAAACAACAAAAACATGCATAGCAATTCAGGTACTTAAGTCTCTTGCAGGCATTTCCTGTTGAAATCAATGTGGTTCTGAGGGATCAGGTGAGTTGGAGTTTCCTTGAGGTAGGAGAAGTACCAGTTCGGTAACAGGTCTGCTCTTCAAGCTGGACCCATTGAAGAGAATGTTGAACAACGACAGACCTTCACACTGAGATCTAGGGTTAAATGCTACCCTACTCTGACCTGGTCTGTGAGGGTGGTAGATGCCAAAGGATGAGATGAACCGACATTCTTCTCCTTCCTTTGATGGTGGTGCAGGTTCAGCATGGTTGTCAAACTCCTTTTGCATGAAGTCTATGAAATCTTTTCTCATTTCTGGTTTCCCATCTAAGGTGAGTATCAATGATGCAAACTTGAAGATGGCTTGTTATTAGGCAAATGTTGCCTTGGCATGTGGAAAGGTAGAGGTGCCAACCAGCTGTTGGACTTATCCTGAAGAAATTCTGTGTCCATAGTTTTGAGGAATGCTTTATCCTTAGTTGTGAGCACTATTTTGTCATCGCTAGTAGATTTCAACACAGTGCTACCAAGAGTGTCTCTCTGAGACTGGTGAGAATTCACACTACTCTGTGTGATGGGCCAAAACTCTGAGTGGTTTTCAAGTCCTTCTTTCACACACTAATGGTGTGGGCATGGTTCCAAATAAGTGTTGCATCCATTTGGGAATAAATTAGTTTTGTAAAAAGTAACATTAGAGGGTTTCTTCTTGCCATTTATACAGACATTTCCTACAATGACCCATCCTAGGTCAAGACTTTGGGCATAAGGAGCATCATGAAGTCCGTTGCATTGTTGGCGTACCTTGTGTACTCTCAAGCTATCTCTGCCAAGCAAAAGGAGAATGTCAGAATTCTTGTAAATGACTGGTATGCATATAGCTATGCTCCTTAAGTGAGTGTGATGATTAGCAACTTCGGGTGTAGGAATCTCTTCTCTGTTGGATGGTATACAGTTGCATTCAACCATTGTAGGCAGAGGTAACTCTATCTTGTCACCTAGAGATGCTCTCATAAAGCCATAAGTTCTTCTTCCAGCCACTTCAGAAATACCTGCACATGTGCCAAGAGTATATGGTAAAGCTTCTCCATTTATGTTGAACAAATTAAAGAACTTGGTTCGTGCAAATGACCTATTGCTTTGGTCTTCAAGAATGGCATAGAGATTGTCTTTTCAGGCTGTCCTTTAGGGTATACCTTAACTAGGCATATCTTGGCACAGGACTTGCCATATACTCCTTCTCCACAGACTTCAGTACATGAAGTGGACACTAAAGTAGAAGCTGAGCTCTCCCTGCCATGATTTCCTTGGTAAGAAGTGTTTGAAGGTAACGCTGGAGAGGACTGTGGATGAAGGGCCAATACATGTTTGACACTGTTACACTCAAAACATTTAATAACAGTTGTGCAGTCGTTGGCGAGATGTTCCACAGAGGCACAGCACTTGTAGCAGATACCAAATTTCTTTGAGTTACTGGCGCTCCTGCAGTGGTTTTGCTCTGAAGCCAATACACTTTTTGAGTGCATCCTGTGGATAGGGCGTTGTCGATTTGGATTTTCAATTCTCTCACCCTGATCACCTTTGCTGGGAGAAGTAATTGCAGGAACATCTGTTTTCTTAACAGACAAGAGACCTCTGTGATCCCTGTAATTGGCACGTGTATGATTTGGTTAAGGAGGGCTAGGAACTGTTGCCTCTCTAAATATGAAGCTTGGGTTTTGGTTTTTTACCTTATATTTTGAACCTTTTGTTACCCACTTTTCTTGAATGCCATATGGCAGCTTTGCTACTATAGGGTGTTAACTATGTGCGGTGTCCAGATAGCTGAGACCTGGCAAGCGAGGATCAGTTTTTGCCAGTTGAAGTTCAAGCAAGAGGTCACTCAGCTCTTGAAACTTTTGATTGTCCTTTCCGTTTATTTTTGGAAAACTTTGCAGTTTTTTAAATAAAGCACTTTCAATGGCTTCTGTACTGCCATAACTGTGTACCAGGCGTTCCCATGCAGCTGGTAGACCTGCAGCTACATTGCCAGTGTAAACAGATTTCAGAGTCCTAATGCGTTTTGAAGACTCGGCCAAGCCACTGAATCAGTAGGTCTAATTCTTGTCCAGCTGTAATACCAAGATCTGCTATGGCAGCCTCAAATGTACTCTTCCAGCCCCTGTAGGTTTCTGGTCGGTCATCAAACTTTAAAAACTGGTTCTGTTAAGTTCACGGCGAGCCATAAACTTGGCAATGTCTGTAATTCCATTTCACTCTGGCTTTGGGCAAGGAGCCGCTGTCTGAGGAAAGCCAGCCCTGTCTGGCATATAAATGTTGAATTACTCACGGAAGAAGGCGATGCAGAGGCATTCAGCATAGGAATATTTTTATAATCCATTACCATAGTGGGGTATGTATCCGCAGCAGTGGTGTCAGAAGGTAGATGACTGACCATGTGTGATACTGGGTCAGGTAATATGTCAACACCCCGAATTATAGTTTGTTGGAGCGCGGGAATTGAAGCAGAAGAAGGAGTACACTCATTGTGTTGATTAGAGCTGTGGATTATCTTTGCCATGCCTTGAAGTGACTACTTTGAGGAATTGTTTGTGTACTCTGATATATCAGAGGCAACGGAGTGCCTGCTATTTTGGCTCAAGATGTAGTCCTTGGTGTGCTTAATGGAATCCTCTGTGTCTTTCAGACTGACACTGTCTCTATCAATTTCTTTTGCAGCTTGTTGTAAAACTTTCAGTCCAGCCAACGCTGCTGCCTGGTCACATTCTTTTTGCAAGAGCTCCAGTTTGGCTTCCATTTCTGCTTTTTGACGAGTGGTCTCCGCTTACATTTCTGCCTTTTGACGAGCGGTCTCTGCTTCCATTTCAGCCATTTGGCGAGTATTTTCTGCTTTAAGGGTAGCACCCTTTCTAGCAAATTCAGCCTCAATTTTAGCAGTTTCTAAATCAGTATGAGCTTTGAGTAGTTGCTCGCTCAGTGTAGAGCACCTTGAATATGAAGATCTGGAAGACATATTTGTATATCGAGCAACACAAGCATGAAAAAATCCCTTGGGGTGTCAAAGAAGGGGTGTAATTGATTATTTGGTAGCCTCTATGTGGACTGGCAGCCTACAGGAGACTTTTCTTGGCACTATACTTCATTTTTATGCAATTAAAACTTGCTTCCAAGCCTGGAATTTAAAAATAAACACCTGCTTTGAGGACATGGAGAGCAACATCCAAGGGGCTGGAGAGCAACATGTTGCTCATGAGCTACTGGTTGGGGATCACTGATCTAGAAGATGCAGAAACCTGAGATGTAGCTTCAACTTGATGTGTGATTTCTGCTTGAGCCTTCACCTTGGTCTCTTATATGAGGCTGATTCTTTGCTCATTGAAGTAATTAAATCTAATTAACTCTTCTAAAGAATCCTCTGTATTGGTGCTCTTTAAGAAAGATGAATATTTACTACTCAGTCTGATTTAAAGGCAATATTGAGACCTTTGAGAGCGCCCTCTAGGTGCAGTACTTCTTGGTCAGGTTCACTAACCACAGACATGCAGTGGACTGTTTTGTTCTATAGCTCGGTGAGATTATCTGAGAATTGTTCTTTAGCAGCTTCAAAATTCTCCATTCGTTTGAGTAGGTTTGATCTTCCTTTTGGATCTGACACTTTGCTCTGGCAAGGTGGTGCTGGGTTGTACATCAGTGAGCTGTTGTTCTTGACACATTTTCTGAAGTATCCATAACCGAAGCCATAGGGCCTGACTGAGACATAGCAATGACTGTGCTGCTTGTAAGGTATGCAGTGTAAAGTCTGTATAACACACAGCTAAGAGCAGCAGAGTGGCAGGTGCTGAGCAGACAGGCAGATAACAGAAGGTTCATGCAGGATATATCCCACTTGTGTCTCTATGTAGAGAAGCTCTTCCTGACTGAAGCAGATCTGTACATGTAATTATTCACTCTGGATGCTGATAAATCCTGATGAGAGGACAACTGGAGTGTGCAGATATATAGCTGTTTCGGTGTTATGCACATACACTGTGCTGCTGATGGCTGGCTGCTTCTTGCTAGCACAGAACTAACACAAAGCTGGCCCAATTTGAACTTGGCTGGCAATTCTATTCTTTGACTGTTGTGTTTCAACCCACTGTCCTTAGTGATAGTTCCCTTAGATCTGGGCCAGGACCTTTACAGGACACTACTCACTGTTATTAGCAGATCTCCACATAAAGTTGAACTCAACCGGACTGACAAGAGTATGCAGATTTGTTGGAGTTTATTGCAAAACTGAAGAAAATCTCCCATACATTGATCAAACCAGTAGGTCAAAGAATATTGATATCACCAGGGTTGGTTAGGCAGTTGGAGAACACCTAATATGTCTGCTAACTGTTACTTGGAACAGTTGAAGAGGGGAGGGGGGTTAAGGGTCACAGCATCTTCCTGGACTACAGAGGGAGGTGAAGAACAAATATGGGAAGAGATGTATACAACAACCAAAACAATATATAAAGACAAGTTGTGTGTAACATAACCATTCATTTTATAGCTAGCTGCTGTTGAAATTTGTAGATGGAGTCTTTGAATTAATTGCTGCCATACCCAACTATTCTGAGAGCTGACCTATAGTTTATCACTTTTCGCGGAAAAGCTAATTGTGATTTGCCACTTGATGTGGCCTTAAGAAGTGAAAAATAGGTTTTCCTGTAAACAATTCACTTGACATTCACGATACATGTGGGCATTCTGTGAAAACATTGCACTTGCTTGGTTAATTGCACTAGTGCTCAAAGAAAGTCTTGTTGGTGTACTGTCATGTTGCTTGTGCTAATGATAATCCCCTCACTCTACTCTAAATGGTAAGTTATTATTCCTTTACCCTAGCTTCAAACATAGATTTCTGAACAATGCAAAAAACATAATTAGTGACACGAGTTTATGATAATATATTGATCATTGTTTGTCCATCAGAAAAAGAATTATGGGAATTATGTAACAAATGTAATATGATGAGACCAAAGCGATCCCATCACTGCAGTCGCTGTGGGCACTGTGTCAGAAGAATGGATCATCACTGTCCATGGTAAGGACAAGAGACATACAAGCTGTGAATTATATTTGCTTTAATATACAGTATTGATACAATACAGATTCACACCTTGTAGTTTCTTTATATGTAACTTATTTTTCTATGTATAAATCATGTTAAAGTGAAATGTTACAATGTCAGTGGTATCTGTGTGGTGGAGTATGCATTCTGAGGATCGATCTGCTTTGTATGCCATCTGAAATCTATTCCAAAATATACCCTGCACTTCTGGTTCTGTCTTATTGTTCACATTTAAATGAACTTTTTGTATAATGTAGAGAGTAATTGATTTTTATCATTTGTGATTTTGAGTTTAGTTTTTTAGCTCTGCACTTTACAATATCTGCAATCAGGTTGCTAGGGTCCAAATTACCCCAGCAACCATGTATTGCTATGAAAGAGGCTGGAATATGAATAGGAGAGGTCCTGAATAGAAAGATAAATAATTAAAAGTAGCAATAGTTATAAATATTTAGCCTTACAGATCATTTGTTTTAGATGGGGCCGGTGACCCCCATTTGAAAGCTGGAAGGCAAAAATGTGTTCTATGTAGTTTTACAAACCATAAAAAAAGTTTTAAAAATATATTTCATCTGTTGGTTGTTACAGTGGGGTTCCTTGGAAAACGAATGTTATTATGCTGTTTATTTCCATGTTTCTGGCAGTGCAAAGCCTTGCTGTCTTTTTCCTGCTTACCTAGTTCACCAAAAAGGGCAGATGTTGTCATTTGCATTTTGGAATTTAGGAGCTGTTCGATATTTTTATGCTTCTGCCATAGAAGAAGCAGGAACAACGCCAGTCATTTTGACAATAGCTTGTGAAAATGAATACCTGATCTTAAAGGAAGCCTGTCACACTAAGGTATATTTCCAAATCTTTTTCGATCACATTAGTTAAACAAAATAAACTTTACTTACATTATGTAAATCATTTAAATGTAATTCCATTCTATTTTGGAATGCACAATCACAGCATACAGGCAGGGTCCACTTAAACACTGTTATTAATGAAAGTTTTTTGACCTGGAAATTTTGTTGGAGCCAGAATGTGGGACCAAATGCTCCTGCCCATGTACAGGCTACACAATTAAAGATTGTGTACAGGGGAATGTGATAAAGGGGGAATGTGAGGAGTGCAGTGACTCCTTGAAAGTGCAGAGGTGAAAGTATTTGACTTCCACACCTCTATGAGGCATGCTGTACAGGTGGGGCAGTCAAAACACGATTGTTAGCTCAGATTTTGAAATATATTTATATGTATCGGTGTTTTAATAAAATGTTTATGTCTGGGTGACGGATCCCCATTAAAGTTTTTTTTTTTTTTTTTTTT
>CM044432.1:110013712-110079739 GCA_024363595.1 Xenopus borealis
TTTTTTTTTTTTTTTTTTCTAAATCTATCTGTATTCCACACATTTCATTAGTAGATGCTTACGTTCAATTGGCCTTACACAGGCCGAGCTGGCAGTTTGTTTGTTTGTGCAGTGGGCCCACCAGATGAGCCTGACTGATGGCTATTAAAAAATATATAAAAGAATATAAATCAGGTAGGTTTGTAAATCTTGGATGAGCATTTAATCGGTGTATTTTATATGGTCCTCATCCAAAGAACCTCTGTATGGTATATGATCCAACTGTTGGCCCCAGAAAAGATGATGGGGCGGTATATGGCCAGCATTATAGTGACACTTTCATGTGTTTTCCTGTGTCCTTCTCCACTCTTTGCAGTGTTAAACAAGTGACGGTGTCATAGAACATTTGGTACAGTAGACATTACCGAGGTTTTATTGTAGTACATCTTTTATTTCCTCCCAATTGGATGTCTCTTCCTTGTTGTCTCTTTCCCCCCCTACAGGATAAATAACTGTGTTGGAGAAGACAACCATTGGCTCTTCCTGCAGCTTTGTTTCTACACACAGCTTCTCAGTGGCTACACTTTAGTCCTGGACTTCTGCCACTATTATTACTTCTTGCCACTTAAAGCCATTAACTGGGTAATACTTCTATTATCTATTGTATGTTCCTGTTTTTAAGTATGTTCATGAGTTTTTTTAAGATCACATTTGGTATTGGATGAAATACCTGTTTAGTGTAATACTCATTATTATTATTATGTTTTATTATTTAATGTCTCACCTTTTTCAGTTATTTTGTAACCTTTGCCTTTACACCCCAAAATTGATTTTTCTATGTAAGCAAGTAATTCCCTGCCATTCAACTTATCTTACCAGGCTGACTTACTGAATACTAAGTTGCAGCCAGTAAGGAAGAAACCAGTGCAATTTGATTTTTTTTATCTTGTGTAAGAGAGAAATTAGAAAGTTATAGCCACAGTAACAGTGAATTCCAAGATTTAACTTCTCTATGTTAACATTCCTATCACTATGGCATGTTAAGAAGTGTTTCTATGCACCAATTTTAAGTAGTGTGATATGTCATTATCCCACATATTGCATTAAAAGATTTGTTTCTGTTTTTTGTCTCAATTGTAATGCTACTGACCAGTTTAAATTATTTTAATGAATAGCATCTATAACTTTTATTAAGAATAAGTGAAATGGTGCAGTGATCTTTCATATTGTTTATTTAAAATACTTGCACAAAGACAACACTGGAGGGTGCTACAGTAAAGCTATCATTCCTAGCATTTTATCAATTACTAAAACTGCTTTTTTAATTAAAGCTTGGTTTCATTGTTTGAAAATTTGATTTGTCAATATTTGCATTGTAAGTTATACTGTAATAAAACCAAAGTAGTTTTAAAAGGAGATCATAGTAATTTTAAATGGGAATTTTAGTTTTCTGTTCACACGGCAATAGAAGGTTCACTCAAGTCCCTTACCAACAGGATTTTAATGAAGGGATAACTAAATATTTGGGGGGGAAAGGGACAACCTCTCCGAATTGAGTAAAAATGTGCTAATAGGATTCCCGCAACTCCCATTGAGTTCTATGGGAACTTGACAACTCTTACCTGGCAAATTTTTGTATTAAAGGTTTTTGTGTTTTTGTCACTTAATAAATCTCAAATATTTAGAGTTTTAAAAATTATAGGAAAACCTCAAATGTTTAAGGATCCCTGAAAAAAAATAGAAATTCAAATGTTAAGAAATAGGGCCCATAGTGTTCAGCTGAACGGAATCTGAACATTATCGGATCATGATTGCTTGCAATTTATTCAATTATACTATTTTTTTTTCAAATTTGTATGAAAATCAAATTATGGATACAGCTTGGTCCTAGGTCAAATCTCTAGATTTGGCTGATTTAACCCAGACACACAAATGTGATTGACATATTGTAGCACCAGGATGTGATGATGTCATTTCCTATTGATGGAGGGGTGGAGTATATAGATTGGATTGGGATGTAGGCATGGTTGCACAGTTGAAATGGGGACCGAAATGTCACATTGGCTGTTAATGCATTTTTTTAATACACTTAGAAAAATTTTCACTAAAACTATCTTGGTGTTGCTGGATCCATTTACCTTGCACCCGAGGCTAAACCTTTTGGCGGGGTTCGGCCCCGCAGGACTTTATCTATTTATAAACCAGCACAACGGTGAACAGAAGTTGACCCGAAACCGCCCGACCCCTGGGTATCGGATCGACCCAAAGTGGTCTTCGTGTATCTAGAACCCAGTAATGCACAAATACAAGCATGGTAACTAGACATAGATTTTATGATTCCAACTGCATAAGCCTGTAAATGATTATTGCTGGTTGGATGACGCCGTACATTTGGTCATATTTGTACATAACCACAGATGTGTTCATCTATGTGTATTTTATAATATGATCCTCATAGCCAATAAAATCTGTTTCTTGTAGGATATGGTCATATTCAGGCATGAACTGGCATTGCTTAGGATATCCACTTTTATGGGCATTGTCATGTTTGGAGGCATGTGCAGTCTTTTCTATACACAAATAATGGGCATATTGACGGTATGTGCATTTTGTCTTCTACTTTATCATTTAATAGTGCCTATACATGTAATATAGTTTTGCATTTTGTTTCTGTAGAATGCAGGTGTGCATACTAAGGAGATGAGGCTGAAAGCTTTACACACATTTGTCCATGAAGCCCTGATAGGTGACTCTATACTTCATTTTGACTACAGTAGAACCCCCATTTTATGTTTTTCAGGGGACCAGAAAAAAATGGTGTAAAATGAGGGGAAACTTAAAATCAGGGAAATGTATTATGCATAATATATAGGTGGGACCACAAAACAACAATGTAAAATGAGGGAAAGCTTAAAATCAGGGGATGTAAAATGGGGGTTCTACTGTATTACCTTTCTTTAAGTGAGGGATAGTGTTCACAGTCCAAAGGTAGTTGGATAAGAAAAAGAAATTGTGCCACAAAGCCCTGCCCTAACCTCACTGCTGTAATAAAGTGTTTTTCTTTACAGTTGTGTGCACCCCTGCATATACAGCACATGGTGAATTTTTAGAAGGATGCAGTCCTACTAGCATGGTTTAGCCATGCTTTGAGGTGAAAGGGCTAAGGGTGAACAATGAGACTATAGCAAGCCAAGGCAAAACACGCCACACTTTACCAACTGCCAAATTTCCATTTTAGTCTGAACCAAAACTGCACACCAGGTTTATATGAAACATCATATTCAGAATTATGAACTATGAAAATGTCCTTAAGTCGTTTGATCCCAAAATATGAAATGAATCTCCTTGCATGAGCGTCTTATCAATCAAATATAGCTTTGAACCCTTAACATTTTTTTATCTTTTGTACCATGCACTTTATGTTGTGATTCCAACTCTGTGGAGGTGCAGATCTGCCAAAATTAAACCTAGTTTGCAATGTGCAGTTGACTTGCCTGTGGTGCAGTGATTTATAGATCCCTCGCGAGAAGATTTTGATTAATTAATGGACCATAAGCTTAGTCCTACCCTCATTTATAATAATCACATTGATAAATGAAGCTGAGAGTGGTTTTAGGCATGGTGTCACTCAACACAATTTGAGAAATTAGGTATGTAAATTTGAGAAGCACCGCATCCCTTATCTAGTTTTTATTAGAATAATTTTTTCACTACTTCTGCTACATTAGTTGTACTTCTCCATTTGTAGCTCAAGCATAGATAGTTCTACAATGGATTTAGTACCCATTAATTGCTGTGGGATTGAACAAAACCAAAAATGACCTTATATTCGAGATTAATTTCTAGCCTACGACCCAACCTGCACCTGGCCAGCTGTTCCTGTTATAATATACAGCCTCTGAATCTATAAATAAAAATATGCATACATGAAACTTTAACCCCCCCCCCCCCAAATCCTAGACAGCCATGTTGTAGTTAGCTCATCATTAGCTAGAGGGGGAGTGAACAGGACATGGCTGATGAAAAACCTTGCTTGTCATTAGTAGGTTTATTCGCATTCACACTCAAATTTGCCCTCTAATGTACTGTATTATTGTGAAAGGGTATTAAATATTTAACTTGCCCTCAGGACTAACTTCTTAATGTCGCTTGAAATGATCCTTCTGTTATATTGCTGTGTGCAGCCTGCAGAAGCAGATTATCCATGTCCCACATAAAGTAATTACAATTTACTCAGACACTTCTATAGAAAATATCTGGTAATCTAATTTCTAAAAGTTAAAAAGGTCCTTCTCTCCTCTTAGTATGACCAGATGTTTTATTTAGGCTGCATCCCTCAAGCAGACTAATCTTTAGCCTACTTTTACGCTATTACTGTGATTTGCCCTCCATTGTAGTTAAAATTGCTGAGTTTTGTTACAGCTGTTTTCATAAGTTTAAACAACCTGGCAGAATTTATGATTTCTTAACCATTTTTCAGGGAATATCAATATATTTGATAACACAAAAACTTTTATTTCAATCATGGTTAGTGGTTGGCTGAAGCCATTTATTGTCAAACAAATGTGTTTACTCTTTTTAAATCATAATCACTACCCAAATGACCCTGATCAAAAGTTTACGTACCCTGGTGATTTGGCCTGATAAACTTGACACAAAAGGGTTAGAATGGCTATTAAAGGTAACCATCTTCACCTGTGATCTGTTTGTAATTAGTGGGTGTGTATAAAAGGCCAGTCACTTTCTGGACTCCTGACAGACCCTTGTATCTTTCATCCAGTGCTGTACTGATGTTTCTGGATTCTGAGTCATGAGGAAAGCAAAAGAATTGTCCAAGGATCTGCAGGGAAAAGGTAGTTGAATTCTATAAAACAGGAAATGGATATAAAACCAAACTAAATAAAACAAAAATTTCAGCCACAACTGCCAAAAAAATTGTTCTGGATGCAAGGAAAAACCCACAAATAACTTCAGGTGAAATACAGGACTCACTGAAAAAAATGTGGTGTAGCTGTTTCAAGATGTACAATAAGGAGGCACTTGACTTGAAGAAAGATGGGCTGCATGGTCGAGTTGCCAGAAGAAAGCCATTACTACGCAAATGCCAAAGTATCCCACTTACAATATGCCAAACAGCACAGAGACGAGCCTCAAACCTTCTGGCACAAAGTCAGTTGGAGTGATGATAAAATTTTACTTTTTGGCCACAACCATAAACGCTACATTTGGAGAGGAGTCAACAAGGCCTATGATGAATGGTATACCATTCCTACTGTGAAACATGGTGGATTGCTGATGTTTTGGGGGGGGGGGGGTGAGCTACAAAGGCACAGGAAATTTAGTCAGAATTGATGGTAAAATGAATGCAGTAAGTTATAAATAAATTGCTTCATCCAACCACTAACCATGAGTGAAAGAAAAGTTTTCATTAATTTTCTCTGAAAAATGGTTAAAGGGACAGTAACCCCAAAAAATGAAAGTAAAGAATATATCATGTATTGCTGCCCTGTACTGGTAAAACTGATCTGTTTGCTTCAGAAACACTACTATAGTTCATATAAACAAGCTGTTGAGTAGCAATGGCGGAAATTGAAAAATGGCTACATGGCCCAGGATAAGTAATGGATAACAGATAACATTATGTTCTACAGAGCTTATCTGCTGAGTAACTTGAGCCTTTTCTCCTTTGACTAACTGCCCCCATGGCTACACAGCAGCTTATTTATATAAACAATAGTAGTGCTTCTGAAGTAAACAGAGCAATTTTACCAGTGCAGGGCAACACTGCATTATATTTTTATTACTTTAAAACAATTTCATTTTTTATGTTACTGGTCCTTTAAGAAGCCAGGGTATGTAAACTTATGAGCACAAGTGTATGGGGCAAAATTCGACCATCAATTTTTTTAAAAGGCTATTTTCTATCAAAAATGGACCAAGTAGGTCTGTTTTCGATCGATAACAATTGTTCAAATGCAATGTTTTTAAAAATAAAATCCTTTGATTTCCTAGGACTTAGAAAAAATGACAGTAAAGGTTCCAGGAGGTCCCCCATAGGCTACAATGGCAATTCGGCAGCTTTAAGGTGGTGAAGTGTCGAATACGAAGTTTTTCAAAGAGATAGCACTTTGAAATTCGAATTTCGAATTCGAATTGAATATTGGGCTATTCGATATTCGAAGTAGCCCAAAATTACTTCAAAATTCGAATTTTTAAAATTCAAATTTAATTCGAAAAATTCACTTCGACCCTTAATAAATCTGCCTCTTTGTGTTCCAGTGAAACATGCATGTTTTAGTGGGTCTCTTATAAGGGATTGCAATCAAATATCAATGCATATTTTCTGCATCATGTCGTTAAAAACCTGAAGCATCATTATTACTTGCATTACTGATTTTCTGCTGACAGATGCATATTTTTTCTCACCTGCATGGATTTCTTTCCAATACATTTACATTGCCATACAACAACTGCTGTATGTAGTGCCATTCTATAAACATGATTAAAATTAGCCCAAGTATCAGATCTTATCAATCTTATTAGAATTGTATAGGGTTCATCCAGTTTGGTGATGGTACACACAGAGGAATTTCTTTACATTTTATTCCATGCACTGAATATATATATTCTTAATATTGATAAATTACATTAAATTTATAAAAGGAGCAGTGGAAATGTTGACATTGAGCCAACAGCAAAGTCTTTTGACACTGACACCAAGGGAAAAATCAAGGGGAAATAGTAGTTATGGATCCTCAATAATTCTCTTTATTAATCAGAGAAACTAATGCAGTCAAATGAGAATACATCTTTTTTTCTTAGGATTCATTTAAATCAATTGAATACTAGATCAAATAGATCAGAAGTTTGGCTATGAAGTACACATGCACACACACATGCAGTCCAACTGGGTGCACCTTACTCTTGGCTCCCTCAATAGTGATGGGCGAATCTCCTGCGTTTCGCTTCGCCGAAAAATTCGCGAATTTCCAGAGAAATTCGCAAATTGGAAAAAAAAAAAAGTCGCGTCAAACGCGTTGCGTCGTTTTCGACGCGACTCGTTTTTTTTGGCTGCGAATTTTTGCTGCCGTTTCATGAATTTATTCGCCAGCAGTGAATCGCGGGAATTCGCCGCGAATAAATTCGCCCATCACTATCCCTCAACAGTCTTTGGGTTTGCGATTTCTTTATTCCCATGTCTGAATTTAGAATCCGTTGTGGGACTAAGTACAGATTTATTTCAGTGCACTAGACCTTATGCTTTCACACTTAATAAGCCATGAATATGATACCAAGTGTATTCTACAGTTAAATTATAATATATGGTACTGCTGTGTGCAAGTGTTATATATGCAAAACTCTCTCTCTTGATTGCAGGCAAACACCTCTATATGAAACTAATTGAAATACTGATTAAATATTTGGATAAATTAGTAGTCCAAAAAGAGCTGTCTTCAGATATTTTGCAATAAAATGTTAAATAAAATCAATCTTCGGGTTTGCTGGGCCTTACATCAAGTATTATTGGGTCTTGTCATAGAACTTTTATGGCTGATAAAAAACTTTTTTTAAAACATTAAAGCGTTTAATTTTTTACATTTTTGATGATCCATTTCTCTAGACATAGTTGAACAGTACTATATGTCCCTGTGCAAACATTCTAACCCCTGTTTGTATTATTGTAATAAACACACACAAAGCTATATATTGATAGAAGCACCAATGCAATTAAGATATGTACACACACACGACCAGTTCACGATGGCTTACAAGAAAAAGATCAAGGTTTTTAAATGGTTGCTACTTATAGCTTTTATAGCAGTCTAAAACTTAACTTTTATTAATGTTACGTGAAAATATACAAACAAATAAATACTGTCTAACACACATGACCACAAACTCACTACTTCTAAGAATTTGTAAGTAGTGTGGGACCTTGTCCCTAAAAAACATATAGTAAAACCGTAGGCATTCGGTGGAACGACGGTCGCATCTAAGTATTATGCCGGAATAAATAATTTAAATGGCAACTCAGTTGCAACACGTTCGTGGTATCAACCATTAACCCTCCCTTCCATGCAGTTCCCCACCGTTAATAACAGTATGATGTAGGGACAATGTGGGAGCTACTCCCCTCGCAATCCGCTCCGATTGCGGTGCTTAACGGAGTGTTAGTATAATAGACTATAGTGCACAAGTGGAGACCGCGTGTAATTGGCGACTCAGTTGCCGATGCTCATAATGGCACCCATTCACCCTCCCTTTCAACCCGTTCCCCAGCAATTTCTACCTGTTCTACGTTGGGAACAATTGGGAGCTAATCCCCCATGGTCCACCTATGCCGTCTGCCCAGGTGGACGATGGGGGATTAGCTCCCAATTGCGGATTGTCCCTACATCATACTGTTATTAACGGTGGGGAACTGCATGGGAGGGAGGGTTAATGGTTGATACCACGAACGTGTTGCAACTGAGTTGCCATTTCAATTATTTATTTCCACATAATACTAAGATGCGACCATCATTCCACCGAATGCCTATGGTTTGACGATAGGGTCCCACACTACTTATAAAGTCTCAGAAGTAGTGAGTTTGTGGTTGTGTGTTTTCGGCAGTATTTATTTTGTTTGTATATTTTTACGTAACATTAATAAAAGTTAAGTTTTAGACTGCACACTCCTTTGATCCAAACTGGTTAGCTTAGGGTTTGGGGTTGCTATACAAGCTATAGGTAGCAACCATTTAAAAACCTTGATCTTTTTCTTGTTGAGTATTTATATTCCTAACCTGCGGATGTTGAACGAGTATTGGACTGTACAACTCAATATTTTGAGGGCATAAGTTGAACATTTACTTATTAAATGCTACAAGACAGATTTTTGTCTTAACATAGCATTATTTTCACCTTTCTGTGCATATGTATATTTACTTTTTTGTGCTCTGCAGTAGACAACACATGCCATAGGGGATTGGGGCAGGTGTTTAATAAAACTAAATTCTAATAAAGGCCAAGCAAACCACATTACATTAATGTAATAGTCTCTAAGTATGAGTTTTATGTAAATCAGGTGTATGTAACTCGAGGACTCCCTGTAGATGGTTCTCTTCAATAAAACACATTTTATGGGTAGTGTGTGTGTGTGTGTTTTAAAGGTTTCTAGTCTTGTGGCTACTTTATTCCCAATAAAAAGGCAACAGCCAGTGTTTTTACTACAACTGCCAAAGTACATGCTTAGAAACACCCCGGTATGCCAAGTTTTCATGGCAACACGGACTAACAAGTCATCTTATTGTTAATTACAGCTGCTCTAATTAAGCGTTGATCAATGAATCTTTGACCCAGACAACCTTTCTCTGCAACACTTGCTGCATATACCCTTTCTTGTGTTAATGCACATTGAGTTTTGTATATTGCTCTTGTTTTGCAGGATACGACAACTATAGAAAAAATGGCAAACTGCTGTGATGAAATGTATGTACTGGATAAGTATATTTCTATGGGGAAAAAGTACTTTAATATGCAGAGTCTTTCCATTTTGAAGACCTCCTAAACTACAGTGTATAAAATAAGATACTAGGCTACAACTTGCGTCCATGTTCCAAAGGTTGTAATATTGCTTTAGCTGTGCCGTCAAATTATTGAAATGTTGGAACATCAACATCCAGGATTACCGGCGAGGATTTCCCTTATTTGTTCACCCAGAATATGCTTGAACAAATTTATCATTTCAGCTTAGAATTTGTTCATGTTTTGTCAATACCCATGTTTTGAGGAATGGGGCCTGACCCTGCAAACATTTGGACAGCAGATACATTTCAAACCTGGTTTCTCAGTCAGCACTTGTACCCTCTGAATTACTTCAAACCGGCTCACGTCCAATGGTTTCCACCTTCGACTCGTTTAGCCAAATGTTGTATAGTAGACCGCACCATTTACAAGTTTCTTTTCTTTAAATAGCCTTTATTGAGACATGGGCTCTAACACAAATTCACGGCAATGTTTCAGACCTCCATCTTATATCAGAATGGTGTTGTCTACAATGCAAAATTATACATTTCTAACCGGACCGATTTTTGACCGAAGTTGACAAAAAAACTGATATGTAGATCACGCTAAAATTGGCCGTTTGGGGGAGAAAAATCTTAAAGGGGTTGTTCACCTTTGAGTTAACTTTTAGTATAATGTAGAGAGTGATATTCTGAGACAATTTGCAATTGGTTTTCAATTTTTATTATTTGTGGTTTTATAGTTATTTAGCTTTTTATTCAGCAGTTCTCTAGTTTGCAGTGTCAGCAATTTGGTTTCTAGGGTGCAAATTACCCTAGCAACCCTGCATTGATTTGAATAAGAGACTGGAAGATGAATAGGAGATGGAGTGAATAGAATGATAAGTGGCAATAACAATACATTTTGTAGCCTTACAGAGCATTTGTTTTTAGATGGTGTCCTTGACCCCCATTTGAAAGCTGCAAAGAAACAGAAGAAAATTGCAAAACATTAAAAAACTATGAAAAATAAATAATGAAGACCAATTGAAAAATTTCTTAGAATTGGCCCTTCTACAATATACTAAAAGTTAACTTGAAGGTTAACCACCCCTTTAACATCTATGCCCTCTTTACACCTTTACTAATTTCTCTATTTCCTGGATTTATTATCCCCTCTTGAGTAAACCTAAAGGTGTACAGATATTGGTTAAATGGGGAAATACAGGAGCTCAACCTGTGCTGTATTTTTATGTGTATTCACTAAAACATTTTCTCATAAGTCTACACAGAGCTCATTGTTATTATATTAGCATTCATTTATGAACGGAAACTCCTTTTTCTGCAGTATCTGAAGTAAAGTTTTTTTGACCAATACATTTTGGCTTATCCAACACAGAAATTCCCTTAGGTCAATGACACATGGGATGTTTTGCCGCCTGCGATTAGTCTTGGCTACTATGGCTGACTATCTTCCCTTGTTTCCTTCCCACTGGCTTTAAATTAATCGTGGGTGACACAATGTACTTTGTGTCATTTCCCTTGAATATTTTTTGATTCAAAATCCACATTTGTTCAGTGTAATGTTTAATTAATCACGACTTATCAGAGCATAGGGAATAAAGGACAATACCATTCTTCAACTGGTAGTTCTAAATAAATACTTTGAACTGCAGTTTTAATTTGTATGATTTCTTTAAGCAAGTTACCAAAAGGATTAGAGCACCTTTTAAAACTGTTCATTTAAAATCCCCCAGAATCCCTATTGTCTTCATACTTGTGCATTCTGTAGCACACCTTGTTTAATCATTACTTTCACCATTGCATATTAATAAAGCTGTCCTGAGCTGGCCATATTCCGAAACATTTTCTACTTGTGTATGCTGGCAGGATAATTATGGCCGATACCCATGTAGCATGGATATCAGGTGGTTCATGTGCAGTGTTTAGTCCTGTACATCACTAGTTTATGGTACATCCACAGATATAATATAGAATATCCATAGTGTCCTATCATTTTCAGCTATTTCTAAATTTAATTTGGTTCATGTCTGATCAGTTGGATACAGGACAAGAACAGCCTGTGTATGGGCATCTTTGGGTGATGAGTGTTGTTGCTTCTATGGGGCCGGAATATTATATCCATAGTTCTGTTTTATACAATGAAACTTCAATGTACTTGAATTCATTATATTAAATTGCTGAGAATACAACTGTGTGCTCCAAAATTATCTCCCTCCAGCAGTTGGCAAATGTTGTTGTATGCTTATCCATAAAAACATATGTCTTTCCTCCTCTTGTGAGATTTCATAAGATCCTGTTATCAAAGCTTCTCGGAAACAAGAAGCGATAAACATACCATTTGGGCTTGTTTGTAAAAGATCCACTGCAGTATGTGTGTTTTTTTCTAAGCAGTGTTTGTTTTTTGGTGTGTGGAAGATAGCCAATTAGAGGAAAATGACATATATGTATGGATCAAAGAGAAAAAACACTGCCACTGTGTACCTAATATGCATTCTTGTCTTCCTGGGATTGTTTGCAACTTCTGACGTTGCCCTCTGTTGATTGACAATAAAGTTTCAGCCCCTGCTAGGAGGTGTTAAAACGCAGCTGCATGTCACCATGAAAGAAAAGCTGCATTTGTGATGCTAGGAAACACAATTCATCTGAGCTTTCTAATAGATCCCCAGCCAACCCTGTATTGTCTGTGCTGACTGAAGCGCTCCATGGGTATGCTGTATTTTACTAATAATGCTGTCTTCTGTAGATCGAGAGCTCGAAAGCCATGGCAGCAGACCTTCTCAGAAGTTTTTGGCACTCGCTGGAAGATCCTGTGGTTCATTCCTTTCAGGCGGAGGCAACCACTGCGAGTCTCCTACTACTTTGCCAATCACGTCTAAACAGATGGATGGTGGGCACAGATGGGTTAGCCATGCTGGAAGCAAGTTACAGGTTTTATCATAAAAGTGCTATGACAGTCTTCAAGTCAATTATAATCCACCCACCAATCTTCAACATCACAAAGTGCCCCAGGCTTTATTTTAATAGTGATCTCAATGCAGTAGTGGGAACTGTATGAGATATGTATTTATGTGTTGGTTATATCCATTTTTGTTGTCCTTTTCCCCTCAGGACATGACTCCCTCAGGCTAAGAACTAAAAACACAGATTTTTGTCTATTAAAACTTTTAAATGACATGCTTTTTTTACATTTTTAATGTTTCTTGTTTGCGATGCACTGTTGTGAATGATCTTCAGTTTGTTATATTTCTCCTGTTGAACAAGCATTTTTTACATTGTTTTTTAATACAGTGACGTGATAGGTTTTTAAAAAAAAAAATGTTTAGTTTTTTTTTTCCACAAAAAAATGTATCATGTATTAATATTCCTGGCGATCAATTGTTTTTCATATTGTGTGACATTTCTACAAAGCAATTGCACAAAAAAGTTACCATTATTTATATTTGTAGTATTTATATTTTGCTACTTGTTTACTTTTCTGTGAAATCTGTTGTGCGCCAGAGTAGATTCTAAATGTACCCTCATATCCCAAAGAGTATGTTTGAGCTATAGTGTTTGAGTGGTATTGGTCACAGCTACACAAAATACAGAGAATTACCACCGAATGCTTCCCAGTGACTGACATAGTTCCGTAGTTGATGCCCTCCTTTGAGCTTCAAAATTCATTCTGGTACCCCGTGTCTCATTTAGAGTTAAAGATCTGTGATCCATTCTGCCATGTTTACAATATCTACCACAGCGTTCACTCCAAACCTCAAACTTGACCTTCAAGCCTAGCTTTCAAGATATCTCTGTTCATAATTGATGTTTGGAAAATCTCATTCGACCCTATGGTTCCAAGCTCCCTCTAAGAGTTGCCTCACCTTTGTTACTGAGGGTTTTTTTGTAGCACTTTGCATTCGTAGAAGTAAACACATCACAATTCTCTGTTTTGGTAGTAATGCTGAGCAGCTTGTGGGCTAGAACCTTAGGTTTGTATGATAATCTGACAGGAATTAGTGTACAAAACAGGGGTCACTATGTGATGGGTCCATATTTGCGTTCTGAAAAATGCACTGCTGATGGGGAAGACCAGAATCCTTTGTCCTAAATGTATGTTTTTATTTTTTTAGATATAATCTATATATATTTGACTTGTGCTAAAGGCATGAAATATATACCTGAAAAGGTTCCTTGACCAATAATTTTTAATTACTGCTAATGTCAATCATTTCTATATCTGTGTATGAAGATGATACATTTATTGTCCAGATACATGGCTATGGAAAAATATCTATGTTTAATATGTTTTAATGGTTTTCTAGACCCAGACTTGTATTACATATTAGCAAATGAATATACTATTTTTTTGCTACTGAATGTGGCCATCCAAGAACATCAATAATGGAAACCAATGTAAATGTCATTTGGAGAATTGTTGCTGCCTGAGAGAGCACAATTATGTTATGGCAGATTATCTGATGACTAGAAATAGTCTGTTTTTATACTGTACAATCCACTGCATTGCTCGCTGGGGATTGATACCACCTAGTCCATGGTTGTTTAAAAGGAAATTCCCCTAAAAAGCCATTGTTATAAAATGAACAAATTAATGTTTTGCAGGAAGGGAATATGTATTTTTTAATAATGTGCGCTTCTATTCCAACCCTAATCCCCTAATGGTACATTGCATGCTATGTCCCGTATAAGTCGCAGCCTGTTGCTTTTTCCTCTGTTTTTCATTACTTGGCAATACAGTTACCAGTGTAAATTCTATTTCAAAACAGGAGATTTATACACTGAACTGCAGTCATTTTATATGCCCGTTCCCTTACACCATTTAGCTGGAATCTGCAGTGAAGGTCACCAGATCTGGAACATACTCCCAAGAGATTGCTTGTGTCATACATTTGACATAGCTTAATGTAAATCATTAGTAATGTTGAGCACATATCCATTCTTGTCATTAAAACGAATACTCACTGCATAATGCATTATTCCCATATTCCCAGACTCTGCTCTACCCAGTATGTTCAATATTCTACAGATTCTGGAACACAGAATCATTCATATATTTGAATTGATTTTAGCAATGTTCTACTGGTGCTGTTAATTCTTTTGTATACCTCTTGGCTTTAATTGCTTAAACATTCCTTTCAGTGCTCTTGTCAAAATAAAATCTGTAAGTGAGCTAAGACTTGGACACATTCTGTAGTATTTTCATTTTTAAACATCTGAAGTTTTTTTTTTTTGGGGTGTGGTTCAACATTTTTCAAATTCATTATTATATTTTAAGCACATTATATTTAAGAAATTTTTAAAATTTAAACATCTTGTTTTTAAACATCTGGGTTAGACTTATAGAGGCTTTTCATGTTGGGTACAATACAACAGACATAATAATTACATACATAAATAATAAATAATATAAATTTAAATAATATTCTAAGCCAATATTGGGTTGCAAAACTGTTTTCTAAGTTTAAAGGAAAACTATACCCCCAAACAATGTAGCTCTCTATAAAAAGATATTGCATAAAACATCTCATATGTAAAATCCTGCTTTATATACATAAATCATTTTCATAACTTTTTATACACTTTTCTAGTAGCATGTGCCATTGGGTCATCCTAAATAGAAAATTGCCATTTTAAAAAATAAGGACAGTCTCCTGGGATCGTATGATTCAATGGTGCACACAAACATATTGGTATGATCATATTTGCAAAAACTGCCTGTTTTTGTGCCTTTTTGTGAATCTTCACAGCTTGACATATCGTGGCAAAAATGCCTTGGTTCATTATTTAATTACAAGGTAGAGTGATTTACAAATGCTGTTTATCTAGATTTTATTTCCTGATTATTTAAAGCACCATATTGTTTCATTAAGTGAGAGGATCAAAGAGTTTAGAAATCTTTCATCCACTCATCCTACAACATGGCCTGCACCATCTCATCTAGGGATTTATTGTCATTATCCCTCATGCCTCTGATCTCAATCTTTGTCGGTCATTCTTGATGAGCTGGTTCATAATGCTTTAAGCCACATATTCTTGAATTCATACCCTTAATAAGCTTATGCTTCATTTTTAGTCTTTAATTTTAGTCTCAGAATAATAATTTCTGCTTGGGGATAGTTGTGCAATCTACAATTTTGTACCCTACAGATTTTCCAGTTAGTAAGGTTACTAGAGTGGTAGGTACAATGCAATTTTATCCTACCAATGAGAAAGATGCTTATAATCTGTCAATGCACTCTACACAGTGGTCAGTATTAAATTCCACAGTGAAGTGATTAAAATTGCTTGGCCTCTAGGTTTTATGCTTTAAAATGCATGAATATATTTTTGAGTAGAGGAGTCCATCATGTAGCCTACAGCTAGTTACTTACAACATGCCTGCTATCTAATATGAGATAATATGAGCCTAACTGTGCTGTAGACTGAGGTGTATGCCTTAGCCCATGGGGGTTGGTTTTTTTAGTTACCAAATTAAATTCTGTGAGAAAAAGTTTATCATGTGAAAAGTCATGGACAACATTAAATTTAAGATCCAATTCAATGCTGACAAAGTTATGGAAAAAATCTGGAACTGAATTAAGGGAAAGGTTTTTTTCTCGAATTGAATCTCATCCATGACTTTTCAAGTGACAAACCTTGAGATGACGTTTTCTCACTGAACTGAATATGGCCCATTGTGTTAAAAAAAACCATACTGATGGCTTCTCACTGGTTAAAGTGGGTAGCACTATAAACAGATTACAACACACCAGTTGTCTTTGTAGTTGGTTGAGTTAAAGCTGTATGGTAACTAAAATCCCCCATTGCAAAGCAAACCAGACTGTCCTATGTTGCAGCCTCTTTTTCCTTCTCCTCTTCAATGCACAGATAATTGTTTGCTGCAGATAGGAGCAACTAGCTGCCATGGTGATTATGTATGTGGTACATTCCTCAGGGCCCCAGACATAGTTTTATTTTAGTATTTTAGATGTTTCCATATTATCATTGCAGGGAACGCTTAACAGTACACCTTTTTGGTCACTTAACCATTATTATATTTTTTTAAAGCAGAATCTCATGACATTTTTACACAATCACAGAAGCATAAATGATTGTATGAGGTATTATATCTGTACATAAATAAATGTATCAAGAAATCAATTTCTGCTTTGGACTTCATGCCATGAACTGGAACCACCTAAAAGAAAAAAATGATTTCTTAACGTTCGTATTTCTCATTTCCCTGAATCAAATTTTTTAGCCCAAAAAATTTGTAAAACCCTAAATTTGACAAAAACCTTAATACAAGGCTGGCAAGGTCATGTAGAAGTCAATGGGAGCTTGCCTTCTCCAATTGTAAAATCTTTCTTTGCTAGCAGGTTTTGGAGATTTTCGAGGGGGGGCTGAAATTGCATGATAAATTCTTACAAAAACTAGGATTTCAACTTTTTTTTCTTCTTCTTTGGATTTGTTCTGCATTTTGATTCCATTGCACTTTTATGTTCAAATTCAATAAGTACATTTTAACGTTTTTTGTTTTTTTTTTAACAAGTGTTTAGTCATAATTTAAAAAACTTATAAAACCACACACACAACCCCATTTGTTATTTGATATTCCAGTTCATTCAGGTGCTCTGTAACATCTGACAATTTTAAGGTAGAAGTAAAATATCTGTTGTGTTTTTAACTCGTTTAGGAAGATTTTGAATCAATCTAAGGAAATCTGTGATATTTAAATGAAGCTGAAGAGTCAATCTGTTGACAGATCAACTATGAAGTTTTATGAATGGTTAATATTGTAAAATGCAATCCATAAGTCAGGCAAACCAATAATAACCTCAACAGGATTGGATAGATTAAAGGTGTCCATACACGGTGAGATCCGCCCTAGAGCCCAACGATCGGGTCACAATGGAGGAGGTACGGGCAGTCAGACAATGAACAGATGCGGTTGCAATCCGATGGGATTTTTATTCCCATCTGATTGAAATCTGGCTGACTTTCGGCCACATATCGATTAGGTAAGCCCGTCAGTCATCTTCAGTTTATATTGGCCTGCAAATGGCCACCTTAAAACTATAGGAAACAAGGAAAAGTTGTGCTCACCACTAATTTAAAACCATTAGGCGGGGGTGCAATGAGGCTGTGACCACAAAATACATATAGACAAATGCAAGAGGTCCTCTGCACTCAACCCATTATCAATATATTTAAGACATTGAGACATTCTGTGCATACAGCTACTAAAAAATGCCTTACCCTTTAAACAACAGGGATTGTTTGTCCATATATTGCAATATATTTAAGCTGGCCAACTACTTCAAAGTCATCCCATATCTGGCCAGTCCTACGTTCATCTGATTCATCAAAAATTCTATTGCTTCATTATGCATTTTACAAAGGGACTACGTTTTTAAAACTATAGGACCTGCATCTCTGCTCTGTGTGATAAATTGTATTTGTAGATTTATTGGTGTTAAGGAGTTCCCATGTACCAGTTTCCATATATAGATTTCAACTTCCATCTTATTTAGAATATTCTAACACGTTTGCTTCATAATTGCTGCAGAGTTGACAACTTTTTACTAATTCTGGTTCTGTATATTACCACCATGATTTTTAAATGACACAGCTCCGATGCAGTTGAACTGCAGACTTTCAGCTTTAATTCAGTTGGTTGAACAAAAAGATTGCATAAAAATGTGAGGAAGTGAAAGCCTTTTTTTTTGTACACAATCACTTCATTTCAGGGGCTCAAAAAGTTGTCTCTGTCCAAATATTTATGGACCTAACAATATATAAATGATTTATTTGTGTACCCCTCTTCAACCCAATGGTTTGCATTCTGTTTGCACAAACTATAGCATGATATTTACAATCCGTTACAGAATTTATAGACTCCATTTTATCCAAATAATCCATAATTTCCAATTTCCCTGTAGTAATAAAATAGTACCTTGATCTAAACTAAGATATAATAAATGCTTACTGGATGCAAAACCAGCCTGTTGAAATTTTAAATGTTTACATGATTTTATAGTAGAATTAAAGTTTGAAGAACCAAATTATGGAAAGATTCGTTATGCAGAAAACACTAGGTCCCAAGCATACCAGTCCCATACCTGTTCTAATGTTATGCTGAAAGATTCACTAGTTGCTGAAGAAAAAAATGCAATGATGAACAAATTCCCTTCTATATTAAGCTGCATGTACTGAAGCAGCATCGTTGCTTTATCATAGTATAAATGTTTGTTTTTTTCTTTTCAATGTTGGAAGTAATCTATTTAGGTGGCTATTGATAGGATTTTGAAATGGTCTTTAGTAATATCTGTGCCATATAAGTAAATACATATGCAACTCTTGTGTGGTTGATGCCAGTGTTCGTTCCTGAAAATATTTACAAATAGCGAAGGCCTTAAAAATTAGGGCTGCAGCTTTAACGAATGTACAGTGCCTTGCAAGACTATTCAGACCATTGCCAAAGTTTTTTTTACTTACAAATTCTACGCTAAAATTTTCTCTTGTAATATTTTAATTCCAGAGCGCTGAACTGTTTTAATTTCCGTTTTAAGAGAAAAATGTAAATTCTGAAGATAGATGACAATTTTGCACCTTTGTTTCCAAGTAGTGCCACTGATGTTTAAATGGAATTCTTTATAAAGTTTAATTGCACAGGTAAATAAACTGTTATCAGGAATACTTGGTATCTTCTATACTGCCTTAAGACAGGGGTCCTCAACCTTTTAACTGTGAGCCACTTTTAAAGTAAAAAGAATTGGAGTAACGGAATGAAAAAACTTGGGATTGTATTTTTGGTAGCATCTATGTGGACTGCCAGCCTACAGGAGGCCCTGTTTGGCAGTACACCTGGTTTTTTTATGAAACCAGAAAATTCCTCCAAGCCTGGACTTCAAAAATACTTGCTTTGATGCCACTGGGAGCAACACCCATGGGGTTGGTCACGAGCCACTGGTTGGGGATCACTGCATTAAGGTATGTTTACATTCGATTAGGAAGAATTTGCTCTTAATTACTGTCCCCTTGGTGTCAGGGTATTATCCTGGACATAGGAACATAGAGCTGCTGATTAAAGGAGAACTAAACCCCCAACTATGTGAAGTCCCCACAGAATTCAGGTGTAACACTGTGCAGGGGGAGGCAGGGAGGGGGGGGGGCAGTGTAGACTTAAAGGAGTGGTTCACCTTCAAGTAAACTTTTAGTATATTATAGAAGGGAAAATTCTAAGTAACTTTTCAATTGGTCTTCATTATTTTATTTTTTTTTAATGATTTGCAGTTTCTTTGCAGCTTTCAATTGGGGGTTACTGTCATCATCTAAAAACAAATGCTCTGTAAGGCTACAACTGTATTGTTGCTGCCACTTTTTATTATCATTCTATTCGTCCATCTCCTATTCATATTCCAGTCTCTTATTCAAATCAATGCAGGGTTGCTAGGGTAATTTGTACCCTGGAAACCAAATTGCTGACACTGCAAACTGGAGAGCTTCTAAATAAAAAGCTAAATAACTATAAAAACCATAAAAAATGAAAACCAATTGCAAATTGTCTCAGAATATCACTCTCTACATTATTCTAAAAGTTAACTCAAAGGTGAACAACTCCTTTAACATAGTGGGGGGTTTAGTTATCCTTTAAAGGGGTTGTTCACCTTTGAGTCAACTTTTAGTATAATGTAGAGAGTGATATTCTGAGACAATTTGCAATTGGTTTTCATTTTTTATTGTTTGTGGTTTTATAGTTATTTAGCTTTTTATTCAGCAGCTCTCCGGTTTGCAGTGTCAGCAATCTGGTTGCTAGGGTACAAATTACCCTAGCAACCCTGCATTGATTTGAATAAGAGACTTGAATATGAATAGTAGAGGGACTGAATATAATGATAAGTACTAAAAAGTGGCAATAACAATACATTTGTAGCCTTACAGAGCATTTGTTTTTAGATGGTGTCAGTGACCCCCATTTGAAAGCTGCAAAAAAATAGGAGAAAATGGCAAATAATTAAAAAACTATGAAAAATAAATAATGAAGACCAATTGAAAAGTTTCTTAGAATTGGCCCTTCTACAATATACTAAAAGTTAACTTGAAGGTGAACCACCCCTTTAAGACCAAAATATGGTTACAGTGATTGTTCCAAATTTTCAAGCCTTGTGCTTGGAAACGTTTTTTTTTTTTGTTAACCAGTGTCTGTCATTTGTTGTCTCATACTGTGGAGGACTTTTGTTTACAGTTAAAGTTGTATTCTTCAGATATCTATATGTACTATATGTTTTATTAAATCATGTAAATAAAATGTTTTCCCATCTGGCCTTTACTGTTTTTTCTCTATATTATCAAGGCAAAGGTCTTTGGTAAAAAGATATTGCCATAACTGTATTTGCAGCTGTTTTTGGGACAAAAATTTGACCCTGAAAAATTGTTGGATATGAATGTTGCTGTATAACTTGCTAGCCTCATCTCATGCCATGTTCCTTTCTCTACCTCATATATGGCACCCTACATTGGTTCTAATGGGCATTAGGATGGTTAAAACAAAACACTCTTAACTGTATCGGGTACCTTGTACCCCCTATTCAAATGGTCTATGCCCATCAATAATCCATTTCATCTAAAATGTTTTTTTTTTCCAGCAGAACCTTATCTGTAGCTATTTAGGTTGTCTGTTACCCACAAACAGAGAACCTCTAGCAGTTGCAGGACAATGAAGTGTCTCTAGTTGTCTCCATAGTATGTGGTTAGGGTTGCTAACATCAGTGGCGGCCTGTGATGGGGAGGGGCTGACTGTGGCGATTAGCAGATGTCCATGTCGTTAACCTCAATGTCCTGCTCAGATTTCATCATTCGGACAGCCCTTCCAAAAACTGCTGTTTAGCTAACTGTGTTATATTGCTTCAACCGGAATCGTGGGAAAGGGCAGATACAATATTTCACTTCAATGCAGTTTTTGGGTGTAAATCGAAATGATCAGTGTGCCAGTTGTTTATATTTTCCATTAACAAAAAAGAGAGCAGCCCTCACATGGGTTGTGGTGTTTAGACACACTACATGGCACTTCTTGTTGCCACTAGTTATTCAGTGTTGGTGGGATTCTGGAGTTCAACCCAATTAAATGGATTATAACCTTGGATGTAGGTGAGCAGCATGACAATACAGGTTTTTGCGGACAGTCTGCTGCCCTTGCTACCAGCAGACTAAAAATGGAGACAAGCCTTCTTGTTTCTTTTGATTAATCTATTAGTGAGTGATTAGGATGGCTGCTTTATCTGGAACACATGCAACAATGCCATTTTGCAAGGGAACATTTTCTTCTGATGTTAAAGCCAAGATAGAAACTATTCGTTCTAGGAAAAAAATTAGTTTATAAATGTATTAAACCACACTTTTCTTTTTTTTTAAATACATTTAAAGAAATACATTTTTCGTACTTCTCAGTGGGGTTTTTTCAACTCTAAACCTGCAGAGATACTTACAATGGGTACATCATTAATTGTTCAAATGAAAATTTGTATTAACATGGTTTGGTAAAGTGCCAACCTATTCTGTTTGGTGGATACATTAAACAAGCCAGTTCCATACAAATACCAATAAATACAGTAGTTAAAAGGTAGGCTGCTTATTAGAGCATAGGGCAAAATCGGAAGTCAGCAAAGTGAGGAATGTGGCGCTGAGTATTTCGCTTAACAGGTGGGAGAAGCATGTAATGTATACTGAAGGAAGAGAAATTGGGAGAAAATGTAATGGAACTCTGATGGAACTTGCAAGGAAATTTTAGTGAAGAGTCGTGTAATGAGTGAGGTGTTGAGAAGTGGACAGTTAAAAGAACCTAACGAGCTGTTTAGTAAGGACTTGGAGATAAGTTGAATGCTATAGGGAGAATGTATAGGCAGAGTTGTGAATTACTATGAATGTCAGGCTCAGTTTGAACATTCTTCTGAACAATATCAGCAGCCAGTGTTCAGCATTGCAGAGTGGTCTGGTAGCTGATGAGTGGTTGGTGGAATTTATTCATTATGCTAATCCACTTACTCAACAGTTCACTTTGCTTAAGCATCTCATGCACTGTCCCCTGTCCATTCATTAAGTAAATTTTTCATGTCAGCTCTTTACCGGTTTTGACCAGGCCCGGACTGGCAATCTGTGGGTTCTGGCAATTGCCAGAGGTGCTGCTATAAGGTGCCATAGAAAGTCAGTATTTAATGGGCTGGTGGGGGTTGTTTGGGCCTCTGTGTGAGTTGATTGGGCCTCTTTGTGGGTTGATTGGGCCTCTTTGTACCTGAAATGCCAGGGCCTGTTTTAATTCTCAGTCTGGAACTGGTTTCGACCCCCTATACCTTACAGATAAAATAAAAGGCCAAATCTACATATAAAAATAAATTGCTGCCTTGAAAAAAGGCGTAACACTTTGAAACAACTGCTGCTTATGTAGATAAGGGATTTTTTTTTGTTTTGACAACACCCCTATATCTTTATACCCTTCAAAAACACTATTATATAGGGGAATAGAAGTTCCGCCACTAGAGTGAAATTCCGCCGCTCTCCATTCATTTCTATGGGATTTTGCAAGTCATATTTATCAATGGCTGACGTGAAAGTTCACCCTTTGATGAATATGCCATTAAAAATCCCATAGAAATTAATGGAGAGCGGCGGAATTTCACTCTAGTGGCGGAACTACACTCTTAACTTCACTCTGATAAATATACCCCTTAACTTCACTCTTTGATAAATATACCTAAATACCATGTATATCAAACATAAACAACGCACCGTGAGTAAACATCAAACCTTGAAATAAACAAAGAAAAAGAATTTGTTGCTAAAGTAAGGGTTGTGGTTAACTGATTCTGTCAAGATTTTTGTACAGTGGGCTGACACAACACAATATAAAAAATACAGACCCACATGCTAAAATCACATCATCAGAAGTTCAGAGTTGTCAAACAAGGAAGGCCATTTTCAGAACATAAGAGTGGATACTAGTTAACTGCCTAACTATTGAGTCTGCTACGCCATACCAAGTGTACTTCACCATGCCTAGCCCAGAAAGAAACACTGGACCTGGATGACTGCAGGGGTTACTTAACCAGGTCCTTCACCTGGATTCGACCAAGCTAGTGTGCACGGAAACGACTGTAGGCAGGTCACCGGTGATAATTTTGTTATCTACTAGCTCAAAATTCCTTCGTGCAAATTCACTAAAGTGTGAAGCGTGTAACGGTAGCGCTAATTCGCCAGCGTGACGTCAATTCGCCACTTCAGCGATTCACTAACAGTGTCCCTGGTGAAAATTCGCTAGTGAAGGACATCGGCTTGCGCAACTTCGCACCCTTACACCAGGCGAAGTTGCACACTGACGAAGGGCCGTAACTACGCTAATTCACTAGGATGAAAATTTTTGTAAACGTTACTGGCGAAGTTCAATGCAATAGATAGGAGTTTGAAAAAAAACCTTGACATTTTTTCTAAGTCCCAAAAAATGCTGGCGTATTTTACCTTTTGTTGGGTGATAGTCCAAATATATGGCAACACAACTATACAGTGGGTACATGTTTAGGGCAATAGGGCAACTTTATTTTATTTATTAAAGGTTTCCTGGGCTTGTGTAGTGGAATGTATTGGCTGTAACATATACCTCGAACATACTTTGAAATTTGTGCCTTATGCAAATTAGGCATCGCAAGCGTAAATGCGCTTTGCCTGGTGAAGTAACAGTAGCGCTACTTTGCTACCGTTCACCGCCCTGAGCGCAAATTCGCATCTTAGTGAATTTGCATAGCGCTGGCAAAAATTCACCTGGCGAAGTGCGGCGACCGCTGGCAAAGCCCTCGCTAGCGTGCTTTAGTGAATTTGCCCCCTTGTGTGTCCAAGCACTTTAGAGGGTTCCCCCTGTTCTTATACCATGACCTTCTAATCTCAAGCCTTTTAGAAATGTTCAGATTAACTGCGAGAAGGTTATAAAAATATAAATATATATCTGAGAGATGTATCCCATTGCTCCTGTAGTTTAAGCTATGATGTTGAACCATGGCCCCACATTCAGAGCAAATTAACTTGTTTCTGGTCCTATGTATTGGCAAACACATCGAGGATGAGTAGAGAATATCTCTTAACTGTAGTGTTCACTTGAGATGACTGTTGCTCTACCCAGCAAAGGAATTGCTATTTGTTCACTTGGAAAACAAAGTTGCTTACACAGACAAGCCCCCCATTGTATTAGCAGTTTGTCAGAACCATGAATGATCCCATGTAATCTGTTAATGCATATTTACCTAGGTTGCGTATACACATTTTCTGCCTACAAATATTTAGATGTCTAATTTGTATTGTGTCTGGAATCTGACTTTAAAGTGAACATTTTGTTTAGTGCTGGATATGTAATGCTTATTGTGTGTCCAACACGAAAATAGTGATGTAGAGAGTGATATTCTGAGACTATGTGCAGTTGGTTTTCCATTTTTTATTATTTGTAGTTTTTACGTTATTTTGCTTTTATTCAGCAGCTGCCAAGTTTCCCATTTCAGCCTCCTGGTTGCTAGGGTCCATATTGCCCTATTAACCATGCAGTGATTTGAATATGAGAGCGCCTGAATAGAATGATGCGTAAGCAGCAAAAATAAAAAATGTGTATCTTTAGAACATTTTGTTTTTTTTAGATGGGGTCAACCATCCTATTATTATTATTATTATTATTATTAACATGTATTTCTATAGCGCCAACTTGTTGCGTAGCGCTGTATCCTATATCCTATTTGAAAGCTGCAAAGAGTCAGAAGAAGATAATTTGAAAACGATAAAAAAGAAAAAGAAAAAAAAAAAGGCCAATTGACAAGTTGTGTAAAATTAGCCTTTTAGCCTGAAAGATAACTTAAAGGTTATCCATCCAATTAATATATGGCAGCTCTACCCACTGGTGAATTGTGGTGGTTGCGATTTAGGACCAAAAGCTGGAAATCACAGAATGACAACATGGATTTATTCATATATATATATTTCTATGCCAGTGTCTCTTTAACACTGTAGACGGAGCAAGACAGTTGAGAAGTGAGTGAGAAGTATTCGGATGGTTCCCAGATGGACTTTTCATCTTTGCTGCCGGAAGCTACTAATTATCCATGCGAGCAGCAGCGGAGAATGAGAATGAACCCCCCCTTAGAAATGCCACAACTGCTTAGATAGATAGTTTTCTAAATATTTCATATTAACTAACCCACATATTCTAATGAAAGCTCTCCTAATGCGAAATTTAGAGCTAATTTCGATCCTTCAATAAATAAAAAAGGCCCACTGGAGGTTACAATCTATAAAACTGTATTTAGATTATGAGTTACATACTGCATTCCTGTGTACATCTGTCCTCTCAAGGGGAAGTCCTGTTGTGCCACATTTTGTGGGTAATTTATCAGGTTTATTTCATGTTTACTTGATTTTGTAGTAGTCTTAAGGTGCAAAGATCCAAATTACAGAAAGACCTGTTCTCTGGAAAGCCCCAGGTCCTGAGAATTCTGGATAATAGGTTCCATACCTGTACTGGGGATTCATTTATTAGCACAGGGCAAATTTGACCTGGATAATAATCCTTGTCAAATCAAATGCTTTCACTGGAGAAAATGCTTTTGCTGGATTAAAAACAAATAACCGATTGGTTGCTATCAGCGATGTAACTATGTAGGCGGGGCTTGACTTTGAGGTCAGCTCCCTCTATAGCCACAAAACTAACTACAGTATAGTGCATATCTTTTATGATGTGTAAAAAAAGGCAGGATAATACACCACGCATCGCCATGCTTTGCCATATAAATAACGACCTTAAAGGAACAGTAACATCAAAATCAACTAAATAAAAACACCAAACAAATTAAAATTTCGAATAGAAAAGCCTTTATTAAGAAATAACCTCTTCAGAAAAGGCGACATGACGATCATCCATCCTGTTGGGCTCGATTTCTCCTCCCTGACTATTCACTGACAGCACCTAGATCTCCTTCTCTTCATCGTCCCCTCGCTGCGCTCTTCTGCCGGGTAATCCGCACAAGTAACTTCTTTCAAAATGTCCAAGTGCTGGTGGGAGAGACAGGCGATTTCCTTGCCTTGGCGGAGAGGAAGGGCTGCTCGCTGGAGACAGAAGAGGCTCAGTACTGGGATTATTCTTCATTTCCTACAAGGGAGCACACATGACTGGCAAGGTGGGTTTAGCCGGAGGGATGTTGGGACTTTGAGCCTAGGGCACTAGGGCACACACATCTTGAAAAAGTCGTAATTTAGTTTACACAGCATTTTACAGTGTTCTACACAGCAAAATAAATATGCCCCTACCAATCTGTGTGCCTGCTGCCTGAGTGAGTGAAGATGTACTCTGGGCCCTGTAAATATTTTTGCAGTGGGGCCCGGCTACCTATTAGTATGACATTGGTTGCTATGGAACAGGGGCATGGCCAGCTGTATACATACCTCCCAACATTTAAAAAATGGAAAGTGGGACAAAAAGATCAGTTGTTTTGACCATGACCATTTTTTGACCTTAAGAATATCTGAACACATTTCTGGGAGTTTTAGGGCTAGGTTTTATGCGTATAACAGTTGTGCTAAGGGCTACATTGCCCTTTAAGCTTTGAGTCTCAATTCTCCCAAAAGAATAGTTTATCTTAAATAGTTACAATTATATTGTAGTAGTCTTAAGGTGCGAAGATCCAAATTACAGAAAGACCTGTTATCCAGAAAGCCCCAGGTCCTGAGAATTCTGGATAATAGGTTCCATACCTGTACTTCCTGCTTTTCAGCTCTCTTGGTTTACACTGACTGGTTTCCTTGGTGATCAGGCAGTAACCAATCAGTGACTTGTAGGAGGGCCACATGGGTCATAACTGTTGCTTTTGAATCTGAGCTGAATGCTGAGGATCAATTGCAAACTCACTGAACATTTATGTCCCATGTGGCCCCCCTTCAAGTCGCTGACTAACTGATTTAGGGAGCTGAAAAGCAGGAAGTTGTGTTGTATTCTGTTATGTTAGACATCCAGTCACTCCAGCCTTTATAGTTTGCATTTTTCCCTGCCTAACTATATTAGAAACATTTTTTATTTTGCACAGCCTATTTACCCAGTTTTTAATTTTACCCTGAACTGTTCCTTTAAGTTTCAGAAACTATGGGGCAAATTCACTAAGATGCGCAAATTTGCCAGCGTTAGCTTCGCTAGCGTTCTCCGCACTTTGCCAGGCGAATTTTTGCCAGCGCTACGCAAATTCACTGAAGTGCGAAGTTACGCTCAGGTCGGCGAACAGTAGCGTAGTTGCGCTAGTGTTACTTCGCCAGGCAAAGCGCTGTTACGCTAGTGATGCCTAATTTGCATACGGCGGGAACTTTAACGTATAATAGAAGTATATGTTACAGCCACTACATTCCACTACACAAGCCCAGGAAACCTTTAATAAATAAAATAAAGTTGTCCTATTGCCCTACATGTGCCCCCTATATAGTTGTGTTGCTATATGTTAGGAAATGTAGGGGGGAAGGAGGGTAACCCCCCCAAAAAAATCAATCTTTTTCAGACTATCACCCTACAATAGTAAAACACGCCAGCATTTTTTTGGGACTTAGAAAAATGTTACCATTTTTTTTTCTTCAAACTCCTATCTATTGTATTGAACTTCGCCTGGTCTGACCAGGCGAAGTAAAGTCTAACGTGAGTGATAACGTTCAGGAAAAAGTTGATCTTGCGTTATTACTCGCCTGGCGTAAGGGTGCAAAGTTGCGCAAGTCTATTTACTTCGCGCTTTAGTGAATTTGGGCCTTTGTATCTTTTTCTACCATCAGTGCAGCAGATCAGAGAGGAACTCGTAACTTTTTAATAATAATCCTGGACTGCAGGCTTTGCTGTCAACACTGGGGACTGTCCCACAGAAAACATGACAGGTGTGGCCACATTGTTTTAGGATTACTTTGGATGCAGGCTGATATCTCTAAAGATGGATATTTGCTTATAAACCAAGCCAATCTGGGAAAGGTGCTGAAAAATATTACCGTGATAGCCCTTTGTTGGGCCATCCCCAGAGACCAACCTTCCATTTCACCACTGGCTGGTGGACATTTCCAAACCAGCCTGGGGTACTTTCCTACAGAGTGTGTTGGAGTCTCAATGACAGGATTGTATTGTGCATGTGATGGCAAAAAATAAATCATGAAAAGCTGCATATTGTTCATCTTATTAAAATTAATATAATATATAAATATAATATAAAAATCAGTACAAGATTAATCCTGATCTTGCAGGCCTTGCATTCACGTATGGCTGTTTTATTCTGACATACTTCAAATGTTTTTTTATCTTCTTCCTCTTGTGCAGTATAGAGCTGTCTCCAGTAGGAGGTGCCCCTTGTTCAATTACCTAACATTTCATTGAGTATGTGATTTAGATCTGTAACATCATCCATATTGGCTTTTAACATATTTCTCATATGCTCTCAGCTGTGTCTGTGTGTTCCTGCCCATTTTCCATTTAGTAAAGATGTTAAGTTTTAAGGTATGTGATGTTAAATATGAATATGCTCATTTTTCACAACAAACCTACAACCCAACGCCACAGGATGACTTGTGTAGCATCTCATCTCATATCATATATTATAGAAAGGTTGGTTGATTTTATAGCGAAAAAGGATAAAAGAGTGTCTGTGCTTTGATACCAGCTGTAATACTGTGTTCACTGGAACTCCTTGCTGCCGTTTTAGTGAACTATGACATTCATATATCAAAACTCACTACTCAGCCCTCTACCTAGAACCTTCCTTTTGAAACATGTCTAAACTGCCTGAATTCTTATACACTAATGAAGTGAAAAATTCCAGGAAAGCACAGCACCAAGAACGCAGACAAGGGAATTCAAGAATCACTGTCTGACTTGTAGGGGCAGGTTCACTAAAGGGCAAAGTGGCTAACGCTAGAGACTTTTCGCCAGTGTTACCACCCGCAGGGACATCACCAATTGACTAACATCACAATTCGCTAGTGAATAGGATCGTCGCTAGCGGTAATTCGCAATCTATCGCCAGGCGACTTTTCGCTCTGGCGGATTATCGTAGCTCCGCTAATTCAGTAAATTGTGGATTTTACTGAACGTTACCTCTTTAGCCACAGCTGACTTCACCACCTCAGACCAGACAAAGTGCTAAAAAGAAATCTTCCACAATCTTCTGTTGCTTACATCATATCCCATGTGCCAAAAATGCATTAAAGGACAAGGTAAGTGTAAAATAGAATAAGGCTAGAAACAGGGGCGTAACTACAGAGGAAGCAGACCCTGCAGCTGCAGGGAGCGAAGGAGCTATAGCAGCCCCATGAGGTCCTAATTCATATACAATAACAATAAATATTGGTAAAACAGGTCAACCACTGGACGTTTTGGGGGCCTAAAAAATAATTTGCTGTGTGGCCCAGTAAGATCTAGTTATGCCACTCGCTAGAAATGCTGTATTTTGTACACTAAACATAAACATGAACTTACTGCACCACAAGCCTAATCAAGCAAATGTTTTAAGCTTTCAAAGTTGGCCACAGAGGGCTGTCATCTTGTAACTTTGTTATACATCTTTGCATGACCCTGACTCTGCACATGCTCAGTGTGGTCTTTTCGTTAGGCACAATTGAACTCAAGCGCATCTGTGCTATGAAATACTCGCACAGCCGTAGTAACGCTAGTGAAAAGTCACCAACATTTGAAGCCCAGAACTAAACTTTGCATTTTAGTTAATTAGCATATTTGCAGCGCACCTGCCGAAGTGGTGCGATGGGTGTGAAGCTGATGCTGGTGAAAATTCACCAGTTAGTGAACCTGCCCCGCAGTGTCTTGGACTCCTAGGCAACAGCAATGAGTGGGAAGCGGTGGGATTGATAGCAGTACAGGTATGACACCTATTATGCAGAATGCTCAGGACCTGGGGTTTTCTGTAGAAGAGATATTTCTATAATCTGTACTTTAAGACTGCTAAAAAAAATTATTAAACATTGCTTTGCTTTCAATAAACCAGGTACTATTTTATTACTAAGGAAATAAGAAATAATTTTAGCTTGAAATGAGTCTTCGAGAGGTGGCCTTCCTGTATTTGGAAACCGTTTTCTGGATATTGGATCCCATGCCTGTATAATGGCATGCTTATATGTATGGTATGCTGAAAAAAAGCCACATGAACTGATTTATTTGATGATGTGGTGTTTATAAAATTCTAGTTGCTAGATGTAGGGAATATTTCTAGTCCTTCTACCAGTTGTCTGGTCAACTGAGCATGATATTTGCTGTATAATCACAAGCTGTATGGAAGATGAGCCATGATAAAGATTGGGAAGGTGATGATGGATATATTAGATCAGTTAAACTAAGGCAAGTAGACTTTTTACTACATTTCAGTGATCATTGCAGTGATACTCGGGATGATTTAGAAACTATAATTCAGAAATAAATACTTAGGATTAAATGCAGTGATGCCAGATGGCTAGTTTGCACATATGGAATTTGTCAAGCCTTACTGCATAAATCATATGCCTCACTGGTACCTCCACATTGTTGTCAGCAACATATTAGGAAAAAACAATACAAATATACACTTGGTCAAATGTATCACATTGTTGTCTGAATGAATGAATCTTTGTTACTCCCCAGAGAAATGTTTGTAGCAGAGATTTGGAGATTGGAATTTTTTCCAATTTGAAGACACTGGTTGACTATTTGACTAGAAGAAAATAATAGTTTATACTCTACACTTACTTATATACTTTACAGCATATTGTTATTGCTATAACTATAAAAGTATTTACCCTTATTGCTTATCTTTATTTATGACTGATAAAGGAAACTGTTGTATAAATCCCCCAGTTGAATGTTAATGTTGAATGTTAATATTCGGTCCCAAGCCTGCTCATATACTGACTATATATATATATATATTTATATATTTATATATATATGGCTGTTTCAGCTTGATATCCTGAGGAAGGGACCAGTGGCATACCTATAGAGGAAGCAGACCCCACAGTTGTAGGGTGACGGGGAATAGGGGGGTCTGGATTACAGAGTCTTCTTCCTGTATAGCTGATAAGGTCCCTCCTCCCCAGCTGCTCTCTTATCAACAAGGAAGGGGACAGAAGTTGGGGCAGGTGTGGGCGGAGTCTGGTGGGACGTGGTTGGAGTCAAGGTGGACATGGGAGGGAGGATGGGGATAGGAGTTCGCTGGGCCCCTCTGGAGGTTTTTTATGCACTCTAATTATCCTATTGGAAGTGACCATTTTCCCCCTGAAAAACTGAGTATTTTAGGCAGTCTTTCAGGTCTACTTGCTTAGGGAGTTAGGTACCTGCAAACTTGGTCCTGACATATACACAACTTTACATCCAACCCTTCTAAGAGAAGATAAAGTAAAACTAGACAGGGATTAATGTTTAGCAACAAATATGAGATAATTGATTTTATGAATTCATATTTTGAATCTCCCTTTCTAATCATCAGTGGTCTCTGGAGAATTTTACAATCTTTCAATTTGTTGGCCAGCATGGTATGTGCTCTATTGCCAAATTCATAGTACCTTTGCCTGGTCCATTGTATCGTTTTTTTCTGCATCTTGTGCTTGAGCGTCTGATTTTATTTCTCAGGCTAATGATTTTGGCTAGTTGCTGTGTCATGGGTCTAGCAGAAAAATGTTGTTCTATGGCCTGTAAGGAGCTTTGGAGGGCTTTTAATGTGGCCTGTTTGTTGTATTATAGTGGGCTAGCCAACGTTATCAATTCGCCTCATATAAAGGCCTTATGTGCTTTTCACAAGTTGACAAGTTTGGTACTGACCCCAAATTAATTTTAAAAAATTCCTCCAGCTTAGCCTCAAGTAATTTAGAATGCTCAGGTGAGATCAGCAATGATTCGTTCAGTCTCCATTGACTTGATTTAGTCCTATGGAGGTTCTTTAAAGGTATTTTGACCATAATTGGGGCATGTTCCAACCAAGTGATTTGCCCTATTTCTGCCTTAAGCTCCCCATAGACGCAACGATCGTTCCCTGCCGAACGACCGATCTAAGGGAAGTCCGACCAATCTTTCAAATTATCGTGCGGTTAGTGGGATACAAACGATCGTTCGTCTCAAGATTTTTCGTCCGACATTGGTCTGATGATTGATCGGCCAGGTTAGAAAATCTTTATCGCTCCCCATGCAATCTACATATGTTTGCAGCGCAAGCAGGCTGCGATCCTTCAGTTTTTGCTGGCAATATCACCTGAAATGGTCTTTTTAGTTGATGGACACATCAGATCGTTTTGAGAAAATCGTGGTCTCACGATAATCATTGGATCTTTCAAATATCTTTACGTCTATGGCCAGCTTTAAGGTCAGAATTGCTTAATTGGGGTGAGATCAGTATGTGATCTATTCAGCTATGTGTACTGTGGGGGTGAGAATAAAAAGTATACTGCTTCTGTCTGGGATGTTTAAACCTCCAGATATCCAGAACTGGCAGTTTCCGAATCAGTTGGCAGAACTGCTGTGAAGAGATCTGTAGATGCTCTGGGGTGTGGTTGTTTAGACTCTCAGAACATCTTTCATTTGTGAGAGTGCTAGATTGAAATCTCCCCCGTAAACTATGGGGTCCTCTGGGTATTTCTTAAGTTTCGCACTCAGTTTATTTAAAAACCTGGTCTGACCTCTAGTGATGGGCAAATCTGTCCCATTTTGCTTCGCCGAAAAATTTGCGAATTTCCAGCGAAATTTGCGAATTGGTGAAAAATTCGCAAAACGAGTCACGTTTTTGACTTGCGTCGTATTTGACGCGTGTTGTGTCATTTTCGGCACATCGCGTCATTTACAACATCTCGTCGCTGGCATTTCACGAATTTATTCGCCAGCGGCGAATCGCGGGAATTCGCGCCTGCCAAATAAATTCACCCATCACCTGACCTCTGTTCAGTGCATAAATGTTAAGAAGTGTTATTTGGACTTCTTCTAAAACACCATTTAGCAATATATAATGGCCGTCTGTATCCAGCTCTTTGTGCACTAAAGAGAAATTAACTTAGCAGAATGGCTACTCCCGCCTTTTTCTGGGGGTTGGAGGAGAAGTAGTATTTTGTGTATTTAGTATCTTTCAACCTCCAAGTCTCATTTTTTTATGGTGTGTCTCCTGTAGAAAGCCGACATCATCTTTTCAATTTTGTAGTTCTTTAAATATTAATTTTCTTTTCAGTGGGGAGTTTGCACCGTTTGTAAGTTCTCGCTGAGTTTATTTCCGCGGTATGATGAACAATTTGTGTTTCAGCAGTGGTTTCTCACATCTGGGGTTCTCTTGAAGTAGTAGTGGCTCTATCCCTTACTCTCTGAGGGAGAGGTTGTTCCAGCACTTCGTTGGTTAGCTTTTGTTTATGTGCTGTTGGAGCTTTGTCCCATAAGAGTTGCAATCTTCTAGAGTTCAGTCGACTCGGCTGTTGTGGAGGTATCTCAACAGGTGGTATTTCCAGGGCCAGTGAAAATTGTTTGACTTGTGAAACATCCTGCAATACGTATGACCTGCCATTCTTGACTGCGATCAGTTTAAAGGGGTATCCCCATCTATAGGTGATATTGTTGTCCCGTAGTTGTTGGGTGAGTGGTTTCAGGGTTCTCCTTTTTGCTAGAGTAATAGTTGACACATCATTGAAGACTTGTAGGGTTGGTCCCTGGTATGTGATAGACTGACAGTTCCTTGTCGTTTGAATAATCAAGTCTAATCAAGTGTAGTGTCTGATGGTCTGGCCCCTAAGGCTCTATGGGCTCTATGAGCTCTGTCCAGTTTACTGTAGAGAGTGTTTGAGCTACTGTGTCAGCTATTGTATGGGTAAGGCTGCATCAAAATCTCTTCTGCTACTGAGAGAGTATCTGATAATGTACTCATTAGTTCCTGGGTGGTTGTGTGTTGCGGGCTTGGGCTCCATGAGCCCATCATAACTGATGTAGAAGGGGACTGTGGCGTGGGTGAGTGCTGTGGTAGGCCTTCCTCATCGGCGCCATCTTGTTATTTATTATTTATGTAAGGAGACATCTTACCTGCTCCTTCTTTGATTCTCCTTCTCCCCATTGTGTTGTGTTCCGCCACCACTGTTCTGGTCTCTGGTGCAAGGTAAAGCTCTATTGCGGTTAGTGTATCGGTTTTAAAACCGCGAGGTCGCAGAGCACTGCGAAGTTGCATCTGCCTCACTCTGAGCCGCGCATGTGCCCCCCAAACTTTTTTTATCCATGAAGCACACTTAAATGTAAAAATTGTTGGCAAGCAACAGAAGCATGAACAAATTTCTGGGGGAGTACCCCCTCAGAGGCTCGAAGGAAAAAGTAAATTTTTTCCGAGAAATCGAACGATCGGTATCCGATCGTACGAATTAATCGATAAATCGTATATCGAGCAAAATGATAGCCTAAAACTATTCGATAAGCATTCGATAGTCGAATGCTTCTCGAATTTCATATCAATTTTTAGGATTTTTGGGGAATCTTTGTAAATTTGCCCCTTAATGTAGTTGGAAGACATTGCTTGTGCATTTAGAGCAGGCCTGGTGCTAATCATAATAGAGCTCATTTACACCATCCACACAATCTTCCTGCCGTCACTTGTATGTAAATCCACTTTCATTATACGTACAGTTATGGGATCCATTACCTTTTATCCAGAGAGCACAGAATTATGAGAAGGCCATCTCTCATAGACTCCAATTCAAAATTTGAAAACCTATTTCCTTTATCTCTGTAATAATAAAACAGTACCTTGTACTTGATCCCAGCATAGATAGAATTCATCCTTATTGGACACAAAACAATCGGATTGCATTTATCTCATGTTTACATGATTTTTTAGTAGATGTAAAGTATGGATATCCGAATTACAGGAACACCTCTTCTCTGGAAACCCCAGGGCATTCTGGATAACAGGTTCCATACCTGTACTTGCATCAAGATACTCTGCACTTGAATGTATTTGTGCCCTATTATATATGTATGCGGTAGCACCCCAAGATGCAGAGAGTATTGTACTGCCTCCCTACCAATTTAACCAAAATTAGCTAGTGTTTTGTATGATTGGGTAAATGGGGCATCAATACCCTTTCTAATTGTAAGTATGGCTGGTAATTAATGAAGCCATTTACATTAATAAACACATTTCCCTAATCCATGTTCATGTGGTTTATGAAGAATAAAAAATATTTACCCCTGAATCATATGTTGTAATTTTGCCATAAAAGTATTTGTAGATTCTTTTACATTACCCATCTGATCCCCAATGTTCCTCTATGAGGGGGCTGCCATATTTGAGCTCCAGCAGTATGTTAGCATTAGAAACTCTAGTTAACATGTTGAGAAGGGACAGTCAGGTTGGCAAAACAGTCAGGTTTAGGAACTTCAGGTAGCAAGTACTTACAAAAGCAACCCTATGAGTGAAAAATGATCAACATGGGCTATGACTATGAAGCTTTTCATTCATCCAGGTCATGGTATATCTAATATAAGTAATCTTAAAACAACTGGACTTGCTGAGTAATCATTGAAGACGTTTCACTACTCATCCGAGCAGCTTTTTCAGTTCAACTGACTGGCATGGGAAGTTCTTGGCATATAAACTCTTCCACTAAAACTCTTCAAAGAGGTCGCATCTGAAGTTTACAGAGTTGTTGATTCTCTGTAGTTACTGTGATAGGATTACCAATGTGTCATGCAACTCCTAGACACAGATGTTACTTGTGACAGTTGCAGGAATGGATGTGTGAAGTGTTTTGTGCAGGTGTGAGAACAGCATTGTATGTAGCAGACAGGTGGTGTCGAAGGCCCTCTCCTCTATTTAGGGATGGTTTCTCCACCTTGACATGGACATGAGCTATAGGTAACATTTGATGTACATTAATATTTTGAATAATAATTTCAGTATCACTTTAAGGGTTGGGAGAGACAGGCAGATTCAGGGAGATTTAGACGCCTGGTGACTAATCGCCTCTTCTGCACGGCTATAATCTCCCCAAACTGCCTTCTGCCTGCTTGAATAAAGAATCGCCTGCAGTAATGCACTCGCAGCTCTTCAATTTCCGAAGCCGACTGAAGTTTCCTCATGAAGAAACTTCAGGCAACTTCGGAAATCAAAGTGCCTTCAGTGCATTAGAGCAGGCGATTCTTCATTCAAGTAGACAGAAGACAGTTGAGGGAGATTGTCCCTGCACGGAAGAGGTGATTTGTTGCCGGGTGACTAAATCTCCCCGAATCTTTTTGTGTCTCTGCCCTAAAGAGGAAAAAAAGTTCTCCATCTTGGATTTTGTAAGGCGTGTCTAAGACTCATAGACTCAGGGCTGATTATTAACATATGATGGTAATTGTGCTGGTTTCTGTGTTGCCATGAACCATTAATGGTAATTTGCCTAAACATTGCACATTACAGAACTGCACTGTGTTCATATATAACTCTTTTAGACTTCAGGTACATATTCTCAAGCTATAAAAAAAATCATAACCATTTGAGCATATCGGCTGGTTTTACAATTATCAGCAACATTTTTAAATCTAATCATCTATTGGATTATTGTAATGGTTTGTGCTTCAAGTCTAAATACCGGTGTAGAGTGTACATGGAAAACTAATAAGGGAAAACGAACAAAGGGAGAAATGAGGTAGAAAAAGGAAGGATTTAGAGAAGATAAACATGTCTTTGATGAAGTGAAAGGAAAGTCTTTATCTAAAGCAGTCATATTGTGCTATTCTGTCCACATAAACAAAGGAAGCCTTATGCACCTCACTCCCTGGCAGACGCACAAACTAGAAGCTGAACTCACTGAGATGTCTGTGCATCGGAAAATAAAGAACAATTCATAAGGGACGTGAAGGGTAAGGATTTGCCTTTAAAGCCATTTTCTAGCTCTGGCCAAAAGGTATACACATTCCTTCCAAAGAAAGGCACACTAGAGTGTAGAGGCTGAAGTTTGCTTCAAAAGAACCCAGGATTAACCATTTCTAGGTTGTTTTAAAAATGCAAAGGACAACTAACACATTTGTTTGTGAGCATTCATAGATTTTTAATCGAAAACCAAATCCTTTTCATAACTGAAAATTATTAAATGGCATCTATAGTTTTTAACAAACTTGGTTTCCTTTGTTTCATTAATTTATAATTCGACAATAACATACCTCCCAACATTTTGTAAATAAAAAGATGGACAAAAGGAATTGGCATGCATAGCACGGCAACATTGTTTGACCACGCCCAATTTTGTGGCCACCCCCCTAATTACCATATTCGTTTTACAAAATTTGGCAGGTTATAAAAGTTTAAACACATTTCTGTGTTTCTTTTCAGTTATTACAGTTTTGCTAATGATGGTGAATTGCCCTTTAAGCTTTGAGTCTCCCAAGAGACCTGTTTATGTTAAATTGTTACAATTACTTATTTGCTTATTTCAAAAATTGTTATAAAAATATCCAAGTACACCTGGTGGCTGTTCTGAGCTCTCTGCCAAAAGCCAATTACGTTAGAAATGATGTATCTTTTTCTGGCTGTTCAGTGCAGGAGATGAAAGAGAAAGTTGGGACATTTCAGTACAAATGCTGGACAGCGGGTTGAACCTGCAAAAAACAGGACAGTTGGGAGGTAAGCAATAATATGTAAGTGTAACATTTTGGGCTATTTTAGACCAAAAGGGTTATTGTCCAGCTAAACCAGTAGAGCAATGTTTACGCTTGACTCTTACACACAAGACAGGGCCTTTGCTAGGTGGAAGATAAGAAGGACAGTTGTAATTGTACTATAAGTGTCAGAGGCTACTGTGCTTAAAAATAAAGTAATGATGTCAGGAGGTTCTTCAAGCAAACATAAATAAAAAAAAAACAATAAATCCACAGGGTTAATATTCACAATCCACAGAGGCAAGGTATTGCAGATGTTAAATATGCCAGGATAGTTAGGCAGAGACATCAAGATGTGACACCATGTGGATGTAATAGGGTAGCTGAAGGTGCACCTCTAGGAGGAAATACCCAGGTGTGGTCCAGATTAGTGATGGGCAAATAAATTTGAAGCAAATCTGCAGCGAATTTCAACGTTTTACAGCAATTAATGGTGAAAAATCTGCCGTGTTAAAAAAAAAAATTGTCGCGCATCAGAATTGTTACTCTCATCAAAATTGTCACATGTCGAAATTATTCAGATGTCCATTGACTTTCCTGCTCTTCGCAAATGTTTCTCAAATTTTGCAGCACAGATTCACCCATCGCTAGTCCAAATTCCATACAGTGGAATAATCAGGGAAAATAAATATAAAGCTTGACACCCTTTACAGCTGTGGTCCCTTCACTAAAGGCAAACTCAGAGTCTATGGGGTATATTTAGCAAAGAGTGAAGTTAAGAGTGAAGTTCCTCCACTAGAGTGAAATTCCACCACTCTCCATTCATTTCTATGGGATTTTTAAAGGCGTATTTATCAAAGGGTGAACTTTCACCCATTGTTTTCAAAAGTTCCTGCTCCCTGATTTATCACTAGAGGTACTGGTCCCTCTAGGACAGAAAAGATTTACAGGGCCTTGGTGTACATAACCAGGCTTCCCAGAAAGGTCCAGCTGGGTCAAGATTATAATCCAACCCTAACCAGGCACTATTTTACAGTGTGGAATGAAGTTGTCATAAGGCCAATGATTGAAACATGTAAATCAGATAACTAAATACTTGGCCATCTACCCAGCAACTATGGACATAAGGTGTGTGTAGGGTGTAGGGATGTAAAGCCATATTGAGACATACTAAACCTATGGGTCCCTACATAAGTATTCTTTTACCAAAGCCTTTCTATTGAATATCTTGCACAGATTGCTATTCTGAAGAACAGAGATTAGCAAGTACAAACAGTGTTGGAATGGAGGGGTCCAGGCTCACCGGGACTGCCGCATCAGTGGCCCTGCACAAACTCTTTGGCCAGGGTTGGCCCACAAAGGCCAAGGCCCACCGGGTTTCTCCTGCCAGCCCAGTCTGACCCTGAGTACAAATGACATTTGCTTTCTTAATTTCTTTATTCATACTGTCAAGTATATAAAGATATGCCATGGTTAACACGTAGGATCATCATTAGATGCAACCAGGCCATGGTAGGATCATCACTCCACAGGCTTCATATTTCAGCACTTCTATCCAGGCAGCCCTTTAGGTAAGTTTGTATGGGGAAGTGTATCATTTATGAGCCTCTTTTCACTTTGCTGAAGTGCATTCCACGCAAAGAGAAATAACCACCTCAGAAGGATACAATTGTATATACAGGTACCAGAAGGCAACACTCAGTTGATTTAACATTTGGCATATATAAACTATGTTCTACAAATTCACTACCTCCAAAACTCAGCTATCTTGAAGCAAGTCCAGAAACCATGAATACATCGTCCAAGGGCAAATTCACAGTTAAAGCACAGATTGTGGAATGAAGATATGAAGGGGCAGTTTATACAGCCAAGTTATAACGGATATGTCCAATAAACTCTGGAGAAGCGCATCCATCCCAGTGAATATAAGCATTTTGCTTGAAGCTAGAGATGTACAAGGATTTTCCATTGTGTGAGTAGTGAAGTTGCAGAATTCTCTCTCCAAACTGGCTGTACTGGCAGGTATAATAGATAAGGTTACATGCATTTTTAATAAGTAAGAAAATACTGTGGTTTTGGTATTGATGTATGTCTTGGCAAAGTAATATGTCAAACTAGAATAATGAAGGGATAATGTCATATTGAAGACCCCCACCGTCTACATCAAGTTGAAAAATAATAATTGTGAATAGTTTAAAAGAGGTGTCAACCTTAATAAACACAAATATGTTTGTCTTCCCAACCACGTATTTAAATATGTTCATATGTTGCAGGCATTTTGAACCTGTAAGTAATTGTGTAGCTATTTTATTTCAACTTTAAAACCTCAATTTCCTAGAGAGTGAAATTATGACATACATTCAAGCTTTCCCTTTGGGACAAGTGAATATAGGGGTGCACACAAAGGTGAGGAGCTCCAGATGTGTCCATAGCCATGAACAATTATATCAGAGAATTATTTCATTTTAGCTGAACAGCTGTCACATCTCCAGAGGCCCCTACTCTAGCAAATGCTTCAAAAAATAGTAATTTAGCTTATTGCCCTCTGTAGTGGAAAGGCTTATTGTTAATAAGTTTTTTCTCTTTTAATATACAATTTCATTATCCAATTGAAGAAAGGCAGATTGGATTACTAGTTATTATAAATGCAATTGTTTTCTTCTTAATGGTAATCAGCTTGTTTGGCGAGGGTACCAAATGAGCAGATCTGATCTGAATTTGAACACCTACGGTATATGCTGGGTCAACTCACAGTCGTTGGCTTCTGATCATAAAGAGAGTCTACAGTCCTGTCTGATGATGATGAATCAACATGCTAATGCTGTCCTGATTAGTCAGAACAATCCTATTGATATCTGCCCAAGTTTGCGGCCAGATATTGGTTGACAGGCCTATTGCCTGTGAAAATACACATGAAAAAACATTGAAGGGGGTTTAAGCATTTATTACAGCCACCTTTTGTGACACAAAACGCAATATTTTGAGGGACAACCCACCCTTCTTCAGAATATGCAAAACAACTTGTTCATGGAATTTAACTTCTATCAGTCCCTTCCACAATGAGGTGTACTCTAATCCGAAAAGTCCTTGATTGATAGATTTCAGTCCTTTGTGGTTTATGAATACATAACCATACTAATACAGGTATCGGACCTGTTATCCAGAATTGGGACCTGGAGCTTTCCAGATAAAGGAGCTTTCCAAAATTTGAATCTTTATACCTTAAATCTAAAGAAAATCATGTAAACATTAAATAAACCCAATAGGCTGGTTCTGCTTCCAAAAAGGGTCAATCATATATTAGCAAGTACAAGATACTGTTTTATTATTAAAGAGAAAAAAGAAATTATTTTTAAAATATTTGAATAAAATTATGAGGGATGACCTTTCCATAGTTCGGCTCTTTCTGGAAACAGGTTTCTGGATGATGGATCCCATGCCTGTATAGCATTGACAGAACATTACTCAACAATTATTTTTAAATCGTAACATTTGTAATTGTCTAATTAATTCAAACTGTAAGGGGCAGATTTACTATTGGTCGAATTTCGAATATAAAAAAATTTGAAATTCGACCAAGGGAATAGTGGGGAAGCAATTCAATCGATCGAATATAGAAAATTTGATCGATCGATCGAATACTTGAATCGAATTCGGATGGAATATTCGAACGATTTTTCATATTCGATCTCAGGGAAGGATCCCCATTTCGGTAGCTTTAATCTGGCGAAGTAGGTGGTAGAATAAAAATTTAAAGGGGAAGTATTCGACCATCGAATCTTCGAATAAAATTTTATTCGAATATTCAAATAATTCGAATTTGAAAATTCGATGGTCGAATTTGCCTAATTTGCATATTTGAAGATTCAAATTCAAATTTGATTGAACTTCGATTCTTCATGTGAATTTAGTAAATCTGCCCCTAAATGTTTATTGGGATAATGTCATGGGAAAACCAGGTTTTTTTCAAAATGCACCTATTTACCCAGTTTTTATTTTTACACTGAACAGTTCCTATAGTGGAAGTGGCAGGTCATTAGAAGGAACATAAAGGGTAACAAGGATGATATCAAGGATGATAGTTCATCAATCTGCAAGCACCACAGTCAATACACTCAGACAAGACACGCTTACCAAGGTTTCTGGGAGCTCTACTATGTTTTGCTTCTATTCAATGTCCACTTTAAACCCCTTTATACTATATGTTTTTTTCCATTTATTTATTCAAGGTCTTGTGTACATCCCCTCATAATAAGGGAACATTGGGACAAGGCCCACCATCAAGTATATTTAACTAGGGATGCACCAAATCCACTATTGCAAATTAGTGAGAGATAGGGTAAAAGCCAGATGCGCACGAAAACATTTTTTTTTACTTCCTTGTTTTGTGATGAAAAGTCACATGATTTTATGGATTCAGTTCGGCCAGGCACAAGGATTAGGCCGAATCCAAATCCTCATGAAAATGGGCGAATGCCGAACCGAATCCTGGATTTGGTGCATCCCTATATTTATAACCCCTTTAAAAATGCAAAGCAGAATGATTGTTCTATATGTATAAAAAAAACAGTAATCATTTAGACCAAAATTACTATCTGGTTTTGCGTTGAACGAAATCATTATTCACCTCTCATTTATTTTACGCATAAAAGTTGCTATTATTTTCTTGTTCATAGATGCAGCCGCACTGTATGGGAGAAATGTGACATAATACAAATTTCCATATTAAATTGTAATGTCTGCATTCTCAGTTCAAAAATGCTTGTGGGAGTTTTTCCATATCCCCATATGATTGACTTCATGTCTTGGACAACAAATGATTATTTGTTGTTACACCCACTCTCTTTGGAAAATAGTCATGGCAGCACAATGGCTTGTTTTCTGCCATTCAATCTATTAGTGCATTGGATTATAATATTTTGATAAACAATGCAGAGCATAGTTAAAGTTAGATGTTCAGTTTTCACTTCAAATGTCAAGAATCTGCACGGGAAGTAGTTTGCAGAACATCAGGGTCACTGAGCATTTGCAGATATAAAAATATGTAAAAATAAGTACCAGTATCAGTTTCTATAATATTTTGCAGGTAACAAAAAGTTTATATATTTAGAGAACAAATAGGATTCACAGTGGATCTAATTGAATTTTTCCTTGGAGTGGTGCTCCAAAAAGGCACCTACTTCAGGGTAAAATTATCTAGTACAGGCATGGGAACTATTATCCAGTATGCTTGGGACCTGGCATTTTAAAGATATGGGATCTTTCAGTAATTTAGATCTCAATACCATACCATACCTTGGGGCAAATTTACTATTACTCCCAGAAATTAGGTGAACCAAATTCAATGCTTATCGAATAGTTTTAGGCTATCATTTTGCTCGATACCGATCGTTCGATTTCACAAAAAAATGGTGAAATTTCCTTTGAGAGTCTGAAAAATTCGTACGATTCAAATGATCGAACGCTCTGATCGTACAAATGGTATTCGGGCAGGACTTAGTCTCTGAAGCCTATGGGGAGCTTCCCATAGGCTTCTATTGCAATTCTGGGCTCAATCTGCTGAAGTAGGCAGTCGAATAAATTTTACATTTTGATTCCTTCAATCATCGAATTATCGAATATACGATCATTTGATCTATTCGATCTATTCGATATTCGATGATCGAAGAGGCCAAATTTCACTTTACGATTTTTTGGACGATCGTTGTTCGATCGAATCGATCAAACTTCGATCATTTAACGTGAAATCCATAAATTGGCCCCCTTAAGTCTGCTAAAAAAATTATTTAAACATTAAATAAACCTAATATGCCACTAATGTGGAATTTTTTTTTTAATCTGAATTATTTTCTTATAATGGTCCTTATGGGAGATTGCCTTTCTGTAAATCACTAGTCACAGAGCTTTCAGCTTTTGGAGGAACACTGAAATAGCTAGATAAACTTTTCAGAGAAGCAAGTGTCAAAATTACATAGCAACAAGTAATAACATTTCCTATGGGTCACCATCAATCTTGGACTTCAGGTGGTCATATGTTATAAGATCTGCTTGTTTAACAAGGTTGCCAAAAGAGTCTTCCTCCCCCCCAAAGGCGGTCAATATCGGGTTAATCCAGTCAGTTTACAACAACCAGAATAGGGGCTGTCAGATCGAGGGGCACATGAATGAGCCACTGCTGTCCTCAATGTAACATGAAAATCAAACCTACTTAATTGACATCTCCAGATTTTTGGCCAGATAATGGTCATCTACAGTAGCTCTATTAGAGGGCCCCATACACAGGTAGATAAGATGCTCAGTCTAAAGGACTAGGATGATTGTAAGGTTAACTCTAAGATGAGTAAGTAGCACCTCCACAGAAACGAGAGAAAATAAAGTTATATATATCTATATATACAGTATATATATACAGTATTTATAAATTGCCATCTAAATATTTCAATTGAACAAATACAAAGCAAAAATAAATAAAAGAAAGTGAATTTTAGCTCTGAGATTGAAAGGGGGAGCAATATGTAAAAACAATCTACAGCCACAGGATTCATACTTACAATCTGATGTGGCCTCAAACGTTTTGCCTGTTCTGTTTGAAATATTTCCTCTAGCAATCACATCTCACATAACACATAAAAGTACAAAACAAGTACAACATATAAAATACAATCTTACAGCACAATAATAATAAGTTCACAATAATAACACATTTTGAGGCTGAGGCTGACTAAATAAAAAATATTAAAGGAACTTAGGCAGTGTTTTAAACAGCAAATATTTATCAGTTGTTCAGTATCATGAAACAACACTGAGCATTGAGCGCTATCTGTGCTCCTATACTGTTTCTTCTTCTGATCTTGGGAGCAACATTCATCAATGGTTTGTGTTTTTGTGTATTACATTTATTATTCATTTAATATATCTTATAGGATAGAAGCAACCTTTCCTACTTGTCTAATTTATTAATCATAAAATTTAATTAGTGTTAAGATACCACTCATGTTCTGGGCTTACTCTTACCTTTCACTTTCAAGGCAGGGCACAGGGACATAACTATAGAAGAAGAGTACCCGATAGTTGTGGGTGGGGGGCTGACCACTGTTTATTGTTCCCTTATAGTTGATACCCAGCCATTCTAGTACTTTGCACTGGACAAGAGCAGGCAGAAGTGGGAGACATGACCAATCAGACTGTTGGAGGGAGGTATGGGAAGGGAGTGATTTTTGGGATTGGGTCCCTCCAAAAAGGGGAGGGGGTTGGGGCCCGGGGTGCATTCTTGTGCCACTGCAAGGGCACCATCTGAAAGAGCTTGTGTTGGTTTCCTCCAGGTTTCCTACCACACTCCATATACCATATACAGGCAGGTTAACTGCCTTCTGACCAGAATTATGTATAATTTCTCCAGAAGCTGCAATGTAGAAATAAAGAATCCCCATAATAATAATTTCCAGGAAACAATGCACACAGGGGAATAATTTCACAAATTTGGCCTTAGGCAAGTTTTTGTTCAAGGACATCAGTGACCTGCTTATTAGCTCTTATAGATTATTAACTCCTGTTATAAGAAAGGATTTCTTCTTGATTAGACTGAGCAGCAAATCTCAACTTCTGAAGGGGTTATATACAAAATCACACATGATTTCAAGGGGCGAACAGCCTTTACATCTAAATTAGCTTCTGTCAGAATGAGTCCATACTGATGTTACACACAGTATGGAAGCAGCAGAAGGTATTGGAATAAAAGAACACATGCAGGCTGACTAAAGGTAACAGATGGAGATGGAGAAAAGAGCTCAATAATTTAAGGGCCTTACAATGGCACCAAGTTGCACTCTTGCAAAGTATCTCTCCAGTGATCATTGGCATCAGGGCATTCATTCCTAATTATTTTATTTCATTTTTTTTTCATTTGATTCCTGGTTCTTGATAATGATCTATCCTTTTTTCTATTCTTTCTGATTATTCCATATTATTTTCTTCTTTTACTGTGTCAGTGATAGCCCTTGCTGATCAGTATCTGAGTATGTTCCTACAAAGAATGAAAGTGCTTTGTAAAGATCAGTCATCCTTACTTAAGTGTGTACAAAAGTTTTGGCTGGAAGTGCACAGGAGTCTTCATCCTCAATAACCATGATTGCAGTCTAATTCTTCAGTCTAGTCTGTGCTAATATACTCTAACGAGAAACTTCAGCAACTTGAAACTTCAGTTTTGTTTTCACAAAACCAAAATGTAAAGGCGTACGTATTGTGTGTGTTGTATGGAGTTACTAGTATAGTAATGGGACCTGCTATCCAGAATGCTCAGAACCTGGTGTTTTCTGTATAACTGACCTTTCTGGAATTTGGATCTTCATACATTAGGTCTACTAGAAAATCACGTAAACATGAAATAAACCCAATAATAATTGCTTCCAATAGGCGTGGGGGGGGGATTCAGTAACAGGCACAGGGGAAGCTAGGTTAGATGAGATAGTGGGCAAAGGAAGGGGAAATGGGGGGAGGAGATTTGGTTGGGGGTACTGTTAAGGACAAGGAGGGCCACATGTCATATGTTCAACATGGTACCAGTATTAAATGTATGTTTACAAATGCAAGGAGTCTGACTGCTAAAATGGGAAGGCATTTTTTGGTGGTCACAGCCTCATTGCACCCCCGCCTAATGGTTTTAAAAATTAGTGGTGAGCACAAATTTTCCTTGTTTGTTGTAGTTATACTGGAGCAGTGACCAGCTCCTTGTTGTAGCCCCCACCCTTCCCAGCTATAGTCAGGTGATCCCACTGGTGTCTAATAAAACGGCAACCAAGATTGGGAGTTTTACTTTGAAAGCAGCAAGTAAGCTGCAGGTAAAACTTAGTCCCTTTGTAAAATGTATAATGAAGCAATAGAATATGGGATATGGGATGACTTTGAAGTAGTTGGCCAGCTTAAATATATTGCAATATATGGACAAACAATCCCTGTTGTTTAAAGGGTAAGGCATTTTTTAGTAGCTGTATGCACAGAATGTCTCAATGTCTTAAATATATTGATAATGGGTTGAGTGCAGAGGACCTCTTGTATTTGTCTATATGTATTTTGTGGTCACAGCCTCATTGCACCCCCGCTTAATGGTTTTAAAAATTAGTGGTGAGCACAACTTTTCCTTGTTTGTTGAAATGAAGAATTAATTGCGGCACAGGCGAAAAGTAACCCTAAAAAGTTTTTTAAATATATTAATAGTAAAAAGATGCAGGTTGAGAGTGTTGCTCCATTAAATAATGGTACCAGTATGGTTGTAACCGATACAGAAAAGGCAAATGTGCTACATCAGTTTTTTTCTTCAGTGTATACAATAGTTCCCAGGCTCGCTTCATAGATGCACTGACTCAGCTCAATCTAGTCAGTGGCTGACTCAGGATATGATTCATAAAGCTTTAATAAAAATCAATGTAAACAAGGTGCCAGGGCCTGATGGTATACATCCACAGGTTCTAAGAGAGCTTAGTTCACTTTTATATCTTTTCTTTTCTCAGATTCACTTTCATCTGGTATGGTGCCTATGGAATGGAGGAAAGCTGATGTCATCCCAATATTTTAAAAGGGATTACGATCTCAGCCTGGCAATTATAGGCCAGTAAGTTTGACATCTGTGGTGGGCAAATTATTTGAAGGCTTGTTAAGGGATCACATTCAAAATTTTGTCCTAGTGAATGGCATTAGGAGCAGCAATCAGCATGGCTTTATGAAGGATAGGTCATGCCAGACAAATTTGATTGCTTTTTATGATGAGGTAAGGAAGATGATGGACAGTGGGGGGGCAGTAGATGTGATCTATTTGGATTTTGCCAAAGCGTTTGATACCGTGCCCCACAATCGACTGCTTTCTAAACTACGGTCTCTTGGGCTTAATGAAGTCGTTTGCACATGGATAGGGAACTGACTACAGGATCGGGTACAGAGGGTGGTTGTTAATGTTACATTCTCTACTTGGAGTAAGGTTCTTAGTGGGGTCCCTCAGGGCTCGGTATTGGGTCCACTTTTATTTAACTTGTTCAGTAATGACTTAGGGGAGGGTGTTGTAAGTAATGTATCAGTGTTTGCAGATGACACAAAACTATCCAGCCCAATTAATTCCATCTAGGATGTGGCATCCTTGCAACAGGATCTTGACAAACTAGCAATCTAGGCAGCTAAGTGGCAAATGAGATTCAATATTGATAAATGTAATGTCATGCACCTGGGATGTAAAAATATTCAAGCCACTTATACCCTTATTGGGATTGCACTAGGCAAATCCATTATAGAAAAGGACCTTGGAGTACTTGTAGATGATAAACTTGGCTGTAGCAAGCAATGCCAGTCAGCAGCATCAAGGGCCAATAAGGTCTTAAGCTGTATCAAAAGGGGCATAGAGTCACGGGAGGAGGGGGTCATTCTTCCACTTTATAGAGCACTTGTAAGGCCACATCTAGAATATGCCGTACAGTTTTGGTCTCCCTCACTCAAACAGGACATTATTGTATTGGAAAGGGTACAGAGAAGGGCAACTAAGCTGGTTAAAGGTATGGAAAATCTTAGCTATGAGGAAAGACTGGCCATATTGGGGATGTTCCGCCTGGAGAAGAGGCGCTTAAGAGGTGATTTGATAACTATGTATAAATATATAAGGGGTCTTATAATAATCTCTCTAATGCTTTATTCACCAGTAGGTCTTTCCAGCTGACAAGAGGTCACCCATTCCGTTTAGAAGAAAAGAGGTTCCGCCTAAATATTCGGAAGGGGTTTTATACAGTGAGAGCTGTGAAGATGTGGAATTCTCTCACTGAAACTGTTGTACAGGCTGATACATTAGATAGCTTTATGAAGGAGTTGGATGGCTTTTTAACAAGTGAGGGAATACAGGGTTATGGAAGAGAGCTCATTATACAAGTCGATCCAGGGACTAGTCCGATTGCCTTTTTGGAGTAAGGAAGGAATTTTTTCCCCCTCTGAGGTAAATTGGAGAGGCCTATGATGGGTTTTTTTTGCCTTCCTCTGGATCAACTAGCAGTTAGGCAGTTAAAAAAAAAAGGTTGAACTTGATGGATGTGAGTCTTTTTTCAGCCTAACTTACGATGTTACTATGTTACAATAAGGATTAATTATATTGTGGTTTGAATCAAGCACAATGTACCATTTTATTATTACAGTGAAAAGGCAAATAATTTTACAAGATTTCCGGAATTTTCTGGGTAACGGGTTTCTGGATAACGGATTCCGTTAGTAGTAGTAGGTAGTGGTACAAACATTTTACTAGTCTCTGGCATAAGTCTGAAGGAGGAAAGGGGGTTGGAGAATATTTGTATGGCACTCTTCTGAAGTATGTTGCCACCAGTCGTTCCCTTGGCCATGCCCTTCAGTTTTGATCTACTGTACCTCCATGTCACAGCTACATCGGAAATGCCACATTCTAGCTTCAGCCATATTTGCAGGAAACAGATATGGAGGAAGTAAAACTTTTGTCTATAACTGGAGAAAAATGAATTTTCACAAAATAAATAGCACCGTTCTGATATCTGTATAAAATCACCAATATTACTTTACATAATTACATAGTGAAAAAAAGACACAAATTCATCTAAATTAGCCAGTCTAACTGCTAGTTTAACCCTTTATTTTTTTAAAAAAGAGATGCAGTCCTTTCTTGAAATATATCTGTTAACAGAACTTCCTCAGGAACTTCACAGCACATACTCTTTTCACATGTGTAATGGCTGCATGAACCTGCTAATAAAGCACTGTTCAACTCTCCTAATCCTCAGCTACCAAACACAACAAATGGCAACAAGCCATGCAAAAGCCCAATCATCTCCAGCTGAATTATTACATGGCAGACAGATGCGCACTAATTTACATGTTGCAGACGTCAAACTTCCACCAAAGACTATTCCTACAAAATCATCTACTGCTGACATTGTGAAACATCACCAAGCCAAATGCAAGGCTTATACTGACAGAAAACATGGTGCAAGAGAAGTGCACTTTCAGCCTGGATCTTTAGTCAGAATTAAGAAACCAGGAATACTGAAACAAGGACAATCTAAATTTACTACACCACTTAAAGTGAGACGCCAGCGAGGACCATACACATATGAACTGTCTGATGGACGCATATGGAATGCAAGTCGTCTTGCTCCTGCTAGATATGACTTTGGAGATGTTCCATTTGATGAAGGACATTTCCCTACTCCTGATGCCAACTGCAATAGGGCAGAGGAAAGTGAAACTATAAGGCATACTGAGAGAATCAGGAAACTACCTGCATGGACCAAGGACTATGTCATGTAAAGAATGTATATATTACTTTAAGATACATACGGTTTAATTGTTACTGTTTATATATTTGTCCAAATGCTTTCCTACTATAGGGGGAATGTGGTGTTTATAGAAATGGCCTGCAGGTGGCACTGTGCATACATAGGACTTTCTGTACAACTTGAAAGTGAAAGTAAGACTTACTGCTGTTATGTAATGGCTGCATGAACCTGCTAATAAATCACTGTTCTACTCTCCTAATCCTCGGCTACCAAACACAACAACATTCTATGATTATACATCCTTTTTTCTAATCTGCATGGACACCCTTATGTCCACTGGAAATAATATACACAATGGTGGTGTTGCAAACGATTCGGATTTTCGCTTGTTTTTATTGAATTTATCCCCGATCTGATGAAATTGTGCTTTTTTAATAATTAATGTCAAATCGTTGATTCCAGTTTGCTCTGACTTTTTAAGTAAAATTATCAGAAAAATTCAGATTTTGATAAATCTGAATGTACATTAATGTTTTGGGGAGGTCCATTTATCAAAGTCCAAATCTATCTCATTATTTTCTGAAAACTACTCCGACAAAATCCGCACGGGTTTTTTCCTCATATTTATCAATACATTTTACCGAAAATTTCTTGTGCTGGAAAAAACACAAAAAATATGTGAAAAATTTGGATCGTACAAATGTTTCGGATTTTCCGCATATAAACTTTTCTGGATTTTTTTCTCCCCCAAATAGACAAAATCTACAGATTATTGCACAAAACCCAGCACAGATCAAGATACCTTTGGGACTTTTCTCGACAGGTCTGAGATGCCGGATTTTCAGATTCTGACTTTTTGGGTTTAACAAATCCTGAAAAATTCTAGGGTTTTTATAGTACAAAAAACTTTTTTTGGGGTTTGCATATTTTAAATCCTGATACATTTACTTATTACATGTTTTAACACTGCATATTATTCTTCTAGATTGCCAGCTTGCCCAGATCCCCATCAAGGATGGAATCCATTTTTAAACGTAGTACAGAAATGAATATTTGCAACTAAGGAGCACTTTTTGACAAGTGGTTCCCATTTTAGCAGCCACCACATGGCTGCGTTCTTAAATGACTTTTCATACAATTTTCCATTTTTTAAAATAATTTAGATAAACTGCATCACTTTGCACAATTCTATGTTTTTGAATATAGTACTGTTTAACTTTTCTTCATTTTCTTTTCTGTTCTACTTTTGCAGTTTTAGCATATCATATCTGCAAAATCTTTGACCAGCGAAAAATGTTTTCTCTTAAAATGTGAATTGAGGAAGAGTTAAGTCAGATGATCCCAGGTAAAAGGACACCATTTTCATGACAAGACATAGGAGTTTCTATAATCCCAAAATAATTACCAAGATACAAGTTTGTACAACCAAATCGCTGGTTTTCCTTTGATCTTACCATTGTCATTTTAACCTACTGCTTGTGATGTCCAGAGCTCCAGTATCTACACCTTTTCCCTACTACCATTATTTAATTTGTAGCCTCATTCGCATGCATCCTTCTACCTGCTCCTTATATACATACATTTTTGTGGGTAAATTTTTGCTCCAAACTTACAAAAAAACAGGAACTTATAAAAGAACTTATGGGTGACGTCATGCTCTATCTACTAAATTGGCAGCTGTGGCATGTTTTTAGGAAAACCATTGAGATGCTTTTGAGAAGACCAAAACAGAAGACAGAATATTCTAGGGAAAATATACTCGTATGGTCATCAAGAGCCAATATGGCAATAAATAATAAATAATGTTTTTACTTTCCTTTGCCTTCCCTGTGTTGATCATCCTGTTTTCCTTATTTTTCAGCCTACTCTTACTTCATTTTCTTTTCTGCCTCCTTCCCATGAACGAATCTCCTTATTTGCCATCAGCCTATCTGTACAGATCTGACCATCAGTCAGCATTTTATTTTAGCTCCCTAGCATCCACAGAATCAAGTCCGGACTGAGAATTAAAATAGGCCCCGGCATTTCAGGTACACAGAGGTCCAATCAGCCCACACAGAGGCTCAAACAGCCCCCACCAGCCCACTAAATACTGACTTTCTATGGGACCTTATAGCAGCCCCTCTGGCATTTGCCAGAACCCACAGATTGCCAGTCCGGGCCTGCACGGAATGAAGGCAGATCTAAGCTGACCAGTGAGTAACAACCACTGTATCACAGACTGTTCCATTTTTTTGACACAGATGTAACTGATCCTAAAGACTGGAGGGAAGTCATTATAGACTTTTTTCTGCATGGAACTATTTCTCCACCTCCATTCAGCTAAACGTTTGTGTGGGTAATATTGTAACCATTTCACTTTCAAATTCTGAACACCAAAAGGACAAAGATAAGGAGGCTTGCTCCAAGACGTTTGAAATCCAGGAACTTTTCTTCCCTTATGTGTAATACACAATTTTTCAATATATTGGGGACATTATAGGAGCTGGCTAAAGAGGAGAACTAGAGGTTTATTAATTTTCCTCTGGCACCATTTAAGGTGGCCATATATGGTCCGATAAAAGTGGACAGATGTCATTCAAGCAGATTTAACAAGTGCATTGAATGTCTCTATAAGCACCACCATATGATCCAATAATCAGATCAGTCCTATTTGCCCCAGCATGTGGGTAGACACATTGGACCTACAGTAGATCCATTAATGACCTCTGACTGGTAATGGATCTGACTTGAATGGCTACCTTAAAGTCCATGAATTAAATCTTATGCAAACTCTTTGTAACTGTACATATAATTTAATCTCCTTGTTTCTGTGTATAACCTATATGCCTAAAACTATTAATTATCCCCTGGCCCTCAGAACTCAGAAGGTCTTGTAGCCAACGAAAATAAAAAAAAAATTTTATTTGTAAATTACATTTTTTAAAAACTTATTTTAGTTTGCACAAGAACTGTTAAGTGCTGCACTTCACTGGACTATTAAATTATTTATTACCAGCACCCAGGTTGAATGAACCCATTCCATTGGGACTATATATATATATATATATATATATATATATATATATATATATATATACACGCACACACAATACACAAACACAGTAATGTTTTTACATTACAAATATATCTTATCTAGCAAGCCGAATGAGCACATGTTTAAACATAATGAAAAGAAAACTAAAAAAGGCTACTCTATAAACGTTCTAAATCATAACCACAAAGAGTTAAATAGCTTCCACATGCCCACACTGTTTAAACAGAGCTTGCAGCCTTTAGCAACTTCCATCCGGCTGAAACCGCTACCTGTGTGTTCTACTAAATGTGGATGTGTGAGTGTCAGATGCAAAGACCTCTGAATACTTGCCTCTATTGTGTTAATGGAGCTATTGTGTCTTGTGGGGGTGGGCAATATTAATTCTGAGTAATTATAGACCTTAGAATCCATCCTTCCCTCTCCCTTCTGCAGTGTTTTCCCCACTTTCCATCTTTATCAGCCGAGTGCGGGTGACAGATAACGTCAAACAATATTCAACAGATGGGAATGCAAATAAACTTTTGTCCACATAACCAGGCAAATTAGTCAGACACCCACTGGTGCACATTACACACAAAGACCACACGAGAATTTCACCAACCCTTCAGACGGGTGGGGGGGTGAGAGGAAAAAAAATGATCCTTGTCTTTATGTCTGTGAGGTTGGAGTTCTTGCTAATAAAGGAGCTTTTCCCATGATGCAGTCAGATAAGGATTGGCCTACATGTAGTCTAGCAAGCCTCAGCTGATGGTTTCTTGATTAGGTATCTTATCTCCTCTTTGAGCTGCATTTGATGAAGGTTGCTGACAACACAATGGCTGGGAAAGCATCGGACAGCTCCATAAAATGGCAACTTTGTTATGACATGTCAGCCAGGACCTGGTGGATGGTAAGTTGACATGATAACATTTTTTCTCTTCCCCGTAAGTTTTTTTCCCCTTCAACTCCTCCTTCATTGTCCCAATGCACGTGTTATAAAGTTCACGGTCTGTGCAAAGTCCCAGGCTCAAGTTCAGTGACTCTGCGGAGCCTGTATCACTGTGTTATATTTCTGGATTTCTCTCTTCTATTCTTGATAGGGTTTAGCCTTGTTTAAAAAAGAAAAGGACCAGAAGGACACTGCGAGCTTGTCTTTTTTCCCCCCAAACTAACAAATACATGCAAATTTCAGACAAGGAGGCAAGATGAAATGACTTTGTAAGCGCATGAAGTGCAACAGTCACAGGCAAAATGCAGCTTTGTCATTACAGGGTTGGCTAATTGTTTTTGAGTTGGTCTTAAAACAGAGAAATCTGCTTCTTTATTCTGTTTTTCCTCTGAATTATTATATAAAAAGTGCAATGTGTCCCGATGTATGCAGCTTTCTAATCAGTATTTGATTGTTCTCTTTGCTTCCCTTTAATTTGGAGTCCTCCTTCCTTACAGTGAATACACTAATTGGAGCCACCACCGATTAATATTCCGCTTGGCATAATTAAATTTAGTTAATGAGGCTATGCATAGTCTGTCCCTTTCCCTCTCATTGTTTGCTAGAAAGTGGCTTTTTGTCCTTATTGATTTAGCTTTGATAGGGAGGGTGGATCTTCCAACCAATTTTAATGTTCCAGAGAAAGAAAGCAACTCCGAAGTTTCTTTGCTGGAGATAGGGGGACCAGTAACAAGTGTCTAACTAAAAAAAAGCCTCTCTTTTTTTCCACTAATTCTACATGTGATTTTTTCCCCCTTTGTTACTGAGTTTTTTTTTTTGTATACAGACAATGGTCTCTTGTATATGATAAGGATTCTGTGAAAGAAGGACCTCCAGATTGACATGCCATTATGAATTTTCATTTCATCCTAGTTTTTTGCTTTGTCTGGCTCCGTTTTTATCTTTTTCATTCCATACTTTGACTTTGCTTGTTTTTTTCCTGGATAATTATTATGCTTACTGAACACAGTGTCTTTTCACAATGACTGCAGTGGCAGGACAATAGGCACTTTCTTCTTGGTTTACTGAAATGGGACAGACGACTGGACAGTAAATCCCAGTGTCTTGCTTGTTATACAGAGGATCTGATGTTGTGCCTTATGCCTTTCTCACTCAACCTCACTATGGACTATTTTTTTTTCCTTTTTTAAACAATATAGAAACTAGAAAAAAGTGACAGATTTTGTTTTTGTTTGCAAAATTAGGGTTTTGGTGAGTTTGGGTTTTTCTGTGCTAAAATTATTGCTTTTCCTATACGTTATAATTTATACTGTCAACCAAATAATGTTTGTAATAATGCTTCCGCATTTAAAGTATAGCTGGGATAAGAGCTCCAGCTTAGTAGTATCGTCTGTAATTTATTCAGTTGAATAGAAGGAGGATTGAAACCAGTGTGAACTTTCTGTTTATGTCTGGTGAGTGCAAGAAACTTTTTTTTTTCTATTGATACCTGTGGGACTTCGCTTTAATGCGAACTTGTTTCTACGCATGTTCATTATATAGACAGTTTTTGTTCCATTCCATTTTCTTCTGCCTATTGAAAGTATGTATAGAACATAAATGTGTTATGAACAGGTGCTACTGTCAGAGCTGAAGATGGTTTTATATCATTCTTGCATTCTCGTTATACTGAGTAATACTGTGACTATACTGTACAATGCATAATAAAGTTTGCTTCTGAATGTCGGGCAAAACATTTTGGCTGTGGACAGCAGTATATTTGTACAAGAGGTATAACATATTATATCTGGAAAGAGTTGATAAATAAATGTTTCTAATAAGTAAGGAGTTCTAGAAAATGTGTAAAAACACTAGAAAGAAGAATAAATGTAATTTTATTTGTAAGTGTCCAACTGCAAATATTAAGCAATGTAGCAAAGACACAACTGATTTTAACCAAACAAAATATATCCTGATATGATTCTGTATATATTTATTATATGATTTGTCATCCCTGTGTATACTTTTATATATATTGTACTTTTATACACTGTACAGTGCTGCGGCTCCTTAGCAATTTCTACATACACAAACACAGAAACATTTATTCATCAGTAAAACTTTGCAGATTTGGAAAAAAAAATATTGTCTTCGTACTTTAATGAATACACAAGCTGATGGAAACATTTAATTGTTCATTATAAAGTTATGATGCCCTACCCTTAATAAGCAACTAAGAATGTATTTACCTGTTTCCCACTTATACTTCATGCAAGTCATTGCCACAGATTCAGCTGTGTCCTCTTTTGATAAAGAAGTTCCGCTTGTTATTCTTCAGTCCTGCAGCCTGCAAACTTTTGTTGAACTATAATGCTCAACAGGTGGGATAAAGAACAAAAACAACTGAAGGGCTAGATACTAGATACTGAGAAAAAACTTTCTTATTTCCTCCTTGAAGTGCAACAACTAAGTAGAGGTGGTATAAATAAAAAAATAAATGTAAAAAAGGGAGAATATTTTGCCGCTCCGTCAATTTGTGCATAATGGCTAATATTTTAATTCATAATATGAACACATATTTTATATTACTTATTAAGTAATAAATGAAATGGACAGATATAAGTGCCATCTTGTGATATACTGCACATGTGATTTGACCTAACTGGAAAACAGGACAGCAAACTGGAACATGAGGTTCAATTATGCCCCTTTATAGGTCACTGGTAAGGCCCCATCTGAAATATGCAGTGTAGTTTTGAGCTCTAGGGGCAGATTCACTAAAGCGTGAAGCGTCTAACGCTAGCGCTAATTCGCCAGCGTGACGTTAATAATTCGTACTTTGCAAATTCACTAACAAATTTTCGCTAGCGAAGTAGATAGACTAGCGCAACTTCACACCCTTAAGCCAGGCGAAGTTGCGCACTGACGAAGGATCATAATTACGCAAATTCACTAAGATGACCATTTTACTGAACGTTGCCACTTTAGATGTTACTGACCTGGTGAAGTTCAATACAATAGATAGGAGTTTGAAAAATAAAATTGGACAACTTTATTTTATTTATTAAAGGTTTCCTGGGCTTGTGTAATGAAATGTAGTGGCTGTAAGATATACTTCTATTATACTTTGAAATTAGCACCGTATGCAAATTAGGCATCACCAGCGTAAATGCGCTTTGCCTTGCGAAGTAACACTAGCGCAACTACGCTACCTTTTGGCTATAAATGAGCTGGAGAGAGTGCAGAAACGTGCAACTAAACTGGTTAGAGGCATGGAAAACTTAAATTATGAGGGGAGACTGTCAAGGTTGGGATTTGGCACTTGCAAGTACAGGTATTGGATCCCTTATCCGGAAACCTATTATCCAGAAAGCTCTGAATTACAGAATGCCCATCTCCCATCTGGCAAACCCCAGGTCCCGAACATTCTGGATAATAGGTCCCATACCTGAACATTAGAGGACATTATTGACAAATATCAGGGGACCTTTTTTCCCCCCATAAATAGGATCACCGCACCAGAGGCCACCCCTTTAGGAAAAGAACTTTCATTTGAAGGAGCGCAGGTAGTTCTTCACAGTGAGAGCAGTGAGGTTGTGGAATGCACTGCTAGATGATGTTGTGATGGCTAATATTGTTATATAAGAGTGGCTTGCTAAACTCTACAATTAGTATAAATATTGGTATATGCAGTTTATATGAGTGTATGGGGGGTGCCAGTATAAGTCTGAATGGACTGCGTTTCATTTGGAGGGGTTGAACTTGATGGACTTTTGTCTTTTTTTCAACCCATTTTAACCATTTAACTATCTTTTAATAGAACTATAAAAGTGTAGTAATGCAAAATGCTGTTTCACAGCAGACCTTGTTCACCAGTTATCACATTACATTTATTGGGGCAAATAGTCCCACTGCAGAAACCCACAGCAGCCAAGCAGACATTTGGCCTGTTATGGGCTGATCAGTGGCTTAATGTGCTGCTGCATATGCTGCAAGTAGGGCCGCCATTAGAAATCACTGGGCCCCGTACAACAACATTTTCGGGCGCCCCTAGAGAATATTTTTAGAAAGCATTAATGCCAGGCCCCCCCTGACAAGTTAAAAAAAAATTGGTGCCCATAGAATATTAAAAAAAAACAAAACATTGGCGCCAGGGCCCCCCTTACAAGTTAAAAAAATTTGGGGCCCCAGAGAATATTTTTTTTAAAAACCATTGGCGCCAGGACCCCCCCGTACAAGTTAAAAAAAATGTTGGGGCCCCAGAGAATTTTTTAAAAAAAGCATCAGTGTCAGAGCTCCCTTTACAAGCTAAATAAATTTGGGGCCCCAGAGAATATTTTTTTAAAAACTATTGGTGGCAGGGTATTAAAAAAAAAATAAAAAACACACATTGGTGTTCGGTTGAATTGAACTTCAGGCTTCAGGTCTTCAGCTTCGCCTCCTTACGTGACTTTGGGTCTTTTCGCCACTTCAAGACTTCAGTTTGTCTGTCTTTGTGACTTCGGTTCTTTCCGCAGCTTCAGGACATTAATTTTGGCTGTTTTAGTGACTTTGGGTCTTTTTGCTGATTCAGGATACAGCTTCAGGTCTTTTAGCTGCTTCGGGACTTCAGCTGTTTGGCACCTCGGCTTTTCAGACAGAAGAGGCGGCACGGCTCAGAGTGATCAAGGGGGGCCCGGCTATTTTGAAAAATGCAGCACAGCCGGGCCCCCCTTCAGGATTTTGAGGGGGGAACTATATGAACAATTTTGTACTGTTTTGTTGCTCACGGAATGACAATAACTGGTATACAGTATTTTGCCCAATGGGGCAAAGAAATTCTGTATGTTCCTTGGGGAAAAATTTTAAGTTTATGTATCTGTTTACATATTTATAGAAGGAAACATCACGGTTAATATGTTTTTGTGGTGATGGTAATGCTCAGTGCTCCCAGTTCTACTTCTTATCCCCTGAATAACTGATCCCAATTTTGAATGAGAACAGGCAGCAAAAGTATCATCCTGGCCACTTGGTTAAAAAGATGAAGGCTTCCTCTGGCACATTAATGTCACTTTATAAAACAGATAGGATCACTTAACCATCTAGAGCTATTACACAGTGAAGCATGTACAATGGATGAAGATGCAAACTCCAAGTTAAGATTGTGAATGAATTAATAGGTACAGTTCTCCCCTCATCATTACACACAACTAAGGTCCCATTATAAATTGGTGCTTTGACAACAAATCAAATCAGCTGCTCAGGCACCTGACTCAGTCGCAGCTTGCCAACAATTCTCAGAGTACTGCAGTTGTGAAATCTGGCAACTGAATGTATCAGTGGAAAACACCTAGAATCAAGTCAGAAACTGTGTGCTCTATAATCTTGTACTAATAATACCCTAGTGTAGGCCTTATAAATCATATGTGAGCAATCTGGGGTATGACCCTTAATACATTACAGGTATGGGACCTGTTATCCAGAATGCTCAGGACCTGGTTCTTTCCAGATAATGGATCTTTCAATAACTTGGATCTGCATACCTTAAGTCTACTAGAGAATAATGTACACATTAAATACACCCAACATGCTGGTTTTGCTTCCAATAAGAATTTACTACAGTATATCTCAATGTGGATCAAATACAAGCTACTGTTTTATTATTACAGAATAAAAAGGAAATCATATTTTATATTTGGATTGTTTGGATAAAATGGAGTTTATGGAAGACAGCCTTTCCGTAATTGGCAGCTTTCTAGATAACGGATCCTATACCTGTACCTAAACTGGTATCTAAAGTAGAAAAATGTATAGATGGCAGTATTATTATGGGCTACTCATGGCAGATTCAGAATGGATTGCACTCCAAATATCTCAAATTAAAATATGATTTAAAATGCATGTATCATCTGCCAGTTATTTAGATACAGACACTGCTGTGGCAGGGACTGTTTGCAGACTAAGGAATCTATTATACACTTTAGTGCTAACTGAGTTATTCTGAAAATAAGCCCTCTAAAACCTTGTCCTAAACATGCTCAATTAATATACCAACACATGGTTACCTTGTTTATGATACAGCTAGCCCAGCCAGCACCAACAGGGAAGAGAGGTGCTCTGTCCAAAATATCCCCTGCATAATTTGGAAGAAGGGCCCACACCTGAAAAACAAATAAAGGTAGAAGAGAGGGTAGGTTATATATTATTCATACTTCCCCTTAAATAAGGTAGATAATCATACAGGTAGATAATCATACAGGTATAGGATTAAAAGGCTTCCAAAATTGACAAAGAGAACCCAGAATTATCTATCTTTCTCTCTGGCCTAGGCCAACATAAATCAGACAAAGTAGGGACTACAGGGGAATTAGATCTATGACTCTAATGGGCTGTAGTCCCATAGAAAATATAAGATGTCCTTATACTACTCCTTAAGTTAAAGACCATTGCAACAGGAGCACTGGTGGGGCTTTCTTCAAACACTTCTCTGTTACACTTTAGATAGATTCTGAAGATCTCTGTATTGGCTCTTATCTAGCTGATATAGATGTCCAGCTCTTGTCAAACACACGCAAGCCCAACACCAAGGCACACGAGGGCTGAGTACAAGTACAGTGTGCAATGTACAGTTTTTGCCCTCAATGCAGCCATTTTTCAGGGGCCAGTTGTGAGACTGTAGAAAGCTTCTGAGACTGGAAGCCAACAACAGAAATATTCGAAAGATTGTATGTGATGGATATTATTTATATTATAAGACTCATTTAATGCTGCAGAAATGTAGTAGTACCCAGTACATGTGCAGGAGTTGTAATCCAGAATGCTAGCAACCTGGGGCTTTCGGGATAATTGATCTTTCCATAATTTGGATCATTATACTTTAAGTCTACTAGAGAATCATGTCAACATTATGGTTTCAATTTCAATTTTAGTTCACTACCAAAAATAGTCTGTATGTCCACCCCTTGCTTGATTGGATTTTCTCTTGGTTTAACGATTTAATGCCCTTAAATGGCTACTGATCATGGTGGGCATGTGTGTCTATGGATGTAGAAAGGAATTTAGATTGTAAATTTCACTGGGGAAGGGACTGAATAATGTCACATGGGTCTTCCTGAGAGGACCGTGGCACTCAACAATACCCATGAGCTATGGACAGTAGTGGACCTTTTGAATCCTTTTAGCCTGCTTCACCCCAAGTTTTCTTCCGCTAAGCGGGTGATTTACTAATATCAAAAAAATGTTTTCATTATTTCCTTAAAACCAATTCAACCAAACCCCTGTCCCTATTTTTACTGTATTTATCAATAAATTATCTTTAAAAAATCTGGTGCGGTAAAACTAGAAAAAAATTGTGAAAAAATCCAAATTGTGTGTTTTGATGCCCGAAAACTCAGATTTTTTTCAGATTATCGCCCGAAAACCATGAATTCTTGGATCTGATTTCTTCAGATTATTGTACAAAACCAAGCTCAGATCATGATATCTTCCAGTTGTAAACAGGACTGCCATTGACTTGACCTTGGTGGGTTTGAGATGGAGTACTTTTTTATTCTGAATTTTAGGAGCCTCTGGGTTTAATAAATCATGGAAAAATATTTTTTACAATGAATAAATAATGTGTTTTCCCCTTTAAAACTCTGACCAGAAACAAATCTGATTTATATATTATGTAATATATATCCCCCTAAGTCTTAGCCTCAGTAGCCATGTTCCAATGTTCACCACTAATAAGAGTTAACAAGATCAAACCCAACCGTTTGCTTATACCTTTCTGATTATTCTGATAACTTGAAAATCCATGGATTTCCAATTAAAACACTTTGGTTTTTGATGCTAAGGCTTATAGGTATGGTATTTATTTTGCTTAATTATATACTGTATATATATATATATATATATATTTATTCATAATTTGTATGTTTCATGTATGCACCATTCTAATGTAGATTATTTGTGTAAATAATAAGCAATAATATTTCATATTTAACTGAAGCTTTTTTGTAAAACATTAGTGTGAGTGGGTGGGCTATTTTTTTAGGAAGTACCATTTTAGATATTGCAGTCACATTGGTATCACCAATCCTTTTTTGAGGTCAGTAGGGTACAATTTACAGCCGTGACTACCTCTTTGTGGCAACCCAAATAGCAATTATGAAAAAAAACCACACTCATTACTCCCCTAGCTTATAGTTAAAAGAGGAAGCTTCCAGTCAATTATAGTCTGGTGGCCACACACAGTCCAGCCACATTTGCCGGTAGTCCTAGCTCTAATCATTTCTTAATCTTTGTAATGAAATCTTAATTATTTGTTCAGTATTCCAGCCTATTATACATATTGCACCACTGATTTAGCACATGCTTTTAAATTATAATAAGCAGAAGTAGGTTACAATTAAAAGGAAGATTAACATTATTCTTGGTAATAAGGAATTTACATAAATTACAGACCAGTCTATTTACAGAATGGTGCATATTGGCAAAATGCAGACCCGCCTTGCTCAAACACACTTTATTCAAATATCCAATTTGTGTACATTACCCTGGTGCACAATATAGTATATGTTAAGAACTACTGTAGCTAGAGTTTAAATACAATTATGGTGTTTTGTTGATTAGGTTACTGAGTTCTTGGCTTTAACAAGCTGGTGTTGTGTTAAGAGTACAGTTTTTACTGAGATGTGTCACCCAACATGTATCATATTAACAATGTACATCATAATATAACAGATAGTAAGTGGTATCCTCACCCCATGTGTGCTTAGGTTTGCATTCACTAAGCTGACTTGCAGTGGAAGTAGCTTATCATAAACTAAAGAAACTGTTTTTCTGATGGACATGGCCAGTTCCATGTGTTCCATGTGTAAAGATTTAACACTGAACGGCTACAAAACTATGTAGAAGTTATTTTTAAGCAATAATAATAATAATTAAAAAATGTATTACATGTATTACATTAACGCAGTTCATAGTTCATGAGATTTTATTTGTGACTGTTTATTTTTTTTTTTTTTTATAATTTTTAATTTTTAAACAACATTAGTTGTAAGGAAAGAGAAAAGTGTGAAGAGAATGATTTAGAACGGAGAGAGGAGGGGAAAGGAATCAACAGAATACATGTCAACTTATTCACTGTATGTTTATTTTAATGGATTTTTATAAGGCAGATGGTTCTTCCCATCCCTTCATGTATGGGACCTGCTATGTGAAAACCCGTTATACAGAAAGCTCCAAATTATGGAATTAAGGATTATGTCTCCCATAGACTCCATTGCATCCAAATAATCCACATTTTAAAAATGTTAATGTTTTTCTTTTTCTCTGTAATAATAAAAAAGTAAAACAACTCGGTCTGTCGGCAGCTTTTATTGGCCTGTGTATGGCCACCTTAACTAAACAAACAAACTTTGTCAAGATAAACTGTTAGATGATCTGAATATTTTGGTGAAATTATATATAAATCACGTTTCTTAATATGTAATCCACCTATGCTCTTTCCCCTAGATCAACAGCAGCTTGTCTGCTGTCCCTTATGGGAAAGAGAAAAGGAATGAAGAAAGCAGTAGTAAAAGAGCAAGAATAGTCAATGAAACAGCAACAGTAGAGGTTGCAATTACAGTGGTGAGACTTTCAACGGCATCTAGAGAAACCACCTGGCTCTTGCCTGCACCCAGCAATAACATTTCCGATAAACACTGGCATGATAAAAAACTAATCACATGATGCACTCAGATGTCTTTGCTTGCAAAGGTAGATAGTTCTTACTGAAGTCAGTGCATCATTTAAAATGTAGCATGTGAAACTTTAAAAAGTTTTTTACTCATTTATACTACAAATCCCAATAATATAACTGTGTATGTATGTATGTATATTTTTATTTGTATAGCGCTCCTTGAGGGCAAAGCACTGAACAGCAACAATAAATAAGTAGTAACAAACAAGGGATCACTGCATAAATAAGTAACAATAAGTGCATTATTATAAATACAGTTTGCATAAATATAAAATATAATTACACAGTGTTGAGGAGACAAGATGATGGAGGACCCTACCCCTTGGGGCTTACAGTCTAAACTTACGGACACAATTTGGAGGGGTAATAAAGTGCTTTTTACAGTGGGTGAAACTGTCGTACAAGTGCCAGTTCAGGTGTTATCCAGGTGCTCCCAGAGGTAGTCTCTGAGTTTTGTTTTAAAAACATTGAGGGAGGATTCTCTCCGGAGAGATGCAGGAATGGCATTCCAAATATAAGGAGCTGCAAGAGAGAAGGGTTTGACACGGGAAACAGCAGTAGAAGTGGGGGGTACAACCAAGCGGTTAGTCTGAGAGGAGCGGAGGTTTCAGCCAGGAACATATAGAGAAACAAGAGATGAGATGTAGTTAGGTGTAAAGGAATGAAGGGCTTTGAAGGCTACAAGGAGAAGTTTATAAGTTTATAAGTTATTCTTTGTTTTATAGGAAGCCATGATAATGACTTCAACAGGGGAGGGGCCTGTACCCTTTTGGATGAGAGGAGGATAATACAGACTGTAGAGGGGAGAGATGGGAGTTAGGCAGGCCCGTTAGTAGAAGGTTACAGTAATCTAGGCGGGATAGGATGAGAGCATGCATGAGTGTCTTGGCTGTAGCAGGTGAAAGGAAGGGACGTATTTTTGCAATATTACGTAAGAAAAAGTGACAGGTTTTGACAGTGGCATTAATATGATCAGAGAAGGAGAGAGAGGAGTCAAATATCACCCCTAGACAACGTGCTGAATTGACAATGAGCATGCCATCAATAGAGATAGTAAAACGGGGACTAGGGCCAGGTTTAGGTGGAAAGATGATTAGTTCAGTTTTTCTTAGGTTGAGTTTGAGGTGGCGCTGGTTCATCCAGTTGGAGATTGCTAGGAGGCAGTTAGAGATTTGAGCCTCTGTTTCAGCTGTTAATGAAGGGGTGGATAAATTTTATATCATCATAAATATATCTGTATATCATCAGCATACAGATGATAATTAAAGCCAAATGAGCGACTGAGATCTCCCAAACACAGAGTGTACAGAGAGAACAACAACGGACCAAGTACAGAGCCTTGCCGCACCCCTACATTAAGAAGAATCGGAGATGAGGTTTTGTTAGCGCAAGAGACAGTGAATGTTCAGTTAGAAAGGTATGAAGAAAGCCACAATGCAGCCTGGTTCCGGATGCCAAGCGAATACAGAATCTGCATCAGGAGAGAGTGGTCAACCGTGTCAAATGCAGATGATAGGTCAAGGAGGATAAGGATGGAGAAGTGACCTTTGGCTTTGGCAACCTGGAGATCCAGTGTCGGACTGGCCCACCAGGATACCAGGAAAACTCCCCGTGGGCCCAGGTGTCAGTGGGCCTCTTGCTTCTAACCATTTGGTCTATTTCATGGTCATTCCCCATTTCTTTAAGGGAACAAAGAGGCTTACTAATGGAAGAATAGAGTATAGTATAATAAAGAGGCTGGGTGAGGAGAGGAGGTATAATAGTTTGAAAAGTGGGCCCTCAGCCTAAGGTTTTCTGGTGGGCCCTGGCATACCAGTCCAACACTGTGGAGATCATTTGTAACTCTGCACAAGGCAGTCTCAGTAGAGTGAGCAGGCCGGAAACCAGATTGCAGAGGGTCCAACAGATCATGGGTGTGTAGAAAGTTAGTAATACGGGAGAACACAATACGTTCCAGGAGTTTAGAGGCAATCGGTAGAAGGGAGACAGGGCGGTAATTTGACAGACAGGATGAGTCAAGTGTGGCCTTTTT
>CM044432.1:110081831-110140071 GCA_024363595.1 Xenopus borealis
AATGAAGCACCCTTGCAAATGCTCTCCCCAGCAAATGCTCTCCCCTAAAGAGGTCTTAATGGTCTCATATATGTAAACAAAACTGATGGTTGTAGTAGTAGAAGATGGAAGTGAAACTGAGAAAGAAGGAAAACTTATATTTTATCAGGTTGTAGAGTACTATGGAATAGTTATAGGTAGTGCATGGAAATGTCCCTCATACAAATATATTGTATCTGTTCTTAATATGGATGTTAAAAGACTACACAATGAAATAAATAATGGCGAAGGAGTGTAAACATGAACTCACAAGAAGTATTGTGCTTTAAGAGATAATCTATTTTTTCCTAAAATGTTCTTTCTAAGGAATAATTATGGTTCTACTTTTTTGCTTTCAAGAGTTGAGAGTGGTTTGTTAAGGATAGCTCTGTAACGGATGGATCATTAACTAATGTGAAATGTGATACAGTCTGGCCTAGCGTCCTTGTTTAATTTTTGTTCCTATGCCAGTCTTATAAATGAATGCAAACAAGAGATTGTTCCTCAAATGATGCCTTCATACTCAGAGAAACATTTTCTTTTAAAATTGCGTGGAGTCTGCTGAAATGTTGTCTACCGAGCTTAACTAGCCACTGGTTCTATCAAGGTGGAGGCAAACTTTTATGATCGGACCCTTGTTTTCATTAGAAATTAAAGTAGGCATATTTTCCATGGCAATTAAATATCACAAATGGCTTATTATGGCTGGAAAACATGTCCACTGGAAATTCTTAGCCAAGCAACTACCTCGCTTCCTGTTTACTTAGTTCTGTTACATAAGTGGGCAACCTTACCAGAGTGCTCCAAGAACAATAATTAAATGTGAACCAAAACTAGATTGTCTCCCTCCTAGTTAGCTGTAAGGAGCGGGCTTCCAACATCACATTTTAGTAGCTAGTGTTAGTTTTGTGGGAAAGGTTTTCATGCCTTTTATTAGCTACCGAAGAATTCTTTATTTGAAGCTACAGGAACTTCAATAAAAAGGAGAACAATATTACGGTGCTGCCATTTACTGTACCTAAAGAATTTATGTTTATTAAATGAGAAAAACACCATACCAAAATACTTAAAGCATAATAAATTCATTTTTTTAAATAAATTTGAATCCAAAAAAACGTGATCACAATGTAAATCATTGTTACAGACAGTTTTTAGAAGCATTGTTTATAGCTGGCAAATCATTTAGTGGGTTATTTATTAAAATCTGAAAAGTTCTCACTATTTTCTGAAAACTACTCCAACCAAATACGTATGGACTTTCCCTCCCTATTTATCAAGACATTTTTCAGAAAATTTCTTGTGCAGGATAAAAACTGATAAAATCGTGGAAAAAAAACAGCGCATAGTAGGATATCAACAATACATCTGCCATTGACGTCTACATGAACTCAGCAGGTCTTAGTTCGAGTTCTCTTTTATTCTGGTTTTTAACACCATCGTCGTTTAATATATCATGGAAAATTATATTTATTTTTTTAATGAAAAATTGCGTTTTTCCCCTTTAAAAGTCTGACCAGAAAAAAAAACTAATTTTAATAAAAAAAAATCATTGAATTTTTTTTAAAAATTGGTATATCTTGAAAATTTTAAAATCTGAAAACTCAAACTGGGGAAAATTCTATACCACAGTCTTTTTGCTGTAGTCTTCTAGAATGCAGGAAAAACAAAATTTCCTTCTAATGTTCCTTGGAAGATCAAAATTATCTCCTTTTCTGTTGCTATCTCTGGTCTGGTAAGTCTCCTTATTCTACTACCTCCTTAGCTAAAGCCAAAGAGGTCGAAACAAAGTAAATGTACTTTCTGTCGAGCCAAGTGGTTATTATGAATGTATTTTTGGATGCTGCCAAAGGTTTACCTCTGAGTGAGTAAGACTTGTATGAACAGAATCACTGATTTCCTTGTGTACCAAATGAGGTCATGTTGTACTGCCTATGACATTTATTGTGACAATATAATAAAAAGGATTTTTTTGCCACAGTGGATAAGGTAACAGAAATTCATGAGTATTTTTATAACAGCTTTAGAGCCAGTGGTGACCTATTTTGGTAAGAACTTTACATTGTGAATGTTGCAGGAAGTGATTGCCAAACAGTTTCCGGGTTCGTAAGATTCATGCAAAGGAAGATTTGTTCGATTGAGGCACAAATTTTCACATTTTGAATACTATTTCTGTTTCTTTCCTGACTTTTATACCCCCGATACTGTCTTATTGCACAAAGGGGTGTTGTACCACTGTAATACTGATAAAGGGCTGTGCCTGGATAAATAATAGAGAGACATTTTGAATAGCACCACTGTGTTGCTTTTTATCTAGTTGTTGGGGTAGAAGTGCCTTACAGTATTCCACCATGAAGGGGTACCTAGAAGGTAGCACTACCAATAAAAACCCCAGAGCTATTGGCAAGATTTTTGAAAATCCACTGTATTAATTATTTGGAGACTAAATTGTGCTAACAAATGAATTTGGGAGAAAGAGTGTAAGGCTCAATGGTACAATCAGTTCCAAATAAACTGGTCAAAATGCTCCAAAGCATCTGCCATTTTAGGTGATTCCCATAGAAGCAATTCTGTGTAGCAACAGGAGCCATTTTAGGTGGTAGCACTGTGTATTATGTTCCCAGTCTCATCTAAATATCTTGGACATTACTGTATAAGAAAGTAAGTAGAACCTGTAGCTTGAGTTTAGCTTAAAGAAATGGTTACACATGTACATGAAATGTCCTTTTGCAGGACAGGCGGTTCTATTACAAAATACATTTTACAGTTGCTAAGGATATCAGTGAAAGACCAAATGAATGTTTCTGCAGAGCCTACAGAATATACAGGTGATAGTTTATTTTTTTTTATAAAACAGAAGTGATTAGCAATTATCTCACACCCTAATTAGTGTGTTTGCAGATCCCTGGGCATTCATCTCAGCTGCGATTGCCTTGGCAAAGCTCATTGGTACAAGACCATATGTGTTTGCCACGTCACAGCACAGCAATCTAAATGAACTGAATGCCAATGCTAAAGTCGTTGCCAAATAACTACAGGGAATTAGACACCTTTACAACGACTGCTTTTTATAAAAAACATCTTTTTAAAGTATTGAAATGGTTTCTCCTTTTTTTAAATCACTAACCTATAATCATAGTAAGAAACCTATTTTGTGTGTATGTAAAGCCTGAATTAAAGCCATGCACTAAATAAATAACCATTGCTGGCACTGGTGAGAGTTTAGAATCCCTCTGGGTAGAGATTTTGACTTGGAAAAAGGTTACAAAGAAAATTATCGTTGGTGTATGCTATAAACCACCTCGTATAAGTGACAAGTATGAAGCCCAGCTACTTTTACAAATAGAAACTGCTTCACAACTACATCAAGTTATTATTATGGATGACTTCAGTTATACAGACATTGACTGAGGTAATGGGGTTGCCAAGATAGATAAAGCTAGTAGGTTTGTTAATATGCTAAATGATGACTTTTTATCCCAGCTCGTTCATGAACCTACTAGGAATAACTTTCTTTTGGATCTTGTAATAACTAATAATACTGAGCTCATCTCTAGCATTTATGTGGGTGATCATTTAGGGAATAGTGATCATAACATGTCTCCTTTGAGATTCTGTTGCAGAGGCAACTCTATAACGGAGTAACTAAAACATTGAATTTCAGGCGTGCAGTATAAGAGCATCTCTGCAATATATTAAGTGGGAAATGCTAACTGAACAAAAATGTGAAGTCTTTAAAATGCTGCTGAATAAATATATGTCAGTATATTCTGCTTGTAAGCAAGGAACGTTGTTGCAAAGCAAAACGTTTTTGGTTCAATAGAAGTGTTGATGTTGAGGTGGGTAAGAAAAAAACGTACTTTTAAGGCCTTCAAGTTAGCTGGGACAGCCAAATCAGGCAAGCTAAAATCGATATGGAAAAGCATATTGCAGCAAGCAGTAAAAAGAATCCGAAATTATTTATTAAATATGTTAATAGTAAAAAAAATGAAGAAGGAAGGGGTAGGACCTTTATTATCAGAAGGGGGTCAGCTGGTTGATGAACAAGAAAAAATCTCAGATTCTGAAGGCATAATTTTAATAGTCCCAATTCTAATAATACATATAATGATGCACGGTTCACACATGATGAAATTCAAAAGAGACTAGAACATGTTAAGATAAACAAAGGTCCAGGGCCAGATGGGATTCATCCCAGGGTGCTTAGCGAGATTAGCTCTGTGATTGCAAAACCTCTCTAGTTAATTTTTCAGGATTCATTCATCTGACATGGTGCAGAGAGACTGGTGAATTGCTAATGTGGTGCCACTATTCAAAAAGGGATCCCGTTCTCAGTCAGGATACTGGACTTTATAGCAAATAACAATACTATGAGTTTGTACCAGCATGGTTTTATGCATAATAGATCTTGCCAGACTAACTTAATTTCTTTTTATGACAAGGTAAGCAGGGACCTCCATTCTGTGATGGCAGTGGATGTGATTTACTTAGACTTTGCTAAAGCATTTGATACAGTGTCACACAGAAGGTTACTGGTTAAATTAAGGAATGTTGGCCTGGAACATAGTATTTGTACCTGGGTAGAGAACTGGCTATAAGATAGACAACAAAGAGTGGAGGTAAATGGAACATTTTCTAATTGGACCAGGATTGTTAGTGGTGTAACTATGTAACTATGTGTACCGCAGGGATCTGTACTGGGTCCCTTGCTTTCAACTTGTTTATTAATGGCCTGGATGTGGGCATTGAAAGTATGGTTTCTACTTTTGCAGATGATACTAAATTGTGCAGAACTATAAGTTCCATGCAGGATGCTGCCACTCTACAGAGTGCTTTATTTAAGTTGGGAAACTGGGCATCAAACTGGAAAATGAGGTTCAATGTTGATAAATGCAAGGTTATGCACCTTGGCAAAAATAATATAAATGCAAGTTATACACTAAATGGCAGTGTGTTGGGAGTTTCCTTAAATGAAGGATCTTGGGGTTTTTATAGATAACAAGTTGTCTAATTCTGTGCAATGTCATTCTGTAGCTACTAAAACAAATAAAGTTGGACTCAAGTCCTTAAGAGGGATATAAATGAGCTGGAGAGAGTGCAGAGACATGCAACTAAACTGGTTAGAGGGATGGAAGACTTAAATTATGAGGGGAGACTGTCCAGGTTGGGGTTGTTTTCTCTGGATAAAAGGCGCTTGTGAGGGGACATGATTACACTGTACAAGTATATTAGAGGACATTATAGACAAATATCAGGGGACCTTTTTACCCATAAAGAGGATCACCGCACCAGAGGCCACCCCTTCAGACTAGAAGAAAAGGACTTTAATTTGAAGCAGCATAGGTGGTTCTTCACAGTCAGGACGGTGAGGTTGTGGAATGCACTGCCGGGTGATGTTGTGATGGCTGATTCTGTTGATGCTTTTAAGAGGGGTTTGGATGATTTTTTTTGGACAGATATCAATAGGCTATTTTGATACTAAACTCTACAGTTACTATAGCTATGGGCAAGTATGGTTTGTGTGAAAGGGTGTGTGTGTGTGTGTGTGTGTGTGTATGTATGCTGGGTTTTAATTTGGACGGGGTTGAACTTGATGGACTTTGTCTTTTTTTAACCCAATTTAACTATGTAACTATATAAATTTTAGCGATGCACCGAATCCCTGAATCCATTGCGAAAGATTTGGCCGAATACTGAACCAAATCCGAGCCCTAATTTGCATATGCAAATTAGTGAGAGGAAGGGTAAAAGCCAGCTGCGCACAAAGTGTGCGGCTAAAAAATGTTTTATTTCCTTGTTTTGTGACGAAAAGTCACATGATTTTAAGGATTCGGATTTAGTTCGGCCAGGCACAAGAATTCGGCCGAATCTGAATCCTGCTGAAAATGGCCAAATCCTGGCCTAATACCGAACTGAATTAGTAAATTTAAACCAATTTCCATTTTAGGTCTTGTCTTTCTCTTGTGCCTGTAGCAGCGAGGGAAACAATCTGCTACCCTTGAAATGACCGCATTGTATACCGCACACAGGATTCAAATAGCTGGATCAGGTTTGGTCAACAAAATAATTGAACACCTGGCTTGATCACAAACAAACTTGATATCTAATTATCAGTGTACAAGTTCACTTTCACAGAGCTGCACAGAGAAGTCTTCTTATCCTTGATACATACAATATGTGCACTACATATTATATATGGGGGTGATACTTATTGTGTGGTCCAGTATCAAAGTTTTAGTTGTACACCCATAAAACTAGTACTTGCACAGGGTTTTCTTCCTCTGCTCCAGATATTCTGTTAAACATGCACCTGCCTATGTATTTCATCTATTATTAACTATAAGTAGTTCCACATGCAACCAGAAAAAAACATTATATATTATTTTATATTATTATTTATATATTATATATTATATATATATATATTTTTTTTTTTATATGAAATAAAAATGAACAAACTTCTGTAAAAGGGCAATATTTACTGATATCTATATTCCAGTTTGGATTCTTTAATAGGACACTTAGGGGCCCATTTACTAAATTCACGTGAATAAATCGAAGTTCGATCGAATTCCGATCGTACCATTTTATCGAATATTGAATATGCAAATTTCCCCACTTTGATCATCGAATATGCAAAATTCGATCATATCGAATAGATCAAATGATCGAATATTCGATCATTCGACCATTTGAAATCGAATGAATCGAGAAATGCTGTTCGATCATATGAATTTTCCAAGAAATCGAATAGCGCTTGAAAAATAGCCTAAAACTATTCAATTGTCTTTCGAAAATTCGTGAATAATGATAAATGTGCCCCTCAATATGATATACATTGCTGGTTGAGTATTCATTCTGAGGGTATAGTTTTTCTTTAATTTAAATGTTTTAAGATAAGGAGGAGTTTCATGACCTTAAAAAGGTGCAAGGCTGCAAGGAAAACACTTTTGGCTGCATATTAAACTTAAAAATTATTTCTTATAGTTTAATAGGATAATTTTTTTTCTTATACAACACTGGTGTCAATGGGGGGCAGTATAACAACATTTTCTAAGAAGTTTGAAAACCACAGCAACCAATTAGCAAGGAGCATTACTGGTCACCTGCTTGAATGTTAACGTCTGATTGGTTGCCATGTCAAATCATGGTAATATAACTTTTTTCCCACTAAGTCACTAAGCCTTAAGTATAGTTGCCATGAAATTTTATGACCTGTATAAAGATATCCTTGTGAAACTATAGGTGGCCATACACGTAGAGATCCGCTCGTTTGGCGATGTGGCGATGAGGTGGGCGATATCGGGCTGATCCGATCGTGGGCCCTAGGGCCCAACGATCGGATCGGAATGGCACAGATACGGGCGTTCGGATCGCGGGACCGCATCAACAAACAGATGCGGCCGCGATCCGACTGGATTTTTAATCCTGCCCGATCGACATCTGCCCGACTTTCGGCCAGATATCGATCGGTGAAGCTTGTCGGAGGGCCCCCCACACAGGCCGATAAGCTGCCGACACAGTCTGTCGGCAGCTTTTATCGGTCCGTGTATGGCCACCTTAAGTCAGAGACCTCCTTGGTGTCTTCTTTGCTAACATTGAACATAAATAACGCCATTGTTTTTGTTCATAGCAACCAATCCAAACTTTACTTTTGCGGGCGACTATTCAAATTTAGTCGCTTTTTTCTTTTGCTATGGGAAACATCATCAGTGATAATTATCTCCAACACAACCCTAACTGTTTTATCTTTGAAAATAGGTACAGGTAGACTTTGTTATAAAGTTATAAATGGTTCTTCTGACATTAGTAGTAGAAATTAGGGATGCAAGGAGTTTTTGGTTTTTTTTTTTAAGCCATTACATCTGTTATTTTTTGCTGTCTGGCAGTTACCTTAAAGACTCTTCTAATGCTAGCAAAAGTGGCTATTTGGGCACTGTTAAGCTGAGCAATGTACACAACATAATAGGCTTCTCGAAAGATCTCAGTGAAAATATAATTTTTGCTCTTGCTATTTTACTAAAGCAACAAAGGCACCATTGGCCCCTGGGGTTTCATTGTCCCCACTGCTCCACAGTTGATACACCAGGAGTTGTAGAAAGGACAGCGCTGAGGTTTTTTTCTCCTCTCTCCATTGCTCTTGTTTTGATTTCATGCTCTTTATGAGCATGTTGGCAGGATGTAATTATCTTGTCCATATCCCATAGAACAATTGGACATGTGTAAAAGCATTGCGTGGGTACACGGGCACTAGCTGTTTTTTCTTCAGCAGTAGTGCTGCGTAATGGAATGGTTAGCTTGGAGATAGGCAACGGTATAAGGACACAGGCTCACAGAGGCTCCGGGTCTGTATCAGATTTCAAATGTTAATTATAATCATTCCTGTGCATAGGCGTAGATAATACCACATAATTATATCCTAGAATGATTGCTCTCAAGGCAGTAACTGTAAGTATTTTATAAGAAGCGTCATGGTGAGCAAATGTTAACTTTTATACCAAACACACAGGCACCATTCACTTCTCTCAGCGGTGGATAATCATTTTGTAATCTCACCAAAAAAAAAAAAATCAAAAAAAAAAAAAGCTTTCATGTAAGGCCAAAAAACTGAACAAAAGTCCCTCGTATGAAATTGATAGGTGGCTTCACTCCCATGACTAGTGTACTGTGATCTTTGTAAGGATTTAGGCCTACACGGATTCTAAAATGAGCTACTGCCCTGCAAAGCATAATCGCTGCTTACCTGCAGTGCAAAATACCTTCCAAGGGTTCTCACATGTACACTGACATTTAAAGGGTTAAAGTAGCAATTACATTTCAGATTCAGTGCAAAGACCATAGCAAACACCACTATTAGCAAAAGAATGCCTGTATACTTTCAACATGTCAGAAATGAGATGTTAACCACTGTGAGTAAGGACTACTTGTTTCATTTAGAAATTTCTGAACAAAAAGAGACATTTTTTGTTACATATCAGTTTTGGTTTCTAAAAAGAAACCATTGCATACTATACTTAGCAATGCAGTACGTTCTGGCCGAGAATAGCATCTGGTTACCTTTCACTAGCTGCCCTAGCACAGTTTTGGGCAACAATCTCCTAGACTCATAGTCAAAAAAATTTATTTTTTAAAACAATCTCCTGATCTGATTTCATTTTAATGGGTGCTCTGATATTTTTCTGTGTTTTGCTTGAAAATGTTGTCCTGTTTTTCTTTAGCAATATATATTTGTCCTCTCTAAATTGTATTTTCTAGGAATTAAAGCTGTTAAAATACTAGAATGGTCAAAATAGATAATTCTGCTTAATTTTAATTGGTCATTGTGATATGCTGTATCATAATAAAAGCCACATCTGACATAAGTTGCAAATAACTACTGTAGTTTACTGCTTAATTGTTTTGTTAATGAACATTCCTTTGCTTATTTCCTTTGATTGCTTGAAGTTTGAGTTGCTTCATCATAGGAAGGGACATTTACAAGTGCCAGGGTAGGGTACAAGGTGCAAAAACATGACATGCCACCATTTTTTTGCCCTTTGTACCTATAGGTGCAGTTCTCTGCTCTTCAGAGACTTCCACATTCCTGATAAATGCATTGCTACCTGCATTCATAAGTGCTGTATTTAAGAGAAGCAGGCTGTATGAGGCACCGTTCAGTGATGAACAATAGAGGAAGCAGACCCTGTGGTTGTGGGGAAAGTGGGGGGTGGGGAACATGGGTCGACCCCAGGGTCTGCTTCCTCTAGTCTATAATATTAAAAAAGAAACTCACCCTCCCTACTATTATTCCGAGCTGTGAGTGGAAAATGCTGGTGGGAGGTGAGGAGTGGGAATTCAGGGATCTCTGTGCACCAGAACCCTGCAAATTCTTTTTGATGGGGGGGTTCAGCACTCACTAGTTATGCCACTAGATGTTACTGGGCCTTACAGTACAGTAACTTAAAAAAAAAATATCCAGTAACTGTACATTAGGTGCACTCAGATGTGATTCATTTCCCTACAGGAAAGTCAGTATCATGTCTGTGAATAATCAGCTGTAGAAACTGTAGGGCCAAGCCTACTGGCACAAGGTTACCTTTCTGTGAAATCAAACCTCTCTGTAAGAACATTGTCTTCTTGAGCGTAGCAGAATTCACCAGGCTGCATTTTATCAGTAGAATTATCGGTAGTATTCTTACAGAGGTGTTTCAGATACATAATAGGTGAAATGCTAATTTACCACAAATGAATACTTGGAAAACATAGAAAATGCACTTTATTACTCATCCTACAGGGGAAGATGTTTCTTTACTCTTACTTGCAGAAGAAGAGTTATAGAAATATCAAACTGTGATGTTCTAATATGTGCAACAATGTGTTAAAAGGTAATTGTGATGATAATACTTGTAAGTTTTGGACACTGAAGTAATCTGCAATTGCCAGTAACGAAAGCTGTTTTGAATGCAAAAAAAGAAAGAAATATCAAACATAATAAATTCACTGCATGTTTAATGTCTAATAATACCATAATAATCAGGGGATTGTTTTTCTTTAAAGCTGTGATGTTTAATTTTTTTGGGTTTGAGCCTGATTTGAGAAGGCATTATAAACATTGTTGTGTCATCCATGAAAGGACGCTAAAAATAAACATGGCTAAAAATGAACTTGAAGTTTCAGCTTGTCAATAGCAGCAATGATGCAGGACTTCAAACTTGTCACAGGGGGTCACCATCTTGGAAAGTGTCTGTGACATTCACATGCTCAGTGGGCTCTGAGCAGCTGTTGAGAAGCTAAGCTTAGGGGTAGTTGCAAATTATCAAGCAGATAATTAGGTTTATCTGTAATATAAGCGGATGCTACAGGGCTGATTATTAAATTCTGATGCTAGTTGGACTGGTTTTTGTGCTCACATGTAGTAATTATACTGTAACATTTTAATTCAATGCAATTAAATATTTTGAGTCAATCACTAAGCTCAGTAAGGGACAGCAGCACAGAGCATGTGCAGTTAATCAGTAGAAAAGAAGATGGGGAGCTACTGGGGCATCTTTGTGGGCACATATATTCCCTGCAAAAGGGCTTTGGTTGCATTGGGCTGGTACAGAAGCCCAAAATATAATGTACAATATTTCTAACCTATTTCTTTATTTCACAATGTCACAGGAAAATATATATTTCTTTATTTGTTATTTTTTAAGTCATAGTACAACAAATATAGGACATCAAGCAAGCGTAAACCCAAAATATTTCTCTAATTGATCTCCAAGTTGGCCTTCCAGGAGCAGAGAGAAACAGACATTCTTCTTTAGCTTACAAATGAATGTGGCTAAAAATGCCATATTGAAAATACAGAACGTATTGCATCACCCTAAAGCTTCAACTTCTCAATAGCAGCAAGTTTTCAGAACTCTGGGTCCCCTAACAACATGTTCCCAAAACCCACACGGTGTAGGCAAAATAATGTGAGGCCTTTTTCCAAAAAGCTTTATTAACAATCCTGAACTTTCGGAATCCAGTCATATTTGATGTCATTCTCCTTCCATTTTACTATTTGAGCCTGGTGCTTATGTTAGCGTAGCAGTGTGTAACTAGAAAAGTTTCTGGGACGCTGGCTGTGCAATGAGTTTATCAAGCCTGAGTTTAGAATTTTATGAAATTGTACAAAAGCAGATTTTGAACCTGTCTTGAACATATACAAGTAAGTTACAGTTTTCTATGCCATATACTTCAATAAAAATTTTCATTTTCTAAGCTGTGAATTAATCAGGTAATGATTTAGTAAGAAAACATATAAGTAGCTTTGAATTTCATCTCCTGCGCCGGCACTAAGGATGCAATAAGTATTTTTTTGTTGTAGCTAATAAATCCAAGGCATGATTTGGCTGCTGTATGAAAGTCCCAGTTTTCTTACTTACACAGCTACTTTGTGTCGTATCTAAGCCCTTTCATTTTTCTCATGAGCCTGTTTTGGAATATCAATAACTCAACACAATATGCATGCATTCAAATCTCATTTCCTAATGGGATTATCCAGAGCCACAAAAGGGTTTGTCTAAAGGGGAATGGAGTTGAAGTGAAAAGGATTACATTTCTAAAATCTTGTACCACTGCCTAAGTTCTGTCCATAAAGGTTTATAAAGCTCAACTTTATGGGAAAAAGAAAACAGAGCTCAGCATTGTGTATTATGTTCTGCAAGAGAATGAGACTGTGTCTGTATTTGCCTATACTTGGTAGAGTAAGTCATTTTCTCAGTTTCACATGCTCCACACAATATGTCGCTCTACTACTCATACTACCACCCATACCTCCCATCTGCTAAGGCAGCCCTACAATCCACTGGTAGATAAAATAGTTAAGTTGCAATATTATTTCTATAAAATATATAATTGTATATTGTTGGACAAGTCAAAATGCCATTCCCAAATGCACTTTGACCTGTTTGCACTCATTTATTCCAGTGCCATGTGCTATTTTGCCTACTTTGATGCAAGAGGAACAAGTGCATGTGTCTCTTACTGCATGTGAATGTACACCCATGTCCTGTGCACATGACAACCCTACCCTTACAGGCACAATTTCCATTTCCATTTGCATGTAATTTACAAGCCAGTGTCTCTGTTGTGCTTCAAGATCCATGCATTCAGAGAACAGAAGTACTGATGAAGAACAAAAGGATAGACAAATGTCAGAGGGTTGACATAGACATAGTCACTATTTATTGGGCCTGTGAGGGACTGTTTGGCCTTAAAATATCAGGGCCTGTTTTGAATGTCAGACCAGTCATTCTTTTTGTGTCTCAGTCTTCCAAATAGAGGCTAATGGTGTGGTGGGACAGCAGAGAGGGGGTATTGTTTAGGTTTTTCACCATTGCATTGGGTGTCTGATTGGACAGCTGTTATTATTTAATACCATTTATCAGTGTAGTCACGCTTCTAGAGACTTTTCATACCCTAAACACTGGCTCGTAGAGCTTAAAGCACTGTTCTTCTGCTCTGAATTGATAATCAGGCCATGGCTGCAGAACGCATTGCTGCTGGGTGCAAAGAATTCTAGTACCCTATGCTTGGCATAAGTAGAATAAAGGTGCCCTATGCAAAGATCTGCTTATTTGGTGAGGACAAGAATGCCCTGTATAGTTACTTTTGTTATAAGAATAATGTCTCTCTCCTGCTTGTAGGAAATGCTATATACTAAAAGAGACCCAACTCTATTCCATTTCAGATCTTCAAAGAATATGTTAAAAATAAGACTGTAGAAAATGGGAACACTTTATAAAGACAAGAAGCTGAACGATTAAAAAACGATTGTGTATTCTGCAGTGAGACCTCTGATATATTACAGTATAATAGCTCAGGGTAAATAAATCAGTCTTGCAACAATCTAACAAAATATGTCCGGGTTAGGACAAAATCTTTGCAACAGAAAGAATTATGAGACTAATCCATGTCTAGGAACGCCTGCATTTAAAGTACTTGTGCTTTTATTCAGAGAAGATGATTAATAAGCAAGTTGTAAGCAACTTACTGTGCTGAGTATCTTCATCCAGCTCCCAAAGCTTTTGGCACTTGGAAAGCAGGCTTACTCTGATGAGTGCACGACCTGTCCGAGAATGTATCTCCTGAGATTTAGGATAGCTTAATCTCATTAAAGATGGGCAAGAAGCTTTGGAGAAAACTGGAGTATGAGAGTGAACTTCAGGACGAGTGTAGTGCAGGGGTTAAAATAGTTACCATCAAAAGGAAAGCAGAAATAGGTTTACTGAAGCCCAACTTATTTGTGTATATTACTATTGTATCAATGATTGCTTAAAGGGGTTGTTCACCTGCTATACACTTATAATATTGGAGTGTTTTTAGAATGTTCCTAGGCAATACAGCCTTTTTCAATAGTTTTCTATTATTTTTTACCATCTTTCCAGAAGTTTAATGTTCCTGTCTCTGATGTTTCACCCTAGCAGCTCAGTAATCCACGTACAGATTCTGAAATGTTACAATATGATACAGTTAATTGATACATTCGTCAATATATTGCTCAGCAGTATCTTTGGAATATTAGCAATTATTGTATCTATTCTAACAGCTGAATTTAAAGGGGCTGTTCAGCTTTAAATTACATTTTTGTATGGTGTAGAGATTGATATGCTGTGCTAGTTGGTGAGATCTTTGAACAAAACTGTTGGATCAGCCCAATATTTCCCACCTCAAGGTTAGCATATGGCTAAAATATCCACACATTTGGTAACCTTGCCAAACCAGCAAATCTTATAATGGTGGAGATCAGTAAAAGGCAGAGAGAATTGTATAAGAGGCATAGGGGCACAGCTAGAGACAGAGGAACCACAGTGAGTGACAGTGGGGGGGGGGGTCACAGGGATATAAGACAATAAAAGGTTAGAGGCAGAGGGAGCATAGTAAGAGAAGGTGGGGACAATGTGAGAGACAAAGAGGTTGCTATGAGATGTAGAGGGCACTGAGAGAATGATGCATAGAGTCAATACAGCGCTACGAAACAAGTTGGCGCTATAGAAATACATGTTAATAATGTTAATAATAATATAAACATTAAAAGTATGTATAATGTATGTATTTGCAAAGCGCTGTACACACAAGGAAGACAAAAATGATACCCATAAACTTCAATGGTTGCAGATTCGCACAACACAGACTTCAATACATTTTGTAGACTTTTTATGTTTTGCAAATTTTTGGTAACGCAAAACAAGTCCGATTTGTCCATCACTAAGGACAAGTAACAATAAATAAAATAAATATAGATATATAATAATTTAAAGTACACAGAGCTTATATACATACACAGAGCTTATCTATGTGGTAAGAGAGACAATAGGAGGAGGAAGTCTCTACCCAGGGTCATACTGGCACCGGTAAAAAACCCAGTGGGCCCCCCGCCAGGCCAGACCTCCTGATCTCCTGGGATAAAAAAAAAAAGTTGCGGCGCCCGTGTGGCTCAGTGCACGCATGCAGTCCCAGTGGGCCCGGGCCCTCCAGTCCAACCCTGTCCCTACCCCATAAAACTTACAATATATATAGATGATGTGTGGTTTTGTTTTTAAAGATATAAAAGATACAGGTATTAGTAGTTTATTACTACTAAATGGGTTTATCGCTTTGGCAGCTGTATAACATCCTTTAAAGGGGGAGGTTTAAGATTAGGGTTCTGATTCGGTTTGGAATTCGGACAAAATTTTCATGAAGAATTCGGCGCATATTTAATTGTGAACAACTTTTCAGTTTACTTCTATATTTTATTTTGACTTCCATTGACGTCTGTTTTGCTTGTTTTGTGCCTGCATCAGTGAATACTATTTGGTTGTTGGGCAGCACTGACTCCTAGTGGCGTAACTACCAGGGGAGCAGGGGGTGCAATTGCACCAGGGCCCGCTCCCTCTCGGGGCCCACTGGAGAGGATAGGAGAACTCCAACTCATGGGGGAGAGCCCAATAGGGGGGCCCGGGTGCCAATCCTGCACCAGGGCCCACCAGCGAGTAGTTATGCCACTGCAGATTGCCTGTGAGCTTTCAGTTTTTGTATTATTCTAATAAATAGCAACACAGGGTTGCTGTGCACAGGAAGTGGAACTATATTATGTAATAATAAACCCTGTAAGTGTTGGGTCGAGCTAAATGCATGATAATATAATAAAGGAAAGATAGTAAAGAATGACCAGTATTCAGATAGCATGGGCTATTTCACTTTGTACAATACATTTACCACATCCTGCAAATGACTGTATAATGGTAGTCTAGTTTTATGTTATAGATGATGAGACATACACAGAATACCACTATAATTTCCCTTATTCTTTTTCCTCTTCAAACCAGTTTTTTATATCCTCATCCAATCTGCCAGTGCCTTGTTGATCCGCATTTTTACCAAGAAGGTTATATAACAAGCTGCAGGGCTCCAGAATAGAATAAAATGTTATCAATGAGGTTTTATGAGTATATAATGTATATAATGTTTGATCACATGTATAATAACAAAAGTTAGAAAAGAGTAGTTAAAAAGTTAATGGGAAAACATAATAAAGTTATTCTGTAGGGAATAAATACCTTGAATTTGATATACAATATATTCTGGATAAAGTAATACCTATAACTTCAAGGCAGAATTACCTCTTTAGACAAAGATCCTATGCTGTACCCACTGCTGCCTGATCTTTTGTTAGGGATGCCACCTTTGACCTCTGCAAAAATGGAACAAAGATGCAAGATGATGGCAGTATGGGCAGAGCATTGACATATGGGGGTGGGATTATGACATTTGGGATGTGTTTGTGCCTTGTATGGGTGGGGTTGTGACATCAGACTTGGATATTGTCCAGATTATAGTTCGGGACAACACCAAATAGGTTCCAACCCTATATTTTTTGTTCAGTCCTGGATTTCTAAAAAAACCAAACAATAATATCTCACAACTTCCATAGACTCATCAGTTAATCAATCTAACCCATGGCACAACTGTTCTGTTCAATCGTCATGTGTCTTTTCAAATTTATAAACCCCTAAACAGTGCAAATCAGATGAATGCAAACTCTGAGTTGGTTGCATAAGGTAATAGTACATAAAGACTTCCATAAAAATAATGACAGGAAATTATGCAGGTATATTCTTTCCAACATTCTGGTTGAACTGAGTTAATAAAAAGTTTCCTAGTTGTTCCACCATACAGGATTTAGAATATTTTTGCATGATTCACTTTTAAAGGACAAGGAAAGGCAAAAAAGTTAAATCCCATTTTTACTTTCTTTAATGAAAAAGAAATCTATCTCCAATATACTTTAATATGTGTACTGTATGTATAAGAAACCTGACTGTATGCAGTGAAATTCTCCCTTTATTTACTGCTGTGGATAGGAATTGTCAGACGGTCCCTAACTGCTGGGCAGGGAAACAATCATACTTGTGAACAGCAGGGAGAGCCCCCGCCTTACTTCCCAGCCATGCAGAACTCCAGCAGCTTGCAGTCGGCGACTTTGTAGAGATTTGGATTGTATTTTTCCTTTACATCCCCTTTAAGTATTTCCAACTCCAGCTGCAGGGACAAAGATTATGGAGCCAGATTTAAACAGATAAACTGGGATTTTATTTGGAAGATTATTTTGCTGCAGCCACTGGTTTTACAGAGTTGGAGAAAGTTTTATTAAACAATACAAAAACTATAAAAAGCACATTAGATTACATGACAACACAGTGCAGTCTGTATATTCTGATTATCAATCAGTCTTGCTGTATCCGCTTCTGGCAGATATTATTTGATTTGGCTGTTTTGCTCATTTATGATGATCCCGAAGCAGCCCAGACCACACTGAGCATGTGCAGGGTCAGGTTCAGGCAAATATGTAACATAGTAACATAGTAAGTTAGGCTGAAAAAAGACACATGTCCATCAAGTTCAACTTTTTTTTATAAACTGCCTAACTGCTAGTTGATCCAGAGGAAGGCAAAAAAAACCCATCTGATGCCTCTCCAATTTGCCTCAGAGGGGAAAAAAATTCCTTCCTTACTCCCAAATGGCAACTGGACTAGTCCCTGGATCGACTTGTATAATGAGCTCTCTTCCATAACCCTGTATTCCCTCACTTGCTAAAAAGCCATCCAACCCCTTCTTAAAGCTATCTAATGTATCAGCCTGTACAAAATTTTCAGGGAGAGAATTCCACATCTTCACAGCTCTCACTGTAAAAAACCCTTCTGAATATTTAGACCTACTGGTGAATAAAGCATTAGAGAGATTATTATATGATCCCCTTATATATTCATACATAGTTATTATATCAGCCCCCTGTGGCCAACTTTGAAAGCATAAATCATTTGTTTGGTTAGGCTTGTGGTGCAAACAGTTCATGTTTATATTTAGTATACCAAATACAGCATTTCTAGCCTCTTCTATTTTAGACTTTCCTTGTCCTTTAAGTAACATCCCTGTTTAAGGGGACATGTTAAGAGGTGCAACCTGAACAGGTATCAGCATGGCATTAAAAGTGCCCACAATTTTCTATATATTTGTCTGGGAACAATATGTCTACAAGGAAAATGCTCATTTATGCTTATTTCTAACGGAGAATCTCTTCTGGTGGTTCAATTGATTCAATCTGACAGTGACGTGTCAGTGTCCATCCTCCTTGTAGCTTTGTATTGCTTCTTTTCAATTAGAAATGCCACAAAACATATCCTAAAATAATAATTCTGTCTTACAGTAGCTGGGGTGGTAGTTGGCTTGATAGAAATCCTTTGTAACTCAGTTGCAATACCATATGTCTCTGTTGACATTAAAGTGCTTAGTTCCAAATGAGTTGGCTTCATTCAAGCATCTTAATTCAAGAATGGATGATTGGATCTTAAGCTAAGAACCTATTAAGGAGTAAGCACTTATGTTTTTGGAAGGTATTAAAGGAACATCATCATGCACCGCAATTAAATCCTCTGTATGCAGCACTGGTTGGGGAAAGCTTGATCTTCAGATATCATTAAGAACAAGCTTTTAACATGGTATGCAGACTCCAGCATGGCTTGTCTTGGTCTTTGTTTTACTGTTATGGGTTTGCACGCTTAAGAAATAGATAGACAAAAGTGGTACTACAAAAGAATTCTCTTTTATAGATAATTCATTTAACTGTACAACAAACATGCTCCGTACAATGAATGTGTACCAAGGACAAATCACATCAATAATAACATTTGAATACACACCACCAATTAAATGAATTATCTATAAAGAGAATTCTTTTCTAATACCACTTTTGTCTATCTATTTCTTAAATGTGCAAGCCCATAACGGTAAAATAGTGCTCCTTTACTACCTTATGGGGGTGTTTTGGGGCTTTATGTACCTTATGCTAATGTGCTTGTTCTCATTTAATTAGAGTGACCTCCATTTATTTATTTATTTTGTCTTAGTCTTTGTTCCAATGATATTTCTACTGTGTGCATGGAACAAGCTTTGCTGGAAATACATTCAAGGCTATTTATTGTAGACTTCCATGTATATGTATGTAAATATATATATATATATATATATATATACTCCACTGTGTATAATGAATGATCCAGGTGCTACTCACTTGAATGTAATCGATATTTGTCCAGGTAGAACAAGTGCACACATGGAAGCGCAGGATTTATTTTAAAAAACATTATCAAGACTGGTCTTGATAAAGGTCTTGTAGACTGAAACACTGGCCTGTTTTTTAATGTAATAAAAAAAATTTTTTTTATAAAACCTGTGGAAAGTTTCCCATTGTGCACTTATTCTACCTGGACAAATATATATATATATATATATATATATATATATATATATATATATATATATATATATATATATAGACAAATACAAAAGGTCCTCTGCACTCAACCCATTATCAATATATTTAAGACATTGAGACATGTTGTGCATACAGCTACTAAAAAATGCCTTACCCTTTAGACAACAGGGATTGTTTGTCCATATATTGCAATATATTTAAGCTGGCCAACTACGTCAAAGTCATCCCAGATCTGGCCAGTCCTACTCTCAAAATTGCATCTGATTCATTAAGAATTCTATTGCTTCATTATGCATTTTACAAAGGGACTAAGTTTTACCTGCAACTCACTAGCTGCTTTCAAAGTAAAACCCCCACACTTGGTTGCCCTTTTATTAGACACCAGTGGGATCACCTGACTATAGCTGGGAGGGGTGGGAGCTACAACACGGAGCTGGTCACTGCTCCTATATGAACTATAACAAACAAGGGAAAGTTGTGCTCACTACTAATTTTTATATATCAAATATATTGCAATATATGGACAAACAATCCCTGTTGTTTAAAGGGTAAGGCATTTTTTAGTAGCTGTATGCACTAAATGTCTCAATGTCTTAAATATATTGATAATGGGTTGAGTGCAGAGGACCTCTTGTATCTATATATATATATATGTTCATGTTTTATTTTTTAATTGATTAAAATGAGGTGTTTCCTGTACAAATCACCATCACAAATTCTCTTGTGTTCGGAAAATGACGTCGTTAAGGCCACAGCTTTGAAAAGAAGCTTCCTGTGTCATATCTGGTTCATATCTTTTTTAACAAAAATTGGAAACTCTAACAATTTCCAGGTCAGACAGGGCAACATTGTTGATGTTTTCCTTTAATTGTCTACAGTACTTCTGCCAATGTCAAAGTGACATTAATATTGATTTTTCCTATCCTCTTTCCTGGAATTCTCAATTGATTTTCTGCAGATTATGGCATGAAAGCAATGTTTGGTTTCATGTACCAGTTCTCTTGCTCTCTTTTAATCAACTATCCAAATGGCCGCACCATGACCCTCTAATGAATTGCTAACAGAATAAATAGGGCAAAAATCCTGGAGATGAAGTTAGAGGACTGCAGATTAGAACTACAGAGAAACCTCTATTTTTACATCCCTTGATTTTAAGTTTCCCCCTGATTTCACGGTGTGTTTTGGTCTTGCCTACATTCAGTATAGTGCATAATACATTTCCCCAATTTTACATTTTTCCTTGATTTTACACTATTCTTAATATGGGGGTAGCCATCAGCATGTCTGATTATTTCATGACACATCTGTTTTATATTTTCATTACATAAACATATACCGTACCTGATTTTTTACTTCATTTGAATAAAGACAGTTTGATCCACTGACTCCTGCACACAATTTGTAGAAAGGTCAATTCAAATTGCAGATTCAGAAGCATTGTGTGCACTAAGCACACAATAATAGGCCATGGATCACCTTAACCTCAGTTTCCAAAATAATCAATAATTACAGTAATAAAACAGGGCATAGGTCTGTCCTATAGAGAACTCTTCTGCCTACGGGGCGCCATCAGGTCCCTCCTTGGCTTTGGTCATGATATCTACAACCCCATTATTTAAGCTGCAGTGAATTTTGGGCGTAGATTTCCCAGCCTGTAGCACCAAAGAAAACAAATTGATTTAATTTACAGTAATTAATGATGTCATGGATTTTGATATAAGTGCCAGTACATTTAATTAATTATCGAATTGTTTTATTTAATATGAAATGGGTAATGTCAGATCAAATGAAAATAGTATCATGAACTGTGCTCTGATGTTATTTTGCTGTGTAGAGTTCTTGTCTATCTCATAACTCTGCCTGAATCTTTCCCATAGCCCAATTCCCTGCAGTCTAAAGATAACAATGGCCAACATGTAAGGACAGCTAGGTCTGCACTGACCTCTAATGGGAGTTGGGAAACAGTTCTATCTCCCAGCAAATGTGAAATAGAACCAGACCAAATAAATTGTGCTTATATCCAATCCAACATTATTGCATACTTGAATACTGGGGAAATATGTTAATTGTACATATAACACACTGGCCATTGGGTGCAGGATAATTTGGGAGATCTGACGCCAAAAGCCTAACGTCAAAGTGGAAAGTAAATAATAAAATTTTTTCTTTCCTGACCCTGATGGTAGTTGTGAATCTCTTGTGACACTCCTACAGGGGTTGCAAAGAGCCTCCTGGAAGGAACGGATACATTATGAATCGAAAACCTACTGATATGTTTTATTAATTAATTTATTAATTATTTCCCTGATGGCTTCTTAAAGCATTTACCAGGGTGAAATGAAAAATTAGACTTTTGTTAGGGAGGAGGTCCAGGCAGCATTTCTTTAAAATTCTAAAAGCTTTATTCCAGGTTACATTAAAACCATGAACAGGGGTTTCACAAGACTCAAATTTCCTGTCTATGACAAGATAGTCACCTCTGATGAAGTGCCAGAACGAGGCATGAAACGCGTCAGGTGACTATCTTGTCATAGACAGGAAATGTGAGTCTTGTGAAACCCCTGTTCATGGTTTTAATGTAACCTGGAATAAAGCTTTTTGAATTTTAAAGAAATGCTGCATGGACCTCCTCCCTAACAAAAGTCTGTTGCAAGTAATATTGGCTGGATGGGAGACCAGCGTGTGGAAGTGCGGCAGCAACTGGTGCGTGGTGGTGAGGACACTGGATACGGACACGTGAGTTACTTTACAATTGAAAATGCCTGTGCCAGAAGAATGGAAGGGATCCTGTCCTCATCCAGTTAAGAGACTGGGGCTGAGTTCTACCAGCTGGCAGAAATTAAAACATTTAGCTTCCACTCAGTGAAAAGGAGATCTCAAAGGGGTGATCAGGACCAAGCTGACCTGGCGCTCAAGGCAACCCGGCTGGCCACCAAGCTCCCCATGCAAACTCTGCCCTGTGTGTGCATTCGCAGCCTCAAATATTATGGTAGGCAGAAGTCTCTTTAACAGGTGCCAGCCAGCCCAGCACCCCCATCATTGCGCCCTTTGGAGATGCCTCTTCTGCCTACCGCTATTTCTGGCCCTTGGGTTGGTTCACCTTCAGGTTAACTTTTAGTATAGAATGAAACTTTAGTTATAGAACGAAAAACCTTAGACCAGGGGCCAACTCTCAGTATTATTATTCTTTCTCTTCTGTCTCAATCTTTATTCGCCTATTCTCTTTCCTTTTCATCTATTTAGCCTCTTTGTTCTCATAGAAATGGGGAATGGCAATGAAATAGGCCAAATGTTTAGCAGCATGATGGCACACCGATACCTGGGCCCACCAGGAGTTTTCCTAATATCCTGGTGGGCCAGTCTGACACTGGCTACACATTTATTGCTATTGCTACTTGTTATTACTCATCTGTCTATTCAGACCTCTCCTATTTATATCCCAGTCTCTTATGCAAAGAAAGGAATAGTTGTAAGGGTAATACGGATTCTAGCAATGCATTTGCTGTATATACAAACTGGAGAGCTGCTGCTAAATAATTCAAAAACCACAAATAATAAAAAGTAAAAACCAATTGCAAATTGACTCACAATATCACTATCTACATGACACAAAAAGTTAATTTAAATGTGAACAAACCCTTTCAATTGGGCAGCCAACGGCCTGCCATGTGATGACCCATGTGTCATTGCTATACAACCCACACAGAATAATGCTCAAAAAGCTGCCAAGACCAGTCTTAAGGGTCATAGACTCTTGAGAGTGCAGCCTCCAGTCCACAAGTGCACATACAACACGTTTCAAAAAGGTTTTTACTCCAAAGACATCCAATTCAAATATTAAAAGCTTCAATATTTATTCATTACATAGGTAAAAAAAATATGCATACAGACCAACTGATGCTTCGCCTTGCGCGTTTTGTACTCCCTGGTACTTAATCATAGGCTCTCTTTGCTATACAACACCCTGCTTAATAGTGATGCACTTGTGGCCAGCTCATCTGCACTGGAACTCTGGGAATTCTAGAACAATATATTTCCCTGGAAAGGGTTAATGCTAAGGTGGCCATCTTCTTGTCTCTGGCCCTTTAGGTCACCAGCCCAAGCCCATGGCATTACTGTACCTAATAAACTTCCATTTCTATTAAATCTATATATTTATCTAATATTAAGTAATGTGTAAGAAGCATATTTAATTTTCAACCATGGAATTGGTCATTTAGTTACAGTAAACATTTCAAAATAGAACAAAGACAAAACCTTCCCTTGCTGCGGCCACGTACTAACCATGATACCATACGATATACTAATGCTGCATGGAGGAGCCATTGTTATATATAAAAGAGCACATACTTCCATGTGCCACCTACTGACTGGTTAGTACAATACAACATAAGAAACTGAATCATTTAAATGGTATTTGTCGGGTTAAGTCTAATGCTTTCCCTATAGGTGCCTATGTTTTATTTCACGCATGTATACCTATCCAGTTATTCTGCATTGCAATGTGTGTAAAATGCAATGATCCTTATTGAATTCAGTTTTTTCCCCTCACTTTATAAGCAGAACTTAGCGCTACAATATTCTCCCTATGTAGCACATAGTTATCTGAACACTGGAGAGCATTGCCATGGTGCCATCTGCAGGGCATAGGTGGGAATGTTGCACATCAATCCAGTGCTGCCGAGCTGATTTGTACCAAACTAGACATACATGGAAAGGGCGTGTGCTAGGATGCAGATCTATATATATGATTAGGACAGAAAACAATAAAATGAATCAGTTGTGCAATGGCTGAGTGAGAAGCAGTGTCTCATTAGTCAGAGGCTGACAGACCCCAGTAGGGTTGCCACCTGGCCAGTATTTTACCGGCATGGCCGGTATTTTTGATGCTTGATCCCAATGTTATTAATAGGAAAAAAAGATAAATATATAGGAAGGACGGTATTTTTTTCAAGAAAAAGTGGCAACCCTAGACCCCAGTAATGGCCCTACTTACTTACTCCCCCTCTTGTTCCAACCTTCCAGGCACTGACTGGCTTGAAAACCAATTTCAATTGTCTGCTGGAGAATTAGACACAACATTAGACAGAACAAACAGTCCATGACCCAGGAACTGCACAATGCCTGGCAATGGTTTTCTGTGTGTGGAGCAGTGGGTTGGTAAACCCTGACAAACAGTGCCGGTACCCTCACTAATAACTGTGGATCAAACAAGAATGGCAGGAGCACTGGCCATGGGAATCTTTTTCTGCCCGAAGAGTCCAATTCTTCATCATTGCTGCAGTCTTAAGCTCCCCATAGATGCAACGATATTTCCCTGCCAAACGGCCGATCGTAGGGAAGTCCGAACAATCTGTCAAATTATCGTGCGGTTAGTGGGATACCAACGATAGTTCATCTTACGATTTTTCGTCAGACATTGGTCTGATGATTGATCGGCCAGGTTAGAAATCTTTATCGGTCCCCATGCAATCTACCTATGTTTGCAGGGACAAGCAGGCTGCAATCCTTCAGTTTTTCTGGTAATATCGCCTGAAATGGTCTTTTTAGTTGATGGACACATCAGGCATTTAAACGATCGTTTTGAGACAATCGTGGTCTCACGATAACAATTGGATCTTTCAAAAATCTTTACGTCTATGGCCAGCTTTACTGGGGACTGATTACTTGTTTCTTCCTTTTCCTATTTCTCCTATTTCTGGCATTTTATTCTCTCTAATCTCTCCCAACCCACAATGCAAATGCCTGGTGCTTATGAAACAGATAACACATGAGGGCTGCCTGAAACGTGTTTCCTATCTGTCCCTGCTAATGTTGGCATGGTGCTAATCATTGGTGTGGCAAATGCAAGGTGGCTTCCAGGAACCCCTGGGACTACTGCTCATGTGTCTGTGCAGAGTGTCACCTAGGGCTACAAATCTTCAGCCCACATATCTGTGCACAAGGGGCAGGGGATAAGGAATATAGGTAGATACAGACAGTAGATGGTATCTAGATGGTAGAATGATATGTAGATAGATAATATAAAGATGGTAGATAGGTTATAGATAGAGAGATACATAGATAATAGATATATGGCAGATAGATAGATAGTTAATAGAAAAATGGTAGATAGATTGTAGAAAGAAAGAAAATAGATATATAGTTAATAGATGGATAGATGCATAGATAGATAGATAGATAGATAGATAGATAGATAGATAGATAGATAGATAGATAGATAGATAGATAGCATTAGATAAACTTTCAGAAAGTTAGTTAATATATATATATATATGGTAGATAAGTGGCAGATAGAGATATAAATAGATAATAGATATATGGCAGATAGATAGTTAATAGAAAGTTGATAGATAGATGGTAGAAAGAAAGTAAGAAAAATAGATAGATATATAGTTAATAGATAGATGGTATATAATAGATAGATAGATAATGACGCACACTGTGTTATAGATTGCTTGTGGCTTGCAGGTGGATCTCATACAGACTGTCCATCTGTCCCCACAATCATTCTTCCTATTATACAACTAGTGCTAACTCTACTCTTCTCATCAGTCCTAAAGCGTTCTAACACTTTTTTTATAAATAGCTTCACTTAAAAGAAAGCACATTGCCAGTTCCCCTAGTAGTACTGAGATACACAAAGGGCCCATCCTTTGCATAGCCAATTACCTCCAGCCCAGCTAGAGAAGCAGATTTTTGGCCAGCTTACACTGTTTGTTATGCTGTAATGTCTTCTCTCTCATCTCCATGTAGATCTGAGAAGTGCTCATTAGCTGGTTTCAAAATAGGCTGAAAGCACTAACACGTTTGCATCTTTCTGCTTAGTACCCCTTTGTCTTCTTTCTGCACTGTCTGCAACCCCTTCCCATCATTTTCATTTAAAAAAATAGAAACTGCAGAACACAACAATCCTGCGTATGATATTTTTAGTAAACCATTACCATTGTTTTCAATATATGATATGAGGGAATTATAAAGGGGATCTAAAGTCCTCGAAAAATCTAATTGAACTTGCTTTCCTGAGCACATTGCATTTTACTTAAATTTTTTTAATTTTCAGCCATATTAAAGAAACTGGACACTTTGCCCTCACTTATTTACCTTGGGCACATTGATTTATTCTGAGGTAAGTCAGCACTTATAATTAAACTTGTGTCCAGCTGTCAGACAGTGCTAGGGTTGGCAGTGGGAACAGAAAGGGATAGACAGAGTGGCATGTCATTGGAGATGCCTCCTGAATATTCAATTAACCCTACAGGCACCAGCACAGCAGACCCAGAAACAGGGCTGCAGAGTAAGCATCCAGATATATTGATGACACTTTAGAAGAACACTTTTCTATTTTACAAAGTCATTATTGATAAACTAAATGTTTACCCTTGATATCCCTGGCCACAACATATTTTTTTCGGTGCACTTACTTATAAAGCGCTAGCCAATATGTAGGCATTATAGAAATACATGTTAATAATAATGTTTCTAATACCTCTAATATCAAAGTCTATGTTTCTGATTATATGGGTCAAACTGATTCTTTTCTTCCATGAAATTATGTTTTAAATGGCAAAAGCCTGTTTAAGCCAGCAATCAAAAACTTGGTTTAAAGACATGTTTGATTTTCACAATTTTCATATATTCAGATAATAGATTTTCTGTCCCAGCCACCAGTTTAGGAAGCAGTTGTCTCACAATGTGATGGTGGAGTATGACCATCAGATGTCACTGTTGTTCTGTGTTCAGGACCCAGGATCATTTTTCATGTAGTTGAGCAGATGTTACCATGTCAGGTCAAGAACATCACGCTGGCTGTCACATATAAATCAGCAATACTTTATTCCATCAGAGATAAATTATGGAAGAAGACTGAAAAATATAGGTACCCAATTTAATTTAGTTATTAATAAACGTGCAGTCACTTTGCAGTGACTAGCAATGGTCTAATCAGATTAGCCAACTGTTACTAGTTTAGCATGTCTATCTGTTGCCCCTGTTGAGGAAAATTCTTCTTGGCAATTTCTAGGGACTGAGAAAACATATGAGGTTACAATGGCAAATTCAGAACATGATTTAAAATGTACCTTGTGCTTGCAGCATTTCCATAGCCATACTAGGAGTGACAGGATAATTACCAGACTATCATAAAGCCCTACTAGGCTGCTGGCAGGCTATGTTGTATAGTACATTGCAGCCCTGTGGATAACACTCATTATGTGCAGACAGAAAATCCAGCATGTCTGTGCCTTCAGTCCGGGTTTTTGTGGAGGTCATGAACTAAAGCTGGCTATACTTTAAATAATAGTATTGTGTGAACGTGATTCATACAGTTATTGGTACATTAATGGGGCTGGCCAATCCCGACTTAACCATGTACTATATGTGGATATCGGTGACTGGGAATCAGGCAGGATTGGAAATTTAATTTGCTACTTCCCCAATGGCAGCCAGTTCATAATGTATCAGTAGATAAGGAAGTGTAGCAGAGACGCATCTACTCTATACTTCCCGCTGTTTTGATTGTTCATGCTCTTTGCTCGAACAGTCAGTCACAAGTTTGGTTCATTTATGAGACATTTTTTTCCGTACACACAAATAATGTATGTGTCCCTATAAGAGCCCCTGAGTTACTGATCAAGGGGTATCAAGTATTTTCTGACTTTGAGGTATAATGTTTACAAAGAAGGTTTTTCATCAGATTTTGCCACAATTCAAATGCAAAATATATTGGTGTGTAAAACAGTTCCTATCAGAGCTGGACCTAGATGAATTGACCCACAAAGCTTGTAGCCCTGCCATCCCACCAGTGGTAACTGACTCACCTCCCTGGGCCAGTTACTAGCTTACTGCCCCCCAACCCTCACCCACTGACGCTCAGGCTGCCCCTTCTGTTTTCTACCCCTAATGCCAGCCCAGTCTCCGAGTTATATTTCAATTGCCTAAAATACCTTCATGCCAACTCTTGCCAGATGGTAAACGCTTAAAAATCATGTATGCCTTTTTGTTTTTGCATTTGTTTTCTATTTTACTTTTCTCTAACTAATTTCAGCCAGCCTTAGTGCTCAGCTATATTATCCATTGTCTTCAGAATCTGTGATTGGTCAGTGTAATGCCTTTAGCTTGGTTTTGTTAACAAGTAATAATGAGCCATGTATTTGACATCAAAAGCATTGTTTAGGCTATAGGCTTTCTTTTATAAGGCAAGACACACATTTTTTTAACAGCTCAAATAGATTTGATTTGGTGTGCCTTTGTTTGTGGTAGAATGTTGATTCATTTTCTAAATAAAAAGCATTTGAATAATCGGTTTAAATCATTTACTTTCATCCAGTTTGAATGTTATGCTCAACTAAATGATATGGACCTTACAAATATGTGTTTTTTATGTTATTGGGTTACAGCACGCTACAATGTCCACTAGCATTCTTTTTTTAATTGTAAGTCATTTAAGAAATGGAAATAAAAGAAATGGAAATAAAAGCACTGGTGATTTATGTGTAACATAATGCATACAGACTCCTGTGCTTCACACTGTAACCAAAGTTATTTGATAAGTAGCAATGGGTGGGCACCAAAAAATCCCTCGAATTTGTTCGAAATTCGATAAGCATTCGACAATGGAATGCTTATCGAATAGTGTTAGGCTATTTTTTCCTCTATATTCAATTTCTCGATGAAATCGTATAATCGAATACCGATCGTTCGATTTCATGAAAAAAAACGTAAAATTTCCTTCGAGGTGTTCGATCGTACGAATGGTATTCGAGCAGGTGTTTGAAAAAGAAGCCTATGGGGGGATTCCCATAGGCTTCTTTTGCAATTCGGTAGGTTCAATCTGGCGAAGTAGGCAGTCGAATAAAATGTTACAGTCAAAGTCCTTCGATCATCGAATGGTCGAATGATCGAATATTCAATCTATTCGATATGCTTGAATTTTGAGTATTCGATGATCAAAGTGGCCAAATTTGCATATTCGAATATCCGAAAAAATCGTACGATCGGAATTCGATCGAACTTCCATCTATTCACGTGAATTTTGTAAATTTGCCCCTAAGAAAATAGGCAGTGACATTAGCATATATAAATGTACTGTAGTATAGTTAAAACTGCCTCTTTAGTTCTTCAGTCGGGTAAATGTGGAGGAATTAAAGGGTTTCTGTCATATTACTTATTGTGTAGTTTTTATTACTAAATTGCACTGTGTTCATTGCAAATAATTCATTCTGCAATTTAAAATGTTGTTATTGAATATTTTTAGTTGTAATATTTGTGTATAAGCAGCCATCTCAGGTTTCTGTGCCTGATCCTGTGCTTTCAGAAAGAGCCACCACTTCACAAAGGAACTGCTTTCAGATAAACTATTGTTTTTCTTACTCAATGTAACTGGAGGATGACAGGACTTTGGTGTTTTACTATTGAGTGTTATTCTGGGGCATGGGAACATTTGTAGAACGCAGGTGTCAAGGAGCTGATATCTTGGCTGCTGGTGAGAAGGAAGCAGGGAGATATCACTCCAACTTGCAGTGCAGCAATAACAAATTTATCAGAGCACAAGTCACATGGCTGAGGACACCTGAGAAACTAAGAATATATACAGTATAGCCCCAAGTCAGATTTCAAAATTAAATTTAAAAAAATCTGTTTACTGTTTTGAAAAATTGATTTTTATGCAGGATTCTGCTTGAGGATACTCACACCTGATGCATTCTGCATCCCTTTAAGTCATTACTTCAATATTCCTATAGAATTTTGTATAGTTTTTGTCTTCAGTTTGCTGGCATATAGTCTCACAGCATTTACGGAACAAAATACAAACGACTTAATAAGCAGCTAGGCCAATCACCTATCAGGCTCTTTCTCCACCTGTGTAGAAACGTAGACATAGAAAAAGCTGATCCAACCAGATGTGCTCCCCTCAGCCCTTCACTGTGAAGGCACCGAGAGGCACAATGTTGGCCAGTGTGACCACATGGAGCAGATTTTGGAGAAAATACATCAATAACTGCATTTTGCCACAAAATACAAGCTATGTGTGTGCACGCAGGATGATATTCTGCATATAAGCACCTACAGCAAGAAGCAAATCAGGTTGTGTTTCTTCACAGGCAAAGGAGCAGTCTGGTTTGCCATTAGCCTTGATATGTTAAGTGGAATTGGAACATTGCTATCAGACGCCTGACTAACTGGTACATGCTACCACAATGAAGCTAATATAGATGAGCTTAAATTTATAATGTTATTTGACTATTCCCCTAGAAAGTTAAAGATTGAATCTTTTGAAAAAATATATAAAGCAGCATATAGTTGTAGTAGTTTGATGTTGTTGTGAATAAACTTATATGATAACTGTAACTCATGATTTTTGTTCTAAATGACAGGGTTTTCGCCCACAATTGCATGTACTATATCGTCTATATGTCTTAACGTATGTCTTAATGTGGCTATATGAAAAAAGGTTCTTTAAAAAAAAGAACAGTCCTTATAGATAGTAACAGAATTCGATTTCACATTTGTTTGGTTTATAATTCAAAGAGATATTTCTCTGTTAAAATGATTTGCACTTCTAATTTAGTTTTTTTGGGGGTTTTTTTCTTTGATGATAGCAAAAATAATTACAGTGGATTAAAATCTAGGAAGAAAAAGTTTAGTTTGAAACTTGAATTTATTGACAAATTTTGTGACACTTTCTTTTCACCATTTGACAAATGTGCCTCGGTGTGTCCAATATAGTAAGAAATAAAAGGATGTGATTAATCTGAGAAAATGGCTACAGTACCAAAAGTTTCTCGGGTACCATTAACCTTTTTATTTTACATTTATGGTTCTTCAAAAATACCCTTTTTATGAGTAGGAAATGCTACTTTATTAGTGGAAAATTATACGGCATGCCCTGATTATGCTATAGAGCCATAGGAGTCCATAGATACAAATCAGTGTGTGTCCTCTTATATTTAATAATTTATTTATTTATATATTATAACAGGCCCTGGATTTTTCATCATTCTTAAATAAAATAATCTTATTCACAGTGAAATGTTTGGGTATTGGTTAAGTTGACGTACCCCAATTTATGCATGCAGTCACTTGCCAAGGATTTTAAGGTACTTTAAGAATTTTGTAGAAAACAACAGCACTACTGTGCATGCTTAATAATAACAGGGAACAACCGTAAACTAAACAAGAGAATGAAAGGCGCTTCATTCCCAATCACATGGGAAGAAAGTGACCCTTTTGGTCCTTTGGAGCAGACACACATGCTAATGAGCACTTGTCTTTTTTCAGTTGATTTAAAATTTCTTGTGTTCCTCCTAATGAAGGGTTAGTAAACAGCATAATATTCAGACTTAAGTCTCGCGTTCATTACAGTCTAGTCGATAGCTTTTCAAATGTTTCAATCTTTTTTCTGAACTGTCTACTTTATTTTTATGTGCAGATTTAAATGATATTGCAACTACAATATGGAAATTACTCTTAAAAATAGAAGTGATATTTAAGTGTTTTTTGCTGCCCTACGTTGAATTTCTTTCATAGCTTCCAAAGCAAATGTTAACATTAATATAGTTTTTAAATGTGCACATTGTAAGGACCATAAGAAGGTGCAAATGCTGCTTTAACATTCACCATTCTTTTAGACACTGCTATTTTACTTATTAAATAAAAAATGTACATACTGTTATTTTTTCTTTTTATACTAAGATGTAGCAGCAAACTAGTCAGGAATATTTAGGAGTGTTTCCTGTATTTTTAGCTTTCATATATAGTTTTGGTATAACAAGGCTATATAGCATTGATCAAAAGTAAACATGCAATTAGTTTCACTTAGTATTATGTGATTTATGTGAGTGTTGGGACATTTTTGTGTCTAGACATACATTTGTCTAGTGCCCAGGCAAGCTGAGTTATTGACTGAAAGGCTTTGAGAAGGGAGGAAGAGTTTCAATAGTGCAGGGTCTACTTTATATAAAAGTGCTTATCTCTCATACATAGATAAAGCTACAAGAGGCACATAGTCATAATTATATAAGAGCTAGTAAAGATAAACACAGAGGAAAGGTGAAAACTAACAAGGATTTGCTTTCATTTCCTAAATGTAGAGAGATTCCAAACCTGTGTCATACCAAGAGATACTCATATCATCTTTTTTTCTGCAGATTTTTATAAATCCAGCCTTTGTTTATTTATTTTACTTTCAACATTGTTAGTATATGGTATCTTGTGTTTGTGATGAAAGCACCTTTTATACAAGATATTTACCCCTACACTGCTTTAATTATGCAGGTTTAACTCACAAGGGGAATAATCACTCTTTTACTACACATTGTTTTAGGATACTTTTATTTTGTTCCATCCTCTTACCATCCCCCAAAAAAAGAATGAGCATCACTTTTTCAAGAAAATTAGTTTTACAGTGCGATTTCATTTTAAATGAACAATGAAATTCTCATTGACTTTCCAGATCTATAGGGTGTTTGAGTTCAGTAGTACTACTCCAAAAGCCATAGGAAATAATCGAATTCAAGTCTTAAAAAAAGAAGTTGAATAAACTCTGATGAACTGGCAAAGTCTGTTTAAAGATTTGGGAAAAGTAATGGCAAACAATTTCCCTTGGATTATGCATCTATCCATCAATGTTCCTTACTTGTTTTATTATTATTGCTGTTACTGTCATCATTTATTTAATTTAGTTTTCCATTTCATTAACTAACTTTACCAGGCCCATAGCGTGAAATAATTTTGTGGTTAAATATTTACCTTGGCTCCAGACATACACTTAACTTATGGTTGGAAAAAAACAGTTTTAACATTAATATTAGCTATTCATTTAAAATATATATAAGGCTTAATCACATTAATTCAATCCAACCATATTTTTAAAGCAAACTGACTTCAGACTCTAGGGGGCACATTTACTAAGGGGTAGATTTATTAAGGGCGAATTTTAGAAGTAAAAAAACTGCAAAAGTTGACCCTCAAAGTTTTTTTAAAGGGCTTTTTCGATCGAAAATGGAACTATTTTGATCATATAGGTCCATTTTTGATCAAATAAAAAATAGTTTGAGTCGATTCAAACAATTTTAATTCAATCAAAAACAGGCATATTCTATGGTCGAATTTCAATGTTTTTTCACTTTGAAATTCGACTATTAGTAAATCTGCCCCTAGGTATTCTTTAAGAAACTCCGAATTACTCGTTGACTCATAAGAAAAAAACACATTTTAGGGCACATGTACTAAGGGACACATTTACTAAGGGTCGAAGTGAATATTCGAATTCAAAAAATTCAAATTTCAAAGTAATTTTGGGCTACTTTGACTATCGAATAGCCCAAAATTCGATTTGAATTGAAAACATTTGAATATTCGACATACTGGCCCTTCGCCACCTTAAAACTACCAAATTGCCATTTTAGCTTATGGGGGACCTCATAGAACCTGTCCTGAAAATTGAAAGTCCTTTGAATTATCTAGGGGTAATTTACTCATATTTAAGGGAATGAACAACACCACCATTTAATTTTTTTCCTGGAGGAGAACTTTGTAGGAGCTAAGTATGGCACTGTGAGTTAAGTAGCCCATTGCTCATAAAGAGAATAGATAGTGTTTATTCTAGGAGAATTCTAGGAGAACCAATACAGTATGCACTATTTAAGCTTTTTGCTGCTGTGCTCAGATTAGTAGTACTCCAACAGTACTGAATTAGTTGCGGATGTGCTTGCCAAGGTTCAGTTGTTATTTTTTTTGGAAAAGATCACAAACACCAATTTTGAAGTAACCCTAACAGACACATTGAGCCTCTGTTCCATTAATCTTATCTGCATTTTGTTGCCCGAGGCACAAGGAAAACGAGGTGGTTGTAGCGTCTCTTTTGAAAATTTTGTTGCAGAGCTCTGGTTAGAATGAAATGTCTGCCATTTGTGGGTGGTAATTTGTTGACAAATTATTGCAATTTAAAATTATTGTAAAATAGCTGTACATAGAATTTAATGCATTGTGGTAATGCATTAAATTCTATGTACAGCTATTTTACAATAATTTTATACTTTTTTCCATAGGTCCAAAATGGAAGTGTTACCTTCAGTTCAGTGCTTTAAGTAAAATACTAATGTTTGGCTAATTCGTATCTGAGAAATCGCATTCCCCTCTTTGTAGTCAGATATTAACGTATTTTCCCCAAAAAATACTAATTCCTATTATATATGTGTTTGTAATTTGGTGCTTGCTGTACAAAAAGAAAACTCCTCTGAACTATAAAATTTATAACAGAAAAAGTCAATATATGTATGCACACTGAGATTTCACTGCCGTGAATGTTACAAAGAGAAATGTAACACAATACAACAGGAGAATTAAAACAATGCTATTTTTATGTGTTCGTGAATTGAAAATTAAATTATAAAAGGGGACCTGTCACCCTTAGAAATAATTCCAAATTTGTATCTATTGTGTTTGTTTTTACTTTCTTTACTGAAAAAAAGAATCTATCTCCAATATACTTTAATTAAAAAATGTGTACCTTTTTATAAGAAACCTGACTGCATTCAGTGAAATTCTCCCTTCACTTACTGCTGTTTGTAGGATTACTTATGAACAGCAGGGGGAGCCCCTGCCTTACTTCCCAGTCATGCAGAACTCCAGCAGCTTTCCCTGTAGAGCAGTCGGCGACTGTGTAGAGAATTGAATTGGATTTTAATTTTGCCTTTACATCCCCTTTACTGTTTCTAACTCCAGCTGCAGGGACAGAGAACATGGAGCCAGATTTAAACAGATAAACTGGGATTCTATTTGGATGATTATTTTGCTGCAGCCACTGGTTCTGCAGAGTTGGACAAAGTTTATATTACACAATACAAAAACAATAAAATCCACATTATATTACATGACAACACAGGACCCAGTGCAGTCTGTACAGTGCCGGGCCAAGCGGACCGGGCGCCCTAGGTGACCCGGTCCATCACCATGCTCCCCAAGGCCCCCCTCTCTGTGTGTGTGCTTGTGCGCATTGTGCGAGCATGTCCCCAGAACGCCTTGCGCACCGGCAGGGGAGGTTGAGGGAGTGACGAAGGGGAGAGAGCGCCAGTGGGGGTGTCAAGGAGGCGAAAGCTCCAGGAGAGGAGGAAGGGGAAAGCATCGAATATGGGGTAGGCAGAAAACAGGTACCTGCCCAGCACTCCCATTTGGTTGCACCCTAGGCCTGGTGCCTCTTCTGCCTACCCCTAGTTCCGGCCCTGAGTCTGTATATTCTGATTATTAATCAGTCTTGCTGTACTGACTTCTGGCAGATATTATTTAACTTGTGCTGTTTTGATAATTTATGACAATCCCTAAGCGGCCCAGATCACACTGAGCATGTGCACAGTCTTGGTCTTGCAAAGATGTATAACAAAGTTACAAGATGACAGCCCCCTGTGCCCAACTTTGAAAGCTTAAAACATTTGTTTGATTAGGCTTGTGGTGCAGTAAGTTCATATTTATGTTTAGTATACAAAATACAGCATTTCTAGTCTTTTTCTATTTTACACTTTCCTTGTCCTTTAAGCAAAATTAACTTTACTTACACTATGTAAATTATTTAAATATTGGTTGCAGTCAGCCTTGTAATTCACTACAACAGCAAGCAGGCAGCAGCCATTTTGTGGACACTGTTATTAAGACAAGCATTGTAACACCTGAAAATCTTGTTTATGCTTCAGAATGGGTACCTGATTGGCTACATAATTATAGACTGTGAACAAGGAGGGGGAATATGGGAGTGCAGCAACATGTAGGAAATGCAGAATGGAAAGTGAAAGTAATTGCTTGCCCCGCCTAAGGCATAGAGGAGGGGCAGGCGATATATGAGTTACAGCTGAAATCTTTAAATGCATTTATTACAAGTATGGATGTGTTAATGAAAAAAAGAACTTGATTTTTGTGTCTAATTTGGAAAGGGCTTTTATTATACAGCTTTTTATCTCTGGGTGACAGGTCCACTTTAAATTGGCCAAAGCTGGAAAAAAATGTTTCTAATTTATAAATATATAAATACAAAAATGCAAATAACCTCGCAGACAGATTAAATTCTTAACTGATTTATTTCCTACACTGATCATTAACCTACTGGTCTAATTTCTGCAGTGACTGCTGTCAGGGACCTGACTATTGAAGTTCTATAAAATATGAGCCTACTTGGGAATGGGGATACAGATATACATACAATGTCCATATTAATCATGATAAGATAACTGAATAAGTCTGAATTTGTTTCATACTTGCTAAAGCAAAGATTTCATAAGACAGTATATGACACAAGTACAAAATGACTTTTTTGAATGCATGAGAGCAGCTGGCTGTCATTATTTATGACCAGTTTTCACTGAAAACCCATTTATGAACCCGAGTCTTCCTAAATAACCCCAATAGTGGTCAATTTTTGAGGTTGATGAGTTTTAAAACACAAGTGGAATTTCCCTAGACTGGTTTAATAATTGCTTCTCTTACCTTGATGACAGTGAAATTGGGTAAGAATCTAATCACAGGGGTATTATGGTGAGGTTGTTTTCTTAATAACACTAAATAGAATGTGTTATCTGTGTGCAGCTTTCACAGAAGAAAAGCCCTATTTTTCATAATCTCTCAGCTTTTTTCTATGTCCTTGTGCAGCAGCTGGCGCAAAGCATCCATTTAATAGTGTTCTGTGCATGGGAACAAATAACGGAAAAGCTGCAAAATGTTTTCATGCGACCATTTCTGCTAAAGCAATGAATAAGCGATTGACACATGGTGGGTTGCAGAACACCGGAAAATATCTGGTATATGAATGTGGGTGAACAGAAGAGGATGATAGAGATTAATACAAGTTAATCCACTGGGCCAACTCAGATTCCATTTTCACATACAATAAACTGCATCTGATGACCACTCTGCTTCTTTCCCGTGCAGAAGGTCAGTTCATGCGCCAATAGAAACAGTTGATAAAATGAAAATGAAATAGTAGGGTTGGGATATATCAGCAGAAGTGTAGCCATTGTCCAAGAATTAGCTTTGGATCATTTGCTCAGATAGTAACAATTGTTTCTAGGCCACTGGAAAAAAATTGCTATTTTAATGAACATTTGGGAGATCAGTGGCACAATGCCACCATGTCTCTCACAGAGTACCACTTGCATGTTGATGTGAGCAGCAGAGTGTGTGCCTTTTGTCTGTTCTCCAGTAGCATGGACTTTTAACATCACATTTGTATGCTCAGATTTAGATTAGAGGCTGCTTATTTGACAGATCAATGATTTACTGATGAGCTTTTTCAGGTTCATTGTATTCCAACCTTTATATCTTCCATTATAAACAAAAGAATTAAACCTGAAGGTTATTTTTCATGTAGGAAACTGTATTTGGGATGTTTGTGATATTCCTCAAAACCACACATATTCAGACTCATTATTGATCTTGCTGCCTTTCCTATGTAAACTGGTATAATTTATTTGGTACTCTCACTTATCCCATTACTTTAGCAATTGTCTTCATGGATCTGCTACTAACCTACACAGAAGAGGTACAATATTACAATTGTCTGCCTGTGGGCATCATCCAGAAGAGTTTAGTTGGCCATAGATGCACAGATTAGACATTCGGTGTGTGTACGGCAGGAGAGGAGCTGTCCGCTAATGGTAGAAGAATGGCAGAATACTTGTATATTGGTCAGCTCATTGATCAATAAGTTCTGAAATTTTTGATCAGGCCACTGTTACTGACGAATTGTGAGATATGGGTAGAATTCTAGTGTATATTATTCTATTGTATATCTGACAATTCAGCACTGACATGTCTGTATTGAAAATAAGCATTCTTTCCTGCTACCAATGACTGTAATTGTAATTTCTATGGCCACCCTTAATTTAGAGAAGCACATCGGCAAAGATGTTCACCACAGATATAGCTCTGACCATAAATTATAATGGAAAAATGTAAGAAAAGTTGTATACAGAACAAAAATGCCATAAATCAGAACAAAAATGCACATTTCATGTTAAATTCTTCATTACCTGTTGGTGTAATATACAGTAGAACTCCCACTTTACGTTTTTCAGAGTAACCCGAAAAAATGGTGTAAAAATCCAGGAAAATGTAAAATCAGGGATATGTATTATGCATAATATACAGTTGTGCTCACAAGTTTGCATACCCTGGCAGAATTTATGATTTCCTAACCATTTTTCAGAGAATATGAATAAATGATAACACAAAATTGGTTGGCTGAAGCCATTTATTGTCAAACAACTGTGTTTACTCTTTTAAAATCACAATCACTACACAAACTACCCAAATGACCGTGATCAAAACTTTACATACCCCAGTTCTTAATACCGTGTATTGCTTCATTTAACATCAATGTCAGCTTGAAGTCTGTTGTGGCAGTTGTGGATGAGGCTCTTTATCTTTTCAGACGGTAAAGCTGCCCATTCTTCCTGGCAAGAAGCCTCCAGTTCCCGTAAATTCTTGGTCTGTCTTGCATGAACTGCACGTTTGAGGTCTCCCCAGAGTGGCTCAATGATATTGAGGTCAGGAGATTGGGATAGCCACTCCAGAACCTTCAATTTATTTTGCTGCAGCCAATGACAGGTCAACTTGGCCTTGTGTTTTAGATCATTGTCATGCTGGAATGTCCAAGTACATCCCATGAGCAGCTTCCGGGCTGACGAGCAAATATTCCTCAAGTATTTTTTGAGAATTGCTGCATTCATTTTTCCATCAATTCTGAAAACATTTCCTGTGTCTTTGTAGCTCACACACCCCCCCAAAACATCAGCAATCCACCACCATGTTTCACAGTAGGAATGGTGTACCTTTCATCATAGGCCTTGTTGACTCCTCTCCGAATGTAGCGTTTATGGTTGTTGCCAAAAAGTTAAATTTTAGTCTCATCACGCCAAATAACTTTGTGCCAGAAGGTTTGAGACTCGTCTCTGTGCTGTTTGGCATATTGTAAGCGGGATACTTTGTGGTATTTGCATAGTAATGTATTTCTTCTAGAAACTCAAACATGCAGCCCATCTTTCTTCAAAGGCCTCCTTATTGTACATCCTGAAACAGCCACACAACATTTTTTTCAGAGTCCTGTATTTCACCTGAAGTTATTTGTGGGTCTTTCCTTCCATCCCAAACTATTTTTCTAGCAGTTGTGGCTAAAATCTTAGTTTTATTTGGTTTGGTTTCAACAGAATCCCTCATTTTACACTTCTTAATTAGAGTTTGAACACTGCTGATTAGCATTCACAATTCCTTTGATATTTTATTATATCCCTTTCCTGTTTTATAGAGTTCAACTACCTTTTCCTTTGACAATTCTTTTGCTTCCCCATGACTTAGAATCCAAAAAACATCAGTGCAGCACTGGATGAAAGATGCAAGGGTCTGTCAGGAGTCCAGAAAGTCATTGACTTTTTATAAACAGCCACTAATTACAAGCAAACAGATCACAGGTGAAGATGGTTACCTTTAATAGCCATTCTAACCCTTTTGTGTCACGTTGTGTGCATTTTATCAGGCCAAATCACCCGGGTATGTACATTTTTGATCAGGGTCATTTGGGTAGTTTATGTAGTGAGTTAAAAAGAGTAAACACAGTTGTTTGACAATAAATGGCTTCAGCCAACCACTAGCCAAGAGTGAAAGAAAAGTATTTGTGTTATCATTCATATTCTCTGAAAAATGGTTAAGAAATCATACATTCTGCCAGGGTATGTAAACTTATGATCACAACTGTATAGGAGGGACCACAAAACAACTATGTAAAATAAGGAAAAACTAAAAATCGGGGATGTAAAATTGAGGTTCAACTGTAATAAATAAATAAATAAACATACATAAATATATATGTATATATAATAAGAATTGTAAGAAATTGCATACACTATATAAAACCTTTTTTCCCACTGGTGAGTGGGTCTAAAAATATCTTTGAGGGTTCTAAAACCTAAAATAAATGCTCACACCATAAGGCTTAAGTGTGCTGCTGGAACATCAGAAGTCAGCCATAAAAATATTTCTTATTTAGTTATATAGGGTTTTATACTAGAATTAATAAAATATTAAAACTATTATTAGAAAAGGCAAACTGGCATCTGGAAGCCTATTTATTAAAGGTTGAATTTTAATCTCTAAAACCATAAATGCCATGAAATTTACAAATGGAGAAAAGTGTCATATAAAAATAATTACTAGTGAAAAAATTTTAAAACCATCTAAACGCCCAAACTGATAAAATGGTCCAAAAGGATCAGAGCAGCTCCCATCCCATTCACTTCTATGGGACCTCAACAGCTTTACATGTTTTACTTGTGTTTTTTAAACTTTTTAAGAAATACAGAAGACTATTTTTTTGAGATTCCTGAAAGAAAGACATTTGATAGTTTTGCTTTCTAAGCAGGATCTAAAATACCCTGCAAAATGCACAGATAATCTACAACCAGCATCTAGTAAACTGTAAATTAAGAAATTAACTGAATGCAGGGCTTGAGTGTAGGGTTATTGTTTTCTGTTTTATTGATTTAACAATTCTTCCTTTTTGTTTACAATATTTTAAAAATAGAAATTGTACCAAAATCGGTACAGGTTAAAAATATAAATTTTTAAGGCTTGACAAATTATTTCAGGCCTAAATGATACTGTAAGGGGAAAACACTAGTTAATTAATATTCTAAAATCTCAGGAAACAGACACAGTCTAGCATTTGAGGTTGACTAGTTCATGTGAAATAAAATGCATTCGAGGAAAGCCTTGGATAACATTGTTGGTATGAATGGGAAATCCAAGCTTCCAAACAGCAGTAGTGAGCAGAGATGTAACAATCAGTTCCAGACAGACTTGGGCAAGAATTGTGAATTTCTGGCAATTCTGACGAACGTTATTTTCAAACTGGGAATCTGGATCTTTTCCGGTGAAAAATTAAACAATGACTTTTCATTTCCCTGTTTCGCAGCAAAAAAACAGAAGAGGGCATCTGGCAAAGTCAGACTTGAAACCAGCCAGCATATGCTTTAGGATAGCTACATAGAGCAAAAGCTGGAATATTAAAGTATCCCGATGTGCACTCACAGGGATATTCACAAAGCAAGAGCATATTAGCCATAACCATGGATAATAAAAGTTAAGTTTCTTTTTTAAATAATATGTTCTGAAGTGCATCTGTTTTTAAAGATTTTTATGCAATTACAGCTTAGATAGCATCTGCTTCATAATTATATATCTAGTTTTGGTACTGGATATCTTGAACCTTATAAACTTATATATTTATATAGACAGGTAGAGAGATAGACACTTATATATATATATAATACACAAAAGCCGTAATTATCTTGCAAATTATATCCTTATAAACGGTGAGTTCTGATGTCATCAGTTATAAACGGTGAGTTCTGATGTAATTTCTGTCACATGACTCACTGAAACTTGTGTATTATAATAATATATAATATATATATAGTGAATAAAGTACCCCCGTTTGCAAAATATGAGGATATTAGAAGTTACCTCGAAGTTCCATGACCTGTATAAAAACACGAGGCCTTCGGCCTCGTGTTTTTATATGGTCATTGAACTCCTCGGTAACTTATAATAACCTTATATTTTACAAGAGAGGGTACTTTATTCACTATATATATATTCACTATATATAACTATTTTAACCATTCGATCTAATTTTTTTATTCGATCAAAAATAATTAAAACCAATTCGGTAGGTTGAAACTGGAGAACTAGGCAGTCGAATAAAAAATTAAAGGGCAAGTTATTCGACTGTCGAATATTTGAATATTCGAATACATTTTTACTCGAATTATTCAAATCATTCGATTCGATCGAATTTTCAAAATTCGATGGTCGAAGTGGTCTTCAAAAACATTTGAAAATTCAAATCTTTTTGAAAATTCAATCAAATCATTCATGTGAATTTAGTAAATCTGCCCCCATCAAGTCCCTGTTATAAACTGTTAATCTCTCTCTCTCTCTTGCTAGAGCTTCTTAGTTATAGCAGAACTGCCATATAAGATAAATTTAAAATGACCACTGCAGTTATTCTTTGGAAAGAAATTGTATTTTTATTTTGGGCATAGAATATTGTTATACTACCCAGACCACAAGTTCATAATAAAATGGTATAAAATTCAATTTTTATTTAATTAAATGTGAGTTTAATCCTGTGAGGATCAGTGCATATTACATCCTATGTAGGGATCTTTTTGTTTTTAAAAAAAAAATACAGATTATTTAAAGGGCAGCTGAATGAATTTACTGGGAGTTGTCCTGGGTTTGGTGGGTTGGCAGGGAAGACAGATTTTAGATCTTTATAAAGTTCTCACATTTATAAAACTTCATACTAACGTGTGTATGTTAGCTATTAAAATGCTTTTTTATCGAGAAAGAAAATGTGAACTTTAATTCCTTATATGAACTTATGTGCAGATAAAATAACAATTATAGTTAAGTTGTATACATACTTATATTATATATTTATTTTGATTTACAAAGTTGCATGGTTTAATAATTGGGCATAACAGAACTTTATCTGAAAAAAAAGAAAAAATAATGAGGGGATTTGATAACAGGATGAGCTTTATTTTGTCTAATTAATATTTCCCATTTAGTGAAAAAAGCTGTTTATATGTTTTCAATCACAGGTATGGAAACCAGAATGCTCAGGACCTGGGATTTTCCAGAAAAGGAATCTTTCTGTAGATTGGGTCACCACACTTGAGGTCTAATAAAAAATCATTTAAATATTAAATGAATCCAATAGAATTGTTTTGCCTCCGATTAGGATTACTTATATTTTAGTTAGCATCAAGTACAATATATTATTATTTATTAGTATATTTTATTATAGAGATAAAGAAAATAGTTTTTTTTTTTTTTAAATGTGAATTATTTTTATACCTCTTAATAGATCCCTAGTAAGGTCTCATCTGGACTATGCAGTGCAGTTTTGGACTCCAGTCCTTAGGATGGATGTAAATGAGCTGGAGAGAGTGCAGAGACGTGCAACTAAACTGGTTAGGGGGATGGAAGACTTAAATTATGAGGGTAGACTGTCGAGGTTGTGGTTGTTTTCTCTGGAAAAAAGGTGCTTGCGAGGGGACATGATTACACTTTACAAATACATTAGAGGACATTATAGACAAATATCAGGGGACCTTTTTACCCATAAAGAGGATCACCGCACCAGAGGCCACCCCTTCAGACTTCTGTTAATGCTTTTAAAAGAGGCTTGGATGAATTTTTGAACAGATATCAAATGCTATTTTAATACCAAACTCTATAGTTAGGGGCACATTTACCAAATTCACATGAATAATTTGAAGTTTGATTGAATTTTTATTAAATTTGAATCTTCGAATATGCAAATTAGGCAAATTCAACCATCGAATATTCGAATTTGAATAATTCAAATATTCAAATAAAATTTTATTCGAATATTCGATGGTCGAATTACTTCCCCTTTAAATTTTTATTCGACCACCTACTTCGCCAGAACAAAGCTACCGAATTGGGAATCATTAGTTTTGATCAAATTAGAGCAATCGATTAAATCGTTTGAATTGATCGATTCGAACGATTGATCGATGTATTTATTTTTTTTTATTCGATCAGTCAAATTGCGGTAAAATCCGATCAAATTCAAAGGATTTTACTTTCCTTTTATTCATATGGTCGAATTTTGAATTTTTTTAAATTCGAAATTCGACCAATGATAAATCTACCCCTTAGGCTATGGGCATATATGGTTTGTGTGAAAGAGTGGAGGGGTGTGTGTGTGTGTGTGTGTATACTGGGTTTTAATTTGGAGAGGTGGAACTTGATGGCCTTTTTTCAACCCAATTTAACTATGTAACTATTTGATAAAAATGGGAGATGGCCTTCCCATAATTTGGAGCTTTTCTAGATAATAGATCATGTACTACATAATGGAGAATTGAAAAAAAAAAAACATAAACATTTCCAGCTATTATCTTCTTATAGTATAATAGCGAAATCAAAAAAGATTATGTACAGGATTTTGGAAGTAGTAAAAACAGTTAAGGGTTTTTGCATTGCCTTTAACTGCAAACCATATAGTTTTGGATTTTGAGAGACCTTTTTACAGCACAGAATTGAGATTTTGCCAAGTTGTTAAACTTGCTACTTAGGGGCAGATTTACTATTGCTCGAATTTTGAATTAAAAAAAATTTGAAATTCGACTATGGGAATAGTTAGGGAATTAAAATCCTTTGAAATTCAAAGGATTTTACCGCAATTCAATTGGTCGAACGATAGAATTATAAAAATTTGAACGAACAATCAAATCTTTCTAACCGAACCATTCGATCAAATTTAGAAAATTCGATCAAAATTCGGCAAAGCCACTTCCACAGATTGAAACTGGCAGAGTAGGCAGTCGAATAAAAATTTAAAGGGGAAGTATTCGAATATTCAAATAGATTTTTATTCAAATAATTCGATTTGATCGAATTTACTGAATTCACTGGTCGAATTTACCTAATTTGCATATTCAAATGTTTTTGAAAATTCGATCGAATTTTAAATCATTCATGTGAATAGATGTGAATTTAGTAAATTTGCCCCTTAAAGTTGCAATGCATTTATTCTTTTATTTATACTTCAACGTGGTGTTACAGCTTAGTGCTACTTCTGAGCCCCAAGTAATGCTTGGATAAATGTGTTTATTTGTTTATTCACAATATAGGAGAATATCATTTGGATTCCCTGTTTGCTTTTTTGGTAAATCTGCCCCTGTTTCAATGCAAAGAAAACACTATACAAGATGTGATGGACATACACAGGATTACCTATCACTACATTTATGTTCTTACTTCATGTTTAGTCTACATATCTGCTATTTGCCAACCAGTCACCCTTTTCTATTATATACTATTCTATCTACAGTATGGGACTGTTATCCAGTAACCGATTATCCAGAAAGCTCTGAATGAAAGGAAGGCCATCTCTCCTAGACTCCATTTTATCTAAATAATCCAAAGTTAAAAAAAACAATTCTCTGTAATAATAAAACAGTACCTGGTTCTTGATCCAAACTGAATTAAAATGAATCCTTATTGGAGACAAAACAGTATATGGGTTTAATTAATGTTAACTATATTTCTTAGTAGACTTAAGATATGGAGATCCAAGAATCTTGGATTCCTTGGATATATAGCCAAGTTTGGAGGTGCCCTTGGGCAGGATGGAGTAGCTATAAAAATAACAGTGATTTTCTATTGGACAGCCCTGATCTAACATATTGCTTGCCTTATAAAGAGAAAACAAGGCAAGGTGTATCTGCTGTAGCACAAATGATCATAATATGATCATAATATTCATATTTTAGATGGTCTATTCCACCCATTTGGTTTAATGGGCCTTTCCACCTATACTTTTTATTTTGTCATTTTCCTTCCCAACAATATGTTATTTTCTATAATATTCTACTGAATAATATTGGGAAATATTGTTTAAACCAGTCTTTATTTATGTTTATTGGCCAGGGTGGCTTTATAATATAACAAAAGCTCTTGGACTAAAGCTCTATCTATGGCAATAATATTCTTATTTAAACCTTGATGAATGTATACATGGAAACAATCTAGAATTGTCCCCGTTAATGTGTGTCTGTAAAGAATAGAAGGTCATTTCACATGCGTGTGGAATTCTCTATACATTTATAACTGGATACAGTAAATATATTGCTGGGATTGTTTTAGAATGTGTAAAAATAAGTCTAAAAATAAATACCCAGGCTTTGTGCTGATAAATTGTGGCACATGGCAGAATAAATGAAAGGCACACACAACATGCATATTTATTTCTATTCATATCATAAAGAAGACATCAAGTGAAAGTGTCAGCCAGATTTTTCAACACTACTCTTGCCCAGGCTACGCCTATTGAACTCAAGTCATTCACTAATCGAACCAGACCAAATAATGTCTTTCTGACTCTTTACAACTCTGTTGTTGTAAGATCCCACAATAGGGCATTTGAGTGAGCATGGCCACTTTAGTGGTCATTAGTTGGAATGTTTCCTCGCCAACACAGAAATTTGTACTGGCTCTTGTTAAGGCTTTATTTGCAAAGCAATGAATTCTTTTTGACTTGCATAAAGGGTACCGTGAGTAATATTATAGGGGCTGTGAGTGTGCCCTGTGCTACAGGGAAACTTATGGTCAATAACTCCCCTTCACAGCCCTTGCAGTGTGAGAAAGGGACTCATTTCCATAAAATACTGCACTGGCAAAGAGGAGGATAATAAAAGTTTACATTCCCTTACACCAAGCATCTGCTTGGCTGCTAAAGTCTATCGGGGGAAAGCTTTATTGTTACATAGGGTTCTTTAAGAATATTTTGCTATTTGATAGCTGTACCACATAATTATTTTTATTGTTGTTTTCATTTGTATTTTATGATTTAGTACAGACAGTGCCGGTCTTAAGCACATTGGACCAATTTGGCCCAATTAGGCCCCACGCTCCAGTGCGAGCTCTGATTCCTATTCCCTTAATCCCCCAGTAGCCCAGCCTACCCCTAATCCAGATTGGCCCAGCCTGCTCAGACCCCATTGTCCCAGGCAGCAGCTGAACCTGATTGGCCCAGCCCGCCCCGAAACCCAATTCAACCAGCACGCCCCAAACCCAATTGGCCTCGATTGAACTCGATAGAAGTAAAACTGAGTAACAAGTGAAATGCATTAATGTTGTATATATAGTCCATAGTGCTGCACGCACACAGTTTACGGTGGTAACCAAAATTTGCTTTTTTTTTTGCGCACATAGATTAAACAAAATGAGGAAACATTTTCTCATCCCAGTTGCCCAGCCTGCCCCCATCCCCAACTTGCAGCTGTCACTTGGACAGAGGGGAAAGCAGGCACTGTTTGCCCATCCAGCTCTGTGACCCTGCGACAGACAGCAAAGTTCCTTCTAGGGGGCCCCGCCAAAATGGTTCCAACTGGGCCTCGCACAAACACCCTCCTATTTAGCAATAATAATTACACCAAACATGGCAATAGTTCACTCTCAAGTGGTTCCGTGGTTTTCTGTACCACGCATGCACTATGCTTGAGAAAGGGGCGTGTCCCCGAAATGTTGCACATTGCATTAAATAAAATTGCAAGTGCTTGCCCTGCTAAATGCATCTTTTGTGTGCCGGTGAAATTCTTCATGCATAATAGTTTAGCCTCTACTTCCTAGATGAAGGGTTTACAAACATTCTTCTGAGGAAGGTGACAGAATTTATCCAAAGAAAATGGAATAAAATGGGTTAAGGTGAAAAATATGCATGATTTTCCTTTGTGCAAAGTATTTTGTGTGCATAAGTGTTTATTTAATACAGTGATCCCCAACCAGTAGCTTGTGAGCAACATGTTGCTCTCCAAACCCTTGGATGTTGCTCCCAGTGGCATCAAAGCAGGAGCTTATTTTTGAATTCCTGGCTTGAAGGAAGGTTTTGGTTGTATAAGAACCAGGTGTACTGCTAAACAGAGCCTCAATACAGGTTGCCAATCCACATAGGAGCTACTAAATAGCCAATCACAGCACTTATTTGGCACCCTAAGAACATATTTCATGCTAGCGTTGCTCCCCAACTCCTTTTTCTTCTGAATGTTGCTCACGGCCTCAAAAGGTTGGGGATCCCTGATTTAATACAAGGTTTGCGAGTCCAAGCAAAGTGGTTGAATGAATGATCTGCAGCAGTGATTGGCAAATGTATTTGCTAGGCATGGATTCGCAGCAAATTTCTACATTTTTCCACCTGTGGATTTTTTTTGCGAAATTGCAATTTGCCATGGAAAAAATGTGCTGCTACAAAAAAGTTGCATGTGTAAAAATTGATGTGCGGTAAAATAATTTCGATGTCCATTGTCTTTAATGCATTCGGACAAAAAAGTTGCATGTATAAAATTTGTCACGTGTCAAAATTATTTTGCCGCCCTTTGACTTCAATGCGTTTTGCATGTTTTTCACCGTTCTGCAAATTTTTTCAGCAAAACGGGACAGATTTGATCACCACTAATCTGAAGCTGTAAACAGCATAGATTGCAGTTGAAGTATGTAACTACATTTCATACTAGTCCCGCAGGATATGCAATAGTGTCTCATTGCAGGCAAAACTGCAAATAATCTTTCTTGCCTGCGTCCACAAAGCATATTTGGCACACTGCTGGGGGAGGGAGCCTGCTGGTGGCCCTGGTGCACAACCTGAACCCAGGCAAGCTCAACAGAAGTTATGTTACTGGTTTTATTGAACCTTTCATATTGAATAAAATATGCCTTACCAACTGCTCACATTCATAAATCATTCCTGATTGGATAAGATAGTGGTATTACTATTGTAGGCCATTCATGACCTTCCTATATAAGAGCTCCCTGCCATCGATGAACTGAATTCTTCTAACGCAAAGTTTGGCAGAGTGGGGATTGGGTCATTTGTGGTGCTCATCGTTATTATTATGATGTTTCCACATTATTCAGTGGGTGCATAGCTGCTGACTGCTAGAGCAGCTGCACTCACCCTATAATTTGTAAGTGTATAACCTCAATAGGAAAACTAGTTTTATGACATGGAAATGGCTGTGTTATTTGGAAACAGGCACTGGTAATAGAGTGAATCAGTGCTGTTCCGAGAAATTTTCAAAACTGGGAGAAAATTTGCAAAATGCAAAGTCAATGGATGTTTTTTTTGCTGCAGTTTTTTTACAGTGAATTTTTTTGTGCAAAATAAATTGAAATCTATGGACATAGCAAAATACACTGGAGTTACAGGGGCTTTGTTGCCACGTTTTTTGAGGCAACAATTATTCACCACTTGGATTTGCAAATCCAGACCTGGTAAAAAGTTTCACTAATGCTTTCCATAGAATTTCTTTGCTGCAGTAGTGGTGATTAGTGATGGGTGAATTTATTCACCTGGGGCAAATTCCTGTGATTTGCCCCTGGCGAATAAATTCGCAAAACGCCAGGAAAAATCTGCATGACGAAAATTCGTGTGTCTCGTTTTGGATGCGGGCGTCTGTTTTTTTCCGACAACGGCAATGTGCGCCAGCTTCCAAAAACAGACGCCCGCTTCCAAAATGAGACGCCGGCGGCGTTTCACGAATTTTTCAGTGTTTTGCGAATTTCCTGGGAAATTCGCGAAAAAGTCGGAGAAGCGAAATGCCCCAGATTCGCCCATCACTAGTGGTGATACAGATTATTATACCCAATATGCACAGGTTTAGGCTTAGTATCAACTCATGTGAATGGGACTATAAAGTGTTTTATGTTTTACTAGTTATATAATAATAGTTAACCTGCTAAAAAAATTAAAGGAGGTTGTTGGAGCACTTCAAGGCTAAGTATAAGTAAACTATATCGGAAATAGGAGTCATCTGGACATATTTGCTTCAAATACACTAAAAAGGATTGATCATTTCCTGTTAATTAATAATTACATTCATGATTTACTATTTGCAGATGCATTCATTTCCTTTAGTTAAAACTGTAAAATGATAATGTTGCCAAGCCACCATAATCATGTCAACATAAACACTTTATTTAAAGTAAACACTTTACTGGTGGTTATAGTTTTACAGGCTGGCACCTCCATGCTTAGTTGTAGTTTTTAGGTAAAGCATATCCTGATCAAAGGTTAATTGTTAAATTCCTAAATGCCAAAGTAACTGTTTTATTAGCATTTTTATAATGAAATGGTGAAGATGTTGCCTTTTTAACTGCTGCTTTTTGAAAGGAGGCATAAAGTATTTTAGCATGTTAATACTAGAGAATTTTTAGCTGTCCTCTGTTCTTTTTATTTTTTCCTCTGTTGTTCCCACTTGCTTTAACCTGCCTTGGCGACAACTGTGACAAATTTCCAAATGTCTATGAATCTCTAAATGTGACTTAAGCTTCAATAGGCACCCCGTATGCAAAAATGTCCTTATTTGTGTTCTGCTTATATCAGCATTAAATCACTCTCTCTTTTCATATTAACCTAGCAAACAGAACAATGACGGCATCACAAGAACTTATAAACCTGTCTAGCACGTTGCATGATAAATCTTATTCTGCCAAATAAATGTCAGCTAATATTACTGCCCTCTAATTTATTAGGGTCATATGCTCATGTTTCTAAATATTTGTTATTATGTGCAAAGTGCTTCTATAATACAAATGTCACTATATAAACATAAGCATATGCATTATCAGATTTCTTCGTTTTTCCTAAAATCCCTAATGTCTCCATTCATTGGTGGGCAGACATTATTTGATATACTTGAGAGCAAGCATTACCGACCTTGGATTTTATTGTATAAAGTACAGTTACTTGGGAGGCAGAATTCCTTTACACTAATATCCAATTAGCTACTAAGAATACAATCAGTAACTGTATTCCGTCTAATAATAAATGTATCTAGAGTATACTCTATATTTTATGCATACATACTCCCCCCCCTCCTTTCTTTAAGCCTCCAGCTGCAGTACAGTTGTAAAAATGTGAATTATAAACTCACCAAGTAGCTATAATATATGTATTATTATTATTATATTTGTATTATAGGATGAAAATTTTTTCTTGGAATTTGTTTTAAAATATGTCTCTCTGTAATGGTAAAAGAATCTTCCTAGGAAAGAGAATATTCAATATCCCTATTTACATTTGACATTACATGTTTACATTACATCATTCATACAGAGCAGTGGTTCTAGACTTTTTTTATTCAAGTCCTCCCTTTAGCTCGAAAATTTGGTCTGGTCAAAAATGTCATAGCAATATATGAATTGATTAAAAATCTCATCTCAAACTATCTACATTCTCCCAGAATCTCAGTAAAAATTGTCTTTAAATATAGTATCTACGTATAGTACTATGAGCCTTTACATAACTATAGCTTTTATAGTTACGGTATGGCATATGTGACCTGGAGTTTTCCTGTATACTTTGTTTTCTGTAATTTGGAGCACAGCTACCTTAAAAAATTGAAATGTTCCATAAACCCATTAGGATTGTTTAACCACCAATATGGGTTTCTACAGCTTATTTACCATCAAGTACAAAGTATTGTCTAATTATTAAAGAGAAAAAAAATAGGAATTGATTTATAAAAATGTGCACTATGGGAAATGGGATTGTTCATTTTGGAGCTTTGTGGATACTGTCTGCTTAAAGAGATAAGGACACCTGAAATTAAACTCTTTTTTCACATCTATTATAATAACTGGCTCTGAAAGCTACTTCTAATTTTGCCATAAAGTATTTGCATGATGCTTTTACATTAACTTTCTGATCCCCCATGTTCCTGTATGAGGGGCTGCCATATTTGTGTAGCAGGCATCTGTTATAATTAGAAACTGTAACTAACAGGCTGAGATGGGACTGTTGGGTTGGCAAAGTCAGAGTGTCAGAGAGTCAGGCTTAGGAACTTCAACTAACAATTATATACAAAAACAAACCTCTCAGCAAAAAATTATTAACATGATCGATAGGTAACATTTAAAGTACACTTATATGTTAAAATTATTTTTTTAGTGTCAGAATCACTTTAATAGATGACATATTAATATACTTCCCCGATGTTCCCTGAAGCCCACAAAATCACAAAAAAAAATGACCTATTTGGAAAGTATATCTAATAAAAACTGAACATTGAAACTGTGCATGAGTCTATTCTCCTACCACCGGGAGATTACATTTATTGCTCCCCTTAATCAGCATATGACAAAATATTCTAAACAGAGCTGCATCTCAACTTAAAGGGGTGGTTCATCTTTAAGTTAACCTTAGTGTGTTATAGAATGGCTAATTGTAAGCACCTTCTTCATGGCCTTCATTATTCCTTTCTATAGTTTTTGAATAATCTACCGTCTTCTTCTCCAGCTTTTAAAATGTGGGTCACTGACCCTATCTATAAACAAATGCTCTTTAAGGCTATACATTTATTGTTATTGCTACTTTTTATTACTCGTGATTTTATTCAGGCCTCTCCTGTTCAAATCACAGTCTCTTATTCAAATCAGTGCATGGTTGCTAGGGTAAATTGGGAACTGGGAAACTGGCGATCTACTGAATAACCACAAATAAAAAAAAATGAAAACCAATTGCAAATTGTCTTAGAATATCACTCTCTACATCAGTGATCCCCAACCAGTAGCTCGCGAGCAACATGTTGCTCTCCAACCCCTTGGATGTTGCTCCCAGTGGCCTCAAAGCAGGTGATTATTTTTGAATTATTGGCTTAGAGGCAAGTTTTGGTTATATAAAAAACAGATGTCCTGCCAAACATTCTCTCCTGTAGGCTGCCAGTCCATATAGGGGCTACCCAAAAGCCAATCAGAGCTCTTACTTGACATCCCCGTGGACTTTTTCATGCTTGTGTTGCTCTCCAACTCTTTTTTAAATTTAAATGTGGCTCACGAGCAAAAAAGGTTGGGGACCCTGCTCTACATCATGCTAAAAGTTAATTTAAAGGTGAATACTCCCTTTAAGTACCCTCAATACTGCCTTGTTGTATTGTGCCACTGTGCTTTTAATAGGCTATAGCTATATATTTGTTTTTATTTTATCAGCTGAAAAAGGATTACTATACATATACGTATAGCTTAAATAAATAAACCGTGCTGACCAATATTTGTTTTGTCGTATAAAGTGAATTAATTATCATTATTATTTAAGCTACTGTGACAACAGAGATGAAAGACAATGAATGAACTACAGCAATTCTTGTATGTGTATACTGAGAACATGGAGTAAAGTTGCAGCTACAAATGAATAAACTACAGCAATTCTTGTGTGTGTATACTGAGACCATGGAGTAAAGTTGGACAGGACTACTATTACATGGCATTAGTAGGTGCATAAACCATTTGGGTAAGGGAGATCTACTGCCTTGCTGATGGCTTGCATCTCGGATCTCCTCTTCCGACACAGCTGTGGAACTGCAACATGCTCACTGGTTTTTGCCTGCAGTCTGAGCCTCGCAGTAAAAGCACTCAGCGCTTTCAAGTGTTTTTACATGATCTCTATAGAAGACTCAGCTTTTAAGATAAAGGCTTGTGTGAATGTGTGTGCGGATGAGATCCATCTGATGTGCTGTGATGGCCTTTTCATATTCACACATATTTAATCTCCTAACAGCTATATTCCTTACTCTCTGTAATGAATCAGGAATGACATTAAATACCATCACCTCATAATGTTAAAGTGCTGTTTACTTTACACTTGACATATATGAGGGAAACCTAAATATTTTAAATTTAGAAAAATGAAACATATTTATATCTCTCCATCAAAGATTAATCATATTTACCAAGTCTCTTTGGCTTTTTATTTTAACAAACTCAGTTTTTGTGTTAAAGATTTAACGGAAAAAATAATGCTAAAAAGGGGATGTTCCCCTTGCAAACAATTTTTCAGTGGAGTTGTTTTCGGATTGTTCACCACAAACAACGACTTTTTTTCATTTGCTTTCCATCTTTTATTTTTTTACTGTTCTCCCAAAATTTAAAGTATTAAGATCCTGCCGCTACTGTTTCAGTCTGTCAGCTCCGTGATCCAAAAGCATTTTTACAATTTGCTACATTTAGTTGATACAATTAGTTGCAGAAGCTGTGGAATATTAGCAACTATTGTATCAATTGTAACGACTGCCTTTAAAGGGGTTGTTCACCTTTGAGATAACTTTTAGTATGCTGTAGAGTGTAGAGAGTGATATTCTGAGGCAATTTGCAATTGATTTTCACTTTTTATTATTTGTGGTTTTTGAGATATTTAGCTTTTATTTAGCAGCTCTTCAGTCTGTTATTTCCCCAATTTGGTTGTTAATTCACCTAGCAAGCATGCATTGATCTGAATAAGAGACTGGAATATGAATAGGAGAGGCCTAAAATGAAAGATGAGTAATAAAAAGTAGCAATTACAATAAATTGGTAGCCTTACAGAGCGTTTGTTTTAGATGGGGTCAGCGGACCCCCATTTGAAAGCTGGAAAGTGTCAGAAGGAAAAGACAAATAATTAAAAAACTATACAATATTTGTATACACTTTCTATACACTGATACGTAAACAAGTGCCTGATTGTTGACATCACTGACCCTAGCAACACTACAGACTTGTTTCCGATAGACTTTAATATCCAGTAACTCACATCCTACAATTGTTGCAGCATGAGATCACTTTATGGCTCTTAATACAAATACACTGGTGAGAATTCAAGGCCCGGATGCCACTAGCAAGCTACATGTGGGTATTGTACCAGCCCAACCCACCAGCTCATCATTAACGAACACTAGTGTATCTCTAGATATAACACAGACAACACTACATAGAAACTCAATCACTCATACAGCCCTGACCTAAAGCCTTGAAAACTGGTTACTACTGGTTTTTAGATTTTTGCTGCTTGTAGAACCTGTTTCTACAAATCACTTCCCATTTACATGAACTGGATGCACACCCTGCACAGGTATCCTGAGCTGTAATGCCCAATAGGGCACCCAGCACCAGCCACCCAGAAGATTACATTTATAAATATGTAAAAAAAAAACCTAAATACATAAATATAAATTAATGTAGATTAAAGGGGTTGTTCACCTTCAAACAACTAGTTGTTTTCAGATGGATCACCAGAAATAACAACTTTTTCCAATTACTGTCTATTTACTATTTGTAACCGTTTATCTATTATTGAAGTGTAAAGTGTCATTTTTTTACCTTCTAAAGCAGCTCTGGGAGGTTCTAAACGGATACATTTCTTATCTTTGTCCCTGCTGAGCAGAATCTCTGGGTTTCATTACAGGCAGCTGTTAGAATTGATACAATAGTTGCTAATACTCCAGAGATGTTGATGTGAAATGTATCAATTAAATGTTGCAAAATTGTAACAGTTTAGAGTCTGCACCTGAATTACTGAGCTGCCAGACTCAAACACCAGAGACACCAACATTCAACTTTAAACTTAGATTTTGGAAAAACAGTAAAAGATAAATAATGGAAAGTTATTGGAAAAAGTCTTTATTTCTGGGGAACAATTTCAAAACAACTGAACAGAAAAAAAGTGTTTGGAAGGTGAACAGCCCCTTTAAATTCAAATAATTTCAAATAAAAAGTCCCCCAAAGCAGACAGATTTGACCAAGTGGATTAATATCTGCCCGTGTGCCTCAAAACAAGGAAGTTGAGTACATAAATACATATCTATACAGAATAATATATGTGGACAGTGTGTGTAAACTCTTCCCTGAAAAAAGAAATCCTACAGGCAATAAATATGCAAAGAATAGTTATTAAGCCTCAAAGACTAAATAATAAATGATGAATGGCCTCACTCCATAAACTGAGTCTATTGGTTGACGGTGATAGCCAATAAAAAGCTGTGAAAGTTGTGAGGAATTGACTATGTGTAAAAACCACTTAGGCACCAAACGTGTTAGGCTATTAGATTTTTGTCCTAATAAATAGTTTTTTTTTTATTTGAATTATGTTCACTACTGAATTACAGTTTTTTTTTATATGGTTCTGGCATCTTTCACAGCTTTACATACCTATACAGATATAAAAGAGTGGGTTTTAGACACTGCCAGTTAATGTGGCCCACAGCGTCTTTTTCCACATTGGTCAATGACTGCAAGTTAGAATGGGGCACAGGGGTCTATAAATGGGAAGATAGATACGCTATGCATATTGCAGCGCTGCTTGATTTTTGGTGATACTGTTATCAGTGGCGTAACTACTCCCTGGTGGCCCTGGTACAGGATGGGCACCTGGCCCCCCCCCCTTACCTCTATAAATCCCATGCTGGAGTGTAGATAGCATGTGTGCTGTAAGGGTAAGGTCAGATGGGAAGATTCAAGGAGATTTGTCACCTGTCGACTAATCGCCTCTTCTTTGGGGTGAGAAATCTCCCCGAACCGCTTCCCCCTGCCTTCCAGCATATTTAATGAATAATCGCCTGTGCCTATTCACACGCTGAGCTGGCTTTTCCAAAATTTCAGGAAGGCGCAGCGTGGCGTGTGAATAGGCGCAGGCGATTATTCATTTAAGTCGCTGGAAGGCAGGGGAAAGCAATTCAGGAAGATTAGTCGCCAGATGAATCTTCCCGTCTGGCTTGAGCCTAAAATGTCCTCCTAGATAACCACCTGCCATAACCATTATCGTGACTCCGATGGGCCCCAAGGGGGTGGGGGCCCTGGTGCAATTGCACTCTCTGCACCCCTATTAATTACTCACTGACTGTTATTATAAGAGCAGTTAATACATATGTATGGATCTACAGGTAGCTCTAACACTGCATTGGGGAACAGCATTAGGCTGTATTTATTTGTAGATAAGGAAGATAGAAGCACCCAGGAGGAGCTATTTTTTCTCCTGTGAGACTGGAGCTAATAAACTGTTTTACTATAAATTTAGAAAAAATTCCTAAAGTTTAGAGGGTCCTAAAATGATGTCACTGGGAGCCCCATTGCTTCTGATAAAGACACTGCTTGGTATGCATTTATGTTATACTATAATGACAGCTGCCTTAAAATAAACAAGAAGAGGATTCTGTATTCCAAAGACCTTAGCCAGTGCAGAATATGTCCCTTTCTCATGTGAAAGGCCTTGATAGTGGGTTCCCAAGTGGTGGAGATGGAGTGTGTAACCATTCAGGGACAAATCTGTTCTGATGATTTTCCTATTGTTTTGCTTTCACTAACAAACCCAATATTGTGCCTGTGCTGGGTGCACTGAAAGAGGCAATGCCATGCACTGGCAACTCTCACTATCTAACAGCAGGTGGCATGGCTTTTTTGTCCTGAGAAAGGAATGAAAGACTTGGGATGCAGCTGGTCCTATCTGGCTCTGCTCCTAAACTCTCTGTGCTGCCATTAGGGTGCGGGGCTGTCTCCCAGGGACACCATGTGGGTGCAGGGAAACCCTGATATTTAACCCCTTCCCTGAAGCTGCACGCTCTTCCTTTGTTGCTGGGTGATAGTGATCTCTTGGCAGAATTCTCAGGAAATGCCAGTTGTGGGACTACAGTTCCCATCATACTCTCATGGGATCCTGTCTAGACTGAACGCTTTGAGAATTAGCAAGAGGGTGCATGAACATCAGCCAGTAAAATACATGCTTTTATGTTGCCCTGGAACGGGAAAAGGCTTTTTTTTTTTTTTGCTTAAAAATCAAAAGCATTTGACCAGGGTTTATTTCAACTATATGCTGCTGATACTATACGAACTGGGGTTTCTACACATTACTGTCCGCAGTATTCTGCACTGTCTGTCTGCGTTCTGTGCGTATTCTCTGACAGATACTCTCTGCATCCCGATAGCTACATTTATTCTTTTTCTATGTTGGTGAAAAAGACACCAATGCAGTAACAAGAGAGAGGGGGGAAGAAAGCAAGCAAGCAAGTAAGCAAACACATAAAGGAAGGTTTAAAAATAAATAAATAAATAAATATATATATATATATATACACAAATACAAGAGGTCCTCTGCACTCAACCCATTATCAATATATTCTGGACATTGAAACATTTTGTGCATACAGCTAATAAAAAATGCCTTACCCTTTAAACAAAACAGGGATTGTTGGTCCATATATTGCAATATATTTATATTTAAGTTTATTGCAATATATGGACCAACAATCCCTGCTTTGTTTAAAGGGTAAGACATTTTAGGCACAAAATGTCCTTATTTATAATGGGTTGAGTGCAGAATAACTCTTGTATTTGTCTATGTGAATTTTGTGGTCACAAACGCTGTGTGTTTTTAAAAATTGGTGGTGAGCACAACTATATATAGTAGGTCTAGCACTCCCACTGAAAACCACCCAGGTGCTATCTTATGCCTATTATACAAAACGTCATCCAAGATAGAGTCTAAGAATTTTGAAATAATAATATAACTAATAATAATAATAACCAAATGTGTCTGTCTGTGTGTGTGTGTATATATATATATATATATATATATATATA
>CM044432.1:110157467-110167201 GCA_024363595.1 Xenopus borealis
TCAATTGGTCTTCATTATTTATTTTTCATAGTTTTTTAATCATTTGCAATTTTCTTCTGTTTCTTTGCAGTTTTCGAATGGGGGTCACTGACACCATCTAAAAACAAATGCCATGTAAGGCTACAGATGTATTGTTATTGCCACTTTTTATTACTTATCATTCTATTCAGTCCCTCTCCTATTCATATTCCAGTCTCTTATTCAATTCAATGCAGGGTGGCTAGGGTAATTTGTACCCTAGAAACCAAATTGCTGACAATGCAAAATAGAGAGCTGCTGATTAAAAAGTTAAATATCTATACAACCATAAACAATAAAAAATTAAAACCAATTGCAAATTGTCTCAGAATATCACTCTCTACATTATACTAAAAGTTAACTCAAAGGTGAACAACCCCTTTAAATAAATGTCATTTGCAAATAGTAAACTTGTTTCTTGCTGCAGTGAGTTAGCTAAATGCAACATTTGTATGATTTTTATTTGTGTTACTGTTCTGAAAGAAACTCTGCCCTTGGCAGCCACATTTAGAAAATCAGTGTCATAGCTCGTAAAAACTGCTAAAAGGTTTCCTTTTCGGTTTTGTTGGTGAACAGTACAAAGTTACAGCACAAATTGTTTTTACCACAAAAGCCATACGCATAAGGAAATTAGGTTCTGTAAGGGGTTTAGCATGCTTTTTTCAAATGAGGCTTGCCCAAAATCTTTATTTTTACTGAAGAGGAGATGGTCTCTGCTGCTCATAGATAAATACTGACATTTCTATTAATCATCTTGCTTCCATGTCTTATAACAATGTTTTGAAACACTAAATAGACATCATGTGCTTCCCTCTTTATGGAGATCCGTAAAAGACCCCCCTCCCTCTTCATTTTAATTCTCTTAAAAATGCTAACTGTGGTCTATTGTATCAGTATTGCATCCTTACTTTATGACCTATAACTTTCAGAATCAGACATCCCATATTGGAAATACTTTCAATGCTAAATGTGGGCACTCAGCCAAAACCTATATTACATATTCATTACTGGGTCAATCTGAAGCATTATGTCAACAGTAAATGGATATTTCCATTACCATATTTTCTCTTGTATGTGTTCTGTTTCGTTTGTATGCATGTATAGTTAGCTCTAGGTAGCTTTCTGTAGCTAAGTATATTCAAGATTCATAAAGTGATGATTCTTTAATTATTATTTTTTTTAATATGGCAGGTTTTCTCAAGATTTAACCAGATAGTTTACCATTAAGTTAAATTTTAATATCATAAAAAAATATTATTTTAGACAAAATCAGCTTCAAAACACCACAATCCATCCAAAACGTGTCCCGCCACCTGACACCAAAACATGAGCTTTACGCACTACATTTCCCACAGATTTCTATAGTAACCAGTGATATCAACACTGCCGCTAGTTTTGTGTCCGTATGCCATGCAGCGCAGCACAGATCGAACTAAAACCAGGAAATGTAGAATCTTTGACATTGGCACTTCTGTTAGTGTCAAAGATTCTATGTTGCCTGGCACATAAACCTTAGAGATTTGTAATTATAAGTTCCAGGGAAAATGTCAGACCGCTGCAGTCTGATAGCTACAGTTTGCTTTTACTTCCCTGGAGAAAATGTAACTAAAATGTAACAGTGGCTTAAAGGAAAGGACCAGTAACATTAAATTTATTTTTAAAATTCATTAGTAAACATGGAAAAATAAACACCAAGATAAATAACACTTTAAAAACGCAAAGCCTTTATTAGGAAATATCTTACCGAAACTCTGCTTCTGCTCCTCTTCAGAAAAGGTGATTGGGCACTCCATTGTGTGGCTCTTGATTTCGCCTCCCTGCCTTCCTTATAGGAAATAGCCAGGGAGGAGACATCGAGCTGCACGATGGATCATTGTCCTATTCTCTTTCTTAAAGAGGGCCAGAAACGGAGTTTCGATAAGTTATTTTTTAATAAAAGCTTTGAGATTTAAAAGTGTTAGTTGTCATGGAATTAATTTTTCTATGTTTACTAACAAATTATTAATAAAAATGTTTTAATGTTACTGGTCCTTTAAATAGAGCGCGCTGGGCCCCCCTGCAAAAAAATCAGGGGACAGATGGACTGCGATCCCCATACTCTTGACCACTTCCCATCCTGCCTCTGCCCAATCCCTGCCCCTACTCCATCCACTCTCGCCCAACTTTGCATCCACCTTCCTCACTGCAGGTTAGAGGTTAGAGAGCAGATGAGGAGGAGGATTGTGTATTATAAATATATATATATATATATATATATATATATATATATATATGTGAAGCAGACCGCACAGTCTGTTCCCCCCCGTGACTGTGTATATTATAATAAATCAAGTACCCCTTGTTGGAAGAAGTAACCTTGGAGTTCTACGACCTGTATTAAAGTACGCTTTCTAACTTCTAACCTGCAGTGAGGAAGGGGCAGGGATTGGGCAGGGCTGAGGCAGGCCTTAAGGGTAGAACTACACAAGCGTTTCTCGTTGGATCGTTGCTTGGTGATAAAACGCAGGTGACATATCAGACGGAGTCACACGCGTCAAATTATGATTGGTTTGAATGTAAAGCCGCAGGTAAGAACTACATGGACTGTCGGATGAAGACTCTGCTTACTGCGTCCACATTCGACAGTCATATCGCATCTGATCTAATGTAGTTCTTACTTGCAACTTTTCATTCAGTCCAATTAGAAGTTTGACGGCTGCGTCTCCGCCCGATTTGTCTCCTCTGTTTTGTCACCGGGCGTCAATCCGAGGAGAAACGCATTTACACACACATTTACATTCTGCATATACAGTATAAGCATGCAGTCAGTAGGGCTTGTTGTGGAATTCATTTTTGTGTCCTAAGAGTCACTGAGAGAATGCAGAGTAGTTGTACTGGGTATGTTTGCTTCAGCTCTTAAAGCTTCTGATCAAGTCTTGTCCATTTCTTCAGGTTCATTTGGGACAAGCCAAGGTGGAACTACCACAATTAAGAAGTAATGAGGTGGAACTTTAGACTGCAGGCTAATATTAGGTTTTATCAATTGTGTAGAGGATGGACCCCATCCTGAAAACTTGCACTGGGGTTATCAACAGTTTTCCTCTTCCCCCAGCAACATGAGGAGTCTGTTACATTAGCAGATCCTTTACATGGTGTTTTGTGAATAAATCCCCTGGACCTGAAAATCTTCAGTTTAGTAAATACCAGCAGGTGTTCTGGTGTCTTCTATGTAAAGACATTAGAAAGGAGCATGCTTTCTATGCATAACTTTAATGTTGCCTAGAACTTATTCTTCATCCTTATGCTTATTTCAATGATGGTGGAATGTAAACTACCATTTCTGTTGCATTTCACCTTGTCTGACTGTTCCAAGTGTACAGGAAATTAAATATTAAATTATAAGGGCTGAAATATTTGCTTGGATGGCGATGTGATACTGCTGCATTCTTTCAAAAGCCATTCTCCTACAGTTATATGCTGGGAAAGGGCCTCATGAACTTGCATACCTGTATTTCAGAATAATAAAAAATACTTCTGGGAATAAACACTAACATTTCCTTATTGTTATTGTAATATAAATCATAGAGAACAATTCAGCATTAACAACTGATTCTGTTGATGCTTTTAAGAGGGGCTTGGATGATCTCTTGGACAGACATAACATCAAAGGATATTGTGATTATAATCTCTATAGTTAGTACATTTATGGGCATATATCATTTATGTGAAGGTATGGAGGAGTGGTTGTGTGTGTATGGATGCTGGGTTTTCATTTGGAGGGTTTGGACCTTTTGTCAACCAAATTTAACTATGTAACTATGTAACAAAACCATAGAATCAGAGTAATAGTCTTAAAGGAAAGCTGTCATGGGAAACATTTTTTTAAATGCATCAGTTAATAGTGCTGTTCCAGAAGAATTCTGAACTGAAACCCATTTCTCAAAAGAACAAACAGATTTTTTTATATTTCATTTTGAAATCTGACATGGGGCTAGACATTTTGTCAATTTCCCAGCTGCCCCAAGTCATGTGACTTGTGCTCTGATAAACTTCAATCACTTTTTACTGCTGTACTGCAAGTTGGAGTGATATCACCCCCTCCCTTTCCCCCAGCAGCCTAACAACAGAACAATGGGAAGGTAACCAGATAACAGCTCCCTAACACAAGATAACAGCTGACTGGTAGATCTAAGAACAGTACTCAGTAGTAAAACCCATGTCCCACTGTGTACTATTCAGTTACATTGAGAAGGAAAAACAACAGCCTGCCAGAAAGCAGTTCCCTCCTAAAGTGCTGGCACAAGTCACATGACCAGGGGCAGCTGGGAAATTGACAAAATGTCTAGCCCCATGTCAGATTTCAAAACTGAGTATAAAAAAAATCTGTTTGCTCTTTTGAGAAATGGATTTCAGTGCAGAAGTCTACTGAAGCATCACTATTAACTGATGCGTTTATAAAAAAAAAAATGTTTTCCCATAACAGTTTCCCTTTAAAAAGACAATACAGCTCACCATAGTTCACCAGAGGGGAACTCTGCAGTGCTCTAGTCACTCCATTTTTACCTTTATATAAGCATGCCTTGCATAAAGCTTGAATTGTTTTACAAATACAAATTTGTTTAGCAAAATAAAAAGCACTCAGACACTGAAAATAGATTTCACCACTGTTCTCCACTGGGGGAATTCCCTCGGTCTGTATCTGCTGACACAGGAATTCTAGCATATAAAAAAGGCCAGGGCCATGCAGGTGATTAAACTGCTGAAAGGAACATTATTTAATGTAGTCTGCCCTCGTGAAAAGCAAGTTTCACAAGGCATATTTTATGTATTGCTGGGTCCAGGCCAAGGGAGAGAGGGTGGGAGGTCATCCTTAGCACTGAAACTACTGCTGTACTGCCTATCCTGACTTACCTTTAGCACTGGCCTATGGCTGGTAATGCAGAATAGCCATTTAAACATGCTGGTAAAGTCTGTCGTATGGCCCCAACCTTAAAGAAGAATGAAAAGATAAGAACAGTTAGCTGAAGAAACCCCCAGAAAGCAAAACCACAGTATTTTTCATGAATAATTTTAATATTTAAAGCAGATCTCTCATTTCTACTAAACTGACGCATCACTATAAAGAATAAATAAAGCTGTTGATGGAATTATTTTAAAAAGGTAAATTGTGCAGTGACAACATTCCTTTATCCATGGGGTAATATTATTTCATTGAGGTGTGTTGATAATAAAGAGGTGGTGATTGATTTGCAGTACAGATGTATAAACACAAAACTGTAGTATCTTCTGCCTGAATGTATGTGATGTGAATGTTTCTGCAGTTTTGTATATTGGAGGGGGGGGGGGTGCATTCTTCATTTCTCCCTTTGTCAGCATAATGATACATGTATCATGAGCTGAAACTTGTTTTGCAGCTTTTATATACAGAAACTATCCCTGCCTATAAGAAAGGAGAGCAGAAGGTGAAAGTAAATGATTGAGAAAAGTTAAACTAGCTTATGCACAAGCTGTGCATTCATGTGCAACACAGTCACAAATACAGAATGTAACATGCCAGACACAGTCTAAGAAAAAAAAAAGATTGATTCAATTGGCATCGTGTGCTGATTTCAGGGTCTTTTGACCTGTCTGGGTCTCTCAGCAGACTAGACTCTTTGCAGTGTACTTATCCTTCTTTCTATTGGTTGACAACTTATAAATATGGAGAACAGCTCCCCCCCCCCATGACCCTCCTCCTCCCACTGGACTGGATCACTCTCTCCCTGTGTCCCCTGCCTATTCCCCATAGCCACCAGGAGGAAGCCAAGAGCCAGCCTTCCCACGCTTGGGACTGAGGAGGGGACAGAAGTTGGGAAAAGTTTAGTTTGGGACAGAGAAGGGATTAGATTGCAGGAAAGGGAGAGGCAAAGCAGTAGAATGGAGGATATTGTTGTAAACCACAGAATTCAATTTTGCAGTCAATTATATGAGGAAATGCAGTCGGAACTCCCAAATGTCATATTTAGGATCCCTTTTATAAATGATATCAGGAGGCAGTGAGATGTTTGCCTGTAGAAAGGAAGCACATACTCCAGCTTGCAATGTGATTTTTCTTTCATTTTCCCCCAGTTCAATGTATCAGATTCATGCCTCTCCTTTTGCATCTTCAGCCCAAAAGTACAGGCTCTTGCTTCTAAACTTGTAGTGGCTAGAATGCTGTCCAGCATTTTAACAGGCAGTTAAGTATTTAATACAAATAATTTTAAAATATGTCAATGGAACTAGGGGGTCACAAGTTACCCTCCAGATATTGATGGTTTGTGTGAAAGAGTGGAGGTGTGTGTGTGTATGTATGGATGTTGGGTTTTTAATTTGTAGGGGTTGAACTTGATGGACTCTGTCTTTTTTCAACCCAATTTAACTATGTAACTATGATGAACTTCAACTCCCAGAATCCAGTTTGGCTGAGGAGGAGGGTAAATGACAATTTGCTGAGGAGAGTAAAACGTTGCCCATTCCTGAAGGTGTAACTGATTTCCAACACTTATAAACCTCTGTACACAGTGATGGCCATGCATCCCATTACCTGTGACTGCCAAAACCATCAGAGGAATTCATGGACTTGTATATTTGCTGGAATGGAATTCTGGGGTTGGACAGTTTTGTTTTTACTACTGGTTTCCCCCCATTTTTTCTGATCACAATTTGCGCAATGGTTTGGCTGTCACAAGCCTCTGGGATCTGTAGTGTAACTAGAACCACAGACTGCTCATCCTGCTAGAGTTTGGATGGCTGCCTAACAAAGCAATAGCTAACACCTTGTAAATGAATAAAGGCAACGATCAAGTGAAAGGGACACGATAGTGAATTAATGCGTTGGCAAAACACGCTGAGCGCTGTGCCAATGCTTCAACTCATACGGCCTGGGCACTTGCTCATTCGAGCACAGGGATTGCTGACTTCGGTGAGGTTCTGCAGCAGCTGAAGTGTTGGCATGGGCACTGCTGCTCAGAAACCCACTAGGAGCAATAGAAATGTGCTGCCATGTGGGCAGAGGGCATAGGAATGGAAGCAAAGAGAAAGGTGCAAAGCAAAGGGGAAAGGTGATGAGAATAGGAATAGTTATTGAGGAGTGCAAAGTGAGACTAGAATTAGGAATGCAATATTTGAACGAGGGGAGTGACTGTACAAGGAGGCAGAGAGTGGGGAGTACTTGCAGGGAAAGGTGGGAGGGCTGTGACAGCTGGAGCTTGGAGGGTGGAGGGGGGGGGAAGAGGGAGGAGGGGAGAAGAAAAGGGAAGGGTGAATAGGGAGCCGCCGCCTTCCCGTCCAATCAGCAAGTGGTGGAACTCGTCCAAGTGCAGAGCCGGCTCTGGTATGAGCTGCCTGATGTGCAGAGCAGAGCCAGACTGACAGGGGGCCAGGGAGAGACACAGGGGAAAGAGAGGAGAAACCCTGCCAACAGCACTCTGAGACCAACCCAGCTCCTAAAAAAAAAAAATCGGGATCAGCCTCTCCTGGACCGCATTCAAGTCAGCCCTGCACAGCCACCCTTCCAGGAGTGCAACTTCCAGAGCCAGCAGCAGCAGCAGGATTGGAAAGGAAAGCAGCAGGACCACTCAGGGCTTCTCTGCCCTTTGACTTAAAATCTCCCTGGCCTTTGCCATCTTCTGCTTCATTTTTTTGGGGGGGATCTATTTGCTACATTCCCACCCACGTGTATTATTTACAAAACAGCAGTCTATGAACAAACAAACAAGTCAAACCATATATGACTGATATCCACTTTTGGGAATTTAGCTAAAAACACAACAAAACTAAATCCCCCAAATCCAGAGAAATTAGCTGGGTCACCTAGGAAATGTGAAGCCACCGAGCCCAGGGCTGTGTTCAGATTGCAGGATCCCAATTCAATTAATGCAGTACAGTGCAATGGTATGTGCCTTTTGTACTTCATAGATATCTACATAGCCATATATATTTGTTACTTTACTGGTGGGCTTTCCTGGGTGGGTCACAAAAGTATAATGCAGATGTTTGATTTGAGGGGGGTGGCTGTTGGTGGTGGAAAGAAAGGGGGGTACCCGCTACTGTGGTGTTTCGGATCTGGCAGGGATCTGGTGCAGGCTGAATTTTCTCATCATGCTGTTGTTGTTTGTCAGTAGTGGAATGTCTTCATATCCCTGCATTAACCTCTTCATTCCTTTAGTGTAGTAATGGCTAAACTGGGAACCTGCCTGCTGTTGCTGTTAGTGGGGCCACATGTTAGGCATTCCTTCTTTAGTGGCATGCCTTCTTGTCTGATGAGCTAGGAATGCCTCTTGTTTGTATTTTTTTTTGGCAGCATCTGGATGTGGGTCACATTTCTGTGCCAGCAATCATGGATGTAGCTTGCGCCCAGCACTGCTGAACTTGGCACATCTCCTGCTGCAATCTTTTTTTTTTTTAAACCTACTCTTTCTGGCAGACAACAAGCAGCTGGCCTCTGCCATGGATAACTGCAGTTGTAACTTTCATATACATTGTAACTTGATCGCTTTTTTTTAAAGATCATTTTTCTGCAGCTGAGCTTCCTCTCTGCTTGTTACAGTCTTTCCCCCAATTTGCATTTCACTTATTCCCAGTGATCCTGGAGCAAATGTGAATTTTTTTAAGCATGCACTTCATCCTTGCTTGTCTCTCTCTTCTTCAAGGTTGCAGTGTGGGCAGCAGTATTGGCAGCAGGCTCGCCCCACTCCCTAGATTGATTGCGGGAATGCAGTGCTTTCTTGGGATGAAAGGGTTTTGTTTTCATAGGTGAATGACTTGCTTTCTGCAATTACCTTAAAAATCGGCATCCTTGTTTAAGTAAAGCTTACCTACCTCGTTTAACCTTTTGAATAGCAGATCTGCTGGCCTTTTAAACACTAAGCAATAACAGGTAAGGTGGAGCTTGATAATACCGAGGCCATTCCTATCTATACTAGGGTTTTTCTTGGGTCTTTTACTTATTGCCTGTTATTAGAGCTGGGAACCCTAGTATTCTGAACAATGGGCAAGTAATTTACTATGTCATTGGTTGTATTTAGTGGTTGCAGTATTTAACCTGATCTGTACTGATCTTGCACAATTTGCAGATTTTTTCATTGACTTATGTCTGTTATTTCCTGTTCCCATGGCCCTGCATACATGAATATCCCAAATATCTCCCATGCATCCCTACAGGCTGTGTGCCAGAAATATTAGTTATGGACCCTACCTAATTTAGAGACATGATTTACTGTCTGTGCACTTTTTATCGGTTCCGGTGAATGGTTTTCCATAATCTATGCCTGCTTGATATGGTTCATTTGGGAGTGGGATGTCCACCTGTGGCTTACCAGTTGTTATAGCAACTACAACTAACAATGTGTTTAGCAACATCTGGAAGGTATTTTGGGGAGGTTTTTTTTATTCAGGATCAGCTCTGGATTAACATCTCTGGTGCAGTCCAGAGGATGGTAGAGAATGCTGGGAGCTGTTGTAAACTACACAAAAACACAATATAGACTTAACAATAAAACTATTTGTGTTGCACTGCAGGTAGCAATGTGATATATGATGTAAATATTGAGCTTTGCTTGCCCTTCCTTTGCAATAATGTTTAACCACATTCCTTTATATAGACCTAGAGCATGAGACAGCACACTGATTGACAGACGTGTGCTGTTTTGTAATCAGTGTTGCTGTTTTTCAACAAGTTTCAGAAATACTTGCACTGGTTTTTTTTTTTTTTTTTT
>CM044432.1:110167288-110179438 GCA_024363595.1 Xenopus borealis
CTGGTTTTTTTTTTTTTTTGTTTAGTTAAAGGATATGAAGCTGTCAACTATCTTGTGCCTTGCACCAGTGCTGTGCCTAAAATTGTGCAGACACATCCTTTCACAAACGTATAAGCACCACAATTAGGCAGTTTTTCAGTAACACTGTATTTCAGGATAAAAACTGCTGCAATGTAGGAGAAAAAAAGGCAAACTGCACACATTGTTTTTAATTTGCATTTTGTAAATGAGACCTTGTATCTTCTAACTTGTAACACTGTAAAAAAATATAAAAACATTGTGCAGCAGGTAATCAGACACAGCTCTCACAAAAGAGCATTTCTTTTGGAAGTGCCACATTTTTAACCTACATTTTGAGTGGGATGTTTTCTCTATGTTCCAGATTGATCAGTGGGTAAATCAATCCACTATTAGACCTAGACAATTGTTAAACCCAATTATTGGCTATATCTATAACTATATCAGCTCATGTGGATTTGAATTATTTATACATCCTGAAACTACAAATTTCCTTTGCTGTTCTAGACGACTACCCAGTTCACGAGTATGCTAGTGACTTATTTTAGGCTGTGTAGAATAAAGAGACAATTCTATACATTTTTACCTCACTGTTCATAGTAAAAAAAAGGTCTAAATCTGCAGCGATACAGTTGTGTATCACTGCTCCAAGCATGCCCTTCTTGATTAAAAATAACTTGAAATCGGTGTCCTAGGCACCCCTATATAGTCCTTTGTGAAGTTGTGGTAAAGTTTCCTTGAGTATGTGCAGATGTTACAATGATAAAAAAATGCATAGAAAGGTATATTTGTTCAACATTTCCCTCAGGACTTTTTGGTAAAAAAAAGCTTAGTTTGGTTAAATGCATTCATTCCTGTGCATATGTTTGTGAGTTGCTTGCAGCACTTATGTTGGAGGGGTTGGGACACATTACTTTGACACAAGGAGCTGAGGTGGCGTGATCTGAATTATTATTAGTGCACTAAACATGCATGCTCTCTCTTCTCCACCCCTCCCTGTACTACTGCTGCTGCTGCTGCTCATAGGGGGCTGCCATTGAACTTGAGACGGGACAGACAAGATCAGACATTTTTTTTTAAAGTACAGTAGCTGGCAGGGAAAAAGCGCCAAAACACACAAGATTAAGTGATCTGCCTTATCCAGCTTTATTTAGCTGAGATTGAAAGTGACAGGGAGAGCAGCAACAAGGGAGGGGGTGAACATACATTTACATTTTTTCTTTTACCGATGGGTATTCATTCAAAAATAATGTGCAAGTTATATGTGCCAAAGTGAGCAATTTGAATATACACATGTATATTACTATACACTTAGCTGCTTAAACTGGTTGCTGAGATTTTGTACTTTGCATAAAGTGCCTTTCCAGGGAAACCCAAATGATATAAATGGGCTACATCATTCTGTGCCCCATTCTTATTTCTACCAACATACCTTTAGTTTTTTTTTGGTCTTATATATATATATATAATACATATCTTGTAAATTATATCCTTATAAATGGAGAGTTCTGAGGTTATCAGTTATAAATGGTGAGTTCTGATGTTATTTCTGTCACATGACTCACTGAAACCTGTGTATTATAATAAATAAAGTACCCCAGTTGTAAAATATGAGGATATTAGAAGTTACCTCGGAGTTCCAGGACCTTCGGCCTCGTGTTTTTATATGGTCATGAAACTCATCGGTAACTTATAATATCCTTATAAGAAGGGGTAATTTATTCATATATACATGTGAAAACAAAAAAAATGTATGACAATATGGCATAATATGACAAAATATGCCATATATGGTATGCTATATATATGGAACCTGTTATTCAGGATGTTCAAGTCCTGGGGTTTTCCAGATAATGGCTCTTTCTGTAATTTGTGATTCCAGAAAATCATGCAAATGTTAAAGGGATCCTGTCATGGGAAATTTTTTTTCTTCAAAATGCATCAGTTAATAGTGCTGTTCCCGAAGAATTCTGCATTGAAATCCATTTCTCAAAAGAGCAAACAGATTTTTTTATATTTCATTTTGAAATCTGACATGGGGCTAGACATATTGTTAATTTCCCAGCTGCCCCAAGTCATGTGACTTGTGCTCTGATAAACTTCAATCACTCTTTACTGCTGTACTGCAAGTTGGAGTGATATCACCCCCTCCCATCATCCTAACAACAGAACAATAGGAAGGTAACCAGAGAACAGCTCCCTAACACAAGATAACAGCTGACTGGTAGATCTAAGAACAGCACTCAATAGTAAAACCCATGTCCCACTGCGTACTATTCAGTTACATTGAGAAGGAAAAACAACAGCCTGCCAGAAAGCAGTTCCCTCCTAAAGTGCTGGTACAAGTCACATAACCAGGGCAGCTGGGAAATTGACAAAATGTCTAGCCCCATGTCAGATTTCAAAACTGAATATAAAAAAATCTTTTTGCTCTTTTGAGAAATGTATTTCAGTGCAGAAGTCTACTGGAGCAGCACTATTAACTGATGCGTTTAAAAAAAAAAAAAAACATGTTTTCCCATGACAGTTTCCCTTTAAATAAACCAAATAGGCTGGCTTTGCATTCAATAATGATTGATTATATCAAGTTACTGGGTACAAGGTACTGTTTTATTATTACAGAGAAAAAGGAAATCATTTTAAACATTTGGTTTATTTGATTATAATGGAGTCTATGGGAGACAGCCTTTCCATAATTCGGAACTCTCTGGATAATGGGTCTCCATATAACGAATCTCACACCTGTATATATGTGTATATATATATATATATATATATATATATATATTGACATATCTAAACAGCATATGCAACCCATATATATATATATATTTATATATATATATATATATACATATATTTATTCTTGCATGTCGTGTGCCCTATTTTGTAAATTTTTCCCCATCAAATGTACTTATATACACAAAGCATACGTGTATATATTGCATGCATAAAATGTGCTGACTTTGAAAACAGATGTTCTTGCAAAAGGCATTCCAGGTTTCCAGCCCAATATAAATGAAACCTATTTTTATAGATTAGTGACATCAACACTGAGGACAAGGTAAAAAATTTGTATGGTTTGTCTTCTGTTGTAGAGTACTTGTTGTGAATATCTTGTGGTTTCAAAAAATCCTCCCACTTATTCCTAGTTCAGTCAATTACCCCATTCATCTGAGGGGCAGGCTCAGCCTAAGGGAATGTACACAGCCTCAGATTTCTAAATGGGCAGGAAATTTATAACTCAGGCAGAGTGCTCAGTAATGACAGTAACATTATTAGCAGCATGAATTTCTTCGTTTAGTTGTGGCCTTCAGGGAGAAATAAATCTATATCTAATAAAATAGCCTGGTGCAGGTGAGGACTTAGATATCAGCTATGGGCATTTTTATTGAAACTAATGGCCATTCTGATATGCCAAATACCAGGAAATGGGCAACAACATCTATATTAAAGGGTTAAAAAAGAATATTTGGGCTATTATGTTATATAAAATATCACTGTTTACTATTTAAAAGTCAGTTTTTACATTTTCTCAGTTACCCTAATGCTTAGAGAAATCTCAGTTAAAAAAAAAACTTATGTTTGCTTAGTAATTTCTATGCGGTGTCTTGTAATCCACAGTAATAGCAAATAGAAGATTTGGGCAGTTTATAGATGGTTTCTATAGAGGTGTCTGGTATGCAAGGGCAAACCTCTTCCTTGTCTGAGAAAATGGCAGAGTATAGAAGTAAAAGGCAGAGAGTCCAGAACAACAAGTCAGGTTTAATCAGCATTTAGAAAAACTTCACATTTGCCAGAAGGAGCATTGTGATCTACTCCTAATCCTTTTACTTAAAACAAAAAAATACCGAACCGAATCCGATACATCATTTGCATATGCAAATTAGGGGTGGGAAGGGAAAACATTTTTTACTTCCTTTATTTGTAACAAAAAGTCACACGATTTCCCTCCCAGCCCCTAATTTTCATATGCAAATTAGGATTTGGATTTGGCTCAGCCGGGCAGAAGGATTTGGCCGAATCCGAAACCTGCTGAAAAAGGCAGAATCCTGGATTCGGTGCATCCCTAATATTTATATATATGTTAAAATTAATTTAAATAGATATATTCATTTAAATCAGCTTTTTCCAACTGTCCTTCAGCTTTAATTCTTGGGAAAGCATTTAGTATATATAAAAGGGGTGTAGAAATATACTTTCCCGCAGAGCATTATTGGGTACTTCATAAAACCAAGTGGAAAATGCACAGCAGCAATTTTTTTTGTCAGGACTGCTATTGGACCGTTGCACTTTGGAGGCCTTTAAAAGTAGGAAATGTGTGTCAGCGCTAAACATTGCCCCATTGGGGTCCAGTAAACAACAGGCCTAGCATTGTTGTATTCATTATCCCCTGAAGATACTTGCTGCAGAAAAGTTCATATGGCTTAGTTTTTGCCTACTATGTCTCACTTTATCACTTTATTGTAATTTTGTCATGGTAGGCCTCACCACATCACAGATTAAAGTACTAAAATATTGTTGGGTTTGGGTTGGCAGTGGCCCTCAGAGGATAGCATTGCTATTTTGCAGTGCAGCGGGGCCCAGATTTTGATTCTGACCTAGGCTCCATCTGCAAGAAACATGAATTGATGTTTTGATAAGGTCCTTATACTGTAAGTACCAATGAGAGAACATACTGATGAGTTTTATAAGCAATCTGGGTACATGTGTCAGTGCTATATATATATATATATATATATATATATATATATATGTACAAAAGAAGTAAACCGCACTCCAGGACTTCATCTTCGTGCAAAATAATAAATACGTTTTTATTCCGACGTTTCGGCTCTTACACTCGAGCCTTTGTCAAGGTTGCCATTAATTGGATTGAGTGCTTCAGTTCTATATGCTAGTCTATATATATATGTATATATATTCCAAAAAAGACCAGCAACACCGGGATATTGGCGAATTTTCGCCAGCCCGCCGCTAACTCACTTAAATGCGAGTTGCGCTCAGAGAGGCGAATGGTGGTGAAGTCGAGCTACCGTTATTCGCCAGGCAAAGCGCATTTAAGCTAGCGATGCCTAATTTGCATATGGCGCAAAGTTAAATGTATAACAGAAGTATATGTTACAGCCACTACATTACACTACACAAGCCCAGGAAACCTTTAATAAATAAAATAAAGTTGTCCTATTGCTCTAAACATGTGCCCCCTGTATAGTTGAGTTGCCATATGTTAGGAAATGTAGGGGGAAAGGAGGGTAAACCCACAAAAAATTACGCTATTTTTCAGACTATCACCCTAAAAAAAAGTAAAAGGTGTTTTTTTTTCAATCTCCTATCTATTGTATTGAACTTCACCAGGTCTGACCTGGCGAAGTAAAGTCTAGAGCAAGAGGTAACGTTCAGTAAAATGGCCATCTTAGTGAATTAGCATAGTTACATCCTTTCATCAGTGCGCAACTTCGGCGTAAGGGTGCGAAGTTGCGCTAGTCTATCTACTTTGCTAGCAAATTTTCGGCAGGGAATTGGCGAAGTTACGAAATGACGTGAACGCTGGCGAATAAGCGCTAGAGTTAGACGCTTCACGCTTTAGTGAATTTGCCCCCTTGTGTCAACCACATTAAAAGGAAGTAAGCAGCAAAGACAAGTGTCATTCAGAAGTGCATTTATTCACCTTTTTACACCAGAAATATACACTCAGCTACAAGTACATACAAAATCATTACACAGCTTTTATATATATACAGGATTTCACATGGTGTACTGTGGATTGTCGCTGTTTACAGTTTTACCCAGCTTTATAAATAAACCCAAGAGAATAAAAAAATAGGGATTGTGGCTGGAAATCAGGGACAGCTGGCAAGTACGATATCATACTATAATATGGCGCCATAGAAGGATTTGGGTAATAACCCTAGTTACAAGTTTGGCTTCAGTCTTATTGTATTATTATGGGTAGAAGCGGCACTGTAAGCATGATCGTAACCCTTACATGAGTATAGTTTAATCCAAGTAAATGCTTACTAGGGACAAGCAGTTTATTTTTGGAGGGGGGGGGGGGTATTGCAGATTGCCTTTGTCTTAATTCATTTAGGCAGCCATCTTGTATAAACATGCTTAAGCACTGTTGAAATATAATGGTTAATACACGTAGGAAAAGAAATATAATACCGATGGAGAGTAAAGAAAAGCTGACAAAAAATGAAAGTCTGTAGCTATTCTAATGCAGCACTTCCCCCTCCTCTTTCTCCATTGCTCTCCCTCTCTTTTCTTTCTCTCAGTTTTTATTTTTGGCAAGCAGACAAGTCCTACCTCCAAAGTCAGAGTTTCTCTCTTGGACGTGAACTGTACTTTCCTCTCCCTTCCCCCTCTCTTAGATATGAGAGCTGTGTTTCAACTCACTAAACGCTTAGCTTTTCTTTTTTTTTGGAGCTGCGCTGGGAGTTTTGTTAACTATCCAGCAACCAATGGGTAAAATTCCAGCTACCTCTGTAAAAAAAAAAAGGAATGCCTTATCATTATCAATAGCATTATCATTGTCATCATTGACAGCATTATAGCTCTTGTCTACAAAAAATTTTATAATCAGTTTATATAAATTACAAAATGATAATTTTGTGCATTACAAAATGACAATTTTGTGCATTATAAAATATAGTAAGCACTATGTTAATTTAGGAGTATGTTTGTGGGGGTTTAATATTAACACAGTCCATTAACTGCAGACCAGCAATTTATATGCAGTTGTTACACTACTAAACTTGGAGAAATGTTAACGTAAAATAAAACCTGCTGCTTCAAGGACATGCTAAATTAAAAAGACACTTAAAACCCCTCATTAGGAACACTAGCACTGCTTCCCCAATATACACTGTGATCATATAAACATAGTATAAACTATGTGAAAGTCTTCCCCTCCGAGAGCCATAAGAACGATCATGCATTGTGATTGCCCTTGCTACTAATGAGTTAACTCAAAGAGCTGCTTCTCCAAGAACAGTACTTCTATTGTTTTAATGAATGTGTTGTATTTTTTTTCCCCAACAAATATTGCGTACTAAAACGGAAATTCTTTTGCAATGGCCCGAGAAAGAAAACTACAGCCATACATTGAAATGGTTAATACAGGAATTCATAAAAGTCTAAGCCTTGTCCCTGTATAAACTGTGCTTGGAAGGCATAGGAGAATTACAGCAGCTGGCTGATTTTGTTCCCAGCTATACCCTACTCCATTTGATCCACTAAGCGATCCTAAAATGAGGACAGGGTAGAGGTGACTATTTCATACTGGACTTGACCTGAAGTACCTTTTGCAGCTTGTGTTGGGTAACATAGGCCTAATTTGAATTTCTTTCATCATACTACAGCGCATATTAAAATCACATACTTGAGTGACAGGCAGTGTTTCTGTCATCAGACAAGGCAGAAAACCACAAACAGGCAGTGGCCCTAAACATGCACTCTTTTCTTTATTTATATTTAGCTTTTTTGGCTGTCAGTCCTTAGTCCTCTGTGCAGTTCACACCAGCTGGAGTGCTCTTGTGTGAGCTGAATTTTCATTGCATACTGCTTCCATTCACCCTGACTAGCATTCTTCTTTCCTGGCTCGTTTATATTTACAGCACAGCCATGGAACAGAAATTTTGGCAGGACTTTACACACACAGAATGAAGACCTGTCCAAAGTAACTTGCGGTTATAATCAGACTTGTGGAGTTAGCCATCATTTCATTACCAAGTGATAGATCTCATAGTATATTATAACAGAATGGGTAGACACTGGAAGGCAGTATATATATCCTGCTGTGGTATGACCTGTCACACTGTGGCCTCTTCATAATATCTCAATAGAGAATGAACATTTTGCGTTAAAAAAGTATTTAAAAAGGGTTCCTTATGATAGCAAATAATGTGCAATATTATTATAGTATATGTACATTTTTGTGGTGTGGTAAAAAATTGTATTTACGGTCGTATTTCGGTTAGCTTTTATTTGTATAACTCTGACGTATTCAATTAGTGATCTTTCACATAAGTCTCTGCAATGTTCCCTCTAATTCTTTCTCGTGTATGTGTGTAAAAATAAAACTTCCGTGTGCATTATCAAAACCCTGTGTGAGAATAAATAGAAATTTTGTGTTTCTGCTTGCTAATGAATCCTGCATGCAGCATTCCCCTTCTAACACTCACTTGTCACTATGGAAGCTGTTAGCTTCTATAGCTTGTTATAAGTCGGCATTGGATGTTGGCTAGGCAGGGAAGTTAGTGGTATAGTGACAGGTAAGTGAAGGCTGTCCCACATGGGTTCTCTCCACGCTCTTTGTGGTCTGTATGATAAGCTTTTAGTCACCTGTGCAGTTTTTATTAAATCTAGCATAGTCTTTGTGCGCACAACAATTTGTTGTGTGCTCGCACAAGACAAGGGCACACCTTAGAGTCAGTTAACCTGCCTGTATGTTTTTGGAGTGTGGAAGGAACCCAGAGTACCTAGAAAAACCCCACACACAAGTATGGAAAGAACATACAGACCCCTGGCAGATAGTGGCCTGACTGGAATCAAACCTTGGACCCCCAAGCAGCAATGCTAGATTTAATCAAAACTGCACAGGTGACTAAACCAGCAAAAGCTTATCCAACAGACCACAAAGAGAGTGGAGAGAACCCATGTGTGACAGCCTTCACTTACCTGTCACTATACCACTAACTTCCCTGCCTAGCCAACATCCAGTGCCGACTTATAACAAGCTATAGAAGCTAACAGCTCCATGTTCTCCCAGTGAAGAGTGAGTGTTAGAAGGGGACAGTGTCGGACTGGGACATCAGGGGCCCACCCAAAAACATTACACTAGGGGCCCACCAAAAAATCTTAGACCAGGGGCCCACTCTCAGTACTATTATTCTTCCTCTACTCATTCACCCTCTGAATCTATTATTAAATCTATTTAGCCTCTAGAAATAGGGAAAGGCCATGAACTTGGCCAAATAAGCAGCATGAGGGCCCACTGACACCTGGGCCCACCGGGACTTTTCCTGGTATGCTGGTGGGCCAGTCCGACACTGGAAGGGGAATGCTGCATGCAGGATTCATTAGCAAGCAAACTTAGCAATAGCAACTTTTATAAGATAGAACATTTTAAAATACACACCTTTTATCTGACTGAAATACTACAGAGCTATTTAATCTTGAGTAAAATCAAATGGGATTACAATGTAGGTGTAATTATGGCAATGTGCCTTGCAGTGGGGAAAACTAGAAACAACTAGTTTTGGTGCAGTATATACTGTATTTAGTACAATTGAAGTGATTTTTTTACTTGCTTTAGAAGTTAGAAGTGTTCTCTCTCTGGCGCACACCATGATAAAAAAAATGTGCTTTTGTGTGCACGTGTTGCAAATGGACCTAGTACTAGAGCAAATCTGGCTTGCTTATTATCACTTACATTTTATGCTGGGTGCTCCTAGACTGCGGATTTTTGTATGAGTTGGCATGTAAAATTGTCCAGGGTAGAAGTATGTAGTACTTATGATTATGAAACCAACTCATTGGGGGTCATTTATAAACACTGGGCAAAATTGCACCTGGGTAGTAACCATTAGCAACCAATCAGTGATTAGCTTTTATCAGTCAGCTGCATGTTGAACACTTAAAGCAATCATCTGGTTGGTTGCCATGGGTTACTGCCCCATGGTTAATTAGCCCCAGTATCTTTTTGGGCCTAATAAGCACAGTTGGATTAAAGGAACACCAAATATTTCCAAGGGTAAAATGTAAAGAACTATATAGGTTGAACATGTTAGATCTTCCTCACTACCCACGTACCCACAACCTGACATCCTAGCATAAAGGTGATAAAAGTGTGGGGCCCTCCAACTGGCTTCCCTGATCGATAACTGTCCGAAAGTCAGCCAGATGTCGATTGGACGGGGTTAAAAATCCCTTCAGATCGTGGCCGCATTTGTTCGTTGATGCAGTTCCTCGATCTGACTGCCAATATTTCTGGTATTACGATCCAAATGTTGGGCTGTAGGGCCCACAATCGAACCAGCCCCATATCGCCCACCTCAGTGTGGGCACATCGGGGAGAGATCTGCTCGTTTGGCGACGTCACCAAACGAGCGGATCACTACATGTATGGCTACCTTAAGAGATGGCTTAAGAAAAGTAGAGGAAAAATGTTTTACCAGCCCCCCTTGACCTACTGACCCAAGACCCCCATCCAACCTGCGCCCGCATGTATATTCTACTTGACTAATGTCCGCAGAGCAGGTCACCATATGCGCTAACACAACACCCATAGATTTACTTGAATACATACAGATGAAACTTATAACCGTAAGAACTGTATAACTAAAATATTTGTGTCTAGAAAAAGGAAAATTATCTGTAGGGTGCTGTGTAGAGGTTTTTTTTTTACCAAAAACTGATTTATTATGAATATTTTTAGGGCCATGTTTACTACATTTCGTAAATACTTGCTCTTATCTCAGCAATTAATCTATCCCTCTATCTATCCAACAGTACAATCTATATTCAGTCTTGGGAGCATCTATCTATATATCTCTCTCTCTCTCTCTCTCTCTCTCTCTCTCTCTCTATCTATCTGTGTTTCATCTATCGATCTATCTTTTATCTATCTATCTGTCTGTCTATCCAACAGTAAAATCTGCAATCAGTTTTGGATTCAGAAGAGGCAGCTTATTTCTAATGAGTGGGACATATTCCAAAGGAGTGTGACTTGACAGGAATGTTATACTGCTCCCTTGTCAGCCCTAAAGTGTATGTGAAAGTGGGAAAGAAAGGAGCAGCTTCCAGCCTTCCAAAGCCTTTATATGTCCCAGACTACGTACTTCAGTCCTTAACCTTTTAAGTACTGAAATAGGGCCACTGCAGCTTGGCACGACAGCCAGTAGTGAACCACTGAGTATAAACCAGTGAAAGGAATGAAGAGTTAAACATTTGGTACATGTGAAGTGCTTTCAATTTTGTTAAGCCTGACAGAAAGACAAGAACTTCCCATATAAAAAGGCTGACTTACTTGCACTTGTTCATGTGATCTGCTGGCATCTCTTTTGGACAGTGCAACTAAAGAGTTAAGAAAGTCTAGAAGAGCCACACCCCCTCCCCTCACCCCAGATAACCGCAAAGAGGGAGGGCAGGGGGTGGGAAATCAAGAGGTGAGGGACAGGGCGTATAAAAAGGCAGCCAACTAGTTATTATATAGAGAAGATCATGTTATTTTGCAGGATATTGGCTGATGGAGATACAGCTTGTGATAGTTGTGTATTTATGGAGGGATAGATATGAAATTGTACCTTTTCTGTTTAAGAAGAATGTGTGGTGTATTTGGATAAGGCTCGTGTAAATTTATCATATACGGTTCTTTATTATTGAATAAGAATGAGCTACAAAAATGCATATATGTGTATTAAACTAGATGTCTCTGCTATAAATATGAATGATAAAGCCACAAATAGTTTGTAGGTGCCAAATGTGCCATGGTATCCTGTGGTATGTCTGAACATACAAAAATGTTTTTCATGTGATGTAATTACCCTTTTGCCTTGCTGTAATTTCACAAAATATTTGACCACAAATGTTCTTTCAGAACAACACAATATTATATAACACTGTTCTGGACCTCATGCCAACCTTGGTATAATGCCAGGCTTGACCCTGTGCCTGGCGTTGTAGAGAGGAAGCATATATAGTTGATTCTGATAAAATAGAAGTGTGGCATGTATATTGCATGAATATATTTGTCTCTCTACTATGCAATGACTGAAAGCAGTTTCTACCATATAGCACTGATTTTAAAGGCCTGGTGCCTTCCAGCTATTTCTTCATCTTGAGGAACTACATCTCCTAGCATGGAAGGGGTTAGTAGTTCAGGAAAACCTGGCCACTGGTTAAGCGTACCTGTATTTAATACATGGGTATATTGATGATGTGCATGGAGCAGTGCATGGAAGCTGTTCACCTCATAGCATGTAGGTGCCAAGGCCATTGCATTAATACAGTGTCAGACTGACCTACCAATATACCAGGAAAACTCCCGGTGGGCCAAGGTGTCAGACATTTGGCCTATTTCATGGCCATTCCCTATTTCTATGAGAACAAAGAGGCTAAGTAGATGGA
>CM044432.1:110187703-110339885 GCA_024363595.1 Xenopus borealis
TATATATATATATATATATACACACACACAGTCACGTAAAGAGGTAAGTAGAGAATAGTAAAGTAAACCATTTAGGTATATGTAGGGAGAATAATTGGTTTACATGCTCCAATATGAAAGCCTATAAACATCCAAAAGAAAAGTGCGTAATTTTATCAGTTTCTCATTAAACATCATTCCTTCAGCTGACAAGTTCCATAGCCCCATGTAGGCTAATGACACATAGTTTTACTAGAAGTTTGTTCACTATAGGATTTTAAGTTTTGTGATGTTTGTGGCAGGTTTAATTATGTATAGGATTATTTATGGGGTTGTTTTTCTGGAACTGTTTACAGCATTGCGAGTACATTAGTGCCTTAAAAAGGAACTATATGATTTTGGAAAGAAACACACTGAACAAGGTGCTAATTTTCTGAAAACATAAAATCTAACATTTTGGCATATTTAAAATATTGCATATCATATGTAAAGTGTAGACTCTTTCAAGTCTAAATTTTTAGGTAATTGATAAGCAGTGAACAATGCTATTAATTTTAAAGTGTCTTTGCTTTCAGCACATTTTGGTAGGAGCTGAAGGTAGATAGTAAAGCAATGGAGTGCAGGCCTCCATACAATATATGTACCATTTATGCAGTTACCATTACCAATGGATTCCTCTTTTAAATATAAGCATTTAATCATGTGTAAGAATTATAATAATATTTGATATAGTTTACATTTCTAAAGTACTCCAGAATAACAACTTTTGCCATTTTAGTCATCAATCTGAGTAGTATTATACAAATATAAATCAGCAATTTAAATATGAAATGAATAATAAAAAAGCCAAAATTTAGAATGATTATGATGTCAGACTATGCTCAATTGTTCTACAGCCATTATTAGTTGTGTTTGTAATTCTTTATCAATACATGCAGCGAAAACATGTTTAAAATTCTTATTTTCCACTTCATACTGTATACAGCTTCTCATTTTGTTCAGATTTAGCTGTTTTATTTTCAGATCTCAGTTTTAAAAAGCTTGCTAAAACATCTCTGTGTTTATATGAATGAGAAAATAGGAGCAGACTAGTATCATGGGCCTTTGGCACCAATCACCACAAAATCCTGTCTGAGATTTAACTCATAAAGAGCTGTAAATGTTCTACTTAACTAGTAAACTCCCTGATATTTTAAACAAATTCCCCCCAAATTTTTTTGTTACATTTTTCAAAAATGTTTTATTGCTTTTCAAGTGTTTACTTGCCAATGTATCATAAACGCTTCAAAGCAAGTATTCAGTTAAACAGAAGAAAAATAATTGAATCTTGGAATGAATGAAATATTGTCTAGATGTTCAAAAAAGTATAGCATGAAGTTTCAGATATTTGCTAAAATGTTAGAACATCCAAAAGTTAGGCCTCAGATTGAATAATAATAATAATAATAATAATTGCCTCTAACAATAATGTTTAAAGGAAATTAAAGAAAGTATAATTGCCTAATCAGTTGCCTTTTAATAACAGTGCAGTGTATTTGTATGGCAGATATACTCATTATATTGTTCCTGACAAGTTTTATTTCAGTTTATAACAGATAATAATTTGCAGAAGGGATGTATTGGAATGTGCAGCTTATTGTATTTTCATTGGTGATGGTATAGTATGTTTATAGATTTATAGTTTTGGTCACCGTGTTACATTACACTCACAGTACTATAAAGAGAAGCATAACCTAAGATTGATTGTGCTGCTCAATTTCCTTTGATAGTCCTTGAGCAGTCTGAGTGACAAATAAGGATGTTTTGTTGTTAGATGCTAACTTGGCCAAGCAAAATATAAACATAGGCTGTATGCTTAGGAGTATTATAGTATGTGCCGGATTTTATTTAAGGTCTTTTACTTTTTATACAAAGTTCCTGCTTGACCAGTGTGTCCCTTATAATTTCATAGTACACAGAGGTCCTTTGAATGCCAGCTGCATGCCCAATATTTCATTGTCTACTTGTGAAGATTTTTAACTCATTCATTATCTAAAGGTTAGGACAAACACATTTTCCATTAAGGCCAGAAATAATTAGAGCTGTACCCTTTTATGTTATTCAGAATCTTGGCACACACAGTGTTACATTTCACAAATCTCTCTAAAAATGCATTGGTAGTACATTCCAGTCTAGTATTTCCCCCCATCAGTTTAACAAGCCATTATACTTATAACAGCCTAGACAGCTATTTTTTTTTAATACTATTGGTATTACAAGTGTATAGGTACAGTGTATTGTATAAGTGGGTAGGGTTAAACTGTTCAAATGAGAAAATGAAGAAAATGAAGAAAAAGATACCCATATACACATATAGGCTTTATCAGTGGGGTCTTGTGGGCATTTATTTCCATGGTATACAGCATAAGAGTGGTGTTGTGCCAGAAGTGGAATGCCGATTGCCCCCATAAGAAAATGGATGAAGTTAATGGCGCATGCTCCTTATGCCACAAGCAGCCTCTTGCTGAGAGCATGCTCTGAAAGTGGGAATTGAGTGGCAATGCACAGAGCTTCTATCTCTGCTTTGTTTTCCTGTGCCACTGAGAGAGAAATGAACTGTGGCATCCGCTGGTGCCTCCGGAACATCCTTTCTTTTTTTGTTTAGCTGTGTAGTTTCCTTTGTGGAATCCAAAAAAAAGCCTAAACCCAACAGATAAAAATATACAGGCAAACAAAATGGTACTTTTTTGTCAGCACAGCAATGAACTTGCATAGAAAATATACACTGATTGCATTGCTTTATTTGTCAGAATACCATATTTCTCATGATATCTATAATGGCATATTAAGTAGAAGTTAGTGAGGCCTTTTACAGCCTTTTTGAAAATATATGTATTATATTTAGTGGCATGTTCTTGTGTAAGACTGAGTAACTAGACAGATAGATATAGATAGAGAGATTTGTGCAGAAATACAAGATGAGAGATTTGTGTTTTTGTGAGTAGATATTAGTTTACCTAATGCACTTTTCTATTCTGCACTAGCATAGCATAACAATATTTTGCACTTCTTTCTACAGGATGAGTTCCATCCATTTATCGAGGCACTTCTTCCACACGTCCGTGCAATTGCCTATACTTGGTTTAACCTCCAAGCCCGAAAACGCAAGTACTTTAAGAAGCACGAGAAGCGGATGTCAAAGGATGAAGAAAGGGCAGTCAAGGATGAACTGTTGAACGAGAAGCCAGAAATCAAACAGAAATGGGCGTCCAGGCTCCTGGCCAAGCTGCGCAAAGACATCCGCCAGGAGTACCGTGAGGATTTTGTACTCACTGTAACGGGAAAGAAGCACCCCTGCTGTGTGCTATCCAACCCTGACCAGAAAGGCAAGATTAGGCGGATCGACTGTCTGCGGCAGGCTGACAAGGTCTGGCGCCTGGATCTGGTCATGGTCATCCTCTTCAAAGGCATACCCTTGGAAAGTACCGATGGGGAGCGACTTGTCAAATCGCCACATTGCACCAACCCTGCACTTTGCGTCCAGCCACATCATATAACCGTATCGGTCAAGGAGCTTGATTTGTTCTTGGCATACTACGTGCAGGACCAAGGTATGTCCAAAATGTGATTAATTTCTTGTTATACTACTCACTTTAATATGACCATATGTGTATACACTGGGGCAAGGTAAAGGGCATATGTTTCAGTTTGTAATTTTTTTAAAAGAATGACTCCTTTTAAAAAAATGATATCTACTGGTTTCGATGTTTAGTATACACTGGTGGTTTATCATTTTACAAGAGGGAAACCTCTACATATTAAATAGAAACTATGAATTGTATGAATGCCTAACTTGGTTCCTTTTGAAACGTGCAAAATATAACTAAACGTTCTTAAAATAGCCTTTACTGTCTGTTTTATATCAGTAGAGCATTCTGGGTATTAACTAAGCCTGTATTCAGTGCTACCAGTGCCAATATCCGTCCCATTCTAAACTGTGCTGTCATTAAAGGTCTTGTTTTGATTGTCATTAACCACTACGAATTATCTATTCATAAGTAGGAATCATCTATTATTAGAAATTGCCAATATTTGGTTAAATTACATTTATGCTTGATTCTTTTGCAATTGCGGTCCATAAATTATTTATCCTCTTAATTTACACCTAAATTAAGCACATATTTTTTCCCCACGCAATATTTTTTAATACTTATGTTTAACATGCAACGCATCTATATTTGTTTTAGCTTTATTTTAGCTATTAATGGCAAAATATTTTAAATGTATTTAAAATGGTATTGCATCAAATCCATATGGAAAAATTATTTTAACATGTGTATATAATGGATATATATATATGTGTGTATGTGTGTGTGTGTGTATGGGATCTGTATACGGAAACCCATTATCCAGAAAGCTCCGAATTATGGAATGGCTGTCTCCCATAGACTCCATTATAATTAAATAATCCAAATTATTAAAAATGATTTTTTAATCATTGATCATTTTTAAAAATGATTTTCTCTGTTATAATAAAACTGTAGCTTTTACTTGATCCAAACTAAGATATATGCACACAAGAACACACAAGAAAAAGTTGTGCTCACCACTAATTTTTAAAACCATTAGGCGGGGGTGCAATGAGGCTGTGACCACAAAATACATAGACAATGCAGTCATTATTGGAGGCAAAACCAGCCTATTGGGTTTATTTAATGTTTGCATGATTTTCTAGAAGACTTAAGGTATGACGATCCAAATTACAGAAAGATCAGTTATCCAGAAAACCCCAGGTCCCGAGCATCCTGGATAATAGGTCCCATACCTGTATATCAGAACTGCAATAAGCATGGTGCAGTGATTGCTTTGGATTTATATTGGACATAGACTATTGCAGGGTTGGACTGGAGGGCCCAGGGCTCACCGGGGCTGCTGTCCATTGCTCCCCTTCAGACCCCCCTGGTGCTCCTCCGTGGTGCCGAGTGTGTGCGCAGCCACTGAGTGCGTGCGTTTGTGCACAGGTGCGCATGAGCACTTATTTTTTCGATGATCACGGCAGGAAGCAGCCTGAAAATAGCAGACCTGGGCCGTCAGGGCCCACCATGGTTTTTCCCGGTGTACTGCTGGCCCAGTCCAACCCTGGACTAGTGCCGCAGTATGTAGAACTATAAAATCTCACTTATACCTTTTCTAGATGACTTTTAAAGCTTTATACATTAAGTTCTCTTTGAAGAGAGTACAAACTAAGTACAGAATACATATAAGGAATTGTAGAGCCTTTTAATATTAAATTTAAGTAAGGCTACAGCAATTTTGTATATTTATTCACTTCAGACTGGCTTATACAGGCCCGGATTTGTGGCGAGGCCACATAGGCCTGGGCCTAGGGTGGAAAAATTTAGGGGCGGCATGCCGCCCAGCCGCTCTATGTTGAGCTCCGGGGATTCGCTGCTCCCCGGTGCTTTGGCGCTTAAACACATGCAGTGCTGGCGCCCGCCAGTAAATCTGCCACTGGGCTTATAGTGAAGGTAAAGGTTGTGTTGCTACTTTTTGCATGAAACTCCATGTTCATTGTATTGTCAACTTTCTCATTGTGTCTCCCACAATATCACAGCCTTGTCTGTTAATATCTACACTTTTAACTGATATTGATCATCTTGCAGTGTTTGGTAACGTAACAGCTGTAACAGTACCCAGCTCAAGAGTCCACCAGTGGATAATTAATCAGATTTAAGTGACTTGGCATGATTAGGTATTGATTTGTAGTTCTCTACTAAATGTAAACTTCATATATTAAGAATCACTCTTTTGCTTTATCTTCTCATCTAGCTTGGCCCTCACTGTCTGAATGTATTATATTGTGCTTCTTTTTTGTGTGCAGAAGAAGTATGGGAGAAATAAAATTCTATCTCTGGCAGTTAGGGCTTTTGTTTCTTGTAATATGAGCCCAAAGCGGTAAGATGGAAGAGCCTCAAATAACCTTGGTGAATATCAAACTTTGGTTAACCCCTTAAAGGCCACTGGTGTCTTACAGAGAGTATCTAGCAAGTTACATCCTTTGGTACATTTGACAGCTTATACACAGGGACAATTTTTTTTTACTTTTGCTATTTCCCTAAAGGAACCACCACCGTAAGTAGATGGAGAATTATTTTTATGTTGAGTATCTAAGAATGAGAAATGCAGAAGTTTAAGATTTTGCAACACAATGAGCAGGTCTGTAAAACTGTTTTCACTGGGATAAAAAATCAATTACTTAAAAATGTATTCAAATTAATTATACTTTTCATGGAAAAATATTGCCCAGACATATGTTTTTAATCTTCGGGTTTATTGTTGATGTTGTTTTCACTTCTTTGCAAGTGCGCCTCTGAAAATGTCAGGTTTCAGCATCTATTCTTTATGATCCGAAAACCTGTATAGGTTTGCCTTCTGCAGAAAGACGGAAATTGTGCTCTTACAATCAGCACGAATGTCCAAAATACTTCTCATGTATGCCCACCCTCGCACTTGGAAACATTTTTTAATTAAAGGCGAGCCTTATGTAAAAACTGTGTGAAACTTTATTTCCTTTCCCTAAAGTCCCCATTGGGAGCTATTCTAACGCAGTAGAAGAATTTCAATATGGCTAATTTAAACCAATTTCCCAAAGCCCTTTTTTATTTTCTATTGCAGAATTATAGAATGAGGCCATCTTTTTTTTTTGCAAGTACACATTGCTTTTGGAGACATGGGCTCATTTATCAACACTGGGCAAATTTGCCCATGGGCAGTTACCTATAGCAACCAATCAGTGATTAGCTTTTTAAAGTCAGCTGCAAGTAGAACAATGAATGCAGCAATTTGATTGGTTGCCATGAGTTACTGCCCATGGGCAAATTTGCCCAGTGTTGATAAATGACCCCCGTTGAGTTTTAAGCACTGCAATGAAATCTGACAGTGTGAAAAGTAAATAAACTATTATATTGTTAGGCATTCTAACATGCTCTGTTTCTGTGCAACAATTCCATTAAATGCACTTGTAGTAAATACAACCTATATTGACGCAGTGGAAAGTCTTCTTGTACAGCTTCTTATAATGTATCATTTTTCTTGGAGTTTTCACTCCAAGGTTTTTCTTATCAAGGTAGCAATTTATGGTTAGCACATTTGTAAAGCTGGCCTATCCAGTTTAACCCACACATTGCCTGGATGATTCTGAACTCATCACTGACATCATATAAAATGTAAAGCAAATAGTAAGACCTTACTTAAAGCAAAGGTGTATTCTGGTTAGTTACAATGCAGTTGAGTTTTTCAAATCTATAGAGAAACCGCAAAGGGAAACAGCTTTTATTTAATACCAAAATTACGCAGCTGAGTTTACAACCAGTTTCCATCTTAATCAGCCTTATTAGTGATGTCCCCATGCAAAGAAAACAAAAATCGAATGAATGAATGTTACATTTTAGGAAATTGCTTGCGTCTGTCTCTTCTGAAAATGGATACTTTTGCGTGCTATATGCATATTGTTAGGCAATTGTAACAGGCATAACCATAAATGTTTCAGTGCAGTATTTGTACATTGTTTAGAAGGGTGAAAAATGTCTTAAAAACAGCAAAATATTTAAAAGAAACTTTCCCCCCAGTTTACTTTACATTGTGCAAGAAAACGAGAGGAAAAAAAAATCTGCATGATGCCCTTAAAACCTGCTGAAAGCCAAGCAAGAGGCATGTTTTCTGTAGATTGCACTAAAGAAAAAAAGGGAAGATTTGCTTGAATGCCAGTGTTGGTTGGCAGTGGCATTAGAATTGGCATGAGCCCCTCTTTGTTTTGCTCAGAAGGCCCGTGATTCGTTGGTTGGCATCCGCATTGCAGTGTTGAGCGATGCTTCAATATATTGACAATTTCCAGAAATAGCAAAGTCAATAATCTGCATTTTTCTTTTAATAACTATTGGCTCCCAGATCCCAATATATTTAGGGTTTAAAAAGGGGGTGCTTTCTTATCCTGGTCCTGAAAAATGTATATGTTTCTATTTTAATTTCTTTTAGTGACCCCCTGTTCCTTTTTAACTCCTTCACCGCCTTGAGTAGTTTGAGCACACCTGACAAAGAGTGAAGAGGTTACATTTTAAAGCATGTTTTCACATTACAGAATTAAAATTTAAGAGCAGAGGCCACAATCCAGGTCAATTACAGTTACTAAAATTATCTTGTTATCATAAAGCAATATTACTCTAGCAAATGTTTGCGCTCATGTGTGTAAAGTTTTACTTCATGTGTATTCTATTTATTTATTGGCATCATTTCATTTTGTATCGTATTTAGGTCTAATCTTAGCAGAGACGTGTACATTTTGTTTCGATACAAATTATCTCATAGTACATAGCCTAAAGCATCACTAGTCACTTGGCATCAATCCCTGTAATTTTTTTTCCCTTCTGCTTCTGCTGTGGACTGTTTCTACAAGATCCGCCATTTTGTTTGTCAAGTGCCAGGAGTACAAAAAAGGCAGAGAATCTGCATGATGCCAATAATGGTTGCCACTGGCACCGGGGTTGGCATCAGCCCCTCTTTGTCTGCATTTTGCATGCCTTTGATTCGTTGGTTGGCATCCGCATTGCAGTGGGCAAATTGTAACATTTTTGACAATCACAGAATGAAAGCAGTTTTGCTTGCTTCGAGAAAGCCACATTTTAGATCCTTTTCTTCTGCTTTTTCTGTATATTTAAGAAAATATGCCATTTTAATTAAAATGTATCTATCTATGTCTCTGCTATCTATCTATCTATCTATCTATCTATCTATCTATCTGCTATCTATCGATCTATCTGGTGTCTATCAATCTATCTGCTATCTATCGATTTGTCTGCTATCTATCTAACTATCTGTTATCTATCATCTATCTATCTATCTATCTATCTCTATCTATTTATCTATCTACCTATCATCTATCTATCTGCTATCTATCAATCTATCTGCTATCTAACGATTTGTCTGATATCTATCATCTATCTATCTATCAATCTATCTATCTATCTATCTATCTATCTATCTATCTATCTGTTATCTATCTATTTATCTATCTATTTATGTATCTCCCTATCATCTATATATCTGCTATCTATCAATCTATCTGCTATCAATCTATCTGCTATCTATCAATTTGTCTGATATCTATCTAACTTTCTGTTATCTATCATCTATCTATCTATCTATCTATCTATCTATCTATCTATCTATCTATCTACCTATCATCTATCTTTCTGCTATCTATCAATCTGCTATAAATCTATCTGCTATCAATCTATCTGCTATCTATTGATTTGTCTGCTATCTAACTATCTATTATCTATCATCTATCTGTCTGCTATCTATCCATCTGTCTGTTATCTATCTATTTGCTATCTATCTATCTGCTATCTATCTATCTGCTATCTATTGATCTATCTGCTATCTTTTGATGTCTTCTATCTATCTATTTGCTATCTATCTATCCATCCGCTATCTATCTATCTATCTATCTGCTATCTATCTATCTATCTATCTATCTATAAATTGGTCTATCTATATATCTATCTGCTATCTATCATCTATCTGTCCATCTATCTATAAATCTATCTATTTATCTATCTATCTATCTATCTATCTATCTATCTATCTATCTATCTATCATCTATCTGTCTGTCTATCTATATATCTATCTGCTATATCTATCTATCTATCTATCTATCTATCTATCTATCTATCTATCTATCTATGTATCTATCTATATATCTAACTATCTATCTGCTATCTATCAATCTATCTGGTGTCTATCAATCTATCTGCTATCTATCGATTTGTCTGCTGTCTATCTAACTATTTGTTATCTATCATCTATCTATTTTAGATCCTTTTCTTCTGCTTTTTCTGTATATTTAAGAAAATATGCTATTTTAATTAAAATGTATCTATCTATGTCTCTGCTATCTATCATATATCTATCTATCTATCTATCTATCTATCTATCTATCTATCTGCTATCTATCGATCTATCTGGTGTCTATCAATCTATCTGCTATCTATCGATTTGTCTGCTATCTATCTAACTATCTGTTATCTATCTATCTATCTATCTATCTATCTATCTATCTATCTGTCTATCTGTTATCTATCTATTTATCTATCTACCTATCATCTATCTATCTGCTATCTATCAATCTATCTGCTATCAAGCTATCTGCTATCTGTCTATCGATCTGTCTGCTATCTATCAATGTCTGCTATCTAACGATCTATCTATCTATCTATCTATCTATCTATCTATCAATCGGTCCATCTATGTATCTATCTGCCATCTATCATCTATCTGTCCATCTATCTATAAATTTATCTATCTGTCTGTCTATCTATCTATCTATCTATCTATCTATCTATCTATCGTCTATCTATATATCTATTATCCATCTATCTATCTATCAATTGGTCTATCTATACATCTATCTATCATCCATCTGTCCATCTATCTATAAATTTATCTATCCATCTATCTGTCTGTCTGTCTGTCTATATATCTATCTGCTATCTTTATCTATCTATCTATCTATCTATCTATCTATCTATCTATCTATCGTCTATCTATCTATCTATCTATCTATCTATCTATCTATCTATCTATATATCTATCTGCTATCTATATCTATCTATCTATCTATCTATCTATCTATCTATCTATCTATCGTCTATCTATCTATCTATCTATCTATCTATCTATCTACCTATCAATCTATGTATCTATCTATATATCTTTCTATCTGCTATCTATATCTATCTATCTATCTATCTATCTATCTACCTATCAATCTATGTATCTATCTATATATCTATCTATCTGCTATCTATCTATCTCTATCTATCTATCTATCTATCTATCTATCTATCTATCTATCTATCTATCTATCTATTGAGCTATCTATCAATCTATCAATCTATGTATCTATCTATATATCTATATATCTATCTGCTATCTATCTATCTATCTATCTATCTATCTATCTATCTATCTCTATCTATCGTCTATCTATCTATCTATCTATCTATCTATCTATCTATCTATCTATCTATCTATCTATCTACCTATCAATCTATGTATCTATCTATGTATCTATCTATCTGCTATCTATATCTATCTATCTATCTATCTATCTATCTATCTATCTATCTATCTATCTATCTATCTATCTATCTATTGAGCTATCTATCTATCTATTGAGCTATCTATCAATCTATCAATCTATGTATCTATCTGCTATCTCTCTCTCTCTCTCTCTCTCTCTCTCTCTATGTATCTCTAGATGCCTGTGTATTCATGTATGTGTCTCTATCAACATAAATGTAATGTGTTGTGGATTTCATAGAAGTGCATAAACTACATATATCTGCATGAAACAGATGATTGTGCAGATTTGCTTTCAGATAAAATATTGCTTTCTCCTCAGCAGTTACTGCTTAGGAATTACTATAGCATCTGCAAAATCCACAAATGAGGTTAATCAGGCTGCATTACTCAAAACGTACCTTTAGAAAACTGTTAAAAGTGGCAATTTACAGATATTGCCTGTTGTGAATTTATTTATACTTCAGAACATATGTTTTATTATATGTCAATTAGATGAACAAAGCAAATCGTAACCTGCCTTTTGGTTGCATTGAAACCAGGGCCATAGGGTGTAATGATAGCCAAAGTGTAGCATGAGTTAGTAATATGAAATGAGTTAAAGTGTAGCAGCTAGTAATATGAAATGAGTTACATGTGTTAGTAATGATGAAATACAACCTGGCTAAAACCTTAACTTTTAACAGGGGGGGTGTGGGGCTTCTTTTTCTTTAATTCTCTGGTCAGTCAGTACAATATTAAAGTGGCAGTATGCATGTGTCCACATTTTTTTCAATTTGATCAAAATAAATTGAATTTATATTGTAAACATATTCTGCCTTTAAATGGAAAAAAAAACTTAGTATTGATTATTGGTTTGTTTCTGCATGCTGCATTCTCCACTTCCTATACTTAGTTCTGTTTAAATAAAGATTACAAAGCTACATATAAACAACCCCCTCAGGTACACTTTTTGTCACAGATAAGCAAAATTTATCTGCATTGGTAACCTGATTAACTACCATCTCCTCCTGTCACCAGGGCCAGAACTAGGGCAGGCAGAAGAGGCACCTGCCTAGGGCACAACAATAAGGGGGAGCTTGGTAGGTACCTATTAAGTGTCTTCTGCTTATTCCATGTCCTTGTTCTCTGCCCTATGTAACTCTCCACTCCCTCCTCTCTGTTACATCCCTCCTTCACTCTACCCTCCCTCATCCTCCCCTCTGATACTGCATGGTCAGAAGCGCCCGTGTTCATGCCCTCACACAGGGGGGTAGCAAGCTGGCCAGATGGTTGCCTAAGGCACCCGGTTGGCTTGGCCAGGCCCTGCCTGTCACAATTGCTTTCAAGAACCAGTAAGTGGGGATTGAAATTATTTTCAATCTCTGGTATTGCCTGGTTTACCTCAAGAAATAACAACAACAAAGAAAATAGATTTTTCTTAAAACAGTAGGCAAAAATAATGTTTAGTACAAGTCCTATTCATTAATCTCATGCTGATTAACTTAGTACTGCCCTTTAAAAAAAAGTTAATCCTCAGCTAAGTTTGCATGTGTGACCAGAGAGAACAGATACCTTGATTTAATAGTATGCTTTGTATCTCTTATCAAGAAAAAGCTAATTATTCGGGCAGTTTCAATACTATTTTTTTTTAAATTTGCAGATAAAATGCTGGTATTTTACTTGACTTTCTCACTGATATGTCTTGGGTGTATTTCTTATCTTGCTCAACAGGAGGCAATGTTATCTGTAGCTGCAAAGTAGGGCAATAAAACATGCTACAGTGAAATGTGCAAGAGAAAGTGAGGCTATACATCTTATTTTTATCAGGTAGATGGAAACTCAGTGTAGATGACAATGTCCCAAACTTCCCCATCATGGTGCAGTGTATGGGATGCCTGAAGGCCACTAAATGTCAGATATAAGAAACCTATCTCTGTATAGAGGTCATCACTTTTAGGACAGAGTGGAAAGTGCAAAAAAAACTATATCAGTGTTTTTCTTTACATGGCACCCTTTCCTTTTGGTGAGCACCCACAGGAGCAGCTCTGGACTTGTGCTTTCTTTCTGTATTCATCACTGCTGTATTTATGAGACAAGCAGTGGTATAGCATGTAGGTGTCTCTCCCACCAACTAACAATCCTATAACTTGAACATAATTCAGATGTGCAAATAAGGGAGCATTGGTGGGCGCAAGGTGCATAGGAGCCATGTTTGACACAATCTCTCACTCAGTCTTGTAGTAATAAAAACTGTAGTTTAGCAACAACTGTAGTGTTGTAGGTTGGACATCCTTGCAGAACATGTAATAAGTCTGCCATAACATTGTTGCATTCATCAAGCATTTTTCCATACTTCTCATAATGTTACCACAACATATAAGTACAGTATGCCAAGCCAGTGACCACTTATGTGCCCCGATTCAATCATACACACCCATACCAACAGTGGTAAAAGTTGGACCATTTTGGATCTACACATATGCCAGTGTTGGCTGAAATTGAAATTGCCCCAAATTAAGATGGCTCTAACAAGTAAAGTAAAGGCTTTGGACATCGTCGTAGAGAATACAGTAATAATGCTGCAAGTAAGGTAGTGGTAAAATATAATAGATCCCTTTATTTGTAGATGCCACTAGCTGATTATAATTTCACCTCTTATCATGACAACTGCGGGACCTGTTAAGTAATTAAGGAATCAATTACTTTTCTTAAGTGGTAATTTAATTAGCTGTACATATCACCTAGAAGAACTACATGTGGTGTGAATTATGTTTGATAATGATCATAACAGTAAAATCCAATCATATGTAATGAAATATATGAGTAAATTTGTCAGGTCACACTATTATAACACTGATTTGTGATCTGCAATGCCACTAGCCCCAGGTCATAAAGAAAATGTGCCCTTCGCTGCCAGTGTTAGTTAGTGTGCAGATATAAACAATGACAATTCCAAGTGGGATTACAGTTGTCATAAAAATGGTTATGAACTGCGTAAATATCAGCTAACGTACAAGAACCTGTATCCTGGGGTTTCCAGTCAATGAATTTCTCATCCAGACTAAATTATGAAGGCCTTGTCTTCCAGCATTAGGAACATTACCACCTGGTGAAAGATAATCCTATCCACTAGTCCTAATCACTTGGGAATCCCTAATCGCAGATGCTGTACTCAATATTTACATATTCTGTAATACATATTTTGGGATACCTAAATTTGAATTGCTTGGTAAGCAGCAAATACAAAGGATAGCCAATTCTTTCGAATCAGTCTAGGTTAGGTAGACACTGTACAATGAATCAAGATATTACTGAGGAGGGGCTAATATTAACTGTTTTTTACTAGGAGATCAAACCTTACTACACATTACCAGATATGCTTGAAATAACCCAGACCCTCAGTCAGTCAGATGCTCCGCTGTCAGTTTTAGTTGAAAGCTTGGGCTTTAAAGTACCAGTAACACCATCAAGCGAAATCAAAAGTCCGATTTTTTTTCTCATTGAACCTTTAAAGGAGACATTTTGCATGATTTATTAAACCCAGATGGTGCTAAAAGTCTGAATAAAAAAATACTCCAACTCAGACCTGCCAAGTTCATGTAGAAGTCAATGGCAAATGTCCCATTGATATCCTGATCTTCACTAGGTTTCGTTCAATAATCAAAAGATTTTGTGGTTTTCGGGCATGAAATCTCAAAAAGTCTCAGTTTTTAGTCCATAAAATTTGTATAATTTGTATTTTTTAAATAATTTTATCAAGTTTTTCCCACAAAATAAATTTGCTAAAATATATATTGAAAAATCAGCATGGATTTGGTTGGAGTAGTTTTAGAATTTTTTTTTATAAATAACCCCTTAAATGTCCTATTTTATATGAGAAAGATTTTCATTGTGTAGCAATTTAGAGAGCCATATATGACATTTGACAATTTTGACTAGTTAAGTACTAAAATCACTGTATTGTACAGAGCTTATGTTTGTCAATTCATGGGGGTATATTTGTTAAAAAGCGAAGTTAGTGATCACCACAGTCCATTCATTTCTATGGGATTTTTAAAGGCTTATTTATCAAAGGGTGAACTTTAACTTTCACCCTTTGATGAATACACCAAATCTCAAAGAAATGAATGGAGTGATGCATTATTTCAATGTAGAGGACTGTGGTGATCTCTAACTTCACCCTTTTATGAATATACCCCATGGTTTGTAAACTTGGTCAGTCTGTGGGGTCTTTGCGTAGTTGCTCTAAATACCCTTGAAAAGAATGGAGTTCTACTCCACAAGCAACTACCAGTTCTGAGTTAATTTTGGATACGTTGTCCCTATTAAACAAGACAGCACCAAAAAAGCATAGGCATACGTATGTTGCTATTTTCCAAAAGTGACAAATTTTGAGCTGACTCTAGTCTAGGGCATTATGATAGAAAGTCTTCTTTATTCCAGGTCCAATGCATGTTATAGACTTTCTAATGGAGGACGAGTCAGTTGCTTTGGGGATATATTTGAACAAGCGTGGGGTAATATATCAAGCATTTCAAACTATTATGCTAAAAATATGCATTTTAGCTTTCTGTGTAAAAGTTGAACAAGGCCTTCACACCTGTGGTGCAGATGTCTGAAATAACAAAGGCATTATCGTTTGCTATTTTTTAAAGTTTTCAGAGGAACCTATTTGACAAAAAAATGCTAATTCTGCACTAGATGGTACTTACAAACAGCTTCTTTTGCAATTGTAAAGAGTATTTTCTTTTCTGCATCAGGGGCTGTGAGCATTGTAAGTTGTAATTCAACAAGTTAATACATAACTGATAATTTTCTGTTCTGCAGGTAAATTCTTGTGCCCGTGTCTGATACATTTAATGTCTAGAGTACCTGAGTGTACCTAGAGATAGCTTGATTTCTATCATCCGTAATTCAGATTGCTACACACAGCAAGACCTATATTCCTGATTTGGCCACCCAAGTTGTCCAAATATGGCTGATGCAATGACCTCAGGGATTCTGGTGTCTTGACCCCATATAAGGCCAATAAGCAGCTGACTTGGTCAGGTGTGGTCAAATGAGCAGCCAATGTTATGCTTCCTCAGCCGTAAAAAAATTGTAGTTACAGATGTTTCATGGAGACAGTTGTCAAAAAATTCAAACTCTGTATATTTTTAGGTAAATGTGTCCACTGAGGCCTGTGTTTGAACAGTTTCAGAATATTGTCTGAAAAATAGAAGCTGTGAGTCTCTCATATCCATAAGGAAGAAAACATGCTTGCTCCCCTGAGGAAAGTATATAAAGACCCACTTAACAGGGCAGGAAAAATGTGTTACTATCTTTCTATAGCTCAGTAGTTTCATTTCTTTTTTTTAAGGCTGCACACATTTGAGTTTGGCGGTTCTCTAGTTATCCAGTTGTGCAGTCAAGTCATTCAAAGATAGCATCACTCCAGAATAAACAGTTTTTCCCACTGAAATAGTGTATTTATTTGTAAGTTTGTTTTGTGGTTGAGACCTAAAAACAGCCTAAATTAACTGTTTCCAGAGGCAATCACTGTTGTTTTTAGGTGTCTTTGAGCAAGCCACAGAATGATTCCAAAAGAAGGAAAACAAAAACAAAGTCAAATGCGAACTTTATTTTAAAATCCCTGCAGATTCTGTACAGTGTAAATTTTGAATGCTTGCCTAAAAGAAAAAGTCTTCTCCGAGGCCTGCCTGTGCTTTGGCCTTTATGTCAGGATCCCCTGGTGAGTGATGCAACTTGCCTAGTGTTAAGCTTAATTGACCAGAGCTGATTTGTTAAAACAATTCATAAAAGGGGGGCAGTAACCGGGTCTGCCCAGCCTGAGTTTGCTACCTGAATCCTTTGACCTCTGAAGTTGTCAGGGTCAGGGGACGCCTGGCAGCCATTTGAACTTTCCCTTTGTTTGCTGGTGTCACTGCTTTCCATCTGAATCTTTTGTGGTTACAGCTGACAAGTAGGCCTCAACCCTGGCTTTACACACCAGTGGCTCTCAAGCAATCCCTCGGGAGGGGCTGAGTCTTCTGTTTGATGTGGTCTGGCTCTACTTGTTACTTTTGTTTGCTGACAGTAATAGGGACAAATTGGCACAAGAGGTGTCAAGAGGATTTCCAGCTTTTTAGGAGGAGACTTCATTTCACCTCTCTGGCTCCCTGCCTTTTATTTGACCCTGCCATAAATCTCCACAGTTCCTCAAAGAATAGCAATTTGCTGTCTGAAAGCAGAGCTGTGGCCTCATATATATATAACATGGTTCTATGGTATTATTAACAACCATAATAAGAGGCCAAATACCAATACCAGCTAAGTCAATTGGATTAAATAAAAAAAGTTAAAGTACATAACATTTTAGTGGCAGATTTATCAAAATGTGAGATTAGAACTGACCACAAAAAAACTCACTCTAGTCTGCAGGATTCAGATTTGGCCGAATCCTTGTTCCTGGCTTATCTCAATATCACAAAATGTTTTGGCCAATGATCCATTCATGAAAATGAAGTATAGTTTACTATATAAACAGGGCAAACAGGGAAATTAGTAGATTTGTCCCTTGCAAACTATATATTATTAGATAGATAGATAATAGATCATATTATAGTGCTAAGTACTTATTCAATGGCTGTGCATCTGAATGTCTAAAAACTACCATTAATATTGTATTTGATTGTGTTCTGTATTTGTAGCTCAGTCAAATATTTAACTAAATGTTTTAGAAACATTTACTGCTCTATTTACTAAGTCATAATTGGGGAGAAAGCAGCTTTTATTAATGTAAGGATAAAAGGTATTTTACAGAATAAAAAAGCTATAATACTTTGTTTGTGCATTTAAATTTAGTTTTCCTAGAACAAACCTAGTTATTTTGCCCTTGAACCAGCATTTGAAATAATGCATGTACATTTATTGCTATTAACACTTTATTATAAATATATTTTACAACAGTATTCATTAGAACAGGGGTCCCCAACCTTTTTTGCTCGTGAGCCACATTTAAATTTAAAAAAAGAGTTGGAGAGCAACACAAGCATGAAAAAGTCCATGGGGATTGGCTTTTTGGTAACCCCGATATGGACTGGCAGCCTACAGGAGAGGCAGGACATCTGTTTTTTATGCAACCAAAACTTGCCAGTAATTCAAAAATAAGCACCTGCTTTGAGGCCACTGGGAGCAACATCCAAGGGGTTGGAGAGCAACATGTTGTTCACGAGCTACTGGTTGGGGATCACAGCATTAGAAGTATGAATACATTAAACATACACATGTTGCCATAAAGAGAAGGCAAAGAGGTTCCTGCTTGTTAGAACATACAATCTAAAACATACAAAACGCATATGGCCTATTGAAATGGAAAAACTGGGAGATACCAGGTAAAATGTTCAGCTGGATTTCAAGGCTTTATAAGTAAAAGGAATTAAAAAAGAGCATTTGCAGAGAGCACGTTTCAACACATCTTGTGTCTATTTATTCAAATCAGGTAAAAGGGACAGCAGCATTTAGCAACTCTCAAATATTTGCTGGGCTAGGAATTAAGTTGTCAAAATATCAGCCTTGTGATGATTACAAGTATTAAGTAGAACCTTGTCATGTGCTCCAGTCCTTTAAAATCCTCTATAGGAAACAAAAATTAGATCATTTAGGTGGCTTCATTCCTTTGCAGGCAAGATAGCTTGGAACTCATTGCATAAAGTGAATTCAATGTAATTAATTGCAACCACCTTAAGTCATGTGAATGTACTTGTCAAAAGTGACCTTGTACTACCATACCCTGTATGGTAGAAAATGGAATGGTGCGCTGTATTAAATACCTGAAAAGAAGGGAAAAAAAAAAAACGCTCTCTGGTGTAGTATGTTTTTACTAAGTAGATTAATGATTTTTCAAGTACTACTCACAAGCATGTATCTTGGGAAATGCACATCGTTAATTCATTTTACTTGGTCTTAATCATCCACGATAATCTACAGTAAAAAGAGGAGAACTCCACATAGAGCAGTACAGTTCAGGTTTTGATGTAAAAAGCCTGCGGGCTGAGATCGCACTTACCGGACCCAGAAGGTTTTTGCGCTTATAACACACGTAGGCAAAGTTTCTGTTCGGTACAATAAATCGCTCCCCAGCAGAATCGAAGCTGATAGATGCCGATGTACAAGGCCACAGTCTCCGCTCGCGGCAAGGCGGTGCAGGTCTGTTGCTATCCCGGCAGTTAATCTGTCCGCCTCGTGTGTCAGTTTGGCGGGTGGTGGGGGCGGCGGCGTTCTCGGTCACTGCTTTTTTTCTCGAAAAAAACTGAGGCTGCTGGGCCAGAGTTCCAGTCTGCAGAGTTAGATCTTGCCTAGAAGATGTATTAGAGCTCACTCTAAATTACCAGACATCATGTCTCTCTAAATGCAGAAGTTGTTCAAAAGGCAGCTATTTTGTATTTTGATATTTCTTTGTACTTGAATCAGTTATTTGAGTGGGCTCTAATTCATCTGCCAAATGAAGCCCTCTATATGATATATATTGGAAGTAACTGTCAATGACAGCTCTGATACCAGACTGCTGCAAGAAGACACAATGAAGAGAAACAGATGCTGAGAGAGGAATATTGAACACAAATGCAGAGTATTTAATTGATTCTATTTAGAAAGTTTCTTATTTCAGAATGCTAAAGCTTATATTACATTTTAATTTTTGCAATAGTTCCCCTTTAAGATTAAAAAATGAAGATCATACCATCGAATTAAACTGTTACCTTAATAGACGAATTTATATTTATCCTTAATGTATCAGCTGAACATTTTAACCCTCATTATTTTTTTCTACTTGAGTCTATCCAAAAGCTTCAGCCCCACACAAGCCAATATAAGCTACATATCTTATTTTAATTTGCTTAGTTTGTTCAGCTGTGATGTTTGTTCTCCACCAAATTCTGCTGGTTCAGGCTTCAAACATACAGTTTAGTTTTTGACCTTCAACTGACCAACTATTCTTAGTTGATCCCAAAAATCCACAAAAGCTAAAGGGTGAATAGTTCATTACATCATAGTGGTTTCTCTCTGCAATGCAGGACAAAGGGGGTCATTTAGAAAGAAACAAAGATCTCTTTTATTTGGTTCAGTGGTCAGCCACAAATTCTAACTACAATACAACAAATTTTAGAGAAAGAAAAGACACACTCACTGGAATCTGCTGCTCCACTTTAATTAATACCCTCTTTCTTCAGGGTCCGATTAATTCAAATGGATCAGTTGATCATTTTGATTAACGATTCTCAAGGCACAATGTAAGCATGACTTTTCAGAAAAGAGGGGGCACCCAAATAAAAGAAAATGAAGAGTAAATACCTTAAGGTTTTGCAAGCAGCACGTTTACATGCAGCCAGAACTGGTGCTGGCTTGCTGCATATATCTTCTATCTGCAGAATCAATATAAATTTCCCCCCCATTTTTGTGCAGTAACTTTTTGCTGTACTGTGAGTCAGCACTGTTATTTCTAGTCACTAAACTGCCTTACTTGTTGTTGCTGTGAAATTGCCATTCAGCTCTTTTGCACATGTAGCTAAATTGTACATTGCTGGGTCAAAGACTTGACCTGATTCCAGCCAGCTTTATACAAAGTTTTGCTAACATACAGTATCTAAAAAAAATATTGTTGCCCGCTATGCAGTAGATATGATCTTATATACAACATTGGCTGATTACCCTCCACCATTCTGTTGAATCTTGAGCGTGGCATATAGAGGAAAAGCGTAGAAGCAGGTAGGTGGAACCAAAGTTTAAAAAGAAAATCTTTATTGCTTCATGTTAAAACATATGTGTAGGGAGACGCGGCTTGACGCGTTTCGTGACCCAAATCGTCACTTCATCAGAATCTTGAGCGTGACCCTACATGATAAGATTCTGCTGGTCAGTCCAAAGCTAAGTCCATACTTACAGCTGGCAACCTGCCACACATGTATCCAACTTCAGCAGAAGAGAATACAGTAACACTGTAATATTCTAGCACTGATTTACTTATTTACATTATAGACATTTTGCCTCTTCCTATTATATTGTCTTGATATTAGATGGTTACATTTTTTGGCCAGTACTTTCTCCCTGTTCTTCTTGTTTAAAATGACCCCAAGGTCTCCCTGGAAATTCACAGTGGTCAAAAAACAGGGTAATTTCCTCTTGTGACCTAAAGCATGTAGCTGTTTGGGTGTGTAAATTCGTTTTGGTAATATAAGTCATTATTTGAAGCAACACACAAGCCAGCTTGGCATATATCCATTTTACTGTACAAACAAAATGATGCAGGGGCATATTTTTGTAATTTGTGACCTAAGATTCCTTTGATTAACTAGAGGAGAAGTAAACATATTCTCTATTACACCTATGGTTGTTACTACAGCTGTGTAACACAATGCGCATACAGTGTGGTGCATTTTCAGCAATTTGTTATATGCAATATATAGTGGTTTATTACTATATATTTGGCTTCAGTTCATACACTTTAGTTGCAAAGCTACAGACAAAATATCAGTGCAAGGCCTACAGGGTAACTGCTGGAGTTTTTACCTCAAGAGAAATTACCCTGACCTTTCCACTTCCTTCTTTACTTCACAGCAACAAAACCGCTATGAAACAGTTTTAGATGTAGGAGTTCCTTGTAGATCGCTGCAGAGTATGCCAAAGTTTATGCTGTTCTTCTGCATGACATGCTTAAATGTACAAGGTCCTAGTAAATGATTATTCCACTATAATCTGTGTTAATGTTTTCCCATTGATGGAGTGCTGTACTTGATTGTAGTACCAGGAGCAACTATCACAGCTGAGTTAAGGTCACACTTGACCTGAATTGACCTGTTTATATTGCCGAGGGTTTGTTTTTTCACTTTATGAAATTTTCCATGCACGGATGTGACCAGTATATACAGTTTGACATCAAGTTCACATTAACAGGAAAAAAGAATACTAGCAGAGACGAAAGTTTATGTTGCTAAGGGGAAAAGTGTTGCATTGGTTCTGCAACCTTTTCTAACCAATTACAGCTAGCATTTACTAGAGCAGTGCTGTTAAAATACTTAAATGCAAGCTTTTAAGATTCCCAAGTTATGTGCTAAAACATTTTTACGGGCAGTATTCTTGGTAATGTCCCATTGCTTTTCATCTCATTCTTTTCATTCTTGTTCACTTGTTCATTCTTAAGACTGTATAAGTGACCTGCTTAAACAAACAAATATTATTTGTTATTTGAGAAGGAGCAACTGACACACACACACACACACACACATATATTATATATATATATATATATATATATATATATATATATCTGTATAATTATCTTCAGACCAGCACTCCCTTGATAAAACGTTATCTTTTTATTGTTGCATGGTATCAAAAAAGATAAAGTTTTATAAAGGGAGTGTGGTCTGAAGATAATTGGTGTATACATTGTTGTGGACCCCTCCTCTTACTGAGAAATTGAGCATTGGATACTTACCTGGAAGCTATATATATATATATATATATATATATATATATATATACACACATACACACACTAGAAGACTGGATCAACATCACTTCCAAACAGTTTGCAAAACAGATATGTATTTCCCCTAATACTGTATTTATATTTAAATTTGTTTATATATGTTATCTAACATAAAGCAGAGTATATTTTTGTATGTATTAACAGTTAAACCACATATTATAGAGAGTATTGTTTAGAGGAGAAAACATATTACAGATACTATTAAGAGTAACATCAGTAATTGCATGGATGCGTTTTGATTGAGAGGAGAGTGAAAAGAGGGAAGCCAGAGTAAGCGCTTGATGTAGTAACGCATCTGTCAAAAGATGACAGTGGAAAAAGGCACTGCCCTGCATTCTTTTGGTTTCACAATAATAGTCGGTTAAATCTGGTTTGGGCTTCTTTGTTGTCGACTGTTGTTCAGATAACCACATGAATAGAAGTTACATTATGTGTTTCTTGACATTATCTTCCTTTTTCTTTTGTCTGTTTTCACCAGCTCTGATTTCACTTTCTCTTGACTCAGCAGCACTGTGCCTTACAAATCACAGCCTTACCAGTACGCCATACATTTAGCACAATTTTAATTCAACACAGAACTCAACTATCTCTGCTGGTGGTCCTCTTTGAATTTTTAAGGCAGCAGCAAACCAGCAAAGTGGCATCTATTATCAGTTGTTGTTAAAGTTCATGGTTACTTTCCCCCATTCCCACAATGAGCAATACAAGTTTGCAGTTAAACAGGGATCTCCAACCTGCTATGTACCTTTCAAAGTGGTAGGAGATATATTTCAGAACAGCTGGAAGAATGCACGTTGGACATCCCTGTCATAAAATAAAACATTAAATACACTGTAAAGTAGTGTGGCGCTGCTTCCATAAATTTTTATTTCGGATTTCCTTGCTTCAGTTATGCCATAGCTTTTTTTTTAAATACTGAAATATCAGGAGGCAATTGTTAAAAATTCTAAATATTATTATTTTTTTTTAATTGTGGTTCACATTCATCAAATGTCAATAAAATACAGTGTGGTTTAGTGGTTTACACCCTATTTACCATAGCTTCAAGTCAAATGTGTGGCTATATGTTGATTAATATGTACCTATGTTACACAAGCTCTGCATATTTTACATATTTCTGTGTAAGTAAGGGATATGGTGCATGATGCAGATTTGAGCATTTTGACACTCTATCGTCCTGATCTGTTGGTGCACCAGAAGAGATTACGATGTAAATCTGTGAAGAAGCAAATATGACAGCCACTGAGCTGCAAAATGCTTACATTAATTCTTGTGCAATAGACATAAAGCAAGCTTTGAAAACTTTACACCAATATGATAAAAAATATTTTTAGGGACAGTTAGACTGAATGGAAGCAGGAGCCAACCCACTTATTTATCAAACAAGGGAAAGTTGTGCTCACCACTAATTTTTAAAAACTGAGGTTGTGATCACAAAATTCACAGACAAATACAAGAGGTCCTCTGCACCCATTATCAATATATTAAAGTGGACCCGTCACCCAGACACAAAAATCATTAAACATGAAATCCAATTTAAATTTTTTATTAAACCATTCATAGCTGTTTTAAGATCATTTAGGCATAGAGGCGGGGCAGATTATTACTTTCATTTTCTATTCAGCACTTCCTAGATGCCACTGCTCTCCCCACGTTCCCCCAGTTCTCTTAACCATTTAATTGTGTAGCCAGGACATGGGGATAGACATCTGGTCTCCCATTCTGGTGCACAAACAAGATTCTGAGATGATACAAGACTTGCCTTAATAACAGTGTCCACAAAATGGCTCCTGCCTGCTTGCAATAATTATGACTTCTCAGACTGAAGAAAACAATATTAAAATAACTTATATAGTGTAATTAATGTTCATTTTGCTTGACTAATGTGATAAAATAGGATTTTGAATATTTTTTTGGGGTGACGGGTCCACTTTAAGCACATTGAAATATTTTGTGCCTTAAGCTACTAAAAATGCCTTACCCTTTAAACAAAACAGGGATTGTTTGACCATATATTGCAATATATTTAAACTGGCCAACTACATCCACATCATTCCCATATCTGGCCAGTCCTTTACTCAGGTGAAGTCAGGTGATCCTACCGGTGGCTAATAAAAGGGCAACCAAGTTTGGGAGTTTTACTTTGAAAGCAGCAAGTAAGTTGCCGTCAAAACGTCCACCATCAGTAAAACACTGAACACCATGATAGACTTGCAATGAGTAAGCCACTGCTAGTTCAAAATGAACATTGCTGTCTGTCTAAAGCAGGGGTCCCCAACCTTTTTTGCTCGTGAGCCACATTTAAATTTAAAAAAGAGTTGGAGAGCAACACAAGCATAAAAAAGTCCATGGGGATGTCAAATAAGAGCCCTGATTGGCTTTTTGGTAACCCCTATATGAACTGGCAGCCTACAGGAAAGAATGTTTGGCAGGACATCTGTTTTTTATATAACCAAAACTTGCCTCTAAGCCAGTAATTCAAAAATAAGCACCTGCTTTGAGGCCACTGGGAGCAACATCCAAGGGGTTGGAGAGCAACATGTTGCTCGCGAGCTACTGGTTGGGGATCACTGGTCTAAAGTCTGCATAATTGTGTATTTGTCAAATTTTTTCTCAAGGCTTTCTTGATTAAAAAAAACAAAAAAAAACAGAAACCATTGTAATGTTGACCATACATGCTTCTGTTCTTGTGCAATATGATCATCTGAGCTGGGTGTTGCATTATCTGAGCTCCAAATAACTCTTATCTGATGGTTTAGTTGGTATTTTAGCACATTAGGAATTTTTTGTGGTAAAAAGGTATGCAAATGCAAAGCCACTGAATGAATATCAGAGGAAGGAAGAGGTAGAAATGCCCACACTCAAAAGCCATAAGGGATTGTGGCTGAGAGATAATTTACTTATGTTGTCAGATAGAAGTGTGTCCATGGTAATCTCCATATTCAGTAGTCACACGTGCAAGCTCTTATGGATTGCTTTCAATTTTTATAGCTTTTACAACTATGTTCTAACCATGCACTTGTGGGGAAATGGTTTTGATATAACAAGTGTACCTAATTAGTAGTATTACAACAAATAACAACAGCTGCTAAAACAAAGCACTCTGTAAAGTTTACACGTGCAACAGCATTAAGATTGAGGTCCTGTCAGTGAAATACTACTCTACATGTAGCCTGTCTCTTGTTCCTTCATTTCATGTGTACAAACTTCTCTTCCATTTACATACAGCAACTAAAGGAAATCTAGCTAACTATGGAAAATTCATATACATATAACTATTGAAAATTCAGGTATGGGACCTGTTGTTCAGAATATTGGGACCTGGGTATTTCTGTAATTTGGATATTCATACTTTAAGAGTAGAACTCCATGGTGCTCCTTGAGCCGTCACGTCGCCATGTGATGAAACCCATGCAACGTTTCGGATGTCCTGAAGATACAGGAAGTGAATGAGAAATCACAGATTAGAACTGCATTTATCCGACCGTCTGATGAAATCACTGCACACTGACACACAACCTGTCACATTCGTTTCATCTCATAGCGACCCTTAGTCTACTAGTAAATCATTTGAACATTAAATAAACCCCATAAACTGATTCTGCCACCAATAAGGGATTAATTATATTTGTGCTTTGATCAAATACAATGTACTGTTTTATTATTACAGAGAAAAAGGAAATAATTTTTAATAAATTTATTATTTAGATAAAATGTAGTCGATGGGAGATGGCCTTTCCGTACATATAATTATTTGAACAATTACTAGCTCTTAAAACCCCACTTTTGGAGTTCTACCTCACCATGCAAACTACAAATATAACATTGCACCCATTATTGTTTATTATGTAACACCATACAGTCTGGTTTTTCCCCATGTATAAAAGTGTGGATTAAATTGCCTGGTGCACCACCCAGGTGAAACTCTACTATTCTGCATTAACTGAAGTTTGATGTTATGTTTTGACACCAGCACAATATCTGGATCATTAGTTTCCCAAAATTTTATTGAAATCGTAATATTGAAATTAAAATAGTTGAGGCCAACAGAGACTGCAACTTTTGTTTGTCTCTTTAAATTAGCATACCTTAAAGAGATGCTGACACCTGAAGTCAAACTCTTTTTTACTTCTATTATAATAACTGTCTTTGAAAGCTACTTCTAACTTTGCCATAAGGTATTTTCATGATGCTTTTACATTACCTGTCTGATCCCCCATGTTCTTGTATGAGGGGGCTGCCATATTTGTGCACCCGGCATCTGTTATCATTAGAAACTGTAACTAACAGACTGAGATGGGACAGTCAGGTTGGCAAAGTAAGAGTGTCAGGGTGTCAGAGAGTCAGGTTTAGAAATTTCAGCTAACAGTTATATACAAAAACAAACCTCTCAGCAAAAAATGATCAACATGACCTATAGGTAACAATGAATGTACATTCATATGTTAAATTTCATTTTTTAGTGTCAGTATCACTTTAAGGACTCCTTTGATACAAGTATAGAATTAAATGATAATTTTTTCCAAACTAAAGGATGGGGTGTATTTATAATTAGGAAATACCTTGGACTCACTCATTTTTTGTTATTCAATATTTGTGGGTACTTTGCAACATGCAAAATGTAAGTTTATCAAAAATTTGAACAAAGGATTTCTTAAACAGGGGCTCTTAATGAGTGCACAGTGCAGCCTGCAACTAAATACTGCTGCTAAGCAGTAATGGTCTAATGACAGAGCAATCATAAAGACTGAATGATTGCTGAAAATATGATCTGCTTGTTTCGTTATCCTTCAAATCCGTAGAACATTCCTAATGTTCTCTTCTTTTTTAATGCAGCTAGAGCCTCTAACAATAAAAACTCTGTGTTATTTGGGAACACTATATTAGACATTTATGGGCACAATGCAATGTGATCTCTTGATTCCAGAGGTTGACTGCTTTCAAAATATTGGCATACCCTTCAGTCACTGTGATCCAATCTAATCCTTAATGTTTTCCAGAGTGTACATAGTTTCTTTATGTCTAAAGTATTTTGGATTACATTTCTAACAGTTAAACAAAGGAAAATATACAATATAAAAACAAAAATAAAAAACAGCATTTTTGCTCATGAAGTTTTGAGTTTTTGTATTTAAATTATTAGATGTTCAAGTACTTAATGTTTTGGGTTCAAACTTTAAAACAGACTAATGGAGTACAAACTGGAAATAATTGTTGCAGTTTGATTTTTTTTTCCCACAATGAGCTTCAGCAATCAGTTTGCACTAAATGCCAGAGGCTGGGTTGCACTGGCCTACCAAAGTACAAGATGATCGATCTCCTGATGGACCATCTCATGGTGAGCCCTAGACTAGGGCAGTTAATATCAGTCCATACTTATTTTCATGTTGGGCCCTTACCTATATTGCTTGACACTTTGGATATACTGTATGACAGTTGGGCCAAAGTGTCATAAGGTTCTCCGGTGGATCCATTGAACGGAAGCCTCAACCTCTTCCGTATGCTTTTATAAAGGTTTTGATTGTTGTCAGTTTAATCTAATTGTCTTCCCAAAAGGTTAAGTCTCCCACTGCCTTTCATTCTAACTGGCAATAATGATTTAGCGCTAGGGCGACCTGTAGATCCTTATAGTACTCTTTTTCATTACTTTTTTGTCCCAATTGTAAAGCCAATTATGTAACATTAGTTTCAGTTTATGGCACCTGCTAAGTTTTGTTCGACCTATATATAATTAATTTATTCCTGGCTAAAGGTGCTTGGCTTTAAGTGCAAAGTTGCAGAGTTGCAAGCTGACTGTATTCTGCACGCAGTGACTGCAGAGCTCAACCAGTAAAGGTTAAGGGATTACAAAGAGATTTATATCTTCTTTACTTGAGATCCTCAGTAAATCTATTTAGTAACCAGAGGGTTATTTAAGTCCAAAAATATATCATGTCAACTTTAGTTGCTTAGCAACTATTGCTAGTTTTTGCAGTGTTGCACACTAACTTCAGTCTGTACAGTGTGTTTCAACCTCTATCCAGGAATGTTCCCTTTCTCCATACAAAAACAAGGAATAAGCAAGTCTGAAAAGTGGCACAATTTCATTGTTATGATTCACTCCCAAACACAATTGGCCAATTGACAGGAATATAATTTGAACTTTTTTTTAATTTCACATTCTAAGATTTGAGGAGCATTTACTGTCTTTCTTAGGAGTAAATGACAATTTTACAAAATAACAGCATTAAAATATTAAAATATGATCTTAGAGCATGATAGGTCTTTATATGCTATTAAATACTTAAATTTTATAAGCCCTTGAACAATTTCACTTTGAACACGCTCAAGAACAGATAAAAGTTACTTGTTATTAAAGCAAGTATACATGATTCTGGTTGGTTTCCTTTCAATTCTATTAATCCCCTGAAATTTACTGGTCTGCTTCAGTGGAATACGTGTATATTTCATAGTGGAAACATAATGCTGTCCCTGTATGAACCAAACAGCTTGGTGGGGTGTCAGAGAGGTGAAAACCAAGACCACCTGCTGCCTTATGTTTTCACATGATTATCCTACTGTCTCTCTGTTTCTGATTTTAGGGGGCATCTCTCTGTATCCTGTCCACTGCCTTACTTAAGCATGCATGCTTTCATTATATATTTACCTGTAAATGAAATTTTGAAATTGACTTTACTATTACTTTCTACTCTTGAACTTATAGGCAGGTTTGCTAGCTCATTTTCATGCATATTGTGTGAAGGTGCAGAGAGAAAAGATTTTATTCAATGGCTCAGCCAAACTCATGAGTGTTTTAGTTCATAGAACTTCTCCTGTCATGGATGCCTTTCTTGTTGAGAAGTAATGTCACGTTACTGTTTAGTGAAAGCAAAATGGAGCCAAAACAGCCTGCAGCTCTGCCTCTAGGGACAGAGGCTTTTTCCTCTGTAGCTTAGCTTCAGGAAACTCGAACATTTGTATGCTCAAGACCGCATGCCATTGGAAAGGAAGTTAGGGTGGAGATGCTTGCCTAGATTAAGTGAATATGAAAATCACTGTGGGCTATGAACTGAAGAGATTTATGATGTAAATTTTATAACTCTCTCCTGCATACATCCATGTTTTTATTTTACTCATTCACTTTCTCTGTCCCACCCTTTTTAGCTCTTGCAACTTCACCTTAGACGACCAGATTGTTTTTCTTTTGTTAGTGCTTTTTTAAATTTGCGATCGAAATGTCGTAAGTCAATCAGTTGTATCTACCATTTTTAATCTGTGTGTATGAATAAAACATTCATTGTCAGAACAGTGTTATTTATGTATTAGGTAGGTCAGCTGTGCCATCATGTTAAGCAACACATGTTAAAAAGGCTCACACATGCAGCCACAGAGGTTGGGTTCACTTCTGCCTTGCAACTCTGGAGTCCTGAGTTTCATTACAGCCTGGGCACTCTCGGCCAATGTGCAGTTCTTTCTTGTAGGTACTTCAGTTTCCTTCCAAAATTCCTTCCTGATGAAACTGACCGTAGCACGTGTGTTGTGTGAATGTGGTAGGAAGGCTTAGGAAAGCAGGGCCACATTTTTAACAATAAAGCAGCAAGCAAAGAAGTGGATGTTTCGAACAGTTTACCAGAAGAAGTGGTAATAGAGCAAACAGAGGAGAATACAAAGAATAATGGAATATACAGGATCACAACCACTCTCTCAAATGAGACTGAGACAAAAAAATCTGAACTTAAGAGATTGGTCATGCTCTTAAAAGTTTCTATGTGCCATTTTATTTTGTACCAATGTTTCTATATGTGCTTGGTTTGTATTTAGCATCTCATAAAGCTCCAAGTTGAAGAGAGAAGTTGTTAGATACCTTAGTTAATTTCATTCATGTAACATGATATGACTTGTCAACTTGTCAAGTTTTTTTTTACCGATTCTTAAGCACCTGTTGGAACATTCTGATATGAAACATACGCATTTCAAAGGAAAGCGAGAGATTAAAAGCATTATTTTTGTGAAAAAAATTAGACCGGGCTATTAAGGCGATGGTGCTGCTGCCAAGAAGTTTAAAGTTGTCCTTCTGTTTGCAATCTTTAGTTCTATATTGAGTTATGTGTATGACCTCAGGTAAGATTATATATGGGAAACACAATGTTCCTTTCTACTCAGGGAACCATTTGTTTACAAGATGGGTTCTTCTTTAGAAACCACATTTAAATTATTTATTTATTTTCCCTTCCAAGTGGAAAATGATAGAATAAAACAAACCTGCACATTGTTTTCCATCGCGAGTGTCCTTAAAGAACCTTAGTGGGTCGTACAGGATATCTGTGTTATAACAGGGAAATCTTTACTAAATGTTTGCTCTGCGCTGTGTTTGCTGTTCTACCGCATATCAGAAATCAGACAGGAACGCAAACTAGTAAGGGCTCCTGACAGGTATTATGGAATAGGACCTGTGAAAAGGACTAAAAGGTTTTCAGTGTTGACTTTATTAGTGTTTCTGCATGAATACAATCTGTTTAAACTCATATATTGATTTATAATGCAAATGAAAATGATTAAGCTTATTACATCTTGGAGTCATAGTATTAATTCAAATAAAAAGCAGTACATATATACATTCCTGAGATTACTGAAGGTGTCCACACATAGGCTAAGAGGCAATGACCAGCTACAGTAGGTGGTCTGAGAGCAAATTTATTGCATTGCACAGAAATCCAGTGTGAGGTACAATCATTTCTTGAATGCTGTTCAGTATGTACCTGTTGGACCATATAAATTTCATTCCTGAGTACTAGTTTGGTTTAATGGACTCTATGTTACAAAATTTTCTACACTGCAGCAGGTATGGGAACAGGGACCCACAGGTAGGCAATAATCACTTATTAATAATAAAAGGACATGTAGGGGTTGTATATGTATTACTGATTTTCTATGAACAGATTTCTTGTTTTATTTAATTTTTGCCTTGTATTTTTTGTGTTTTGCTGGATACTGTTTTGTCAGAGGTTGCAGAAAGAGCAGGGCCAGGCAAGCCGGCCCCATTGCCCCCTCCTGCACCCACAAGTTCACATGTGCATGCGTGCACGTACACACACTCAAATGCATGCTTACTGCCAGCATCTCCCCCCTCACTGCTAACGTGCAAACAAGCTCAACTAGCTGGACTTTGCAGACTGGACAGGGGTAGACAGCAGTGAAAGGTAGGTTCCTTGCGCCCTCTAGGTTTTGCGCCCTAGGCACATGGCTACTCTGCCTACCCCTAATTTCGGCCCTGAGAAAGAGCACCAAATGCCATGTGGAAGAGGGCACTGCAGTGTTTGACTTAGCAGCATTTGTCGTGAAGTGTGTTTATCTTTGCGACCAGCCTGCAGTCGTGTTTTCTTTCTTCCAAACCTCTAATGACTCAGATGTCATAATTAATTTGACAAGCAGATGGGGGTTATTAGCCTTGTGCCTCACTTGCTAATAGCTGCACACAGCATTTTCTAAAGTACTCTTTCAACTAAGGAGGCATTTCTGCACATAGAATAAACAGTGCTGTACAAAAGCCCCAGTTAGATAACTATTCCTGGGTTTGAAATGCTGCCAAGCAGATGTTGTTATTGGAGCAGGCCCAGGCGAGATTGGGTAAAGCAGATGCTAGATTTGGGGGGAGACTGCGTTCTGCATCCATGTGTTACCCTGCAGTGGTTGGAGAATGCTGTAGGAGTCTTGGTAGCATGCTGAGGAGAAGGGAGGAGGGAAAAAGATGGGCCGCTTCCCACAATCCAAATACAGTCTTCTTCCCATCTTTGTGAATTCTCCTTCAATTCACACTATAATTGCAAATTCAGAGCCGTGGAGGGGTGGGATTGGTGGGACATCCTGCTAAATTAACCATATGGGATGAAATCCGATGTTCATCCAGCAGTCATTGGCTTCTGCTTTGTATTAAATAGTCTGTGTGCAATTTTCGAAAGGCCTACAGAGACTGTTCTTCATACCTATCGACTTATGTAATGAACTCTGCTGTTTTGACATACACCAGAGCTCGCTTGATCTGCTTCATAACTACAGGCTGTGCACAGGCCTATTTCCCGCAGAATATAGTTTTGTTTCCTTTATAATGCATTGTGTTCTACTGAATGCGTAATTATACGTTACTGAATACTATATAAAGCAAGAGTAATACAGTGCAGACTCTGCAGTTTTTCTTGCCTTTTTTGTTTGCCTATTGTCTAATTTTCACTGCTCAAGGGAAAAAAAACAAAGAAATGAGCAACTTTTATTGTCAGTTAAATCTATATTGCTTTTTGCTTGAGACATTCAGCAATTGCATCACCAAAAGTAAGACTATTGGCTCATGGCTTTTCCAGAAATGGCAGTGTTTCTAATAACCTTTAATACAGTCTATCGCTCATATAGATCTTAAGCGTTATCTATTGGTGGGAAGGCAGAACTGTTTAAAGTTTGGCAGTCTGAAGAAAGGTTCAGTCCATGAAATGACTAGTTTGTATCTTGCTATAAAATTCCATTGGCAGCAGTGAGGAATAACAGGTATTATGCAAAATTGTCATTTAATACATTGTATAGTGATATGTACTTTTAGACACAGTGCTTTACATTCTTACAGTTCATTAATAGAACAGATATAAGAACAGACTTCTCTTCTGCCTTTTAAAAAATGTGAAGGAAGTTACATTTTCCTAACCTAATCTCCCTACTGCAATTGTGAATGGAGTGTTTGGATCCACCCTCATAAAGTGTACCAAGACTAAGAGATTTCCTTCTGTTGCTAATACAAGCACATTGGCACCCTAAAACATAACAATTTGTTTTTTGGCAAGAAGTGCAAGGTTGACTGGAATTAGCAGAAGCCTTATTTTTCCTTGCTTAAGGAAAGATAAAACCAGCCAATGTTAATGAGACCCAGGCTGAGACTATTCATGATTTTTTATGCCCTCACAAAGTTTCATACATTGCCTTGGGGGTATTTTATTGTATTATTTATTGTAAAAATGTACACATAAAAGTAGTTATATATAGAGCTATTCATATATACCTACTCAGTACCACTTTTTGCAGACATGTAATATTGTTGGTAGTAAGAAGTACTTTCCCTAGCCCTTGTAATGTACGCTCTTGTAGAGTCATGTTACTGCACAAGCATTACTGGATTCCCGCCTAGTACAATTATGGTCAAGCGGAGCACGTGAACCCGTGAATGGCTCCCATTGGTTTTTTAGCAGTGTGTGTTTTATTGTTAGCTCAGTCACCAGAAAAAGGATTTTTTCCCCCCCCGTGTTCTCCAAAAAAATATTCCAGTTCATTACTGCTCTACCAAGTGCACAGTTTCCAGTACTGCGTACAGTGCTCAGTATTAATGAGCAAAAATAATCCTGATTACCTGAGCAGAGGTCACTCGCCACCTGTGTAAATAGTGCATTCCTTCTTTGTGAGGTATGCTGAGTTAATGAGTGTCTATGAAGCAGCATGTGCATATCCTGTGCATACTGTACTATGGCAAATGTGTGCCACTGATCATGTGAGCAGTGTCCTGCATCATTTGGTTAATTGCCGCTGCTTTTTTTATCTGCATATCTATATTCTTCTTCAGCAGTAGGGCTAGTTTTAGGGCAGTTATGGTGCTTGCCATAGATCTCCCCCACCACAGGGTTCCTTGAAAGAAAAATGTTCATTAAAACTCAAAGGCATATACTGTATAATTTAAAATGATGCTGGAAGTTGTAGTTTAGTAATAGCTTTATCAATACCAGCACACCCGCATCTCTACAATTGGTCCTGTCTCATAAACCTTCCTCTAACTTTAACCTTTGTGGACCAAATTGTCTTAGATCATGACATGCCCTTTGGTGCCAGTAAAGATATGGCACGGCATTGACCATAATGAAATCTGGGACTGTTGAATTTACACTGTCCATCCTAAGGTATGTATATGCTAAGGTATATATAAGGCTCCAATAGGACATTTGTGGTTGGATTTGTTAAAGTTTGAAATTAGACTGTAGTAAATTTCCCCTGCTAATCCTACATTTCAAAGAGATAATCTATGCACTGCAGCTCTTGACATTCTCTACTTACGCCAAAGGAAAAGAATTCTGGGTGCTGTAGTTCAAACCTTCCCAGTTTTATAGTATGTGCACAAAGGGCATTTAGTATATCTCTCAGCTGTCATTCTTACTGTTGGATTTATGTTATTACTACTTCCTCTCTACTGAGCTGCTGGATTCTGCTTACTGAGTTAAATCCAGGACAGCAAACTATTCTTATGTAGTAAATCAAAATTTCTGCTTGATACTTGGCAAAGATGCCTGGCAGATCACCTCTCCACATTCCTCTTGCCTTGGAAAGTGCAGTGCTCCTGTTGTGTGCTGGGTCATATTAGAAGTCTGTGTCACAATTTAGCATTTTGTGTGGAGAATATACCGAATCCAATTTATGTATGAAAAAAACTGGTTCTGTCATTCACCTTTTCAGAACAGAAACATTATTGTTTGTTTATTTGAATTCATATTGTAAATAATTAATAATTAATTTAATAATTAAAAGATTTACTTTTATGCATGTATTACACTTGCTCTGTTGATTCTTTTTCTTAGATCAGACTTGGATTGTAAGCAGTGAGGAGGGTGCCTAAGGCATGGTCCAGCCCAATTATCCCTCTCTGCCTGTTAAGGTGGCCAAAGAAGTGGATCTTTCTTGGAAAAGATCTTTTTAAGAAAGATTGTTTAAATACACACGTGAAGAGCTGAATCATCAGATACAATAGAATTCTACATGTATCTGACGATTCAGCGCTAAAAATGGCCGATGTTCAGGTGCCTTTAAAGGACAAGGAAAATTAAACTAAAGTAGAAGGCTAGAAATGTTGTACATTATGTTTTGGGCTTCTGTACCAGCCCAAGGCAACCACAGTCCTTTAGCAGTAAAGATCTGTGTCTCCAAAGTTGCCCCAGTAGCTCCCCATCTTCTTTTCTGCTGATTCACTGCACATGCTTTGTGCTACTGTCACTTACTGAGCTTAGGGACCCACTCACAATATACAGTAGAAGGAGAATATAAATATCATAATATAAGGATGATTTGTAATTTATACAGATAATTACTGCATGGCAGCACAGAAAGCAGTGCAATTAGCATCAGAATTTAATAATCAGCCGTATAGCATCATATTATATTACAGGATAACCTAATTTTCTGCTTGATCATTTGTGATGACCCCTACGCTGAGCTTCTCAACAGCTGCTCAGAGCCCATTTTCCAAGATGGTGACCCACTGTGACAAGTTTGAAGTCCTGGATCATTGCTGCTATTGAGAAGCTGAAGCTTTAGGCTGGTTCAACAAGTTCAGTACATAAAACATGGCTGTTTTTGCCATATTCATTTTTAGGGTTTAGTTCTCCTTTAAAGGCACCCGATCAAATTTTTTCTGTCGGCTCATCTCCTGCCATACATGCACCAAATATTGTACGAAAATTAGTTTAGTCCAATATTATCGGTGCATCTATGGCAACCTTAAGCGACACGGTGTCCACCTGTACTCCATTATTATACCTTAATGTTAGTTTTATAAGCTGTTGCATGATCTGTATAGAATATATATTTCTTCATTCAGGCCATTGGCTTCTCACATAATTTTTTATTTTGTTCTAAATGTATTGAAGACATTGTTAGCTAATTTGTGTAACCACTTTTGACAACAACAAAATGGGGATAGGCAACATACATGCAAGTATAATAACAAGAAGTGACAGGTAGTGGTATTGCATAAGAATTCATTCAAGAGCATAGTGGCATAAATATTATATTGTGGATTTCAACTTTAAGTAGGTAAACATGGTGGAGCTCTGAGCTAGTGTGTTAGTAAGAGTAGGCTTCAGGATTAATTGGATACTGATGAAAACATATTAAGAGAGCACACCCATAGGGTTCATAGCTATAATGTGACTAGGTAAAATCAATTACAAAATAAAAAAAAATATATTGAATATGGTAATTGTATCAGTGATCCAAGGGATGCAGTTGATTAATTTTTAATTTTACAGTGGTGAGATCACTGCACAGTATGATAAAAAATATTTTAGCAGCATTACAACTGGGATTGCATGATATGCAGTGTAACAGTTCTTCATTGTATAAATATCAATCATGTAAAAAGAGAAGCAAAGTAAGTTAACTGCTTGCTTTGTGGTCTGTGCAGTAATTTTCTTGGGATACCTGCTGAGCATTCTTTACTGGATCACAAATCTGCTATTTCAGCAGCATTCCCTGCTATGAACAGAGTTCCTTGAAAAAATCACCAGACAAACCTCTCAGCCGAAAAACATGGGAAACTGATCAAATACCAATAGTAGCAAACTATTTAAAACACAGCAATTAATTAACCATGTTATTATGTTTGTACAACATTGTCAAAACTATGAAGTCTTCACCCATCGAGGAGCCTGTATTTAACTCTATGTGACTGCAGCTCAGGTTGCAAGAATCCGTATGCAACTGGAGGTGTGAAAAGGGTTCACATTATTTGTTACCTATATAATGTAATATAATAAACCATATTTGATACACACAATTATTCAGTTCATTCCAATAAAAACATGTACCAAGTTGTAATCCACACCTATTCAATTAAGGGCAGGGTGCTGTTAGCTAAAAATAAAACCATACAAATGTGTGCAACTAGAATTTGTAAAGATGATCAGAACTACTTCAAGTGGTATGTTTAGCTTAAGGCTGGCTCTGTGCACACGCGGTGCGGCGATTTCCGGAATCGCCCGAAGTTACTTCGTGAGGAAACTTCGGGCGATTCCGGAAATCGCCGCACCGCGTGTGCACAGAGCCGGCGCTTTTACATTTCAACTAGCGACGGAAAGGGAGAAGGACGTTCGGGGTGATTGTCGCCTGCTATTAAACGCCAGGCGACTGAATCTCCCCGAATCTCCCTGTCTGTCCCTAGCCTTAGAGTCATGGGTACTTATCTTCTAAAACTGCCATTTTAAAATTACAACCCCATTGTTGAGCTGCTGTTTTTTACAACTGACTTTGCAGCCATTGTGATTCTGCTCCTGGTATCAAAAGATATTTCTACAGTATTTGTAGAGGGATGATATTTATTTTTATTTAAAGTGAAAAGCTAGTTTGTGTGCACACATGATTTGTGCATATCTATACTCTCTTTACTCTTTTTACTTTTTAATCAGATCGAGTATGGTTCGTTGCTGGGAACTGCCAAAATTCTGGGCTTTGCAGAACCATACTTCCTAGTTTAACTTTACAACAGAATCAGTCATGGTTACGAAGACAATCATAACTCATTTATATAAATGTAAATATGCAGAGGTATAATATTCTGCAGTCAGTACACTTTGCTGACTGCTTTAATGGAGAATAAAATAAATGCAAGCCCTACTTTTGCCTCTTTTACTTTCAGATTTCATTTTGGGGTGATTCATCCAGATGCTTTTAAACAATCTGGCAAATGCCATACGTAGATAAGGAATTTAGCTAATCTTGCATGGACCACCTATTACTTTCAAAGAAAGATATTCTAAGACCTTGGAACAGTTTTACAGATGTTTCAATTAAAATTTCTTACAAACCATGCATTTCTTTTATATGAGTGTGGGAATAAAGCTTACACTTTCATATATGTATTCCTATGTGTGACTGACTTGGTAGATACAGTGAGTGCATTTTTTTGTGGCAGGTTTCTGCAGTATAAGCAGTGTTTCATATTTCCAGACTTTGTATGATAACCTTGTATATTTGCAAATATTCTCGTTGCACCCAACGCTTTTCTCACGTCTGGGAACTCAGATGTTTTACCTCTAACGTCTGGAGGGGCTCTTGCCACTCGGTCAGGCTGACATGATGCAGTGCATCACAGCTGCATTTATAAAATTGTTTATTTCATATCTGAAATGTTTTTATATACATTCGCTGTGCTATGACTTGCTAGAGAAGAAAGAAAGCAGTTTAACTGGAGGCAAAACAGCCACCTGTGAAAGCTAATTGCGTAGGTTGCCTTGCACTCATCTCTGGAGGAGGAAGAAAGTGAATGCTGTCAGCCTATGAGGAAATCTCCTATTATGAAAAGTCGAACTTGATCCACGTATAACCCAAGCCTGCTGCACAACTCACTTATGGAAAGCCTACCACACACTACCACGATGTAGATGTTAAACAATACCTCCATTATTAACTTGCATGCAGCTCTTTGAAGTGACATCTAGTTACATTAGTCTATAGATGAGGTAATAAAGGAAAAAATGTCTGAAATACAAGTCACACACTCACTGACTCCTGCTATTGTAATCCTATTGGGCAATATTTTTAACCCAAGTCATAAATCACTCACCTACTTTTTTTTGAGTACATTAGAGTACTCTGTCAAACCCAATACCTTTGTGGGCAATAACACTAACTTCCTAACATTAGTGTTTTTTTGTAGTTTCTATGTGAAAAAAATGTCTTGTTGTTGAGTTTGCTACCTAATCAGGTTATATACCATGGCATGGAAATGTGTCCTCCTCTAATCTGTGCAAGCTTTTAATGGAGAACTAAAGCTTAACTAAAGAAGAAAGCTAGAAATGTTGTACATTATATTTTGGGCCCAAGGAAACCACATCCCTTTATCCGTGAAGATCTGCCCCTCCAAACATCTGCCCCTAGCAACAATAACAATAAGATGCCCCGTAACAATAGAGGAAGCAGACATGGGGGGCCTGGGGAACAGGGGGACCATGGGGTCTGCAGCAACAAAATCCTCCCACTGACACTCTCTAAGGGCTAGTCCACATGGCAAAATTCAGGGAGATTTGTCACCTGGTGACTAATGGCCACTTCTTTGGGGTTGACTAAAGAAGTTTTTGTTGTGTGTGCTGCATCGAGCGGATGCACACACTCAAGTAACGGGGTGGGGAGAAGAGCAGGACTGTGTTACTCTGGGCACTGGGCCCCTTCAAGGATTTTTGGCAGGGGGTCCAGATAAGCTCTTGTTACGGCACTGACCTAGCAGCTCCCTGACTTCTTTTCTGCTTATTCACTGCACATGCTCTTTGCTGCTGTCAGTTATTGAGCTTAGGGACAGACTTAAAATATACACATAGAATTATCACAATATAAGGCTGATTAGTAATTAATACAGATAATTACTACATGGCAGCACAGAAACCAGTGCAACTAGCAACCTCATTTCCTGTTGATCTGTCCTGTTTGCATCTTCCCCTAAATTTAGCTTCTCAACAGCTTCAAACTTGTCAGCAAGTGAGTGTCACAGAAACTTTCCAAGATAGTGACCCCCTGTGACAAGTTTGAAGTCCTGGATCATGCTGTTATTAAAGGAAAACTAGACCTCCTGAACAATGTAGGTCTCTATAAAATATATTTTGCTTAAAACAGCTCATATGTAAAACACTTCTTCATGTAAATAAACCATTTTCATAATAATATACTTTTTTAGTATTATGTGCCATTGGGTGATCCTAAATAGAAAACTGCAAGGCCCACCCCCTGGGATCCTAGGATTCACAGTGCACCAAACAAACCATACATGTTAGGTCACATGAGCCAATTAATAGACAAAAGAGTTCTGTCTTTTGCTTCCACACTTCCTCCTGTTACAGTTAGAGTTGTAATTTTTCAGGTCAGGTGATCTCTTAGGCAGCACACAGACCATCACAAAATGGTGGGTCAAGGGAAAAGACTTTAAAGGGCAATATTTACTTAAATATATATTTCAGTTTGGTAAAATTCTTTAATATACCACATTTCTTAATTTTTCATTTTGGGAGTGTGGTTTTACTTTAAAGTGGACCCGTCACCCAGACACAAAAATCAGTATAATAAAAGTTCTTTTCAAATTAAACATGAAATCCAATTTCAAATTTTTATTAAAGCATTCATAGCTGTTTTAAGCTCATTTAAAAATCTCAGCTGTCAATCAAATATTGGCTGCCACTCATCTATGCCTTAGGCATAGAGGCGGGGCAGGCAATGACTTTCACTTTCCATTCAGCACTTCCTAGACATCACTGCTCCCCACACATTCCCCCAGTTCTCTTAACCATTTAATTTTGTAGCCAGGACATGGGGATAGACATCGGGTCCCCCATTCTGGTGCACAAACAAGATTCTGAGATGATGCAAGGCTTGCCTTAATAACAGTGTCCACAAAATGGCTCCTGCCTGCTTGCTAGAATTATGAATTCCCAGACTGAAGAAAACAAGATCCAAATAATTTATATAGTGTAATTAATGTTCATTTTGCTTGACTAACGTGATTAAATATGATTTTGTTTGTTTGACTTGTTTGTTTGGCCTGTGTGGTTCTGTCTTGTGAACCTCATTAAAGGGGTGGTTCACCTTTAAGTTAAGTTTCTCTATGTTACAGAATGGCCATTTCTAAGCAAGTTTTCAATTGACCTTCATTTTTTCACTTTTATAGTTTTTGAGTTATTTGCCTTCTTCTGACTCTTTACAGCAGAGGCGGGCCAGGCTAGCAGGGTGCCCTAGGCAACACAGCCGGCGGGATCACCCCCAGTTCCCCCATTGTGGACATGCGCACTTAAACAGTGACGCAGGTGCTTTTGCACATGCGCATTGACACTGAGCAATTCTGCACGAGGCTTACCACTTCTGCGCATGTGCGGCTAAGCGCTGTTGGCTCACATTCAATGTCAGGTTAGTCTGGTGTAGGGGTAGGCAGAAGAGGTAGCTGCCCAGCTCCCCCCAATCATTGCGCCCTAGGCAGCTGCCTCTTCTGGCTACCCCTAGTTCCGTCCCTGGCTTACAGCTTTCAAATGAGGATCACTAACCTCTTCTAAAAAACAAATGCTCTGTAGGTCAACACATTTCTTGTTATAGCTACTTTTTGTAACTCGGGCCCTCTCCTATTCATATTCCTGTCTTTTATAGCAACCAAACTGATAAAGTTTCAAACTGAAGAGCTGCAGAATAAAAAGCTAAATAACTCAAAAAAATACAAATAATAAAAATTAAAAACCAATTGCAAATGCTCCTAAGTCCTTACTTACTCCTCCGTGCAGTCTTTACTCACACCTCCATGCAGATTCTGTCCTGCGGAGTTCACAGGCACCATCTTCAGTTGCTTCAGTAATCTTTGCAATGAGAATGGCATTTCGGTGCATGCATAGTTGGAGAAATCTTCTGATTTGCAATAACTGCAAGTGCCGAAACTAACAAATATTGCTGAAGCGCGGTCTCATTCAGAAGATTACTGAAGCGGCTGAAGATTGCACCCATGAACTCTGCAGGACAGAATCTGCACAGAGGTGTAAGTAAAGACTTAGGAGCATTTGCCCAGGGAAACACTTAGGCTGGGGTGAGGAGGAAGGGGGGGGGGTCTATGTAGGGTAGGGTTTGTTTTTCCTTTTATATTACCTTATGGTTATTGTCCCACATAAATACTGTAATGATGAATAGCAGCTCACAACATATGACATTCTGAAATAACATGCAAAGTCAGTTCAGGTCAAACATGGGCACTAAATGGAAGAAGGGGCTGTTTTCATTTCTAGCTGTCAGCAATGAAGTCGCCTGCTTGGAATTTAGTTTGAAGATCTAAAATAAACAGTAGAGAACTTGAACAAATATGTTTCTAAAAAATATATAAATGGAATATTATGCTCTGGTCATTCATTAAACCCACTTAATTTATTTTTTGAACAGGGCAGTTTGTAGCATTTCCCTGTCATAATGCACTGCTATACTGCATTAAATGTGCAAGGCATTCCTTGCTTTCTACAGTTCTGTGTGCCGGTGGACTTTCTTACCTTGCATGGAATTAAGGTAGCCATATATTATTCAATGTACTCAACTATCCATTTGATCAACTCACAGATACCATACAAGTGGCTATACTTACATGATACTGCATACTTCATCTTTTCTATGGATTCTCATGTACTAAGCTCAATTCAGCTAGGAAGTTCTACATTGATGTATTGTCTTAAGGCCCTAGGGTTGCCACATGGCTGGTTTTTTTACCGGTCTGACTGGTATTTTTGAGGGCTGATCCCAATGTTATTAATACGAAAAAAGTTGAATATATAGGAAGGCCAGTATTTTTTTAAAGAAAAGGTGGCAACCCTATAAGGCCCCCATACACGGGCCAATAAAAGCTGCCGACAGACCGAGTCTGCAGCTTATTGGCCTGTGTGCGGAGCTATTCGACAGGCTTCCCTGATCAATTTCTGGCCTTCTCAATCATGCAAGTTAAAAAATCTTGCACAATCGCGGGTGCATCTGTGAGTTGATGCAGTCCCGTGATCTGACCACCCGTATTCCTTCCATTCTGATCCGATAGTTAGGCCCTAGGGCCCACAATCGGATCAGCCTGATATCGCCCACCTCAATATGGGCATATTGGGGAGAGATTTGCTTGTTTGGCGACATCACCAAACGAGTGGATCTCCCTGTGCATGGCCAGCTTTACTGGTTTAGATAAGTCAGTATAGGCTTTAAAAAGCACATGATGAAACAATGCTTTCATATAGCAAGTATTAATGGCATGGATTTGGAAGTTGTATCCCAACATATTGCTGGAATGCACCATAGGTATGGATGCAAATCAGCTGCACCTAAGTGCTAAGGGAAGGATTTCCAAACATCCTTATTTCCTCCATACCACATATCCTTGGCTTTAATGCTCTATCTGGTTTTAGTGTAAACATGTACAGATACCCTTGAGTGTTACTATACACAGACATAAACACTCTTTCTTTTAAGCTCGTGTTCAGCACTGCATCTGTGTTTTATATGTATAGTTTATACACACACTGTATATATATATATATATATGTACCAAAACAAATGCAAATTTGCAGTGGACACATGAAATTCTGCATTGTGGGTAACAAAACATTTGATTTGCACATGAACTTTGGACATTGCAAAAAAAAAACTCTGGATATTCAAAGTATGTTGTTTTGCGCTGCTCTAAGTTGTAACAGAACCTCAGTTTAAAGGTTGCAGAAAAAAAATTACTATAAATAAAAGATGTATTAAATAAACTTAAATACTTAAGTAACTTAAATTACTTAAACATGACTAACTGTTGATAGTGAGTCTTCTTCATTTTTCTTCTAAGTCATTATGTTTTTTTAAACTGGTTTTGCTGAATTGCATACTGACGAGAACCCTACAACATTTTTATTTTGAGCATGTTGAAATCTTGTAGTTGCATTTGTTTTTGTATGAAATATAAAAAAAAACCCAAAACTGTGTATAATAACTTTTGGAGGCAAAACTGCAGGTCATTAGGCTTAGATGCTTTTTTGTGCATAACTGGGGAACAACCTGACTTTTTTTCTGGTTTGAGGCCGACATTTAAGGTTTTTGGCAAAGACAACTGCATTTGAACAACTTGGCCTTAGAATACCCAAGGGGCTGGCAGCCATCTCAGGGGCTGGCTGGAAGCCCCATTGACGTTACTTGCAATCAGTTGATTACTTTGCTGGACAGGCTGGCCACGTTTATGTGACAAGAGAGACCTCAAAGAATTATGGGCAATTTGGCATGAGAGTCATTTTAGCTAAGCTGCTATGGATATTTAGGTACTTTGCTCAGATTCCTGCATTCATTGTTTCTCAGTCACATAAACTTTCTGTCTATTGAGGGGTGTAGTTTTGTACAGTAACCCCATGCAGGAGGAGAATGTATACAAAAGTATATCAACAAATATTGTAACAAAGATCCAGTCCAACATTTTGAGAAGTACAAAGGTGGGCACTACATAAAACAGAACATTTTGGAAGTTATCATTGGGGATACAGAGCAACATGTGTCTTTTGGATAAGGGTTAAAGGAGCCCTTTTATACCTTTTTGTTCTCTTCAGAATTTTGCATTCAAATTTAATGTCCAAAAATGTTTTCTTTTTTGTTTTTGAAGTGTTTCCCAATGTCTTTTTTCTTTCATCCTGGACAGATGTTAAAGAACCGAGCAGGCTTGAAATATCATTTCTAAAAACCCTTATACCCTATATAGATATATTTTTGGCTTTTATACAGGGATAGGTGTAGCACATATATTAGGGGATATTGTTCTTATTAGATTAGAAATGCATACTGCAGGCAAGAGATGGTTGGCTTTAACCCACTCATGCAGATTTCACCCACTATACTGATATCAGGACTGGATGTATGCACTAACCCTCTCTTAATGCCATTTTGGAAATTAAGAAGAAGGTACACTTAATAGTGTTGATTTTGATTTATAACATCTGTTTTATGGTGCTAAATCATTTTGGCATTAATGAACTAGAGGCAAAATGGTTATGGTCTTACCATTCCATCCAGTGTCTGCTTTACCAAATCCTTGAAGGTCCATCTATTAGCCACCTACTTCTGAGAAATAAATATTGCATTATAATAGACATTGCTAATTTAGTTATCTTAATATTATGAATAGCCTAATTCAAAAAGTTTGAACCAGCCTAATGATTTTGCTGTAGAACAAACACAATGCAACATTAAGGACACATTTTGAAAGAACAAATGCTTATTGGTGTTCCTTGCAATGATGCAAAATAAGTGTTTTGTGTATGACATAGCCACACAAGATAAGATATGCAGAAGAAGAGGTCTGGTACAAAAACATAAATAATGCTTATCTTTAAGCCAGCATCTGTCATCTGCCTCAGCAGACACTGTTTTCTTTCAGTCTTACACAAAAAAAGGAGCTAAGAGATTTATGGAGCAGCTTTGTTTTGTGCTAATCAATTTTTATTAAATCCTAAATTAATGTGGCTTTCTAAACAATGTACATAATGTATAGAGCAGTTCATAGATGAGAAATGCAGTCTTTACTGAAATAACGACCTTGGCAGAAGTAGACGGAGGAAATTAGGATAGCAGACTCAGAGTAGGCTGAGTTGAGTAATACAGACCAAAAGTATGGCATAATATTGCTTTAATATCTTATCCATCTTTGGTGTTCAAAGAGGTCTCCCTAAACTGTAAGAGGACTCAAATGTGTGCTTTCTAGAAATCTCTGCCGAAATGCCAATATTTTTATTAATACAGAAAATATACATTGTTTATGCACTTTACATAAGAGTATTTTTTGGAAACAAGCCAAACAGTCACTATACTAACAAGGAAACAGGAAGCTAACAGGATGTAACAAATTGTATTCTAGTCTGCGTACATTGGCTTACCCTAAAACATGGCTTACTCAAAGTTGGGAAACTTTTAAGACAGACTTGTGGCATGGATTGGTATAATTTTCTTTGATTTTAGATTTCAGATTCAGTGCTTGCATATCTACCTGTCAATGATGAAATGGGGAAGGTTTTATGAAAAATAGGTGTTTACGGGTCCAAGGGAGGTTTATCCTTTTCTTGAGAATTTCTTAATGTGCAAGAAGGTACATCATCCACATCGCAGCAGATATCTTCAGGACCTACGATACTATTGATTTTATAAATGCTTAAAGTGGCTCTTGAATATTACCAAAGGATAAATCCATGAATCCAGAGAGATCTTAGCAAGATTGCAGTTTTTCAAAACAGAAGCACCATGGGAAAAACATGTTCCTGCTGTGTGGAGGAGTTATTGACTAACAATATTAAGGTAGACGAAAAACCATGTGAGATTATGTTACAATTGCATTTGCATGTACAAAGCTGGGACTTGTGTTTGGATGCCAATGTTTGTTTGTTGTTTTTCTTGCCTTAACATATGTAGTGGTTCATTTTGCATCATTTGCATAATAGAGCTAAACTTTACTCAGTATGAAGCAAAGCAGATTTTTTTACACATAGTTTATTGATAATATGCTTTGAGGCTTTGTGATTTTTTAAATTATATTTTTAAAGAAAACAATGCAAAACACAGAAATGTATCAAATTAGTTAGGGCCAAATAATGGACCAAATGTTACATAACAATAGGCCTATTTGTGCCTCTGTATCTTCTATTATTGCACCTTTATAAGTGCACGGTTTTCATGAAAACTATGCAGAAGTTCCATCAGTATTTTTTCTAAACACTCTATCCTAAAAATAGTAGGTAAAGTGTTAGGTAGTAAGTGTTAGGAAATTATAAACATCATCAGTAGTTGAACCAGCAGAGTGGATTTAGCCCAAAAATCAGTTTTTTTTTGTGGAAAACACCCATTGTAGTTAAAGGGATCTTCATTCTACTAGTGCTTATAGTAGGATGGACTGCTCTGGTTTGGGCAGGTAGCATAATAATGAATGTGGGTTGTGAAGAAGGCATTAGGAAAATGCTTTTGGAATAGTTCACCTGCAGTTTGTACTCTACATAGTTACTTAAACATGGTCTGTTTTTTAGTCAGTAGAACTGGCAAATGAGGGTTCTATTCTCGGCACATAAATTTAGGGGCTAGTATCTCTTGCCAGATCATGTTGTGATTTTAACTATGGTGCTTGAAGTGTCTTGCTTGCAGATTCTGGCAAGCACACAAGGCAGACTGGAATGTGATAGTGGCTGGATACCGGCAAATAGTTGTAACAAGAAAATGTGTCAACTTTATCACTTTTCTGTACATACACAATACTTTGCTATTCTTTGCCTTCTTATCTATATGTTGAAGTCTTTTTTGACCCTTTCCCAGCTACTGCTTTGCTCATTAAGGGCTCATCCAGACGAGCATTCGTGGAGATTAGTCGCCTGGCGACAAAACGCCACGTCTTTGAGGCAACTAATCTCCACGAACGGCTTGCTCGTAGCGCGCACCGGCTAGAGGTAAAGTCGCCTGCGCCTATTCACACGCAGCGACAGCGACTTTGAAAATCGCACCGCCACGTGTGAATAGGCGCAGGCGACTTTACTTCTAGCCAGTGCGTGCTACGAGCAAGCCATTCGTGGAGATTAGTTGCCTCAAAGACGTGGCATTTTATCGCCAGGCGACTAATCTCCACGAATCTGCTCGTCTGGATGAGCCTTAAAGTGGGCAAGGTCCATCATGATCTTGGTTATACAAACACATAGAGGCTTATTTATCCACGTTCTCATTTTAGTGGTTTTAAAGGATTTTAAAACCCCAACTAAATTTCATGACATTTTTGGACAAGTACTTGAGAAAAAAAACCTCTGAAACTCTGAATTGATTAAAAAACGTCCAACAGGTTTGACGTAGCCCGAAGTTGCCTCAAGAGGAAACTTTGGGCTAGTTCAGAAAACGAAGCAATCCAAGTGCCATCCCACTGGCAAATTTCATTTTAGCCAATGGGAAGGCAAATCGAGGATATTAGTCGCCTCGAAGAAGAGGAGATTTGTCACCGGGCAACTAATCTCCCCGAATCACAGCATGTGTAACTGTGAAGACTGAAATGGTACAGACAGAAGCAACTATGTGGTTCACAGAATAGTATAATAATAATAATAATATAATATAATAATAATATAATAATGACAGAATAGTCAAACGTCTCAAAGGCACCATGAACTTTCTGGTGCAAAAGGAGCATCAACAAAGAAATCATAAAATAGACTAGTCAAGAGGTGTGGCATCTTGTTCATGTAATGTTTTAGGTCATGCAAAAATAAAATGTGTCAGTCACAGTTATTGTCAGACACTTTACAAATCTGGAAGTGCCAAACACTTCAGGTGCTATAAATCAATTCTTCAAAGCATTCTTATTTTTGCAACCAAATGCACCACACATCACCATCTCATGGTCAGACATCAGAATGTAAATTCATTTTTTCCATGGAATCAAATAGTTACACCATAAATATAATGATGTAAGGTAATTGCATTCAATTCTGGCATTGGAAAACCATTGACTTAGCATTTATTCTGCACCATTTTTAAACTATTATCTAGGGTAGTATTTAAACAAGTGCTAGCCGGATAAGGATTGTGAACACAATTGACTTTGGGACTCAATTTTGCTTTGGACTTATTATCTAGGGTAAATCATTTTAGAATTCTAAATAGGCCCCATAAGGGAGAATGTAATTAAAAATGTCAAGTGTTGGTTTTTGCAAATGTTGGAGTTTTGGTAAATGTTTTCTCACAAAATACACTTTGCGACTGCAAAATTTTTATCAAATACACTGTGAATGTTCACAAAAGACATTTGATCGCAAACTGTAATCTGTAGTCTGTAATCACTCAAAAAGGATGCAAATGGTCGCTGACATTCGCAATGGTCTTTGCGAGCGTTTTTTGCATTAACAATACATATTACATTCCCCCATTAGTGTCTTTTAGCAGGTGGAAGCAAACCAAACGCATATACTACATCACCCAATATTTTTGTAGGGGCCACTATGAAAAACTGGTTAAGATTTTTCCTAAATGGAGCTGCTATGCTGTATCCACGTCGCAACAAAATGATTGCAATGTATGCCATAGGTTTAATGAATTTTAGTCATTTCCTGACATATTTTTAGAGCATAAGAATGTATGTAAAAGCTGTTTCAAAAATATGTACATTTGTAAATGTTTCAGTGTAACTATAGAAAATTCTGAAGCATAACTTTATTAGCACCGCACCCCTACTCCTCCCAATCGAAATGAAGTATGGTTCTGCTTCTATCTAGCATATTATAATTTAATTGCATTCAGTTATCAAGAAAAAGAAATAATAATAAAAAATGTACATTATGTTAAAACTACGAAGTAAAGGCATGGCCCCCTTAGATTGATGTGGAAAAGTGGAATTATACTAAGGTGAAGATTTTAGTTTCAAGAAATTAGTGTTACAAAGGTTTTTCCATAAACTGGCAACATAAGTTTTTTTAAATGGACACTTTATTGCAATTCTTACCACATTGGTCCAATAGTAAAGCTACTGGAAACTTTTTTTGTTACTGTATATCACCAATAACAATATATCACCACCCGTACCATCGTAGAGTAAGTCACAAGAGTTTTCTTAATTCAGTGTGGACATTCCAATTACTATTGCAATTTTACAACACTTGCCTAACTTAATTCTTAAAAAAAAAAAACTGATGCAGATTTTGCTCAAAATGCTCAAGTTTTATCAAATGCACACAATTTGCTGACATTTCTACATGATGGTAGAAGGCGAAACTTTATTGATACATGTTTATGGAGCTAGAATTATCTTACTGATTGAGGAAGCAGTTTTTCTTTGTACTTTCAACTTCTTAGGTTTAAGCCAGACGGGAAGATTCGGGACATTCGTCGACTTGCCCCCTTCCCCCTGCCTTCCACTGTCTTTAATGAATAATGGCCTGTGCCTATTCACACGCGGCGCTAGCTTTTCCAAATTCACTCAAAGCAGGCAATTTCGAGTGATATTGGGAAAGCGCAGTGCTGCTGGAAGGCAGGGGGAGGGCAGGAAGGCAGGGGGAAGCGGTTCGGGGAGATTTGTCGACCCAAAGAAGAGGCGATTAGTTGCCAGGCGACAAATCTCCTTGAATCTTCCCATCTGGCCTTACCCTTATGGCAGCAGGGAGGAAGTAGACCGTTAAAGAATACGTGCAATATATTGTTAATAAAGGGTTGTGCTTTTAATCTGCAGGAATGTATTTATTTCTTTATTATTATTTTTCTAAGTTGCTTAACAGTCAATGCCCTTCTCCCCCTCTGTAGAATAAATGAAAATATGTGTTCTGCAAGGACACACAAAGCAATAGGACCATAACCATTTCCTACCTTTGTTTGGGCCTAAGCAATTGGTCCTGGCCGGAAATAAGTCTGCAGACGCAGCAGTTTGGGGAAGGAAATACCTTTGTCTTTTATTGGTTTTGAATAAACCCAAACTAAACTTACTGAATCCAGTAGCTATTATAACAGAAACATGTATTATATACTCTATTTTAAGGTCAAAATAAGTATCTTGCTGTGCGCTGATTTCACTGTAAATCTCAAGCTACAGCCCAGCTGTTCAGTTTTCAGTGGGTAAGTCCCGTTTTTGACAGCTCAACCAGCAGTTCTGTGTTTATAGTGGAAAGTCATGATTTTCTCTGCACTGAACAGCCAGAAAAAGATACAATGTTTCTAACTTAATTGGCTTTTGACACAGAGCCCCAAACAGCCACAGGTACAATTATAACAATTTTGAGATAAGAAAATAAGTAATTGTAACAAGGAGGTCCCTTGGGAAAAGTTAGACTCACAGCTTAAAGGGCAATTCACCTTCATTAGCAAAATTGTAATAACTGAAAAAGAAACACAGAAATATGTTCAACCTTTCATAAACTGCCACATTTTGTAAAATGAACATGGGCATGGTCAAACTTTTTGGCTGCCCTGGCGCGGCAACTTTTTTTGTCCCTCTTTTTATTTCCAAAATGTTAGGATGTATGGCATTGTAGTATAGGCAGGGATCATTTCAGAGGTGGAAGAACTGTAACTGTTCTTGTGGGCCCCAGAAATTTGTTCATGGACTTTTTTCCTCATGCAACAACATATGGACAGGCAAGGCAAAATCTGGGCCCCAGTGTGGGGGCAACCATCTGGTATCAGTCGTGAGCATGGTCCTACACTTGGATGTTTACATTATGAAGCATTATATTGCCACCCAGCTATTGCTGGTATCACACAACTATACAGTACATCCTCCGGTTTACATTTTCAGGGGTCCAGAAAAACGTTGTTTAAAAAGTACAGGAAAATGTAAAATCAGGGAAATGCATATTACTTGGTCCACATAAAATGATGTAAATTGAGGGAAACGTAAAATCAGTCTATGTAAAATTGAGGTTTCGTTGTATGTGGTCATAACTCTCACTTTCTAATTAGTCATTTGCAAATTGGAAGAATTCTGACTACTGTCCCTCCTTTCCAGACACTTGGCTTTGGGATAAACTGCACAATATGCTTTCATGTTCTTTTGGAGTTAATTGTCATATGTGGTATTGACCAAGCTTTAATTAGGGACCTTGCCTTGCAACAAAGACCTAATCTGAGAAGCTCACTTGGAAGCCTGGATCTTAGTGAACTGTTCATTGTGTGAGAGTCATGTCACATACATCTAGTTATATAGACTAGACTCCTTTTATATTACAGTTGACACCCTTGGATCTTTTATGCAGCTACCCTGAATGAGTGAAAATGTTTGGTATAGCTATGTCCTAAACAGCAAGTAATATTAGATGTTAGATATGTTTGTATTGATCTGCAGCTGATGCAGTCCATGTGTATCCTAACAATTACAAGCAACAACATATACTGATAAGCATTATTATTGTGCACTTTTTAGTACGGTGTTGTTAATGTTATATTGTCATGATGATTGTATGATGGAGTTTTCTAAATGCAGGATTAGTGCTGTAGAAAAAAAAGTATCTTTGGAACCAACATTGTGCTTGGTTGCAAGCCCACATGGCAGATACAGTTCCCTGCTTGCTAGAACACGGTCTGTGTATTCTTTATTTTTGAAGGATAAGGCTGCCAACCAATACATTTCCTACCCGGTACTGTGAAGCTATCCAAATAAACAAGGGAAAGCAGAGAACAATGACACCGCACAAAACTGCACATCCTCATTCATGAAACTGATTCCAAAAGATTAATGTGGAATTTAACTGCACAAGACAAGGCTGAGGTGTCCATTTTGGCAGAAGACAATAGTATTTATTTTATTATTTTAATCCCCTTTGGCTGTATAATGAAATGAATCATACTCTTGTTGATTATGCCTGAAGGCCCCCAATGAGTGCAAATAGTGTTTTTTTGTTTCAGCTTTCATTAATTGCTAGTTATCCCGTTTTATTTACCTGTCACTTCACAAATGTAATGTACAGCTCCAAAACGATATGCAAGGCATGATAGCTTTTCTTTTTCGTTTTTTTTGTTTTGTTTCATAATTTTTTTAGTATGTTTTTGCTCCTATTTAAAATCCTGAAACCTTCGATAAAACAAATCTTTAAAAGTATAAAAAAGACTCAGAAAAGGCATTGGTTCCCTTTGATATATGGAGAGAAACTACTTGTAGCTATTATTTTATTGTAAAATTTCTCAGCAAGTCCAGTTGCTTAGAGTTACTTGCGTTAAATATACCATGACCTGGATGAATGAGAATCTTCATAGTCAATACTTGTAGCTAAGATGCTTCACTGCTTTAATGAGTGCAGTACTGGAATGCATATCTGGTATGTTAGATTTACATTTCAGAAATATCAGTGGTGCAGAAGTGGTTAAAGTACCTGTCAAACTTCAGAGAATAAGAATTAAATAAATTGCACCGCAAAACGGCATTTAAAATGTTAGGCACTCACATCAGAAAATTTTTAACAGAGGAACCAGGTGAATCTGGAAAAGGGTAGCTAAAATACTCTTCACTATAAAATATACACAGTATAAATATTAGTAAAACAGATTATGGGTGATTTTTGAAGGTGAACGCAAAGTGCAAAAAATAAGCTGTTTTGGACTGTTCTACTTCTTCCATAAATACAAAGCTACCTGCATTTTGGTGAGGGGCAGAGGTGAGGGGGGCTCAGGCCATCCCTGTTCTTTTAACCTGCCGTAGGAAATTAATGTGTTCACAAACATAAAATAAATAACACTTACATGAGCTAACCATTTTTACTAAATACACACCTGAACCGTTTGTTCCAGAAACAAATAACACCTAACCAATTATAGTTTACTGAGACCCATGTTACCTTCAAGGTCAGATGCATATAATTGCATCATCACCTGAGCCTGTTATCACCTCTGATGACACTTGATAGTCAATACTTTTTCAGAATTAAAGTTAATTATCTCCTAATTAAAGTTAATTGGTAACTGATCATTAAACCAATGCTTCTAGAACCTTCACTATGACAAATACATAAAGTTTCATGAGGCTGCTAACTCTGGTTAACCCAAAATACAACATTGTACCCTCTGCCTTCAAAAACTTATGAGAATTAGTAGACGCAATTCTGTAGTACATGGCCTTGCATTTGAACATCCATGTGATTGCAACATGCAAAGGGAGCCCTATGTTTACTGCCTGCTCAAGGCACATGCTAAATACATTTTACCTTTGTGCCCTAGCACACTGTGGACAGTACAAGCAATTCTAAGTGCATAACCTGTTAGTAACATGGACACTGGCACCTGTAACCTTGTACAAGTCAACAAATACAATATTTCTTTAACTTGCCAATGTATCTTTTCTATGTATTCACCATGTGAAACAGAAGCAATAAGTCTTACAGAGAAGGTCTTGAACTCACGTCTCCTCAGTCACATCCCACTGATTTAGTCACAGGGCCACTCATCCTTCCTGACATCTCGGAGGAAGTCCTGTTTATACTATGATCGACACAACAGATGCCTGTTCAACCCTTCCTGTGTTGGAGGTATCCCTGATCTGAGCTCCCCTTGACCTTAGCTGTACTTTATGTTATTGTAATGGCTGAACTAACTTTCAAAGTCAAGGGGAGGAGTAACACTTTTTTTATGTCCTTCTATCAGCTATAAATCTAGTGACTACATTAAATTCAATTAAAAAGCATATTTTAGGGTGTAACTGATATAATATAGTTTCATTACAGTTATAAATGATGCAGAATTGATGTAAAGCAGTTTAAGAAGGCAAAGCCACTCTACAAATTAAAGGTGGCCATAGACTCACAGATAATATTGTACAAAACAAATTTTTATATGATATTCAGTGTGTGTATGGTTGGAGAAGAGCTGAAGGCTTGGATATCGGTCGGCTCCTCGATCGGCCCAGGAGGAACATTTTGATTGGGTGCTTTTGACGGCAACTAAATATCGCCATTGTTAGTGCTGAATCAGCTCTACATGTGTGTATTGAAACAAACGAATGTTCTTTTCCAAGAAAGATCGTAATTTTACGTCTATGGCCACCTTTAGTCGCAGGCAATGAGAGCAGTAAAGATATGCACTGCCTTCTGATAGATGCTTCTGTTTCCCTCTGGTGTCACAGTACTGCCGGAATCCTGCCTTGCAATTTCCCACACAAACTGTCCCCAGCTTGGAGAACACAGAGTTAAGGGACAGGTCTGTGTTAAATTGAACATTCAGTGTTGCAAGATCCCTAATCCCTAAGCAGATGCTTTACCACAGTCTCATTATTGTCTAGAAGTGGCTCTTGTATGAGAAAATGCAGTCATGCAGAAACCGCACAAACACGATTGACTTGGCTATTGTCACTTACTTTTCTTTGAACAGGATGCTTTATTAGTTTTATACCAATCCTGAATGTGGCCTGTATTGCTTTTATCTCCTTAAAAAAATGTGGCATATGCTTACATACATAGCAAAATATATACCAATAGATGAATATCTGTGATAACTCAAACTTGCATTTAAACTAGCAGGTAGAAAGTAATTCTTTTTTATTTTTAACCCATCAACCAGCACCAATGTGTATTTCTCACATGCTGCTCGATACATCAGATGGCATAAATACAGCCCCCTGTTTCACAATGTAAATTGATTAGGTTCACATGGGATCTTATTTTTTTTGTCCATAAAACCATATTATGAATCATTTGTTCTTTTAGAATATTTTTTAATAGAATTAAACACACAGTACTGATTCTCACAGGTGACAAAGATCTAGAAAGCTGTTTTATTTCTTTTTGTAGTCACACAAATGTACCAGGATATTATTTGAAAATTTTTTTTTCATAATTTGGGGAAAAAATATATTTATATAAATAAAATACAACTATATTCCAGTGGAGCAGGTGGTCACTGGCAAATAATTCATACATCACAGTGGTTCTCTCTAAAGAAATAGCAGTTATGAGAACAAGGAACCAGGTAATGGTAATGGATATTAGATGACTTCAGAGGCCATGGCACCAGTAACATCAAAAAAAAAAAAAAAATTAAAAATTTGTTTGCATGCCTCCCAACATTTTGGAAGTAAAAATAGAGACAAAAAAATTTGGCTTGTGTGTGTGCCGATGATAACATTTTTGTCCACACCTGTTTTTGTGACCTCACCTGTTCTGTTGTTCTGGGCTCTCTGCAAAAGCCAAGAATTATGCATTGAAATCTATGTCTCAAAAGAGCAAACAGATTTTCATATATTTCATTTTGAAATCTTACATGGGGCTAGACATTTTGTCAATTTCCCAGCTGCCCCAAGTCATGTGACCCAGCAGCCTAATAACAAAACAATGGGAAGATAACAAGATAACAGCTACCTAGTAGATCTAAGAACAGCACTCAGTAGTAAAAACCCATGTCCCACTGTGTTCTGTTTAGTTACATTGAGAAGGAAAAACAACAGCCAGCCAGAAAACAGTTCCCTCCTAAAGTGCTGGCACAAGTCACATGACCGGGGCAGCTGGGAAATTGACAAAATGTCTTGCCCCATGTCAGATTTCAAAACTGAATATAAAAAAAAATCTGTTTGTTCTTTTGAGAAATGGATTTTCAGTGCAGAAGTCTACTGTAGCAGCACTATTAACTGATGCATTAAAAAAAAAACATGGTTTCACATGGCAGTATCCCTTTAAGTTAGAAACTTCTTTTTCTGGCTGTTCAGTGCAGATAAAATAGGGACTTTCCAGTACAAATGAGGGACTGCAGGTTGAGCTTTAAAAAGAGGGACTGTCCCTCTGAAAAAGGGACAGTTGGGAGGTACAGTATGTGTTTGCATATTAAGAAAAAAAACCACCAAGTCACAATCACAAAGTCTTTATTATGATATTACTTACCGATACTCCGCTTGTGCTCCTCTTCAGAAAAGGCAACAGAGCGATGATGTGGTGCTCGATTTCTCCTCCCTGCCTTATTTATATTTTGATGTTACCGGTCCTTTAAACATTCTGATTGCAAGAGATCAATAAAAAGCATTTGCCAGTTTCCTAGGCTTGTCACAGTGCTTCAGTTTGGAAGTAGCTAATATTAATATTAAACAGATGGATTCTGTAATTACATACACATTTTATTATGACCTTCTACGGGAAACTTTCTACTACGATCCAATACTTTCTGCTGTATTTAGTTGTGGGAAAAAACTGTCGCTAATAATTGTAAACAGTAGGAAAAGGCGTCCCACCTCCTTGGAGAAAAGTTTGGATAGTTAATGACTTTTAGTTCAGTTGTCTCACTGTGTAATGTTTATTATGGATGGAACTTTTATCCTGCTAATCAGCATGTCTTGACTTGGTCTGACGAAACAGTATCATATGGGAACCTTTACGAAGGGCCAAATGTGAGCGAGGCCGTAGCAATTTAAAATACCTATGCCTGTGTACTTGCCTAGGATCAGTATGCCACTTTAAGTAAATTTGCAACAGAGGCAGTCATTGTATTGATCACAAAATGAAAGATACAGTAGAGAAATAGCTGTGCAGTAGATTTATAAAATAAGTTTTCATGCCTCAACAAAAGTCTTAATAGTGTATGTTACATGAACAATGACTGCATTGTTAACTAGAGCTTCGCATATGTGAGTTTGCAAAAGATGTTCTATTTTATGCTAGAGGATTACTCTGGCCTGCATTCCATGCCCTTGCATGAACTATTCACGTGTCTGGCAGTGAGTTATAAAATTACAGCACTCCTCCTTTAAAAATTTTCCCTTATCCTCGTAACTAGTAACTAGTTCACTGTTGGCGAGTTTTCTAATTTGCAAGAAAGACCACTCTGAGTAGGATGAGGTTAATGTGTGTACAAGAGAGAGACAGAGTGAGAGAGGGAGAGAGAGAGAGAATTACACATTTAATCCCTTCCTCTTTCATTATATAGCTGAGATTACAGCTTTCCCTTTAGACTTTTCATAGCATACAAAGACAATTGTTTGCTTTATTCTCACTAAGGACAAGGGTGGCATGATCTGGCCAGGATATACTGGCTTTCTCTGTGCCTTTTTTCTGGGATTTGGGGATTTCTTCTGTTTACTGTGAATACACTTTAACACTATGTGGTATATAATCATAATCGTATCTATTGGTTCTTTCAAATATCTTTCAATGTTACGGCTCAGCAATTTACTGTACAACATGCTTGAGGGCAGGGTTATAATGAAATTAAAAAGGGGGTACAGTATACAAATCCTTTGGACAGACCAAATGTTCATAAAATGAAATTAAAGGCCCATCTAATCCACAGGGCAGAAGTTGCATTACCGTAACCTATACAGTAAATTAGAGGAGCTATCACATCACTTTAGATTTCTGTATAACTTAGAGGAAAACTTTACACCCAAAATGAATATTTAAGCAACGGACAGTTATATCATATTAAGTGACATATTAATAAATCATACCAAACTGGTATATGTATTTAAGTAAATATTGCCCTTTTACATCTCTTTCCTTGAACCACCATTTTGCATTGGTCTGTGTGCTGCCTCAGAGATCACCTGACCAGAAATATTTCAACTCTAACTGTAACAGGAAGAAGTGTGAAAGCAAAAGACAGAACTCTATCTGTTAATTGGCTCATGGAATCTAACATGTATGGTTTGTTTGTGTGCACCATGAATCCTACGATCCCAGGGGGAGTAGCACTTATTTTTTAAAATTACAATTTTCTGTTCAGGATTACCCAGTGGCACATGCTACTAAAAAAAGTATATTATTATGAAAATGGTTTATTTACATGAAGCAGGGTTTTACACATTAACTGTTTTATGCAATATCTTTTTATAGAGACCTACATTGTTCGGGGGTATAGTTTTCCTTTAACTTGTTGTACCTACTTGAAGGGATACTATCATGGGAAAACATGTGTTTTTCAAAACGCAGCAGCCTATAATGCTGCTCCAGCAGAATTCTGCACTGAATTCTATTTCTCAAAAGAGCAAACAGATTTTGGTTTTATATTTAATTTTGAAATATGACATGGGGCTAGACATATTGTCAGTTTCCCAGCTGCCCCCAGTCAAGTAACCTGTGCTCTGATTAATTCAGACACTATTTAATGCTGTACATTGAAGTGAAATCACCCCCTCCCTTTCAACCCCAGCAGCCTAACAACAGAACAATAGGAAGGTAACCAGATAACAGCTGCCTGGTAGATCTAATGCTGGCCATAGACGCAAAGATCTGATCGTTCGAATCATCGAACGATTGGACTTCCCCATCTCCCGACCTGCCTCTAACCTTCAGATCAAATAAAGTAGTAAAAGCACAGATCAGCCGACGTTCTGCCCCTGACAGGGATCGTACAAAAGTTGTACGATTAAAAACCTAGTGACGGTCTCCCACTGAAAATTGTACGATCTGCAATAGACGCAAAGATATGATCGCCAGCCGACAGAAATTTTCTAACCTGGCCGTTCGACCAAACGACCGATCGGCATGGCACAACAAATGTCGGAACACTCCAAACATGATCCAAAAATCATACGAATAAAGGATTCGTACGATCGGATCGTTGCGTCTATGGCCAGCTTAAGAACAGCAATCAATAGTAAAAAGCCAAGTCCCACTGAGACTCCTTCAGTTACATTGAGTTAGAGAAACAACAGCCTGCTAGAAAGCAGTTCCATCCTAAAGTGCTGGCTCTTTCTGAAAGCAGATGAGCAGACAAAATGACCTGAGATGGCTGCCTACACACCAGTATTATAAATTTAAAAAAAAATACACTTGCTGGTTCAGTAATGAAATTTTACATGGTATAGTAAATTATTTGCAGTGTAAACAGTGTAATTGAGAAATAAAAGCTACACCATAAAAATCATGACAGAATCCCTTTAAATGGAATCATCTAGAGTTCAGTTACACAAGATCTCTGGTATGGAGCTAATCTTTTAGTTAGCCTAGTGCCAACCAATGTAATTCCAGTGTCAGGTCAGCTACCAATAATTTCTATTACTGATGCTGCTTTAGAGGTTTAAAAAAGTTTAAGTGCTGCAGTGACTTTATTCTTTTAAACAACTACATTGTGGTAGCAGAGGATTACTGGAGTTGTTCTGCAGCAGCTGACAGGCTAAAGTCTGGCTTTAGTGTGGTAGAATAAAGGGTAGCATGTAAACACCCGCTTTAGGAATGTTCTACATTCCAATATTTCAATTATACTGAATGATTCACATTCCATGATATTCTTAAAGCACTCTGTGTAACACTTTCTAAAGTTAAAATGTTAACCACACGGAGCAACCAGGGATGGAAATGATTCATTCTGGATTTCCTCTCTCATGACACAGAAAGTACTACTTGTCCACAGGCCCTGTTAAAAAATCAAAGCTGAACCAGTGATAAAATGCTGTTTGCAATAATTTACTGCCTATTCACGATGAAAGATGCCAGATGAACTGCCTCTTTTAGCAGGATCCACTCAAATACCCAATAACAGCCAAACCACAAGCCTGCTTCTTGACAGTGAAAGTGTGTGTCACTCCAACTGGGACATTCCTCTGCATATTGTGAAGATCTGTTCTTTTTATGTGTGTGGGATGGGTTTTTTTCTCATAAAGTCTGGGCATGATAGCAAAGATAAAATAGCTCCAGACATACATTTGAAAGTATTTTACATGAATTAAAAGAGAACTTTATATGCAGTATGTATGGAACTTTGCTCAGCTGCATGTAAAAAACAGGGATTACATAAAAATTAGACATATTTAGGACTTGCACAACATGGACTTTTAGTATATTGCTATCTTAGAAGAAATATTTTTAATGAGGATGCACTTATGAGAGCTGTGTTTCTGTGTCACTATGTTTTCGTAGCTTAACACATTGATGCCCAACAGGTGGCCTTGGTGCAGCATGTAGTCCCTTTATGCTCAGTTGTATCTTCTTAAGGTCCCCTAGGATGCACATACAGCATACAAAAAGGATTGAGACCCCTTTAAATATGCAGGTTGCCTTTCATTGGCTTAGTGCATTTTAACCTTGATTATATTCTAAATTAAGCTTTTGTTGCAGCTTTCATTTTTAGGCCTCACATAAACAAATTCATGCACAGGAATTTTTCTCTTAATGATAATTTTCCTGTAATTTACAACACATTTACCCTGGTACAATGAAAAAGATTGAAGGTTTCTACTGTAATCTGAGATATATTTTAAAAGTTTTTTTATGTATGCCTAAATTAATTAAATGTTTGGTTTAAATCTAAAAGGTGAGGGAAAATTGGAGTATTTGTTAGGAGATGATTTGGTGTGTTAGTACCTCTGAAAAATGTCCTTATTTTATTAAACAGTATCTTTAAAAAAAAAAAAAAAATTAAATAGTGGCAGGTATACATTTTTTTACCATACACTTCAGTTGCCTTTAAAAGGATACTGTCATGGGAAAACAGCAGACTTCTGCACTGAAATTCATTTTTGAACAAGCAAATTGTATTTAATTTTGAAATCTGTCATGGGGCTAGACATCGTCAGTTTCCCAGGTTCCCCCTGTCATGTGATATGTGCACTGATAAGTTGGAGTGATTCACCCCCCTCAACCTCATCAGCAGAACAATGGAAAGGATAACAGCTCAGCATTCAGTAGTAAAAATCTTTGTCCCACTGTGACTCCTTCAGTTACATTGAGTAGGAGTATAGCCTGTCAGCAAGCAGTTTCATAGAACAGCACTGGCTTTTTCTGATAGCACATGACCAGGCAAAATGATCTGAAATGGCTGCCTACACACCAATAATATAGGTATTGGATCTGTTATCTGGAAACACGTTATCCAGAAAGCTCTAAATAATGGAAAGGCTGTCTCCTTGTCTCTGTAATAAAACAGGAGCTTCTACTTGATCCCAACTAAGATATAATTAATATATATATATATATATATATATATATATATATATATATTTCAGATCCTAAGAACAGCAGGAAGGCTACGGATCATATTGTGACCCGAAAGAGGGAATTTCTCCCTTCCATAGATTAAGGATACCCTTAATCTATGTCCATTGGAGGAAGTTTTCAAAACCAGCATTCCATGGCAGTTTAGGACAAAGGTGTTTTAAAGGCACAATGCAGAATCTGAGTATGACGAAAGCTAACTAAAATATTTCCATTATATTGTATGGGTCATATGCTGCTTATGACACTTGACATCAATAAGTATCATAAGAAAATATGAGGAATCCCATCTATCATAAGCCATAGGATAATCCTTCCTGAAAAGATCGTGTTAATTAGAGGACATCAACAAATTCCATTCTTGTGTCCATGAGATACAATGTTAATATAATGGTTATAATCACCCAGGATACTGATGCATACAGAACTGGCAGCAGTATCCCATAACAGCCTAGACACCACCTTCATTATTTTAGCTATCATTAGGCAATCAGGTATTCGATTGAATTCGATCGAATTTCGAACGTAGGATTTATTCGTTTGGTCGAGTATGCTAATTTTGGCATATTCGATGATCGAATAGCGAATGGTCGAACAATCGAATACATTCGAATAGAGTCGAATGGACGAATATTCGATCATACGATCATTCGATCAGCGAAGGATTAAATTTTTTAAGTTGATCCGATTGCCTACTTGGCAGATTGGACCTACCGAATTGCAATAGAAGTCTATGGGAGCACTCCCATAGGCTTCTGAGGCTAAGTCCTGATCGAATAGGATTTGTACGATCGAAGTCTTTGATCGTTTGAATCGTACAAATCATTTGAATGGTCAAATGCTTTATTTGACTGATGGAATAAATTATTCGACTGATCAAATAAATTTGTATTAGATCGTCGAATGATCGAATATCGAATAAAAGGTAGCCTAAAACTATTCGTTTAGCATATGACGATCGAATGCTAATCGAATATCGAATTTGGTCGACCTAATTTTGGGGAATAATAGTAAATTTGCCCCTAAGTGTATCTGTGTTAGTACAGTTTGTTGTAAAATAACCATCAAAATCTAAATCACTTTTTTACACCAACTGGAACAGTTTTGTTGCAGCTTTTTTTTTTATTAATGTATAATGTTTTTTATCAGATGTTTTCAGATACTCATATGATTTATTTTAGAAGATTGTACTTAAACAACAACACAGGCTACCCCTAAAAATGCAACAGAGGCATTAGAATAGACTTTGCAAAACTCTAGTCACCGTTTGTCACATGCCAGCTAGTGGAGATCCCAAGATTTACAGGTGTAGCTGATCTCCTCAGTATTGTTGCGTCAAATATTCTTCTGCTTAAGCTCAATGATGGCTACCAGAGAGTGGAATAGGCCTCTCACAGGACAGGTTTTGCTTTCAGGCATGGCTACAGCCCCCCACCTTGATCAGCTGCTTGGGGCACCCCCTAAAACAACTTTTGGAAGCTTTTGACCAGTCATTAGTTCTTTCAAATATGGAAATGCCATTATTTTCCCTTGGGTGTGACAGAGTTTCTATAAGAGAGAACTTGTCTGAAGGTTTAGAGGAATGTTGTGGTCAAGCAGGAATATCACATAGTTATAATAATAGATTGATAGGTAACATTGGCCAGAAATCTGAAGTAAAGCATTATGAAATATATCTTAAAAAAAAAAAAAACGCAGAGGTATAAATTAAGATTTGTAAATTGTATAGAATATAGGGTTTTCAACCTGTGGTTTGGGAGATCCTATTAAAGAGAAACACATAAAACAAAGCAATATGGTATCTATCAGACCTCTCTTTAAATAGAAAGCCTTATGATTAAAGCTGTAGTACGTTTTTTTTTTTCTTTTTACATAAGCATTAGCCTTATACCATCTTCCAGTGCAGATTCAATTACTAATAAATGTAGTACAGGGGATAATATCCCTAAAACAAACTATAATTCTACTTAAGATGTTGCTTGGTGTCTTTGCATAGTAACAGAACTTATAGGTCACCAACTGCTTATATTATCCATATAATGTATAACAGAAGAAACATCTAAAATGTAACAGCAATATGCCCACTAACATATGGCTTAGTACAGTGATCAATCCCCATATGACTGAGCTTTTTCACACATTAATCTGTTTAGGATGAGTTCCCTCATGTCTGATAAAGGCTTGATTGGCAAAGTAAAGCAACTGTGTGATATTTTTCAAGATAATTTAGCAACTTGGGTCACACATTAACATACCAAGACATGAGAACAATAAAGGCTTTCTGTAATAAATTATATTTGCTGATGTCAAGCTGATCTTTATATGCTAGTATACCTATATTATATAATATTATATATATATATAATACTTTCTATAATATACATGCATATGTAAAAATAGCAGAACCTTTAATTTGTACTTTTGTCATTTTAGATTGTAAAGTCTTTCAGCAACCCAATTTTTTGTTTGTGAAAGTTATGTGCCTGTGTCATGGTCTCTGCTTGATGTTTCTGTTCAGTATAGCAGTAATAAAAATTGTATGTTTATGATGTGCTTGGGTATGTATTTTAGTGCTGTACAGCAGGTTTTCTGCTTTGGTATGAACTGATTTATCAATTGCTTGTGTAGTTTACAGGACCTTAGGTGGTGACTTTCAACTGGCTGTTATCCATTCAGGTCTTCTTATATGACTATAGAATGCAATAACGGGCCAAGCAATCCTCCAAAGGGATACATCTGCAATACAGCGAATAACAAAATAGAGAGTGAACAGATGGTCATATAAAACAGAATGTGAAAAATATAGCAGATTAATGCAAATTTGTAAGGCAACATTAAGGAGAAACACTCAGCTAGATGTTGTGCAGCACTATTAAAAAAAAAGTGATAAAGTGCCTATCAGATCTCTCTCTAAATAGAAACCTTAAAGCTGCACTATGGCTTTTTTTGTTCTTTACAGCCTTATCATAAAAAGTGGGCATCTTGACTGACTAGTTTTACCTGATCCAGAGCAAGTACATTTGCTGCTTATCTGACTTCTGAGTGAGAAGAGGTCATGGCTGGTCATCCTGTCAAGTTTATTTTGGATTAGCTCTACCTCTTGTGCCCTGTATATTCTGTCCTTTTAAATGCTGTTGGTACCCTCCCACTTAATCATGCCTGGACTGGTATGGTCACAGTACTATCACATTCTAAATTATACAGTAATGTTTGTATCTAATATGCCTTCAAATGAATACAGATGATGACATATCTTGTATGTTGCACTGACAAATAATTCAGGACCTTTAATGGAAAACTACACCCCCCCCCTTACAATGTAGGTCTCTATAAATATATATTGCATAAAACAGCTCGTATGTAAAACCCTTGGGTAATCATAAATAGAAAATGGTTCACACAAACATACCAAACAAACTATAAAGTAAGGTCACATGAGCCAATTAACAGACAGAGTTCTGTCTATTGCGCCCACGCTTTATACTTTTACAGTAAAAGTTTACAGTCTACAGAGATGTAGTATTTCTGGTCAGGTGATCACTGAGGCAGCATAGAGACCATAATGAAATGGTGATTCAAGGCAAGAGATGTAAATATATATTCCATTTTGGGAAGATTCTTTAATATGCCACCTAATTTGATATAAATTATCTTTTGCTTAAGTATTAATTTTTTGGGTATAGCTGTCCTTAGTTGGTGTAGTTATAAATCACCATATTGTTGTATATATTGAAAATCACCCTGCCTCTGCTTGGGTTCCCTATCTCACTCTTATAGATATGTGTTCTGTTAGTGTGACTGGAAACATAGATTAAACATCATGTAAACTTCATGGAGCCAGGGACTGCAATGATAACATCACTCTGCAAAGCACTGTGTAACATAACTGGAGGGAATTCATACCTCCCAATGTTTTGGAAATAAAAAGAGGGACACAAAAAGTTGCCACTGTAGTGAGGCAATTTTTTTTTTACCAAGCCTATTTTTATGGCCACCTAATTACCAAGTTCATTTTACAAAATTTGGCAGGTTATGAAAAGTTTGAACATATTTCTGTTTTTTTTTTGTTATTACAGTTTTGCTAATGAAGTTGAATTGCCCTTTAAGCTGTGAGTCTAACTTCTAACTTCTCCCAAGAGACTTGTTTATCTAAATTGTTACAATTCCTTATTTTCTTATATCAAAATTCTTGCAAAAGTATGTTAATGCATCTGGATGCTGTTCTGGACTCTCTTCCAAAAGCCAATTAAGTTAGAAACTTTGTATCTCTTTCTGGCTGTCCAGTACAGAGAAACTGTGGGTTGAGCTGTCAAAAGCGGGACTGTCCGGCTGTCAATTACAGCATTACTAATTACTGTGAACACAACTTTATTAAGGCATCTTTATTCTCTCTTTGATGTCTTCACTATGTTAGCATTGATATGTATAATGTGTGTGTGTGTGTGTATGTATATCACATGATAAAAAAAAACATGAAACATCCCCAAAACTTATTGATAATGAATTAATTTCACCTTTGCAGTGGTTAATATTTTTAAAAAAAAAAATCCCAGAAAGGATGGCATAATAGATGTGCGGGAGCTACAGAGGGACCTTCCTACTATTTAGATTGGCTTTATAGTAATTTCATGCCTTGCCTTGTATGTCAGTTTTGATCTGGAATCAGGCAAGTTTTATTCAGATGCTGCATGACAGCTCCATCTTATTTACAAAGCAAACAGTGTTTTATCACCAAGATTTGTGCTGCTGTTTTCTTGTCTCCCCCTCCTCCTTTCTCTTGTGTCTTCCAACCAAATTAGGTTTGCAATCCATATTAGGGCTTTGTAGCAGAGCCCTGCATTCATGGATCTCTCTTTCTTTGCTGATCGAGCTCCTCTGCGTCCATTAGCAGCTCTATATCCAAAGTGACGTCTCTATACAGACCGCCTGCTATTTCATTCAGAACCACAAAACAGCCTGAAATGGCTTTCTTCCTCCTTCTTCTTTTTTTAACAACTTGCAAGGAGTTAATGGACTGTGCTGGCCCCCTGCCAAAAATTTAAGAAACTTTATTAATAGGGTTATGAGGCTGGAACACCATAGAGTGTGGGGGATTGTATGAGTTACTCAGCTTGATGAATAAAAATATGAATGCACAATTAAAGACATATTCCAAAGCCAATTGCCTCCTGGCAAAGGCTCATTTCTCCTTCTTTAACAATGCCTTGGGTGATGCATGCTGGGTCCATTGTCTTAACTTCCATTCCTTCACTACAAAGTAAACTTATCAGACACCTTTCACAGTAGCACATATTAGTTGGTCCTGTCATTCTTTGTGAGGCTCACATTTGCCCCTTTTTCCCCAGCACTGCTATTATTCTACTGGACAGAAAGCATCTTGTTTGAAGGGTTTTTTCATGTTGGTAAAAGGCTACGGGTGGCAAAATTTTCTTATGTCAGTTCTGTTATTATCCTCTACTTCATTTTATCTTAGTTTAGATCCATTACAAGGTACTGTTTTATTATTACACACATACAATGAAGGTTGTCCGCACTCCATATTTTCCAAACATTTCAGGGGCTCAAAAGTAATTGGCCAAATGAAAAAAAACTGAAAATATAATGTTCATTTCTAATACTTGGTTGAAAGCCCTATGCTGGCCTGAAGCCTTGAACTCATTGAACTCATGGACATCACCAGATTCTGGGTTTCCTCCTTTTGAATGCTCTGCCAGGCGTTTACTGCAGCGACTTTCAGTTGCCGTTGGTTTGTGTGCCTTTCTGTCCAAAGTTTAGTCTTCAACAAGTGAAGTGCATGCTCAATTGGGTTCTGATCAGGCGACTGACTTGACCATTCAAGAATATTCCACTTCTTTGCTTTAATAAACTCCTGGGTTGCTTTGGCTAAATATTTTGGGTCATTCTCCATCTACATTATGAAATCCTCCCAATCAATTTGACTGTAAGGTTATGGCATTGTGTCATTTTAGATCAGGGCTAACCAACCTGTGGGCAGGGGTGATTCTGACCAATATGACACTATTGCACACTAGAAGAGCCCAATTCCTGGGTTGAAATATGAAAATGCAGCTCTTAGTTACCAGGAGCAACATTTTTGCCACCCCTGGCAAACGGGGGGCGCTGCCACCTGAGGCGAGTGGCTCAACTCACGCATTGGTGGAGCACCCCTACCTGTGGGCCTCCAGCAGATGTTGAGCCTGGGGGTTTCTGGGAGATGTAGTAGCAGCTGGACAGTCACAGTTTGGACAGGGTCATTCGGTAAATTGCTCTAAAAACCTAATTCCATGACAGTGTGGCACATTATTTACAGAGCCTGTTTTTGTTGATTGTGACCGAAAGCCATTGCTCCACTCACAATGTCATGTGGCTCATTAGCTTTAACAACCCTGGCATATCAGTCCTGATAAAACTGTTTCTGCATATGAATTTCTGTAATATGCTGTAATGTTCCTGCTAGAATCCAAATCCATTCACTAAAATGTTTGATTAAACAGTCAGCTCCTCCTGTTTATGCCGATGCACTTTTTCCTGTCTGTTCCATTCATTGGAAGGACTTGTCCAAAAAAACAAAACAAAAAAAACACCTCCAATCTGTGTTTCATAAACTGTACTCAAAGAGAAGTACTCATAAACTTTATTGCACACTAAAGTATCTGCATAAAGCCAGTTAATTGAAAAGTGGGAGGAGACGGCTGCCAAATTAAATGTTTACATTAGCACAGCTGTATTGTAAAAACATTCTGCCCCCCTGCGCTTTGTAATTATAAGATATTTCTAGACTGTGTATCTCGACAAAGTTTAGCTCTACTGCCAAGAGTGTTTTGGCACTGAGCATCTGTAATTTTGGCAGTCAGACACATGCTCTCATGCGCAGGCTGAATATAAAATGGCTGCCAACAGTTATCCTGAAATGTCGTCGGCCCAGAGACGTGTGTGTGTGTGTGTGTGTGTGTGTAAAGGGCAGATGCCAAAGGCGTTTTAGAACTGTGCCCTGATCTGAAACAATTCAGCATTCTGAAATGCAGTATCCGTATAATACTGTGCTACCTTTACATCAAGGAACTGCAAAAATTGCAGAATACAAATGATTACTGGAACTGCCTGGTAAAGAAACATTTCACGCCAACAATGTTTAATGGAACATAAAGCTGCACAATTTTCATTTGTATGATATAAAAATATATATTGTAGACACACTATTTTTACAGTTTAAAAGGACTTTTCCTTAAAACTTTCTGCAAATCAACTGTTTATTTGGAATGCAAGTGCTTTAAAAAAAACCCAAAACTAATGCAACTTAATGCATCATGACACTGTGTGCAAATGTTGAGGTTGGAGGTAGAGAACTTTTCTTAAATGCAGAGGTTAATGAGGCCTTATACATACCTCTCAACATTTTGTAAGTAAAAAGAGGGACAAAAAATATTTTCGGCCATAGCACAACTAATTTTTTGACTACACCCCCTAATTACCGTGTTCATTTTACAAATTTTGGCAGATTATGAAAACTTGAAAATATTTCTCCTTATCTAAAAATTGTTACAAATACTTATTTTCTTATCTCAAAATTGTTACAAAATATCTTATTTGCACCTGTTAGCTATTTTGGGCTCTCTGCCAAAAGCCAATTAAGTTAGAAACTTTGTTTCTTTTTCTGGCTGTTCAGTGCAGAGAAAAGAGGGACTTTCTACTACAAACGAGGGACTGCGGGTTGAGCTTTCAAAAGAGGGATTGTCCCTCCAAAAAGGGACAGTTGGGAGGTATGCTTATATACTGTATTTCCTTTCTACATCAGCACAATGTGTAACTTTAAGCTCTTGTGAGGAGGGCCCTCTGATGCTATTTTATTCTGGAAAGCTTTTTTTTCTCCTTTTTTTTAATTGCTATGTATTTTGCCATCTCTCTCTCTTGTACTTGATCCAAACTAAGATATAATTAATCCTTATTAGAAGCAAAACCATCATATTGGATTTATTAAATGTTTACATGACTTTCTAGTAAACTTAAGGTGCAAAGTTACAAATTATGGAAAGATCCGTTTTCCAGAAAACCCCCGGTCCTGAGCATTCTAGATAACAGGTCCCATACACATATATATATCTATATCTATGTATGGATATATATATATATATATATATAGTCAATTAGCTATAATGGCACTCACCATTCATTAAATTTTAGCCGGGTGCTAACCAAAAATAGTCAACATGGGTCCCAAGAAAGCACTCACGGCATAGTCCATCAGTAGTGAAGAAAAGTGTGTTTATTCATGCATAGTGCATCAACGCGTTTCGGCCCACATGGAGCCGTCGTCAGGATAACCATAAGAATGAGATCCAACATTAAATAACAGTGTTGTCCAATCACATGTGTAAAACAATCACAGAGTTAATATAAAACACCTATAAACATTAAAATCATTTAACCCTAGGGTGACCAATAGTATCATGTGACAAAACCATTCCCAATCCTTAAAGGGAATGTGTGTATTGAAATGTATTGGTAATGTGACCCTCTCAAAGTGAAAGAGGGAGACATTGTATCAAAAGTGCATATAAAAATGTGTTATAGATGTGACCATTGAAAGGTATCAACATTGAAACATTAAAAAGTTAAAACCATTATATTTTGGAGACTATATTGTTACAAACATCCGCTACCCACCTTACGAGCAATTATTATTGATCATGTTCCACCTTTGAAACGGGGTGGTGATAGATCTAAACTTCTATTACAGTGTGAAGCAAGGTGGATTCGTATTTTAGACACAGTGGCACCGAGAGGGCTTAATGAAATGTACTCCCTAACTAGCTTTTTGTAACCTATGATGAAGAATACCTTTATTGCCCCAGTTACCCTGTTATAATAAGCCCAAGATATTTAATACCAGTGACAACAATGCAGTGAGTTATAAATGGATTAAGTGCTTTCTGTAACTATTTCGTTATATAGTCTCCAAAATATAATGGTTTTAACTTTTTAATGTTTCAATGTTGATACCTTTCAATGGTCACATCTATAACACATTTTTATATGCACTTTTGATACAATGTCTCCCTCTTTCACTTTGAGAGGGTCACATTACCAATACATTTCAATACACACATTCCCTTTAAGGATTGGGAATGGTTTTGTCACATGATACTATTGGTCACTCTAGGGTTAAATGATTTTAATGTTTATAGGTGTTTTATATTAACTCTGTGATTGTTTTACACATGTGATTGGACAACACTGTTATTTAATGTTGGATCTCATTCTTATGGTTATCCTGACGACGGCTCCATGTGGGCCGAAACGCGTTGATGCACTATGCATGAATAAACACACTTTTCTTCACTACTGATGGACTATGCCGTGAGTGCTTTCTTGGGACCCATATATATATATATATATATATATATATATATATATATATATATATATATATATATATAGATAAAGGAAATGTCGGCACTCACCATTCAGATAGTTAAATCGCTGGGTGCTAACCAAAAGGATTGTAGTAATTCATGAAAACACTCACAGCTACCACCATCAAGCGTGAATCAGCAAAGCTTTTATTTAGTGCATGGTATATGAACGTGTTTCGGCTCACATAGAGCGTCCTCAGGATATAGATATATATAGATAGATATAAATATATGTGTGTGTAAATTATATATAGAGAGAGAGAGAGAGAGAGAGAGAGAGACCATTGGATGCCTTATTAACTCAATTGCCCTGGTGCTAACAGAATAGATAAATATAAAATAAAAAAGCAGTTGCACAAAATAGGGTCTTGCAAAAGAAGTTACAACACTTTATTTAACCAATCAACGTTTCGACCCTCACAGGGGTCTTTATCATTATATATATGAAAAAGACCAAAAGCACATCCTTATTGGAAGCAAAACCTATTGGGTTTAATTAATGTTTAGATTATTCTTTAGTATATTTAAGGTATAGAGAGCCTAAAACTATGTTTATTATTGCTGATACCATTGTATTTCTTATAGATAGATATAAATCTCAGCAGAAGGTTTGCTGGTTACTCTAATTTTTAGTTCCATAAAAATGTATTGACTTTGATTCTTCTGGTATTGTTTTTTGTGTGTGTTGGGGAGGCTTAGCCTGTTCTTTGGGTAATTAGGTTTCAGACTCAGGTAATCTTTTGCAGTTGCTGTATCTGTACCCTCTCAAAGGTTCAAAAACACCCCATTTATATGAGGGGCACCATAACTGTACTTCATTTGAGTAGTTAGAAGTCACAGTCTTATTTAAAATTCTTGGGATGGTTTCAGTAGCATACTGTGGTATATATGGTCTTCATATCATCACGTAAATATGTTCAGATCCCACTCTGAAAAACACAGATTGCAAGCAATGCTTTAACCTTTGCCTGTCTGGGAATGGAATGATGGCTTCATTGTGCAGTAGCACTCACGGGACACAGACAATGAGCTGTGTGTCACAGCGGTAGCTCCCAGACTGCTGCACTTGGAAGCAGAGCAATGCAACATTCCCACATAAAAAGAAAAGTTTACGTTGGAATTCAAAACAAGGACTTGGCTGTCCTCTCTGTAGCAGGCATTCCAAGAGCCACATGCCTTAAATCTGTAATTACCCTTGCTGTGTGGATTCCTGCACATGACATTGTGAGAAACTGATACGCTTAATGCAGCTAGGCACAGATACAACAAAATGGAATTAACCCTTTGTGCTACCTGACAAGCTCATTAAATCAATGTCAATGTCATTTTGCTTTTCAGCCAAAATCACCCCCCCGGCCACTGAACTAGCCTCTGAGCTTAACAGCAAAATATACTTATTGTGTATGAGGCAGAAATGTTCATTCCAAAAGAAAATGCAATTATGTCCCACTTTCATTCTCTTCTCTTTGTCATGAAAAGACAATCCAGACAGCTAATGGGTCAGACGTGACCAGCTGGACAGCCACATCACAAGCAGCAGGTGCGTCGGGTCCCGCTGCACTCATCAGCTGATTGGTAGATAAAAATAGCAGCAGAGAAGATTTTTCTTTTTCAGTGCCGGTAATAAAATTAGATTTATATTTCTGTAGTTTGGATAATGTAATCAGAGGGTGCGGATATATCGCTAATGATGTATCTAGGAATAACAGGAAAATATATGTGTGTCCTGATTCTGCGAGTCGCAGAATCAGTGCACACATTTTCGGCCATATTCGATCCAAAATGACCCCCCAAAAAATTAGATGGTTGAACTTCGACGTTTTTTCTTCCTTATACTGTTATTATTTTAATTGTGCATTGTGAACTTTTAAGAAGTGCTTGAATGTGATTTTCAGTAAGATGTTTTATTACATAGACTGTGCTCTGACACAATCTTCACAATCTCACTGGCGCTAAACATTTTTCCTAGTTCGCGAACGCTATATTAAATTCATGCAAAGGAATATTTGTTCTCACTAATTCATTCACATACATTTTCGCATTGTGAATAGTATTTCCGTTGCCAGCATTTATAATATTTCCCCATTTATTTTAAATCCCTGTTCAAGTGCAAGGTTTGGAATTTTTATTATATATATATAAACTCATGAATATGAATCGTTACAGCCTAAATATAAAGCTTCAACTATATCATTACGAAGCTGCTTAAAACGCGCCATGAAAGAAATTAATAAATGTCACAAAGTTTTATTAGGACTATAAGCCAAATTATGTAAATTATTAACTTGTAAATAGAGGTCTGTGGAATTAATCAACTTAGACTGTGAAATCTCAGACTTTGCCTTCAGATGGGTACAGCACATACTTTAGGAGATAACTAGGACACGTAAACTGGTCAATATTCTTATTTAACCTCTTCATCCTGTCTCCACCTCTCCCTCCTTTTGTAATTAGCAAGGAGTAGCATGGTGTGTGTCCTTAAGTGACGGCCTTATCTCTGGTTACATTACATTATTGTAACAGCAAATGTGGTGCATTTGTTGCATTAAAATGCATTTTGTAAACAATGCTTCTGTTTAAAACATCTGTAACATCTCCAATTTATTTTTCATTTAATATTTTAAACCATTCCATACTGCTTTTGGGAGAAACTGGATTAACATTTTAAATTTAAAAAATGTTTAAAACTCCTTTTAAAACCCCTTGGCTATCTTGTGGCTATGGTTTATGATCAGATATAAGTCAGTCTGTAAAGTCATTGAGAGGATACAATTTAGTGATACGGTATAATCCAGAAAGTTCTGAATTATGGAAAGACCATCTCCCATAGACTCCCATTATAATCAAATAATCCAAAATTTTAAAAATTATTTCCTTTTCCTATGCTGATATATTTTCATTTTTGCAATAGTTCCCCTTTAAGCATTACTTTTTATTAGTTATTTATACTTTTCTGAAATGTGTTGAAATTTAATTTTCAAAAGCCAGTATAACAGGATGTTTCAGATTGTACAGAATAAGCTGTTATATTTTCGTTAACTGTCTCAAGACTGGGCTCAATGAAGCATTTCACTAGCAGGCTGTCCTGCTTCATTATTTGCTTCATTATTTGTCAGTGTTAATAATATCCGTATCTTTTAGTCAGAACGCTGAAACAGAACATCGAAAGCCAAAATATCAGTGTGTTATAATAGTTGGCAGTTCAAATAAGAGGAGAAAGCTTTGGCCTTGGCATATAGCTTGATTGGGAATCCTGATATCAGGGTGTTGCACAGTAGTTTGTCGCTTGCCAGCAAGTTGGGCTTCCCTACTGATTCAGGTTTGGCAGTGATATGGCTCTTCACCCTGTTGCCAGTCGAGCTGCCAAGGAGACAGGACCAGCTCTGCACTTCCTGTCTTCTTCTTTGTCCTGGCTGAGGACCCACTTCAATGAGCCAAGTGCACTGTGCCAAGAACACTTTCCAGCAATGGTCAGTCATCAAGGGCCAACATCACCTGTGCCACTGAGAAGCCAAACGCTGACAGGCTTTCAGGAGTTTACATTTGATATGTAGCTAAATACATTTGTGAATTATCTCTGTATTTCATTTACTGTACTAACAGGTACATTTGTATATTTATATGTTTACAAAGTTTGGGCTCAAGAGAAAAAGTTGTAGTGGATATTTAATAAATCAGTTTCACAGGTATTATTATTTTATTATTATTATTATTATTATTATTAATACACATGGGGCAGATTTTGAGCGACTTTTAAAATCGCGTCGCCGCGTGTGAATAAGCGCAGGCAACTTTACGTGTAGCGGGTGTGCACAGCTACCAAACTATTCGGTGAGATTCGTCACGGCAATTAGTCGCCAGGCGACAGATCTCCCCTGAAATCTCCCCGTGTGGCCTTACCCTAAGAAGTGTGTGAAGGCGTTGTAAAATTTTGGAGAAAACATAACTTTTTCAGTAAGAAGTTTTATTAGTGGCGCAAACTATAAAAATTGTAAACCTTCTCCCACTGTTGGAAGTGGTTGCGAAACAGTTTCTGACTTCACAAAAGTTATAATAAATTTGCGCAAAGTAAAATTTGTTCGCACAAAGGCATAGCGTTATATTTTTCTGTTACTGAGTTTCATTACATTCCCACATTAGTCCTTTCTTCAGACATTGTAATGTATCATTTATGGTGGTAATGGTTTCACTGCTAACATTGGCAAGCTCAATGAAAGGAATTAGATTCGGACATTATCAAATAATGCTGATCACTGTGGAATATGACATTTCTCACAAAGTACTGACTATTTAAGGTAAACGATACAAGACTGCAATTGAAAACTTGCCATGAGATTAAAGACTTTTTAAGATGAGAAACATTAATCCTGAATTGGCACAGACAGCCTGAACCTAAGATACCCTTAAATGCTACTATAAGCCTTAAAGTAATGCAATGTATTCTTGAAGAAATGAATGGGAGCTAATCTGATTGTCAATTTGGAATTTAAGAGAGATGAAAGACAAAGAAAAAATATTAAGATACGAGAAGTACTCTCAGAAGTACTTGGGTGCCTGGACACCAATCCAAACCTGCTCGCTCAAGCAATGTCCCCTCTCTTTGAGGTTAAAAGCATGGGAAAATAGAGGAAACAGAACAGCCATACCAAGTCTTAGGGTTGGGTCAGACAGAAAAATTTCAGGAGATTTAGACTAATCGCCTCTTCTGTGGGGCGATAATCTCCCTGATCTGCCTTCCATCTGCTTGAATGAAGAATCACCTGCGCTTGTGGCGCTTTGATTTCCAAAATTCACCTGAAGTTGCCTCACGAGGAAACTTCCGCCGACTTCGGAAAATCGAAGCGCCGCTAGTGCATTAGCACAGGAGATTCTTCATTCATGCAGATGGAAGGCAGGAAGAAGGCAGTTCGGGGAGATTGTCGCCCCGCAGAAGAGGCGATTAGTCACCAGGCAACTAAATCTCCCCATCTGCCCGTCTGCCCCAACCCTTACAGTTTATTGGGAATTCACTTGCATTGCCCAACTGAACACTGAACTCATGTTTCAATTTACAGTAAAAAAATTAATACTAACCCATTAATTCTAATTCCTAAGCTAACTCTTGTGCCATTCATGATGCATTTTGATTTCTAGGTGAAAAACAACAGTATGTGGGTTCCTTCTTAAAATAATTTTTAACAACAAATGGTATTGTAAACTTTGCAATATTTAATATACAGTTTTGCAAGCTGCCGTAACATAACCATGTTGAAAGACATACACAAAAAAGCATTTTCCCACACATGGCTTGTGAAACACAAGAAAAGAAAATCAGTGATACAGATTTTGCACAGCTTTGCTTACAAGGATCTATTTTAGCAAACAGTTATTATACGCAAAATAAAATGCTGTCAGTCTTGAATAAACAGTCTTCTATTCTAGTACATGTGGTTATAATAAAGGTCATTAGCATCTGTGAATGAAAGTAATTTAAGGTTACTTTTAAGTGTCCACTAATGTGTGCAATATGTAAGAATGTGGGCAATAAGTAAGAATGGATTTTATCTAACCTAGCATAGAACTGTTTTGTATTCTTTAGAAAATATGTTTTTAAGCCTTTTATATTGCCACCTGCTTTCAGCAGGGAGCAAATTGATGTATTATTATCAGTATTGCAACCTAGTTTATCGACTGCAAACTGTAGAAGCAAAGTTGAAATAACAAGTGTGTAGAGATTTAATTAGAAGGTTGTACACAAGTCTATGTGGCCACTGGTTTGTTATTAGTTTGCTTTATTTAGCTGTCTATTTTACAGTATCCCATGAATAATATACATGCGCAGTAATAATAATAATTGTACAAAGGCCTACACTTATCAATATGTCTCAACAACCTTTTTTTAAAAGCAGATGTCCATCTCTTCTCTAACGATAGAAGATTTAGGCAGTACAATAGCATAACACTTGTACCAATTATTGCATGTAAAGAAGACACAAAAGCTTATATGTAATTAAAATAATGCAAGGCACTTTTGCTAAGCATTAATTTTGCATTGAAGTGGTTAATCACACATTGGCCCACTTGCCCTCTCTTAATTTGCCACAAGAAAATCTGCATTCCTTATTTTTGTGCCACACAGACATCTGGAGAGAGTCTTTATTCCCTGGGAAAAAATGGTAGGCACTGCCAGCTCCTGGGTGCATAGTCTGTCTATCTCACAGTACTCAATTCTGTCCTTCTGGGCACTCCTATTCTGCAGCTGTTAAATCCAACAATGAATGACTGGCCAGCATAGGCAGATGGTTTTCTCCCTTGTGCCCTTCCCATATCACGTACACAGACACACACCCGGCTCACTTCCACAGCTGACAGCTCTGTCATTCCATAAACTGGCAGGTGGAGATGCCCAGGCCACAAGGCAGCTTAGTCTGTGTATTCAGACCACAGATTAAGGATGCCGATCCCTGCCCAACCACTGCTGAACTGGCTAAGGAGAGATCTGCACATATCATATAAATAACAGTTTTATTGGAAAACTAAATTGTCCCCCAAAACATTGGTAGAAAGAACCTTTTGTAGTTGCCAACATATCAAGGTATGCATGCCTCAATGGACATAGACTGAAACTATATGGAACTGTATATTAGACATTTGGTTCTAAAGTTGGAAACATTTTCCATGTATATCCATCTCAGGAATGTTGGTAGCTTACATAGTACCCCCTATGTTTGGTTTCAAGCTTTGGTTCCACAGCTGGGGGTTGGGACATGACCTTTTAATGAATCAAACAAATCATTTGTTCCTACCACCACAGGCACTAGCACTGATGCTGTTAGAAGCTCACAGAGCTAAGAATAGAACCACTGAGGATGTTTTTTAATGAACTTCTGTAAAACAAACACCCTCATGTCTCCATGCACCTAAGGTACATATTTACTTCTGGTGCACATGGAGTTTGGACAGCAAGGTTATTCTTTTCTGTATATAATTCTGCTGCCTGAACTGATAAATCATAATGGCACTAAATATTTTAGATGTTTCCTTGAAGCAGTCAAAATCTAGTGCTGTTCAAGAGACTCAAAAACAGACTTTCAGAATTGTCAGTGGGTCTTTAGTTCTCTCGCCATTCTCTTTCTTTTTGTGTTTTACTCTTTTTTAGATTCAATTAGAAGTTTGTATTGTGCCATGCGAAAGAGTAATTAATGTGAAAGTCTAATTATGCAAAGCTTCTTGCACAATGTAATCAACTCATTGGTACCTAGAAATCTATTCCGCACATTTGTCTAGTGAAACAAGGGAGCTTGTGTCTGTAAGTCTATTTTCGACAGTTCATCAGCATTGTAAAAAACTTTTAATGCTTGCAACACAAAAATACTTACCTTTCACTCTGATTTTCTTTACAGATCTTGGACAATCAGGAAGTCCAAGCCACAATGATCCTGCCAAGAATCCACCAGGTAAATATAACCCCTGGAAAATTTTCATTCTAACAGTGTCAGAGAACAAAGGTACTACTGTGATAGCTTAAAAGTGTATAATTGGTCAGCAATCTGCTTTGCATAGGCAATTGGTATAATCAGCACAAGCAGTGATTATGTTACCTCTTTATTGTAGCAAATGCTTTAACTGCAACTTCATTAATATTCAGTTAATCTCAGAATATTCTGAGACAGGGCAAGAAGTGAGAGCTGCGTAGAACACAAATTAAAGTACTGATTCTTCTACAAAGCATATGGATTAATAAAATGGTGATGCGCTAATGTGACCTGTTTTGCTTCACCAATAATTCACGAAACAGAGAAAATTTGCCAAAATGCATTGAAGTCTAAGGGTAACAACATTTTTTTTTGACGCTCAACAAATTTTTTGATTCTGGACAAATTTTTTTCACCCATTAGAGTCTACTGGCGTCATTTTCACAGCGAAACTTGCCGAAAAATTTCACTCACCACTAATATGAGACTGTAGCTAGATAGATAACTAGATCGATAGATAGAAATTGCTAGAGAGAGAAAAGTAAATCTGGAGAATGAAACAGTGATAAATAGACATAGACCTTTCTGTAATAGCTCATTTAAAGATAAATATAGAGTATATGATTACATTTTGACTGCCTTTTAACAAACTGGAAGAACGCATAAATAGCTGCTAACATGTACAAATGTGTATGCAAGGACAATAAGGAAAGTATTAAAAAATATTAGAATCCAGCCAATAACAGCAGGAACAGCACCAATGGTACATTTTAGATTTTGACAGAATAACTAACAACCAGTCAGTCAAATATGCATACAAAAAAACCTAAACAACAACAGATATGCATCTTCGTGCTGCCAGATATAATTCAGATGAATTATGCATGCATTATGTATTGTCCAGACCTTCTATGGTAGCACATTTCCCCTAGAACTGCTGCCCAAATCAATCCATTGAAAATAATTGGCCAAGATCTCACCCCAGAACAACTTAAGAACTTTCAAGAGAATACAAGGACATCCTTTGAGGTTAGAATAAAGAGTTTATCGTAAATAAAGATACCTTAAAATTATGTATCGAGCTTTATGGGTGTTAATTTGCAAATGTGCTTCTACTGTAGTCTTTTTTTGCAACTGGTGTAAGTTCAAAGGGAGTAAGATATTGACTGAGGTATTCTACATTAGACCCTACTTCAAAAAAAGTCTAGTGAGCTAAGGTTACAAGTGAGTTAGTATTTAGATTATTATCTATCATACATTTGACAAAGATTTCAGAGAAGGGAAAAGGTGCTTGCATGCAGGAAACACATTTATAACAACTCTACTGTATATGGAATTCCTGTCATACCCTCCACTGGTCAGTATCTTGCATTAAAGGAAAAATATTTATGGGGTAACCATCATGTAGTGCATGAACTGTGGCAGTGCACAAAATAGTGTAAAATAAAACAAATCAGTCAAAAACAATGTAACGAATGTTAAGTGATTGGAAATAAGTAGTTATTTAGGAGAGTATTAATTGGTGTAACTTCTGTATTGCATTTGCGGTTTTCTTGGCAGAAATCCCCCAAACAGTAAAAAGGCAAAATGCAATGTATAGGGAGACGGTTGCAGAAAATATTGCAAATTTTGGATGTATATACTATATATATATATATAGAGAGAGAGAGAGAGAGAGAGAGAGAGAGAAAGAGAGAGAGAGAGAGAGAGAGAGAAAATATGCCAAAAACACGAAAGCTGGGTGCCAGTAGAATGAACTAGATAAGTAATGCAGGGAGACGGCAGACCAAAGCATGAAAGCAACGAAAATTTCTTGTTGAAGAAAATGGAGGTTCAGTTTCAGTTCTTCACAGGAACTTTCGTCAGTATATATTAGGACACTTTTGAAATTCTATCAAATACGAAATACTAAAATCTTGACAAATGATTTGGCAGAATACCAAAACAAAATTAAAAGATTTACATTCAAAATGGAGTCCAGATATCCAAATCCAAAAAATTGTTGACTTCAAGTCATCATTGGACCAAATGTTAAAAAATTACAAAAACAAAAAAACCCACATTTTTCAACTGCTGAATGAACTTTTGAATTTTTTAATATCCCTAGTAAACTGACCTACTTTTCATAATTAAAGGGCAAACCTATTCTTTTTTGTATGAATCGTGACCTGCCTTTCTGTTGCTTTCCCACTCCATTCATCATTCCTTTCTGCATGAGGGGTAGGATAATCGCTGAAGCTAATTTGCATAATTGTGCACGCAGGTGAGATATCTAGCATTTATGAATATTAATAAGCTTATTAGAGTTCATTTACAGGATCCCAGGTGATGCTGCTAATGCATTTCACACCAGGGTCTTATACAAGCACTAGAGAACACATCACTTACCACTCTTCCCTGCAGTTAAAAATGTGAAAATTTAAAAACTACACGTAGGAAGAATAGGTGAATAGTCCCCATTTGTTTTGAACCATTGGTGCTACCATTGTTCACAGCAAGCCAGTGAACCAACTGCTAGTTAACTGCTGGAAGTTTTGAACTAAGGGTTTACATACAAAGATTCAGTTATAGAAAGCTTTAATTAATAAATATCCTAAATAAATAATGACACCTTTCTCAGATATTCATTTTTTGTGAGATTAAAGGGCCTGGTCCTTTATCACAAAATGTATTTATTTGCTTATTTCAATCCAAACAGCACTATGAAGTCGGAACAGGCCATCAGAGGCAGTGGGCTTAAATGGCTTAATGTTTAAAAAATGTCTGGAAATATGTTTATGTTAGAGATGAAGAAATAGTAAGTGTAAGTGAAAGGAACAAAGGGAAACTGGGCTGTCCACTGATCCTTCTGTTCCTGGTGTTTTGTAATAAACCAGCTTACTACTTCAAACACAGCAGGCACTCATTCTGAAAAGAGTTGGAAGAGTTTGAATAAAAATAATTTTAAATAAGTTCAGAATTAGCCTTTTTTCATTCTTTTGTGGCATAAACTAATTTACACCAAACAAAATGTAATTTTTTTATTTGTGCTTCGCAATATAATGATTATTTATTATATATTATTACAAAGTATGAACTTTTTGTAAGTAGAGTCTAAATTCCATTTGCCCTTTAATTAAGTTTTAATGTGTGAAAGTCATTTTTTACACAAAATATTACCTCTTTTTATGACTGTAAACTTAAACGTGTGATGCCTGCCATGTTAGCGTTACTTACTTTTAAAGAAAAGATTGGCAGCTTACAACCAAATGACAGACATTTCTTCTCACATGGATCCTTCAAGATTTACCCCACCTCACACAGTCACCTGCAGTCCATCAACATAACTGGCATAATCAGGTTGTGGCCATGGTTATAAAGGTCATGGTCAAAGTGTGGCCAAGGTGCACCTAAAACATAAAATGTTTGATTTGGTATCCTTTCTCTTGCTTGCCAATCTATATAACATGTCTAACTTACAGAGGAACTGTCACGAAAATGAAAATTTAAGATAAGCTTCAGCATACTGAATTAATATTTTTTCTAAATATAATCAATAAAAAATTCTGTACTGTTTCTGAAATAATCAAGTTTATCTTCACTATACCTCTTTCACCATCCATTTCTCTTCATTTTCTCTTAATGCAGGAGTTAGGTGTCAGATATTCATTGACAGTTAGATCCAATATATCTTATAGGGGCTCCTTTTGTCTAGAACAGGGATCCCCAACCTTTTGAACCAGTGAGCAGCATTCAGAAGTAAAAGGAGAAGGGGAGCAACACTAGCATGAAAAATGGGGTGCAAAAATATGTGCTGTGATTGGCCATTTGTTAGCGCCTATGATGTGGATTATCAACCTACATTGAGACTGTTTGGCAGTCCACCTGGTTTTTATATGACCAAAACTTGTCTCCAAGCCAGGAATTCAAAAATAAGCACCTGCTTTGAGCACTCTGAGAGCAACATCCAAGTGGTTGGAGAGCAACATGTTGCTCAGGAGCTACTGGTTGGGGATCACTGGTCTAGAAAATGTGTTAGAGCTCATTTTATTAAAATCAGACAACATCATGTCTCTCTGCATGCAGGATTTGTGCAAAAGGCAGTTATTTTTTAAGATTTTGTTTGAACCAGAATCATTTATTTGAGTGAGCTTTAATTCATCTGCTAGGAAAGGAAGCAACCATCCCCTATAAGATCCCCTATAAGATATAGTTGATCTAACTGTCAATGAGTATCTGACACCCAACTGCTGCAAGAAGACAGAATGAAGAAAAACAGATGCTGAGAGAGGGATAGTGAAGATAAACCTGATTATTTCAGAAACAATGTAGAATATTTAATTGATTGTATTTAAAATGTTTCTTATTTCAGTATTATGAAGCATATAGTAAATATTTATTTTCACAAATAGTTCCACTTTGAATATAAAGATCGAAGGCAAAATGTTACTTTCATTCATTCATTCATTTATTTATTTTTGTATTTGGAATATTTGTCATATGACTATGTTGAATTTATCATTCTGTTATCACGAATAATTCAACATTCAGTCACATCATAGTTTTTTCTCTTAAAATATATTTTGTATTCTTAATGGCATTGGAAGTATATTCCGATATGTACCATGCACAGTATATGCTTGTAAAGAGCACCTAATTTTTAATTCTGATACAATGCTAATGTTACTGTCAAATATCATGGACATGGACCATGGGGGATGTTGTTTTACTGCAAATAGCATGCTGCTCCTATCATTTATTCCCTTCTTTGGTGCCTCATGGTGGAAGGTGCTGATTATGACCTGTTTGAGGCACCTAAGCACCTTGGTGCTACATGACAACAGAACTATTGTCTATTGCATTATTTACACAATACACACCTTCATACAGAGTGTGAATAACAATCACACCTCCAAATGAAATGTTATAGTGATAAATGAAATGGGCAACATCAATAGTTATTCATACAAAACATATCTACAAACAATTCTGATCTATAAAAAATCCCTATTGTGTATTCACTTTACATCCTGAATAAATAGATGTGTGCATTTCTACTGTAGTAGAGTTTTATAGGCAATGGCAATTATTAATTACTCTAAGGATGCTGGAAAATGTCCAGTGTTAGGGCAAACATAGTTTTCAACAAAAAAGTCATCTTATGTGTTCAGTATGGCCAACACATATTAATGATTAATGTAGTATTCTTGCAGGCTAACTGATCAGTTTACAAAGGAAACAGAAGGGAAGTTTGGCCTGTTCTACTTCCTCAAATCTGGTTTCCTCATGCAAATTCCGATGGGGATAGGATTTCTGGTGTTTAGTGGATGGTGAAGTTGTCACTAGTGGTCCTCTGAAACAAAAGTGTGGCAATTAGTGAACATACTGATTCAGTTTTGGTTTTGGTGTACAGTTCTGACATGTACATATAACTATATTTGTATAGTTTGTAAAAACTAAGGCTGCTTTTAAGTATTTAAATAACAAGAACCAACAAAGAACCATCTTAAAGTTGTCAGTTCTATAATTCTCATCTGAACTGAAAACTGATCTGTCATTATGATGTTTCAAAGTAGGACTGCATGAAACAGTATGTAGGATTTTGCTAATCAGTTAATGTTACATTATTTTTTTTTAGGGTACCTTGAAGACAGTTTTGTTAAATCTGGAGTCTTTAATGTCTCAGAGCTTGTGCGAGTTTCTCGAAGTAAGTGAACACTAGACCTATCAAATACCATCTTTGAACCAAAAGCTTGTGTTTGTATATCTCTATTGTCTTAATTCTTTGATGATATGCAACAAGAAACAACTCTACAGTCTTTTATTGCTCTGTGATTCTATCTATATCAGTCGTTTTGCCTATCGCTGTTAGTTACTAGGAACTACCAACAGGATATGATTTTAGCAACTATAGTGAACAAAAGAAAAATTGTAAATATTTAATAGCTTACTTGAAATCAGAGTAAAAATCATCCTGTTTTCTTTTTAGCATTATGCCATAATATCAGTTTAAAGGTTATGCAAAGGTCCACTGTTAGAGTATGATTTACTGACACATTACTCTAAGTATCCCACTTTAAAGGCAACATTACTTCATCTGTAGAAGGGGAAATTAGCTTTCGGCAATCTACACAGAATTCCTGTAGATAAGTTATCCTTAAGAAAAACATTATGTAAAGGAAAAACATAACAGAAAACCTCTCCATGTATATACACTTAAGAACTACGGACTGTCTAGAATGTTAGAGTTGGAAAAAGCTGTATAGCTTATGTTGAAAGGGAAAACTAGTCTAAAATGTCTAGAAAGCATATACTGTAATGGAGGAATTTTTCCAGTTAATTTGCTTTTTTCTGAAGCCACTCTTTTTAGTTAGAATAGTCAAAATGATCAATTGCACATCTAACAAAACAGTTTGTGAAGATTGCAATTAATACAGGATTCTTTTATCTTGCAACTCTTAGAGGCAGATTTTGCTAAAATCACATGAAAGATTCAAAGTTCGATTGAATTTTCGAATGTTTTTGAAGACCACTTCGACCAGTGAATTTTGAAAATTCGATCGAATCGAATGATTTGAATAAAATTTCATAAGAATATTCGACTATTCGACTGTCTAAGTACTTCCCCTTTTATTCGACTGCCTACTTCGCCAGATCAAAGCTACCGAGTTAGGTTTAGTTATTTTTGATCGAATAGGAAATATTCGATCGATTTGAACGATTTATCGATCGATCGAATATTTCCTATTCGATCGTTCGACCAATCGAATTGCCGTAAAATCAAATATTGAATTCGAAGAATTTTACTTCCCTGCCTATTCACATGGTTGAATTTGAAGGTTTTTTTAACCCTTGAATTCGACCCTTAGTAAGCCTCTAATTATACCAGAAGAGAACGCTCTTAACAGCCAATAGCACATCCACTCCTAGCCAGGAGTTCTTGAGGTAGATAACATTCAATAATACAGAAGAAAAATTTACATTCTATATTCTCTTAGCTTAAATTTATTTTAATTTCCTGTTCAAATGAAAAGCCCTTTCCTTCTCAAGGGGCTGAGTTTACTTTTAGTTACTGTTAGCCAATTTAACTTGTAACAGCGCTGGACTTTATAGTTTTTTGTCTTAAATTTTATAAGAATATAGCTTTAGACTAGACTAGGAATCCAACACTTTTCTACCTCTGTCTTTCTGCGACAGGAGAAAATATAGATTGTATTCTCATTTTAGTGAACTCAGCTACCATATAAGCCTGTTACACTGCATGGAAAGATCTTTGTTTAGGTGACAATTAGAAGACATTCTATATTGTGTTAGTAGAAATGTTATGACTTTCACTCCTTGTAATATGTAGCAATGCATACAAACATTTATACAACAAGCTACTGAAAAGTCGAAAGTTAAAAGATGAGCATATTTTACTTGGAATGCATTTAGTCTATTATGAAAATTCTTCTTCTGTTATTCGATTTTTAATACCCCAAAACAACTCTATTGCAGCTGATGATTCCATGGAATCACCAAATTTATACTTTTTGGATTTTGCCAAATACCGAATCCTGCACAAATTATTCAGTCACTTTGTTGGCAAATGACACAGCACAAATAGTAAATGAAACCTGAAGTCTGAAAACCACCCAGCTGGGGATGTTTACCATTTTAAACATTTTACTGAACTAAAGGATATTAACTTTATTAATTGTGTAGGGAATATATGGGGGAATTGAATATGTTTCACATGTGCAAAATGAGTCACCATGCATGTGTGAACGCCTTCTGCATCACCACGCATGCGCAATGGTGGAAGTGGGGGCGAGCTGGCCAGCTGAGTTGCCTAGAGCATCCAGCTGGCTTGGCCCGCCTCTGTCTATTGTTCTCCCTTTTTTCCTACTATCCCATTAGTTTTTCACATTTAATTATTCTTGCAGCAACTTTATAGAAATATTTGTTGTGCACTGCACAATATAGATTTAGAGTAATACTGTAACTCAAGAATCCTCCAGAACCTTTGGAAATTCTCAAGTTAAGTGACAGAAATATTCCAGTTCAAGCCCATGCTGACAGGCCCATTGGATTGAATAGATCATGGGACCTCTGAACTCCAGATATGTTTTGACAAGAAAATGTTGGCAAGAAGATGTCAGAAAATTTTATAAATAGCAGATATGTTTTTTTTCCCTTGGGAGAAATGTTGACCATTATTATATCTACCCAGTTGTTTTTTACTGTTGCACATAGTTGGGGAGTATAAATGGGTTTCCCAGATGTTTAAATTTGTCCTCTGATACTGTGGAATCCTTTATATCTGTCTTTTAAAACTTTCTCACAAAATATATGGTAGTTACAACATAATTTTTTAATCCTAAATGTCAACTGACTTCTCTTTTATTATTTTGTGTTTTAGCACCCATAACACAGGGTTCTGGAGTGAATTTCCCAATTGGAGAGCCACTAAACCAGCCATACTATCATGATATGAACTCAACAGTTAACTTACAGAGGTCATTGTCCTCCCCACCGAGCAGGTAAGCATGATCAAGGGCAGTTTCGGTTTACTGAATATGTATGTCAATAAATAGTAATCAGCACAGCCATTACACTGAATTCATAAGTGCACCTTCTACAATGGCCACTCCAGTAGACGTCTATTGCACTGAACAACATTAACACCAATGCCCATAAAACTGCCTTTATTACAACATAGGACATAAGAAGCAGATGACTCAACTGTTATGCTGCTGTATGATCTACGGCATGTGCTGTAGCTGTAATAAAGCTAGTTATATTGACATGAATGTAAGTGCTACAAATCTAATTTAAATGTATTTATATATAAATGCTAATGATTCAGCTAATAAACCATCAGCTCAGAGTTAAGTACATTTAATCAAAGTACTATTCTGTGAATTTTCCATTTAATAATTTGTTGCAGCTTTTCATATATTCCCCTTTTTATGAGCTAAATCACTTTTATGGGCCCCTATAATGATTCATAAGCACTGTTGTAGTAGTAGTAGAACTGTTTTCCCAGGCTTTAAATTTTCTCCTAGCTAAGCACACCCTAAAAGTAATTGTCCTCCAATTCCCTATTGGATCCTTTATGAAAAAATATTTTTACTAATATATTATTGCAAAACAGTTCTTTTCTTGTTAAATATTTTTCATAACTTTGTGTAGTCCGTAATTATTTGGGACCTGTTTTTCAGTTGGTTAATTTAAGTTTTTCCTTACTCATAGCAAACGACCCAAGACCATTTCTATAGATGAGAACATGGAACCAAGCCCAACAGGGGATTTCTACCCTTCTCCCAACTCACCAGCAGCAGGAAGTAGGACATGGCATGATCGAGATCAAGGTAGAATGGGATAATGACCTCTCTTTTCATAATTTACATTTTTAGTTCTTAATTCTACGTTTTAAATGTCTTCTTCACAATTTGTATATGAATAGCTCTACATATATAAAACTTCTTTTACTGCTGATTCATGAAGGCTGTAGTTGCTGACAAAATGTAAACTCAGTTTAGGTCTTCACTGATGATGGGAAGAAGTGATAATGTGTAGTTTGTACCACCAAAAGCAAACTTTGACAGTATGAACTAACAGTCGTGCAATCTGTGTGGCCAGGATTACAGATTGAAAACCCCCAACGGTACAGTTATAACGGTATTACAGTTACTGGATCTGTTATCCAGAAATGCATTATCCAGAAAGCTCCGAATTATGGAAAGGCTTTCTCCCATAGACTCCATTTTATCCAGATTATTCTGTAATAATAAAACAGTATCTTATACTTGAACCAAACTTCCAATAATTATATAATTATTAATCCTTATTGAAAGCAAAACTAGCCTATTGGATTTATTTAACGTTAACATGATTTTCACATAGACTTAGGGCAGGTCTACACAAGGAGATTGCCTCTTTTGGGCGACTAATCTCCCCAAACCGCTTCCTTTTTTGCCACAGGTAAGTGCTATATGTGGATGGAGCACAACCTGATTCAGGGCTGTGTTATCTATGCATTTCCTTGGAAGGCATAATACACACATGCTTGCATTAACAGCCTTAACAAGAGCTAAAAAATAAAATAACAAAACAATTAAGTTTGGTATTTAAATGCATATGGGTGTGAGCATTTTTACCATTTTAATTAGTTAAGTTGTTACTTATAAAGTAGTTAGAAATAACATCTCTTACTGGGATTCTGCAGCTGGCATGTTTCCTATCTGAAAAAATACAGTATTCCCCTAAAACGATTCTAATTGTATAGCCTATAAAGTATGTTAGTACTAAAGGCTTATTGGTTTTAAAAATCAATTGAAATAGACTTTGATGCAATTTGCATGAACACGCTGTCTCCTTGGTATAAAGCTTTTTAAATATTTAATGTAGATCTATGTTAAAATGAGAAAACATGGATGAAAATGTACTTCTTTTATTGTTTTGCTTTATCAGGAACTCAAGCAATCTATTGTATAGAAAAATATTATTTTCTGTTGCTATCTGCATACAATAAGACCATATATTAAAGGGCATGTTACCTTTATTTTAACATTATGTATAATGTATTATGTATAGCTATATCTTCAACAGCTAAACAACAGATTGACTGAGAGGGTTCATTTTTATTGATATTCTATTTTTTTATTATTTATTTCTATATATTTCTCTTCAGACTGTCTACTATTGATTTTTCATTCTGATTTCCAGACTGCTCTCTGATTAAGGTCCAGCAACTGCATAGCAATTGAAATTCCAAGCTTGAGGGTTGCAGAACAAATTTATTGAAATAGTTAAAAAAAGACAGCAAAAAAGTTCTGACTGATTGAAAAATAGTTTTAAAATACTGCTGTTTAAGTGATACTAGCTAAACACCCTCCACAGAAAGGGGTATCATCTTTTAAAAGTACAATAAACTCGAAACTGCACATCAGATGAAGGCAACAATGCTGCACCCCTTATACTACAGAGTGGAGGAACCATTGCCACATAATATGCATACACGCTTTGAAAAATATGGTTAATAGGAAATATCTAATAATTGAGAATTTTAATACATTTTATGCGCAAAAGTATAATTTACTCTTCCATGGGTTTACTAATTCATCTTTTCATTTTATTGTATACATTTTAAAAATGTTTATATCGATACCAACATATCAGCCTTACAGATGGGCGCTGTTGCTATTCCTAAGCAGTTTAATGATTTTAGAATAAGGATCTAAAAACTTACCCTGGTGTGTCATGCTGTAGAATAGCATCCAGCCTAAGAAGCTTGTGCATTTTATTCATTTTTCAGGTACAGTTCAAATAAATAAATAATTTAAATTAGTAATAAGTATCATTACTATGTGCTGGAAAAAAACCCAAAAACACAAGGTTAATTTATGACTACTTTCCCAGGATTAACAAAAGACCCAGTGGCTGCTGTGGTTCCTTCACAGGGCCTGGTGGGGGATCGTGCTAATGCACAACTTCAGTATGTAGGTGTGATATAGGTCTTCTACCTCAAGTTGTGCTTGTATGTGTAGAATTATAAATATTTTGCCATAGTGACCAATTACTAGTTATGCTACTGCTGTCACATGCTAAAAGTCTAATTTGATCTTCTGCTTTTATGTCAATACTCTATGAGTTAGTAAAAGCTATATAGCTCAGGGTTGAAGCCGCTGCAGTTTTTATTTGAAATACTATTTTTGGGATGCCATTTATCAATATCTCAGCTGCGCAGCCAACTGCAAAATCAATAAAGGGAATTTGCTTCAGAGTTAAGTGGTTTGTGTTAATGAAATTATTCTTCATGGCCTCCAAAGGAACCTAAGACTAATAACTCTGAAAATTGGATACTTCATTGAAGACAATTTTAATAGGGTTATTATACCATCTTGAGCCCTCTGCAAAAATAAGTACCTGATGCATTCTTGTGAGTTCATGAAAGGTGTGCCATGCAGATCTTCTGTTCGTAAGGTGTTCACTCTGCAGGCTGGCATTTATAGTTCTCGCACTGCAGTGAAGTGGTTAATAAAAAGTTTTTATGGAGTATTTCAGCTGTTCTCCAACACCTTCAACGCAATGTACTTATGTTGTGCTATTTTCAAAGGGCTCACTTAGAGATAGGATTGAAATTAAGCAAACATATCTTTTTTCATTCTGGCAGTTAATTACTCATGGTTGAAATGACATCATTCAACAACTGTTACGGGATCAAGTCCATATGCCTTGTCATATGGGCAAGGAACTATTTTAATCATGGCTTTAGATAGAACTGCACAGACTCATTATCTCTGGGGCACTTTTGGTTAAGAACAAAAAAGCAATGACTACACTTTGCTATTCATGCATTGTAAAGGACAGGTTTTTGTTTCTATAAGTTACCCACAATTGTACTTGCTAGAGCAGATAACTTAAAATGTGTTTTGAATCTTACAACTAATGCCTGTTTTACCTTGCTGTGCAAACGATAGACAACATTTGTATTTATGTGATATAAGAATTTACAACTTGAATGCATTAGAGTAAAAGCTTGAATCGAGTTTTAAAAACAAAGTTTTTGGGATGATTTTTTTTTAGATTTTTTGAATAAAAAACTCACATGAACTTTCATGAAATTCAACCCTTGATAAATCAGCCTCCTGGTATCCATACAGTTTGTGCAATACTCCATGACACTTCCATTAATAGCTTATAGTAGCAGAACCATTGTGTGTTTAAGGCCTAGACATAGACTTTGACAATGATTTTGCACAGTTTTAGTAAATATTTTTACAGTAGAGGGTGAGGCTATTATGAGACATTTGTAGGGGCATGGAGAAATAGAGATTCTGGACGCACTCCCTGGCCTTCCCAATAAATCACTGGTGCTCTGTCTTCGTGGGGAGACGGCACTCCCCTGTGTCAGCAGGTAAACAATGGAAGAAGACGGCACACAGGACTTGATGCTAGTGGGGGTGAACCCCTATGTGTTTATTCGTCAAATGATGCGCAACGTTTCGGGGGCGGGCCCCTTCGTCAGGTGATGAAGGGGCCCACCCCCGAAACGTTGTGCATCATTTGACGAATAAATACGTAGGGGTTCACCCCCACTAGCATCAAGTCCTGTGTGCTGTCTTCTTCCATTGTTTATTTGTAGGGGCATGACATAGTTTCTAAACCCAGTGACTAGTCTTTGCGACATCCTAGTGCAACACAGAACGCAAGAGACAGAAGCTAGGTAAAAAGTTAAATTATGATAATTAAAAACAAAGGTGAATTATGTAGTGATGGTACCCTTTCCACTGTAGAATTGTTGCACGAGTAGGCTTTATGTTCTGGAATGTTTCCTTTAACTACAGCAAAATGAACATATGTTTGGAAGTTTTTAGAAAGCTAAGCAGGTGCCTGGTGAGAGCAGGTGTGACTGTGGATGTCTGAACTTGCCTCATATCACTAGCTGACTGCCATGACGTCTCTGTAACAGGTGGCTAGAGGCACTTGGCTGACCATGTGATGTTTGTCGATGGAGCTTACAGGCATGGCTTGCTGTTGCAGGCATGGGAAGAAGGCCTTTTTCTATTGCTTTGATGAGGAAATTGCCCAAACTCATGTCTCATTAGTGTTTCCTAAGGTCCTTTTGGAAGCGAACAACAGTTTAATTAAGAGCTCCCATAAAACACGTTGCTGCACACTTTTTCCCCCTACGGCATTGTAGCACATCAGAGTCCATCCGACTTGCCTGAGGCTGAGTCAAACAGTTATACATCTGGCGTACCATTTGTGCAAGCTGTCAATGCATACGCTGGGGCTCACACCAAGCTCCCTTCCGTCTTCCCTCCAGATACAGTTCCTTGTTGAGGGATCAGTTGGCCTGAGTTTTTCATTATTTACATAAGCGAGATCACTTTGATGTGGTGCTGAGAAATTTATGGACCACCAAGGCCCAAGGATGTGCATACTATCCTAAGAGTAATTTGAGCCTATTATGTGGTTTGGATTGCAACTCCAAAATATATTCCTCTTGTCAGAAATTCAAAGCCGAGCCAGACTTTAGAAATGAAAATATCTGTCTGCCAAAGTTAGCTTTGGTTAGCTTATGTAAAAAAAAATCAGCTTTCACATGAAAACTGATCATTTCACTGACATCTAATAACAAGCAGCTGAGAATATGAACGGGTGATAGAGAACATGACAGGGTCAGTGTCCCTGCTTCCCAAACAACTGCTGCTAATAAGGCTGTATAGGTCAACTGTAAAGATCTATGTTGTCTTCCTTTACAGATTAAAACGGTGACTGTTCATTTCCACAGTTCCATTAAATGAGTTTACTGCCAAAGTTAGAGGCAGCACATCTGCAGACCAGTGCCAGAATTGCTGATTTTGTATCCTACCCCTGCTGCCTTATAATCCACAATTATGTTCTTCAGACAGCCATTCATCCCGGTAGGGGTCTTTCTTTTGGTATTCACAGAGATTTTATTGCATAACTCCTTCGCTGCCAGACATGTCTGCTGTTCATTGCATGGTATCAGCATCCTACACTGTGGAAAGTAGGCAAAGGAACAAAGATATTACTGTGTCCTAAACTTATTTTATTTTTAAATAGGGACCTTGTTTGTAGATTTACTCTGTAAATAGTGTGATGTTACATTTTTGGGAGAAGGCAAAAAAAAAAGTGTTTTCGCTGACTGACATATATCCTGGTTCTAAAATCCATCACTGTGTTTTGCTGCACAGAACTGGGCAATACATCTATGAACAAACTGAAACCTACTGTCATGAAATTATACAGACTTTACAGACTTAGGGGGAAATGTAATAAAATTTGCAAAGAGAACAAGTTGGCGAATAAAAATGTTTATGTTGCATTGTAATATTCCTCATTAGGCTTTTATTGCATTGCAAATCCTAATTGCACATTGCACATTGCAACACCTGCTTGAAGGTGGCGTAAACTTTTGGAGCAAATGTAATAAGTTTTTCATGAAGACTTTTTATTACATACACTGAACACTATCTCAAACAATAAAAGTCACAATCAATATCCTACTGTTGTGTAAGGGGCAAATTGTTTGCAAAGGCAACATTTTTCACTTACATATATTCGCATTGTGATGGTTTTTTGCTTTAGCTACTAGTGTTGGGCGGATTTGACCCATTTCACATTGGCAAAGATTAGCCGAAATGCATTAAAGTCTACGGGCAACAAATTCTTTTTGATGCACATCGCAGAATTTTTTTATGGGCGTAATTTTTTTAATGCATTCCTAAGAATCGTGGAGTGCTCTAGCCCTTAATTGGATCTCCCAAATGAGCGTGCCAGGTGCTCAAACTGGATTTTTTTTATTCATGTCATTGTCATTTCCACTGCAAAACTCGGCAAAAAAAATCGTTCATCTCTATTAGCTACCAATATAACATTCCTCCATTATTGTTACATATTCTTGACATCAAGGATGCTGAGAGCTGTAATCCATTATCCATATCTGCCCCTGGGAATTAAATCTGGGTCTCAGTTTATAAGAAGCAGGTAAACTACTTTGTACATTAAAAGTGTACATGCTGCGGATATATGTAGCAATTTAAAACGAGAGATTGCTGATTTTTGTCACCTGAACAAAAAGAAAAATGTGGAAGCATATATTACTTGACTGGGCAGTGCTGTCCATAAGAAATACTTGGGTTTTAGCCATAGCTGCAGTGGATGCCTTATATCTTCACAGTTGCGGATTATGGGAAAACATAAATGTCCCAACAGTCTGGAATAGGGTTGCCACCTGTCCAGTTTTGATCAGGCAGCCCGTGTTTTGAGGGGCTGTTCAGGCAAAAACTACCTCCCCGTTTTTCCAAATTAGGAAAGCCGGGCAAGATTCCCTGTGATTGACACAGGTTTCAGCCTCTGTTTTCGTGTCTCGCCCCCGCTACGTTGTGGCCCCGCCTTCCCACCCAGAATTAGTTGGGAGGTAAGTTGGCATCCTTAGTCTGGAGTAAATATTAATAAACATTTTATTTTAATTTGGATAAATGCTGTCACAAGAAAGAGAAAAGTTTACATTTTCTTTAGCTCCCTTTATGCGTTTTAGATACAGAGAATGACCTTTTCAACATATAATGCTTTTCTCAGTTTTATAACACTTCTATTTTCCTATAGCTGGGCACGAGGAGCTAGTTTTGCTCCATTTGTTTTTTTATACAGGGAGTTAATTGCCACATTTTTCCCTGTGATTAGGGATGAAATTTGATCTTTTATATATTCTGTCTTTTGTAATGGCCTTCACGCAAAAGAATGAAGTAATTGTGTCTTGTGAAGGTATTCTGTTACTGACAGTCTCGTGACAGCTCAAGACCGACACAATATGGCATTCAGAGCTGATGTATGTAGGCCATTAGTACACTTGTCCATTTCATCAGACAAGAATGGTTGGATGTTTTACCAACAGTAGACAACACACTAGAAAAAGTTTGACAGCACTCAAGACAAATATTTGGGTAAACTTTCACTTTTGTCCTATTGGATTTTTTACCCTCCCCCAGCCCTGCTCTAGTGGCTACGAATTGTTTGTGTCCCCATTCATCACATATTAACCACTTCCATGATAACTTCAAGTGAAAAATGTATTTTAAGAACAAATTAATCATCTATGTGAACTACCAAAGAAATCTTTTAAATCAGTCAGGTAAATCAAGGGATCTAGAAAAAAATGTTCATTGCATGGAGAGGCTGCTGCATATACTATAAATCTTCCAGAAGTATCCACACTCACAGGTCTTACTGATTAAAATTTAAGTTTTTATTTTTAAACACTGTCTTTCTCGGGTCAGCCGAAACATCAGTCAGTGTTTAAAAATAAAAAAAACTTACATTTTAATTAGTAAGACCTATATTTGTATAAATGAATTATATAAATAAATTATTTTTATATATAAATGTAATAATTGTAGAAACTGGAAGCACTGTATAAAATATGGTAAAGTATAGTGTATTTATTGAAGCTTCACATGGTCCCCCACACTTTTTGATTCTCCTTGTCATCAGGATAGCGACTATATATAAAAGTGTATATATATATATGCATATATATATATATATATACTGTACATATACAAATCCCTGGAAGATGATTTTACAAAGATGCTCCTCATATAGTTTATCAAGTCGCTACTTGCCTCATTACACCATGGCTAGCTATCACTGTGCTTCATAGTGTTTTTCATTTCATGTGGACATCTTAGACCTGCTTAGCTACTGCAACATGTATGGGCAGTATTCTTATATTAGAGCTTCATGCTTGGAAATCATCACTGTTGCTAATATTTAGAGCTGAATCTGCCTCTAAAATGGAAAATCAACCTTGCAGAATAAAAGTAGAAAATACTTAAATAAAAAAAATAAAGCTTGACCAAACCATGTATCAGAATATACTACAGGGTAAAACGTTGCAAAATAGTTCAAATATGACAAGTGAGTTCTGACCAGCACATAAGCCCCAGTACAGGAAGAGGTTAAACAAATGTAGACCCTAATTTAGTAATGTATTTAGTTAAATAAGTTGTGTTAGGTATAAAAAGTGTAAAGGATAACCAGTCTCATATATCAGATACAATGGTTGAATACAAGTTTATAATGTAATTCTATGGATAATTAATCTGAAGTAACATACTGACATTCACTATATACTCTGCTCTGGGCAGCAATCCAGGTGTACAACACAGATAAAAAATGAAACACTCAGGCAAACACACGTATGATCCCTTAAAACTGCATTTTAGTGACTTGCATTTTGCACACTAGCACTTTGACAAAGTTTGGGATCCAGCTGAACCTTAGGTTTGTTTTCAAATAACTTTTTGGATTCTTAAGTCTCATCAGTGCGGATCTTTACAGTGGTGTTCATCCCAAAGGTGACAACATGCCTAAAATATAACAATACCTTCTATTTGAGTTTGTAAAACAAGGAAAAGATGAATGATGACATATGATTATTCCTTATTGCTGGATCCAAATGACATTCCATGTGTGCAGAGCATGTGCCATTACCATATGAGATAGTTCATGAAGAATAGTTATACAGAACCAAGTGAAACATACAACATTTCTGAATATTCTGTACAATATAGAAGCTGCATTTTGGTCAAAAAGCTGAACCCCAATATCACACTCAAGCAATCATAATTAAAATCTTGTGTGAGTTTTGAGCCCAATTCCCTCAGCAATATTTGTTTTTTCTCCTAAGAAGGCTTTAAAAAAAAAAAACGTTTAGCAGATTTTTCATTATTTTGTTTCATTATTTATTTTCTTACAAGACAGTAGCCAAACTACTTCATGGTATTGAGCCAGGAACCTAGCTGTCTTCTCATAGAGGGGATAGCTAAGCTCCAAACAAGATGTTACATGGCTAAAGTGAAAAAAACATTTAATAACTATCTGGACAGGAAAGCAATTGTTAAACACAATGGCACAAGTATGAATATTTGTTTAAGGAGCCAATATTGTGAAGGTAGTTATTAACAAAACTGAAAAAACAGGGATGAACAAGCATCCGATTTTGTGCTGTCCACAATATCTGTGAACCAATGGCTAAATGAATTTGTCCAACAATACGCCTGTCTGGTATGTAAGGAATGTGATTTTGGTTTAATCAGCTGAAGAGAAGCAAATTGTTACTGCCTTCATTTATAGATGATTTGTGCTTGTTCGTCTGTCTACCACAATGAAGTCTGATAACATAAAAAGTTTAGTATGTAGCAGTGAATGATGGGAGATGTTTATATCAGGTTAAGATGTAGCATATTTTTAATATTATATAACTTTTCTAAAGAGTGGATAATCCAGTACAAATCCAGGACACATACCCTATTATACTGTTATATAAACATTTATCTGATGCTACTCACTGATGCTGGATTTAGTGTGCAGATACATACATGTTTTGATGCTTTATTGTGTTACTCAACAGATATGTCCTCTCCTACAATGAAGAAACCTGAAAAGCCATTGTTTAGCCCAACATCTCCACAGGATTCTTCATCAAGATTGAGCAGTTTTCCACAGCATCACCATCCAGGAATCCAAGGAGTAGGACATAGTGGTAAGATAATAGAACAGCTCAACTACCTATGCCTTGGATGGACTATATAAAATCACCTAAAAACATGGTGCTGGCTCATAAACAAATTAACCAATGATAAGACAAGAAAGGCAGGTCATTCCTGAGAGTTGGTTACTTTAAATTAGTACTTTGATTCTCAAAATACATTTTTAGGTCTAGATAAATATTTTATTGCCACCCATAAAAATATCTGCCTCTATTGTTTGATGTTTTTAGCTGTCACAAGACATTGGCTTGTAATTTTTATTGCCAAATGCTTTATATTGGAAGCTTGCTTTTGGAAGATTACTATTTGAAGGTCTTGTTTTCTTACATTATGCAAAATATGTTAGTTCCACTTTTAAAACACAAGTTTTAAAAAACAGCATATATTAAGATTGAAATTTGACTAGAAAATTAATATTTCAAATGACTTTCTGCAAAATACAGTGTTTGCACAGGAATCACATAAAAGTGATCTATGTAAATTTAAGTAAAAAGAATAGTTAATTTAGAACTGTGGCAGATATTACCCAACCTTTATCTATTTTAACCGATTAAAGAGATACAAACATATTCTTCAAGTAAAACATTATTGTATGTTTTTAGTCTAGGTGCTTGAACCACACATTCTTTCTAGTATATCCCCAAAGGTGGAACTTCACATGACTGAATCTTATAAAACATATGGGACCTTATGCTCACAGCCCATGTTTTATATGTATAGCTATCAAGACATGCCAACTGTAATCACATTTGGTTTTACATGGTTTAGTTTGACAAATGCTTTTATTCACATTATGTTGTGCCAAGCAGAAACATGAAGAACCATTAACCTTGTTCCATCTGAAGACACAAAATGAAAAATGCAAACCATAGGACACCTTTTTATGAAGCAAAGGCTTAGGTGCAAAGCATACTTTGGTCCTCAACCATCCGAAATCAGTGGTGTGAGTCCCTAGTGACCTGTTATTGGAAATATATTACTGACAAAATCTCAGAGAATGAACTTCTCAGGCTTTACTTCTTACCATTGACCCCCACACATATTTTTGCAATGCAACACAATGTCGATTTATTTTTTTTGTTAGCATTCTTTGGAAGATTTTTGAGGAATAAAGAAGGTGCTTGTGTATCCTGGAAGTTGCCTGTCTGAACCAGAGTTGAACATGCTGTGGCAGTGTATGTTTTTTATGCCCTTTTTTTTCTTATGAAGTGCAAAGAATCAAGGAGGATTAATGTATGCAGATTAGGTTTACATTTTTATGAACAAGTCTGAACAAACAATGTTCTACAACAAGCTTTCCCAACCTCAGAAACCTTAACAGAGCTGGTTATGAAATATCCTCATATGAACTCAAGTCATTTAATCAGTAGATGAGTCACTACAGCAGTAGATCCACGTGTACTAATGATATCCACCTGTTCCTATGTGGAAAAATGCACTGTTGGCGTTTTAGTAGACAGAGTTTGGTTTAAAGAATTCTTCATGATTTTTTTCTTGACAATTTTAGATGTTTCAAACAGTCCACTATTAGTATCCTTTATTTGTATAACAGCAGCACATTCTGCCACACTTTACACATAGATTACACATAAGTCCCTAAAGGGACTATTTAATCAAAGGTCGAATTTTAGAATAAGGTGAATTTTTAAAAACTGTAATAAATTACATTTTGTTAAAAATTTGAATGGTATGTTATTTATGAAAAAAATAGAACAACTTAAATTCGATCAAAAACTCGAATTGAAATAAAAAATTTTGAAAAAAAAAAACCTCAACTTTTGAGAGACAAATGGGGTTTCATTTTCAAAGTGAAACTTGACAAAAAATTGGCTCTTTACTACTATTAACATCTTCAAATAGATCAAGGGACCTCTGCCATTGGCTTCTACATGAACTCGGCAGGTTTTAGGTGGAGAATAGTCGAATAAGAACTGCTTCCAGGGTCGAGGTATGATAAATCTCACATCCAAATTCATATGCGAGTTGGTGGTTTTAAATTTGAATTTGTGAGTTTTGAATACTCTAATTTAAATTTACTGTTCGAAACCCAGTAAATCTGCCTGTTAGTGTTTAAGTCCCTATTCCATTCACCCCCGCAAGCATTGGGATCACATACAAACTCTAAGCTGAAATCTTAAAACAGGGCTGCATGTCAGCATGCTAACCATTGTGTTGCCTACTTCATCAAATACTGATATCTTTTAACTGTGTTCCCATAATCTGAGTTACACAGAACATTGTTTTTAGTTTTCCCTTATCCTTTATAAGTAAACACAAAGTAACACATTTGTGGCTAACAGGTACAGTATATCCAACATATACTTGTTTTGTGATCCTCTCCGTACAATGGCCTGTGATGCTCAAATTTGTTTCTCTGTGTAAAGCGAAGCATTTATTTTTGTACTTCCAATTCATATACAGGAGTATACATATTTTGACCATGTATAAGGCCTGTGCTTTAAACAGTTTCTAGATATGAAAGGATGCATTTGGAAAATGTATGTTCCTTTATTACTAAGATTTTGTTTTTGTGCACTTCTTATCAAACTAGAAACACAGCTGCTATGCCTCATGGTGACTGACAGGCTGACAAAGCTATCAACCCTTTTCAATGAAGCCATTATCATCTAACTGTATTGGAAATTGAGGTTGAAATATGTAAATGATCCTTATCAGACAAAACAAATCAACTTATATGCATTAAAAAGGATGATATCCAAATGTTCTCTATGGTTATTATAAGATTTGTTTCCTCTTTTTTGTCCTATATTGATTCTCTATTAACATAAAACACAATATGGCAACAAATATAGTTGTTTTCTTTCTTTCAAAAGAGAGCTTGCATTGATATATCATAAATAAATTACTTTTACTGTACCGCAAAAAGTCTGTCTTTGCAAGTCTGTCTTTTTTGTACAGAGCAGCTAAGCCTATCATGTTTTATATCTCTACATATCTAGCTACCTATGTGTTCTTTTAAAGAACAGATACTTGTAGTCCAAAATCACCAGACATCCTTAAATGACAAAGGCTGTTAATGGCTACTGTAAGGGTTTTTCCTTCTTTGTAGGAATAATAATTTATCTTCCATGAGTATACAGGGAAAGAGCTAGGAGCTGAAAAGTTGCTGCTCATTTTAAAATCCCGAAAATTATCTTGTGGTCCTAATATTCACTGGATAGTTGGCTGGATATCACCATCGACTGCATTGTAGAAGTAATAGCCACATATAAAATTGCTATAAGGCTCCCTTAGCCCATTATTACTGGCATGCATGTGACCCATGATGTAAACAGAAACTTTGGGTGGTAAGCCAAAGATTTATGAGGATGACTTGAAGAAACAAAAATGATTAATAATGATAGACCTCCTTGAAATCATCAATTCTCCGATGTCCTTTGTGAGAAGATGACTATATTTCTTTTCATTATTCATCCTCTCTTTTCCTATAGTGGTCCATTTCTGCTAAGCTGCTGGTGATGACTAATCTTCCAGTCTATGGCTAAGGATCTAAAAATGTGGATTTTGTTATCTTTAAAGGCTCTGGAGAAAAATACTTAACCAGTGAAATATGTTTTCCTTCTGAGAATTATGCTTTTATTTCAAGCATAGCTAAATCAGATGATGGTGTAATTGCTGAAAGCTAAACAAAGTTTTGAGCGGTCCAATCTGGGAAAGTTGGGCTGCTAGTTCTCAAGGGATGTCTGGCATTTTTTCTTAGATTTAGCTGCAAACAGAATAAAATAAACACTTGTATGAAGTTTAGTTGGGGAATAAAATAAAATAAATAACTAACTGAATAATAATTTTTTTGCAGTCATCTCGACCAGGACGTCGCCCTCCCCTTTGCCATTTTCAACACAGGCAATTCTTCCTCCTGCCCCATCTTCATATTTCTCTCACCCCACAATCAGATATCCTCCTCACCTGAACCCTCAGGATGCCTTGAAAAACTATGTTCCTTCTTATGACCCGTCCAGCCCTCAAACAAGCCAGGTAATAAAATTACTTTTTTATTATTGTATTTCACTTGGCAAAATTATTATAATGTTTACAGATTTTCAGTCTGTTAACATTAAGCTGATGGTTGGATGTGGTGCAGTGCCAACTTGGGTTAGATAAGGGATAAGTGGTTTTCTGTACAGCAGTGGAAAACTAATTTTAAACACTATTTTTAAAATATACTGTAAACAGATGTCTAACATTGTTATGATCTAAAAGGGGCTCAGATGAAGACCAAAAGATGCAGTTGATGATAAGGGTTAGTCATCCATAATGTGGGATGCACATTTAAGTCTGCTTTTTGACATGAGGTGAGAATTCCAAATTTAGACCTGCAAAATATTTTGCCACAGTAATTTATAATGACACCAGAAGCAAATTCAAGAGCTCTAAGTGGAGCAAAGCTGTACAATGTCTTTGTCCTCTATTCTGGAGAACAAATGCCTCTGAATATGGTGCTAAGTGCAGGACAGGCTGCATAAGTTCAAAAGACGTGCGTCATTTCTTTTCCATTTTGCACCATCCATTGCATTAATTAAATAAGCCCCTATTGCATTTCCAAATTGTATCTAAGGTTTATCATAGATTCCTCTAAAGACCAATACATTTTTGTAGGGGATTCCAAACAAAAAACATTTTTGCATAGTAAAAGAAAGAACATTTCTAATATACACATTGTAATTGCTTATGTTAGCAGTATCTGTCTGACTGTTCTTTGTATAGTAGTACTGTTTCTGACTCCTTAACAGAAGTCAGTGTCAGAAGTCAGTTGTGTAACAGACATTGCGGAAAACTAATTTCTGCTACACTGTTAGAAGAGTCACAGCTAGGGACATGAATAAACAAACACTGTTTTCAATTTGTAATACCTTTATAAATAACTTGTTATTGAAAATGTTTAATTAATTTATATTGGATTGTTTCTTAGGATGGTTTATTCTCTCATTATGGAAAAACAGCTTTTAGATGCAGTTCCCCTTACATTACCATGTAAAAGAGCAATTGATCATATACGTAAAATGCTCTTTTCTGTGGCGAGGAAAGAGAATATGCAAATTTTAGAATTTAAGATCTTTGTAATATTTTGTTGTACAAATCTGTATCTGATTCTGTATCTGATTTATTTTAGAAATGTATACCCATACAGTATGTTTGCAAAATGTTCTGACTGCACTGGATAGAGTAAACAAACACAATACAGCATATGTCATATGCGCAGTTTGATGACACCTGAACCATGAAAGGAATGGTTTAAATTTATTTTGATACTAGTTTTATATATATAAAAAAGAGAAAAAGTTTATTTGTTATTTCAAGGTTTCGTTCTGCCTTGAGAGACCTTTGTAACCTTGCTCCTTACTGTAATTTATAAAGATATTAGTAGTCACCTCTGACCTTGAATCGTCATGTAACTCCTTGGTGACTTATAATATCTTTATAAATTACAGTAAGGCGGTACATGCATTGTAATTTACAGTTTTTGTGTGTAGTATTATAATTTCCAAAGATCTCTGGCATTGCTTTATGTACCACAAAATTAATCTGTTTTGCTTCTATATCCATTTCTATATTCTGCCCCCTTTGCTGTATCCTATTTCCCCCCTGCTGTAATTTTTAACGATATTAGTAGAGAGACATAATAGAGAGAGACATACAGTATTTACACACTGCTCCAAAAAAGGGAGCTTGAAACCATCTCCAGTGACAAGTCTTTAAAGGGCATTGGTAATAAAATCTGGTTTTATTTGACAGAACATGTTGAAACATTCACACAGCTATATGTAATAGTTCCCATACCCTTACAGAACTTACAATATATAAGATATACGAGATGCTTTTTCTTTAGGCTGGGAAAAACTATTTTCCCTTGTGATCGGTAACTTTCTGGAAGATAAAAGAACCGAAAATGGTTTCTGCAGCTTCTACTATTCACTTGTATAAAAATACTACCTCTTTTTCATCTACAAATGCCATGAGGCTCATACTATTCACTAGATAGTATACAAATGCTACCTCTTTTACATCTACAAATACCATGAGGCTCATACAGTAGGCATGCCATAGGTATTCTCATCTGTCATGATGTGCTGCACTTGTTTCTGCAGGCCTGTCCCTAGGAAATAGTAGTTGGGAGCAAAGCCCCAAAAAAGACATCATGTTGGAAATATAAAGTCACTTGATATATAGAGAATAATGTACCACCTATTGTAAAATATAAGCATATTATTAGTCACCGAGGAGTTCCACGTTCATATAAAAGGCCATGGAACATCCAAGGTTACTTCTAATATCCTAATTTTTCAACATGGGGTTCTATTGATTATAATACACAAGTACACTAAGCTCCATTTATAACTGATGACATCACTAAGAGCCATTTATAAGGATATAATTTATATGATAGTCATGGCTTTTGTGTAAAAATAATATCAGACATCTAAACATGCATCTGTGGTTAGGTAGCTTGACATATTAACATAACTGAAAAATGGCCTTAAAGAACAGAAATATATTATGCAGGGGGCAGATCTTGCTTCTTATTATACGCTGAAACCTTTTTTTTATTTTTTGGCCAGTTACCCAGTGGTGACAGTTTGATGGGTCATGTTAAAACTATGCATGATGGGACACGATAAAGGGGATCTGTCATGGGAAAACTGCATCAGTTAATAGTGCCACTCTCCTTCCCGTCCCCTCCCCCCAATAGCCTAACAGTAGAACAATGGGAAGGTACAGTAACCAGATAACAGCTCCCTAGTAGATATAAGAACAGCAAAAATCTATGTCCCACTGCGACTCAGTTACATTGAGTAGGAGAAACAATAGCCTGTCAGAAATCAGTTCCCTTTAGCAGCACTGGCTCTGTCTGAAAGCACACGACCAGGCAAAATGACTGAGATGGCTGACTACACACCAATATTAAAGATAAAAACATGTTGGGTTAGGAATGCAATTTTACATAGCAGAGTGAATTATTTTCAGTGTAAACTAGTAATAAAAACTGCACCATAATATAAGGATTACAGTATGCCTTTAAAACATTTAAAAAAGGGGGGGAGAAATATTAAGGTATAATGGGGGTGTGGGGTGGCATTGTATGCAGACCTTTAAAATAGGCAGGGATGTACTAATGCCAAACTGGCATTCAGACCTAGGGGCACGGTTTAAGTGAATTTTCGAATAAAATTAAAATTTTTTAAATTCAAATTTCGAAGTAATTATGGGCTACTTTGACTATTGAATAGCCCAAAATTCGATTCGACTTGAAAAAATTTGAAAATTTTAATTTCGAAGTACTGGCCCTTAAAAAAAAAAAAAAAAAAAAAATATGAATTTGACTATTCACCACCTTAACGCTGCTGAATTGCCATTGTAGCCTATGGGGGACCTCCTGGAAGCTTTCCTGTAAATTTTTATTTTTTAATCGTTCAATTGGAACGATTTTAATTTGATTGAAAACAATCATTTCCAAGCGAAAATTTTCAATCCAAAAGGACTCCCCCAAAAATTAAAAAAAATTTGACCAATAGTAAATCTGCTCCCTAATGTTGAGAGAAGGTTGCTTACAACTAAAGTTTTTCAGGTGTCAACAAAGTTTGGGCAATATTAAAGAATAGGAAACTTGTATAATATACATGTTTTTCAATATAACTGCCACACAAATATAATATATATAACAAAGAGTCTTCATTGTAACAAATCAGTCATGCACTTGCTGTTTAGGTTCAATCCGAACATGCCTTGCAATGTGCTGCGTGTAGTCTGCTTGTTACGTGAAAGTTGTATAAAACATTCTGGGTCAGTATAAGGTAAAGTAAACTACAGAATTCCTCAGGCCCTAATTATAACTCTTTACTTTAGCAGAATTGAACAGAATATGACTAGACCTGACTACCAGTACAGAAGATATATACAGGGAAGCATATTTTTCTTAAGGGAGGGCATAGTCATATGGGATATATCCACCTCAAAAACCAGACAGCCAAAAAAGAAACTATTAAGAGTTCACTTTGAAGTACTACAGAGTTAAAACTTGGAAAGGATAAAGTTTATGCTTTTGCATCTGATAAGACTTTGGGCATGTTCAGATACGCCACAGTTGCTGAATCCCATAGTAAACCTCATTCCTAAGTGGCTGTGTTATCTAACATTTGTAAATCAAGAGATATACATTTAACTGTGGGAAATAGTTTTGGTATAGACCATTACAAGATTTGTTTTTCCACATAGCTTTTAACATCGGCTTATTTTCTACAATTTGTCACTGTTTTATACAGCTGCAAGAATACATTTTGCACAGTTAAAGTACTAATTCCTTTTCGTGCACAAAAGAGATGGGATTCTTTAAGACAGTACTCCTGAAGTCCACAAATGTGGAAGCTTTTTTTGAATATCTGTGCTGTTGTGAAAAACAGTTTTTAATACATTAAGTTGCACATAATGCATCAATCTTTCGATTTCTTCCTTAAAATCCAATATCTACACAGCATACCACATAGTGAATATCTTCTTCTTATGGTCACATTGATGTCTAAATGATTGATTCATGGACATGCTAGCCAATTACAGTGCAAATTTAGACAAGATTATATGCCTTTCAGCATTAAAATAAAACTACAATTCATAGTCGAAAGAGTTAACAATTTCCCAGCATGTATATTTTTTTTTAATATCTGGATATATATTGCATCTGACTAAATTGCTTCTAGGCGTATAAGGCGTAAAAATCCTTCATTGTCAATCCTAGTACTTTCTTCATATGATCTGGACAGTTCAAATTTATTGTATATTATAAAGGGCTGCTTCTTCCTTTGATATACATCTCATATACACTTATTGAATTTGGATTGGGTCAAAGCCAGCTTTACAGAGAATATTCATTAAGCTTGTCACATCACGTGTCCCATGTTACATTACTATTACGGTAAATTTCATTTTGTTTAAGTCCCTAAAACTGCCATAACTCAATATGCCAATATTTTCCTTTATTTATATTTCTAGCCTGAGTCACCTATGATATGAATGAGCTTAATTCTATTATTAAGCAAAAGACATTGTCTATATAAATGAACTCATGCTCACCACTTTTACATCCATATTCATGGGGCATTCTTAGGGCAGTTTCTCTGGTTCAGGGGCTTTATTCTTAATGGAAAGTGGTTACATTGAAGGCTGCCTCATTAAAAAGCTTTTGATAATAAAGGTATATGACTGATTATGCAGAATGCTCAGTACCTAGGGAATTACACATAATGGATCTTTCCATAATTTGGATCTTCATACCTTAAGTCTACTAGAAAATCATGTAAACATTAAATAAACCCAAATAGGCTGGTATTGTTTTCAATAAGTATTAATTATATCTTAGTTTGGATCAAATACAAGGTACTGTTTTATTATTACAGAGAAAAAGGAAATCACTGTAAAAAAATTATTTTGGATATAGTGGAGTCTGTGGGACATGGCCAGTCCGTTATTCAGAGCTTTCTGGATAATGGATTTTCGTAAAATGTATCACATAACTTGTTTTGTTTAGCTAGTTCACTTGTAGGTACAGTGCAAGTTCTTTCAATTGTTGATCTGTATACTACATTTATGTATGACTGAAACATGTATGATATTTCTCTGATGCAGCAGCCCCTGATAAATACTTGAGTGTCATCAAAGCTGTCAGTGAAGTTAGCATAGTTGGTTTACACAAATGTAAACAGAAGCACAGTGTTGTCAATACAGAGGCATCATTGTACACAAAATGTTTGGACAAATGTTTATTAAAGCAGTGACACACGGTAGGTTATGCATTAAACTATTACTTCACATAACTGTGTAAAGAACCTTTGAATCTTGCTTACAGACCCTTCAGCTTTACAAATCGGCTTGGCTAGACTAAAAGTCGTCAGTGCCTATTCAATGAACTGAGACAGTATTTAGTTAGCTCTGAAAACAATAACAGAGTTCAAGCTCATTTTCTCCCAAGCAAGATCAAACTCAATATGTTCATGAAAATTTAAAAGAAACTGACGTACACTTCAGTGAAGTTTTTTGCTTATTGTAATTAGGAAATAGGCCTGTTTGCAGCCATTTGAGTTTTAAAAATATTCACTTATGTAAATAAAATTACTGTTTAGTTAGTTAAGGTTTTTCTCCTTTGGGCTATAAAGCATTGTGTACTAATGCTAAATCACTAAGTAGGACTTCAACAGAAAAAGTCAGTAAGTCTAATAGTCTCAAATGACACTGGTTTCCTTATTATCTGCCTGGCATGAAAATTCTATGTGATATGATATAATCTGAGCTGACTGGTTGCATATCCTGTTTTCAAATATCGCTGAATCTATAATGCCGAAATAAGTTTATTCTTACAGTTTTGCAGATGGAAATAGCAGACACCATGCCAGCTTTTACCTAGAATGAACTGTTCCTCCCCAGCCACACTCCGTAATGTGCTCATTTAGATTGTTAGGACAAGCAACTGAGCTGTCTTGTAGTCCCCATAGCAATTTTGTGGTGCAATTACATTACCGCTGTACTGATTATAGTGAAACAGCTATGCCATTCAATCGAACATGTAGAAAAAAATTAGTTTAGAGCCACAGAGCTCTTGTAGGTTTTAGTGGAGGAACAAAATGGGCAATTTTCTTAACATGGTTTAACTACTACAAATTGTGTAATGAACAGGGCAGAAGCCTTACAGTTCTTATTCTGTGATGCATTATTTTATGAAATGAAAGCACATGGCGTCAAACATATATGTCAAACACGTTTAGAAAGCAGCAGTTTGAAATTATGTAATTGGACATCAAAGAGCCCAGATGCAATGATCCTTCAGAAAGTCAGACTGTTCTTCAGAAAAAGCTTAGACATTGCCAAGCTGAACATGTGTTTGCCCGACTTCTTTGATTGCTCCTTCAAAGCAAAGCTAAAACCTTCAAATAGAGAATATGAACATCAAGTTTATTTGCATTACCTGCACCTCAAACTTCTCTATATAGAAAGTAAGGCTATGTTATTTGGTTTATCAAAGCACAATTATCAAATTTTGTTCATTTGTTTGTTTGCAGGAAACATCTATGTTAGGTTAAGGAGGCTAGCCCTGTTGAGAAAGAGATTTATTTTTAAGATAGTCTAATTGTGTTAAATATGCAATATAATTACACAGAGAATTAATCAGAAAATTATTACTGCCAAAGTTGATTCATTTAAAAGGATACAGAACTTTTACTCAGGCTTAAGCTCATGCTTCTCCATAAGGGATCCAACTACTAGTCTAAGAGAAAATATACCATTCTTATTTATTACTGACTTAAAAACCTGTTGTTGCCTAGCAAATCTGATGTTACATCTTTAAATGAGTAGAATATTTTTATGTTTAAAAAAACACTTTGCAATTTGCTCAGCAATATTTTTATGTTTGTATCAGAGCAAATTAGTCAAAATGTAAAAGCAAAAGCAAAGAATTTCTAGGTTGACACAGACAGCATGAAGAGCTGGAACTTTGTAGGTGGACATTGCAAAGACAAGATTCACAAGAACCAGTAATGAATGTTTTAAATTAAAAATAATTCTATAGGAATCATGATTATCTGCCAGGATATGTGCAGATCACAGATTGAAGCTCAGCATCTCAACAGCTCACACATTTCTAGGTACAGGTTTTGGGTTTTGCCACAATACAGTGCTGAGTTGATCTCTGATACTATAGAATAGGACAGTTCCATTGACTGGATAGATGGGTGACTTGCAGGCTGGGGATATTAATTACCATATTTCTAGTTACAGCATAGTCCCTGAAATGCTTAGTTGTGTTTGGTTATAGATTATGGGATGCTGAAATCTGACTAGTAGTTGACCTCCTCCTAGAGTTAGAGAAAAGTTAGACAAAATAACAATAGCCATAAAGTCAATTTTTTAACAAAAAGTAGTTACTGACCTACACATTTAATACCTTTGCTTGGCTAATAATGTCATATCTGAGACATAATTTATGGCAGATCCTGTTCATATTACAATGAAAAAATGTGTTATGGGTGTGTAAACAGAATTATTTACTCTTTGGTGACATAGAAAATGTTTAAACATTATTGTGTTTTGGGGCTGTTCTTTTATGTATTAGAACTTGATGTTTAAGTAAGCAGAAGTTACCATGCAACAGAGAAATGTGTATAAATAGACTCCCAGTTTTTAATACAAATGTTCTAAGATTTCTACTTCTAACAGTGTCACTTAAACAATGTTGTTTACTATGGGGGTTCCACCTGTTATGTGTTTCCAGGTTTTTATCTGAGATAGATGTGCACAACGTTGTTCATTCAGTGTTCAACAATGAAGGGTCATCATGGCCAAAAAGATGATTATAGACTTGATTACCATCCAACACAAATGGCATACCCCAAGGCAGCCCTAGAGATGTGCTCACAACTGTCTCAGGAGCTTGCCAAGTTGCCAGATGCCTTTATTGGAAAGCTCTCTGTATTTCAACACCTGAGTCCTGTGTATCCAATCATAAAAGTGTCCTGAAATGTCTGACCTTGTATTCATGCACAAGCTTGGTTTGACAAAGCCCAGTGTAGGATCTAACCTGTTTTATCATGCTCTCAAGTCATACTGCCTGCTTTAAAAATATATTCTGAGATTTTCACAAAGCAAAACTCATGGTTGTGTTCTTTATGGAAAATAATGTTGAGCAAAAGAAAATGGATTAGTTTTCTTCTTGAATTAACCCTCTTGAATGCATATGAATGCATATGCATTCATTCAGTTTAATTTTATATTCAGTCTATGAGTAACTTTAAATAACTTGTATGTATTATATTCCACCCCTGGAGAAGCTTGCTTTCTTAATCACTTGATGTGTTTTTTTTCTGTGGGATTAGAGAACACTATTCTAAACTGAACACCTCTAGGAGTGTTAATGCTGTTGGCTCAGTTGGTAGTATTCAGACAAATTGACTGAATACTGGGTTAATTAACCCTCCAATTTGACCAATCGAATTTGAGTTGAATTTTAACCCTAATTCGAATTTGAAGGGTTTTAGCGAAATTCGATTGATCGAATGATTGAATAAAAAATGTTTTTTAATCCTTCACAGGAAAGTGTTCATTTTGGGCGTATAGTTTTCCTTTAAGAAAAGCATTATATATTTAATATAAAAAAGGAGTTATTGATCTAGGACAAAATTTACCATTTTTGGGTCAACACAGACACAGAGCATTACTTTTCTAGAACTCAATCTGGTAAGGTATTATGTAGCTTTGCATTCCCTCTACAATGCATAATGATGTGTTTCTTTGAGCCTACTTTCCATGCCCAATAAAAAGGGAAAAGGTAACACAATAAGCTGCTTAAGTTTTATAACTTTATTGTTGTTAGAAATAAAGTAAAGTGTTTTGCTTGCGTCAACAAGTTTGATGTGTTTGACAAATTAGTTTCTGTACTAATGAAGCTAGCAGTTGACATTTTAACTGTAAATATATTATGCCAAGCTGGCACCCACACCCAGAATCAAACAATATCATACTAACAGAAACTCATTCAGGTAGAAGAGAAGGCCCTGGCTATTAAACGTTACAGTATAAAAAGATTAGGGTACATTAGAAAAACAAGGAAGTAATACAAAGTAAGAAAGGTCCTTGGGAGTAGTCCTATATATTTGCATAACTCACAGGCTTTGTTAAGATTATGTAAATTTTTACCACAAAAGAGCCAGTCCTGCTTGAGAATGGTTGGATTGCATCCCATATCTACACTATTGAATTCCTTGCAGAAGCACTAAGTTTGAATGATTACGTTTCAAAAATTGTGCAGTGTATATTATGTTAAACTGCAATGCTACACTGCATAAATACATTTCATTATTTTGGCTGAAATTACAACAACAACAGATATTTATACCATAAATGTGCTTTCAGAATTACATCAAAATATAAGACCCTCTTGACAAAATTTCCATGATACTTAAGTGGTACATTACAAAAGCTCTAGAAGCATATATCTTACTGTATTCCCTTCCCATTATCCATACTTTTGCTCTAATAACTCATAATGCATTTTTGAATTATTTGTCGATAATTGTAAACATTACAGCACCTACAGTATGTGGTATACATTGGTAATGCTAAATCTGGACAGTCAAATGTGAAATGATATTACAGACCTAAAGCTCTACTAAAGAAGTGGGGTAGAAATATTGTGTATCATGTTTAGAAATTAGCAGCAACCAAGTAGTTTTACGACTTTTTAGCAGTCACTAAAATTGAAGTCACTTAGAATATCCTTATATTATATAAAAGGGTGAGTCTAGTTATATAATATATATTTTACAAGTTATTCATAGCTATTGTATTATCTATCAGAGACATGCCACATCCATGAAATTCACATTTCTACTTTCTCTTACAGGCTAACAGCAGCGGACAGGTTGTCGGAAAGGTGCCCGGCCACTTCACTCCTGTGCTGGCGCCATCCCCACACCATGGCGCAGTAAGACCAGTTACCCTAACCATGACAGACACTAAACCCATTACTACATCCACTGAAGGTGAGGCAGATTCATTCACTAATAAGTGCTATAAGACAATTGGCAATTGTTTATTTATTATTTGTGGTTTTTTTAGCCATCTGGTTGCTAGGGTCTAAATTTCCCTACAACCTGGTATTGATTTGAATAAGAGACTGGAATATGATTAGGATAGGCCCAAATAGAAAGACGAGTTATAAGAAGTAGCAATAACAATACATTTGTAGTCCTACAGAGCATTTGTTTTTTAGACGGGTAAGTGTCCCCCATTTGAAAGCTTGAAAGAGTCAGCAGAAAATCCTTTAAAAACTATAAAAAGTAAAAAATAAAGACCATTTGAAAAGTTGTTTAGAATTAGCCATTAAAGGGAAGTAAATGGAAAAATACACCCGATGTGGACTGTTGGAAAGCATACTTTATAGAGACTTTGGGGGTTATCTATTTATAAGTTTGAATGTTAAAAACTCACGAAATTTGTTTTACTATAAAATCTGAATTTGTTTTATACCCTGAGGCTGCAGAAAGTCAGAATTCAAAAATCCCTATCCTGTTTGGCAGTTTCTGTGGTTTGCACTGGAATTAGCCTGGAAATCTGATTTCTGGCTTTTTGGGAAAAAATCCGAAAGATTCTGGCTTTTCGGGAAGAAGCACAAAAAAAAACATACAATTCTGGGAAAAACATTTGATTAGGGTAATCGCTTGAGTTTTCCCCCAATCCAGTTAAATCGTGCTTTTGTTAATAAAAAAGAAAGTCAATTTGTGGATTCTAGTTTGGTTGGATTTTTTTATTTTAAAAAATCTGAAAGATTTGGAAAAAAATTAACATGTATATAAATAGCTTATTACATTTTTTGTATAAATTCACAGTCCTTAAAGAGAGAGGAAGAGCAGGAATATTGATCATGGATTGTACTCTATGTTTAGGGATGGACAAAGCATCCCAAGCCCAGAAAGTCCCCCATGCAACAATTTAAAAAATAATATAGTATTAATTTATACCTTTATGATAATGTGTAGTCAACATGGGGATAAATAATTTTTGTTACAAATGTCTAGATGGCAAATTTGAAAAACTTGATTTTCAAAATCTTCTTAATGGTTGTACAGATAAGAAGAACAATTTGATTAAATTCAACTCATATTATGTAAATATTAACCCCCCAAGAAATATCATCTATGTGACAGTTAGGGGCAGATTTAATATTGGTCGAATTTCGAATAAAAAAAATTTTACGGCACTTTTTTTTATTCAATATCAGCTAATGATTCCCAATTCGGTAGCTTGATCCTGGCGAAGTAGGTGGTTGAATAAAAATTTAAAGGGGAAGTTATTCGACCATCGAATATTCTAATAAAATTTTATTCGAATCATTCGAATTTGAATATTTGATGTTCGAATTTGCCTAATTTGCATATTCGAAGATTCGAATTTATATTTAATTCGATCGAACTTCGAATTATTCACGTGAATTTTGTAAATCTGCCCCTTAATGTGCCAAGTAAGTGGTTTACTCTTTAAACTTATAGCTACCTAATTACTGCATGTACATTTAAGGAATATGCAGTGGGGAAATAAGCTTGGCCCCAGTTTTCTGTAAATGTTTTCGGAGCACACTTTCCCAACAACTGAAAAATGAAGAGTAGGTGATGAGATTTTTATCATGCCGCAATGTATCAGTGGTTAATTTCACCATATCATATTACATCTTCAAGAATGTAGTATACAATAGGATATTAAAGGTGAAAGCATGATAATTCGGAAATTATAGTAAATATAGCATTAATTAAACCATAGTGGAAAAGGTAAAAGTCTGGCAAAATGTAAAAACATTAATATAGCTAGTTTTCTTAGTCCTGCAGTTACAGAAAGCATCTGTACAAAGCAAACTGACACAGTAAGGGGTTAACAGGAGTGTCAAGAGACTAGCTAATCTCTTCTAATTGAAACTTGCTTGAGGATATATAAACGTTAAAATTCATGCTAACCGGGAAGTATGACAAATGTCTGATTACATGGATTTAATATGATCCCTGCAATATTGCTTTACTAATTAGGCCCTGGAAGTGTGTGAAGTATGCTCAAGATAGATACCTGAATTCTAGATTTTCTTTCCTTGCTTTTTTTGGCCACAAAGACATGTAGCATTTTAATTTTGTGCAGTTCATTATGTTAACCTGCAATGCAAAATAGTGTACATACATGTAATTACTTGGCCTAAAAGTACAACAACAACAACACATATTTATACCATATCAAACAAGGAAAGGTTGTGCTCACCACCAATTCCCAAAAGCATTGCGGGGGTGCAATGAGGGTGTGACCACAAAATTCACATAGACAAATACAAGAGATCCTCTGCACTCAACCCATTATCAATATATTAAGAGCATTTAAACATAGTGCCTTAAGCTACTAAATATGCCTTACCCATTAAACAAAACAGGGATTGTTTGTCTATATATTGCAATGTATTTAAGCTGGCCAACTACATCAAAGTCATCCCATATCTGGCCAGTAAAATGCAATTCTTAATGAATCAGATGCAAGTTGAGCGTAGGACTGGCCAAATATGGGATGACTTTGACGTAGTTGGCCAGCTTAAATATATCCCTGTTTTGTTTAAATGGCATATTTAGTAGCTTAAGGCACACATTTCCTTAATATATTGATAATGGGTTGAGTGCGGAGGACCTCTTGTATTCGTCTACATATTTATACCATATATGAGCTTGACAAAATTTCCATGACACTTTAATTATACATTACAAAAGGTCCAGAATTTTCTCCACAAAAGAGACAAGCCCTGCTTTAGATTGCATCCCATCCCATTTCTACATTATTCCTTGTAGAAGCACTAATGAAGACAGAGAGATAGAAGCCATTCAGTTTAAATGATTACGTTTCAAAAGTTGTGCAACTAAACTTCATAAATACATTTAGTTATGTTGGCTCAAAGTACAACACATATTAATACCATATATGTGCTGTCAGGGTCACACCAAAATATAGACCCTCTTGACATGACACTTAAGTGATACATTACAAAAGATCAAGAAGCATTTATCTTGCTGTATTCCCTTCCCATTATCCATACTTTTGCTCTAATAGCTAATAATGTATTTTGAGTTATTTATAGAATCATTTTAAATGGTATACCACATGTGAGGCATACACTGATACTGCTAAATATCTGGCCAGTCAAATGTGATATGATATTAAGATTAGGTGATGGCTTTCTGGAGTAACTAGCCTCAGGCCTGCTACTAACATGCTATACAGCCACAGAGAGAAGAAGTAATGTCATGAAGCGGCTTGTATATATTTTAGCAGGAACAGAGTATACATATTATTTTTCATGTTGTTATCAGGCTAGTTACAGTTATCAATTTATTTAAATTTTAATGGTTACAGTAATATAAACAGTAACATCATAGCAAATAAGCTGCTTTACCATTGTTCAGTTTGTAGGGACAAAAAAAAGGATATTCATGGCCAGGCCCTGGATTTGTAGTTTACACAAGGCACTAGGGGCTAGGGGCAGAAAAGCTCTCCTGTGCATTCTGTCTAGTGTAAGATCAAAGTATTTGTGCATGCAATCCTTGGGGGGTGTGACAGGGGAGGTGAATGATGCTGGCCTCTGGGCACCTTGGCAAGGAATCTGGCCTTGTTCACGGCCCCGATAATTAATTACAAGGTTATAAGTATCTGGGAAAACATTGCTTAGCAGTCATTCATCCATCATTATCAGTTATCAATTATAACTAGGATAGGAAATGAGTAATGCTCCCAAATCTCCCTCAAACTAACTTTCAGGCTTTCAACTTATTACACAAACAAATAATTGCATTGTGAGTCTGAGTATCAAAAAAACTGCATTCTTCATTTTATGTAAACTTGTTGATCTTAGCTTTGGCCAACGACAGGAACAGAGCTGCAGAGATTTCACAGTTGTGTGCTACATGATGTTTGCTGGAGTGTTATGACACGTATCTGTGTTTTTTCCAACATGTTTGGCAACAAGGCAGGATCCATGTCAGCCAGATGTTTTCATTTCTGTGCCTTTCTCTTTGAAACATTCTAAAAGTTTTAAACTTTTGTTTAATGGGGATGTGTCAACTAGCTATAGACTCCATTCTATCTTACATTTGTTAAAGCGTCCTATATGTGACTATCATTTCCAATGTAGTATTTTAAAAGGATAAGGTCAGAGTGATGATTATGATATGCATGCGAGGCCTTGGTTAAAAAAAGTTAGCTGTCATTAAGGTACTTATTGCTTGCACATTTCTGTGCCTCCTTTTGGGATTTACAGAGTACAGAGTAAATTAACTATAAGACCTACAAGTTCTTTTATCATTCAATGTTCTTTCCAGATTTTGAAATCTATTTCATCCATCCCAACTTTTTGTTCTGATGAAACAGTTTGTTTGACCTTTATATTTGTTTAGTTAGTGTTTGAGTGTTTAACAATGAATACATTTATTGAACACCTGCGTTTGCAGCTAGATGACACCGTCTTATAGGTATGCACATTGCAATTTTATGTAAACACTGGTGGACTCTCCCTGAAATAGTCTCAGCCATAAAACAATGCACATTATTGACTGGAATACATAGAATGGGTAATATGTGTAAACCTGAAGACAAAGCCATTCTGGAAACCATTCCAGTTACAGTATTTCTTTTTTATGGAGCAGCTTCTCTCTTATACTGCATAGGGACTCAGTACTTCCATATTTTAGACAAATAGTTAAGTCTATATTGCTGTTTATTTATTTGTGTATTAGGCTGAACAGACCTTAGTTATTTACATCTCCCCAACCATGGCTACAGTAACATAGATGTTGGGTTTAGGAGTGGGACAGTAATAGATATTATGGGGCATTGTGTCTTTACCCCAAACCTAATCTCACTGTAGCAGCTTTGGCTAAAGAGGCTTGATGCCAGACAGAAGTAAGTGATGCTGGGCTGGAGGCAGAAGGGTTTTAGAAGATTTAGCATGCTAAATTATACAGGTAGCATTTTAAAGTGATACTGAAACATTCACCTTGCTTACTAGTTTTGCACTCTGACCAAGCAAGTGGGTGGTTGCTAGTTGAACTCTCCTGTTTTTACATTTGTCTCTTAAAGGTACCGGGGGTGTTTATTTTCTACCTATAAAGAATTGCCACTGAAGGCGAATTTCTCACTTTGCATGCTATTAAAAATGCCCCATTATGCTACTGTCTCTTTAAAGGAAACTGCTGGCTTCCAGCTCAAGGCGCTTTGTCCATAGAATATACAATAGCCTTACCTTAAGTGACATAAAGAATGCATTGGCTTGATAATAATGGAAGAGGCCTCTGCCTTCTTAAGCGACAAAGTAGCCTAGACCTAGTCATATGTATGGGAGAAGATAAACAGTAGAGGAATATTCTGTGCTGCCAATGAGCTACTTCAGATACTATTCTGTATAGGAAAGGAAATTAAATTGTGTACAAATGATAGTTACAGCAATAAAATCAAGATTGCTTGTTGTCAGTTGTTTAGAAAGGTAAAAAAAAATTTGGGTGCTAATGATGTTATATGTATTTTGATTAGTTCACCTGCTTTTTTGTTTTTTCAGCCTATACAGCCTCAGGCACATCACAAGCGAACAGATATGTGGGACTGAGCCCAAGAGATCCAGCCTTCCTTCACCAGCAACAGGTGGGCCACTCTCACATCAGGTGTAATGACTTTGGTGATAAAATACTTTGGGATGGGTGCATAAAGGTCTGCATGCTGCCACTTACAGCTTGGATTAAACAAGATCCTGCTGTGTCTTGATCAGGATTGGGCAAGCCAAATCCCAACACATTAAGGGGCAGATTTACAAAATATATGTTAATAGTTCCAACGAATTCCGATCGTACGATTTTATCGGACATTCGAATATGCAAATTTGGCCACTTCGATCATCGAATACGCAAAATTCGAGCTTATCGAATAGATCGCATAGATCCAATAATCGGATATTCAATCATTCGACCATTCGATGATCAAAGTACTTTAACTTTAAAATTTTATTCGACTGCCTACTTCACCAGATTGAATTTACCGAATTGCAATAGAAGGATTTAATAGATATTGCTGCTCAAACGTAACTCATCATTCTATGATGTTTCTATTTTGTATGACCAGTCGATGTAAGTGCCACATATCTAAATGCATCTTGTTCATGGATTTGTATAATGCTAATCATATACCCACAGCACTGTTCATTTGCATGTTAGACAGCACTGCATATTCAATGCAACTTTGAGTGCAGTTTATTGGATGTTAAAGTAATAGATATCAGATATGTCATTTTAGCCTGGGACGTATTCATAGTTCTTTTATTTTAGTTTTGGCACATCACTTTTTACTTACTGTTCTAATATGTTCCTAACAACAGATGCTTGCATGGGGCTTTCATGCCATTAATAGGAAATGGCCTTATGAGATACCAACTGCTTTGATAACTGCTTCTCATTAGCCTCAGTCTCAGTGAGACATATAGCAAAAGTGAACCCCCCTCGGATCTTGTAGGCAGTAATTAATAATATATGATATTGGTTTAACTCTGGGCTAAACATTAATAATATTTAAAAAAAATTAGAGCTCCCTATAGATGTGCTATAGCCCCTGTTAGTTTTTCAAATTAGGAGTGGGTGTGTCCTAATGGTCTCTTGTCAGCACAGTTGAAGGGGAATAGCTAATCACAGCCCTGCAGTCAAACAAACAAAGACAGGCTTCAGTTCCATATCATGTCAGCCTTGTTGCCAAGACTCTGCTTTATTAGGCATATTCCTTCTATATTTATAAGAATGCAATGCGCTGGAACATTCTTGTTTTTTACATAATATATCTTGTAATTGCCGTGCATCTAGCACTTGCAGCTAAAGGGGAACTATTGCAAAAATGAAAATGTAATGTAAGCTGCAGCATACTGAACAAAAAACAAAAACTTTGTAAATACAATCAATTAAATATTCAATATTTCTTCTGAAATAATCAAGTTTATCTTCACTATTCCTCTCTCACCATCTGTTTCTCTTCATACTGTCTTCATGCAGCAGTTGGCTGTCAGATATTCATTGACAGTTAGATCCAATATATAACTTCCTTTCCTAACAGATGTGTTAGAGCTCACTCAAATAACTGATTTCAGTACAAACAAAATCTGACTAAATAACTGCCTTTTACACAATTTCAGCATATAGAGAGACATGATGTTTGGTGATTTTAATAGCGCGAGCTCTAATAAATCTTCTAGGCAAATGGAGCCCCCCTATAAGATATATTGGGTATATCTGTCAATGATTATCTGACTATCCCAACTCCTGCATGAAGACAGAATGAAGAGAAACAGATGCTGAGAGAGGAATAGTGAAGTTGAACTTGATTATTTCAGAAATGCTACATACTATTTAACTGATTTTGTTTAGAAAGTTTATTATTTCAGTATGCTGAAGCTTATACTAAATTTTCATTTTCGCGATAGTTTCCCTTTAATATCACGATGCCCTTTTTTTCTGCTGTAGTACATACTCTAGCACTCTTTTTTGAATACTAAATAAATAGGCTCCAACCACTAAGATTTTAAAATTATTTTAATTTCTTTTCAATGCTAACTCAAGTTAAGGACTTTAATTAAAAGAAGGCAGCGTCATGTCACCTTGAAATAAAAGAGGGTAATTTCTGACATATAAACTGTAAGGAAGGTTTTGTTTAGATTCAATTTCAGGGTAATTTTCCAGATATTTCGCTTCCAGAAAGGAACTAAGATGCCAAAACTTTAGAATAAGTACATTATTTTCCATTTAATTGCTTTACATCTGTGTGCCCAGTTTTGACCTGGCAACATCACATTTCACGTTCTTTATTTCAGTCTGTAGCACTTTACTTGGTTTCATGGCTTTTCATAACAATGTGTTTAATGTAAATTGTCAAAACATGTAGCCTTGGTCATTTAGTATATAATTTGCCATTCCCGCAGCAATTCTAATTATGAAATATATACCTTATTTTAGTTAGTGCTCCATGCTTAGTTTTTTTTTTTTTTTAACTATATCGCTGTAGTGCCATGTGTCTTGTTATTTGAACAAGAGGTGTTAACAGTTGCAGAGAATGACAGTTACCCAAACAAACATGAACTCTCCCAGTGCTTCTGTTGCCTCAGGCAAATCATGAAAATGTACCCTAACAATCAACACCACCAAGTGGGATGCAAACTGCAGCTCTTCAGCTAAACTGAAAATAGAACTTACATGTTTATCGATAGCCCTGAATAAATGCAAAAATATATAACTTTCAAATAGCAAAACAAAAAGCTTAAAATAAAAGTGTTTGAATCCTTTCTGCAACCCTCCCTCAAATCTGTCAGTTAAAGCAAGGTACTTGGCTTGCATAGTTAAAGGAAAAGAATGCCTCTGAAAATCTGTATTATACACATTCAAGCAGAATCTCACACACACACACACACTTGTGAATATTTACATAGTTACGAAACGAACATACACAATAAAATAATCATATACATAAAGAACTTAATATGCAAATACAAAAAAAAAAAACACACACAGAATCCACCGAAATATTGAGCAAAGTCAAACAAATGCTTTTCAGATGCATTCTGGCATACACGTACAGCAAACAAGCATAACGATCTTTAGGCACAAGGCCAGGCTTTCTTTTAGTCTAGTGATTCAGTGTTAATTGGTGCTGTGCTTTAGCATGAATAAGTTTGTTGGGGAATGTGGCAGGGCCTTTACTGAAATGTGTGCAGCTGCTGTAGTGTAATGCAATGTGTGTGTTAAAATTTAAGTAAATGTAAAATTAAAATGGTAATGGTTTAGATGTTAACCTACATTACACTTGGGCGCAAGTAGCATACCTCCCCACTGTCCCGTTTTCAGAAGTACAGTCCCACTTTTGACAGCTCAACCTGCAGTTCTGAGTTTGTAGTGAAAAATCCCGACTTTCTCTGCACTGAACAACCAGAAAAAGAAACAAAGTTTCTAACTTAATTAAGAGCCCAGAACAGCCACCAGGGGCAGCTAAGATACTTTGTAACAATTTTTTATATAAGCAAATAAGTAATTGTAACAATTTAGATAAGATTGCCCCTTGGGAAAAGTTAGACACACAACTTAAAGGGTAATTCACCTTCATTATTAAAATGGTAATAACTAAAAAAAACAACACAGAAATATGTTCAAACTTTCATAACCTGCCAAATTTTGTTAGTGCTTGAATGTGTGTCTGTGTGTTTTTTGGATTTTTTTTCTTTCTCTTTATACAGTATAAAAACCAGTAGAGGATCTACCAAAAAGTGCACAGGCAGATAAAGATAGCTACAATGACATCTCAACTTTTTTGGAGTAATACATTGGCAAGGTCGTTGAAACTATAATGCTACAGAATCTGTTTTCAATATTAAATATGTAAATTTAATTAATCTACAAATTATTTACTGAGCAGCAAACTAATAAAAGAATCATTGCACAGACACAGACAGTGCATTAGACAGAGGAGAAGGAACAACAATCCCTGCCCTTCTAGTATGCATAATACTTTAAAACCATGGAGGCCATCAGTTTAGGACCAAATCCAAAGAAATATTAAGCATTTTTTGCGACCTACACACCAGGGCAGGGCCTTCACCATGTGGAAGCGATCCTTTAGGAGGTAGTATAACTACAATGCCCTGGCAAACTGTATAATAAAAGATGAAATGGGTGCCAGGAGGTTCTTTACAACAAAGAGGTAGATGTTTATTTGCATAAGCAATATCCCCAGGTTTATTACTCACACAGGAGCATCCAGAGGAAATAGCAGAGGTGCACACAGCTGTAGTGGAGATATTAGCAGAACTTTCACACACACTTCAATAAGGTGATTATTCCTCAGAGTCCGATTAGCCCAGGGTACATCCATTCCATACAACCCTCCTTCTGCTGCAATGTGCCTGCCCGGAACATCAGTGTAAGGCCGGAAGCCGCCGCTAGTCCTAATCCCTACCACCTTGATGTCCCTGCACTAAAAGCATCACAGGGGAATCTTTGTAGGAAGATCTCTTCCTGCTACCACTCCTTGCTGGAACACACACTAAATACAGCTGACTATCTTTCTCTTCCTAGAGAGACTATAACAGCACTACCCTGCACTTGCTATCCCTCATTCACGGGGTGGCCTGGTCCCCGACTTACCCACTAAAGGTGCTGGTCCCTTTAGGGTCACGTGGCTTTACTGGGGCCTTCCTGCTCCCAGGCTCAATGGCACATCCAGTCGATCCAGATCCAGCAGCCAAAGAGAAAGTGGCCACTCCTTTCCAGCACTATAAAACTGTGTGGCAGGAAATGGTCATTACACTCTGGGCTGTAACCATTGGTTAGAAGTATACACTTGCAACATAACCTTCTGCCTAGTGACAGAGATGCAGGGACTTAACTCCATAGGTGCCAGTAGAAAAACTATGGGTCCCTACATTCATGTATTTATGTTTTTAACTCTCCTTGAGGTCTGGACTAATATCTTGTTAGCTGGAACATAAACTGTACTTTTGTAGTTTGTTAGGCTTGGTGTTTTTGCCACTCCCATCTCCTCACCAGACATTTTCCCATGTCACAATATGCCTGTGCTGTAGAACATATTACTCCTGGCTGCTGAACTAATTAACTTTTGGTTCAGTTGGTAAATGACTGTATTTCCCATACTCTCTGGTTAGGCAAGTCTTGTAGTATGGAATTTGCAGTTGTGGCCCTGCAAACTCAAGTGTAGCTATTTATATGGTGTATAATATAATAACCAAATTTCAGAATGCAGCCTTTTGTAGCTTATTTATGAAGGCCTCTGATGTTGCAGGTTAACGAGTTTCATGCCTGATGACCTCATAAGGGGACTGACCTGGTGCAGTTCATATAAAAGAAGACCACTATTACTTTTAGTGGACAGTAGGAGCATTCCCTTTAACATATGCCAAAGAAAGCCATATGCCATTTACTAGACCCATGACAATATTTGCAATGTAGCAAATGGAAAAATATTCACTGTACAGCACAGAACAGACTGATTATGTTAGATTGCAAATTAGCTAGATTTACAGATGAACATTTTTGAAAAAGAGCATTTGCTTTAGAATATGGGCTCAAGTATACCACTTCATGTGTAAGGCCAATGAAATGCATATGCATTTCTCTTACTGATCAAAAACTAGATTTGGATTCCAAGCAGAGATATAAAAACATTGAAATACATTTTTACAATCACTTGATCTATATGACTTTTGAGTGCTTGGAATTTCAATAAAATGTTGACGCTAATGCATAGTGTTTTAATTAATGATTATTAGTATTGTTTTATGATTATTAAGGTGCAATTAAAACCTTTAATAGGACTGAAGAAATATATTTAAACCACATATTGTGTCTACCCAGTTCAGAAGAAAGCTTATATTTATAGAAACTCTTTGAAAAATATGCCCTATGCCCTAATTACTTACATTAAGCAAGCGTACCACAAAGGACATTTAATCGAACATAGGGCATTTTATAAATTTGATGTTGCTTTCAGAAGGGAATGTGATCAGTAGATTGTTAAATAGCAAATGAAATATTATATATATTTAATTCAATTAAATTTAACCTATATTAGCTCTTCTTTCCCTTAAAATGTGCCTTTATCCAGCATTCAAATATCCAACATGAACTCTGAGAAGTCTAATTCTCCCAAGGATCAATACTGTTGCAACAAGTCAGCATTAAATCTTGCTGCACGCATAGCAATTGCACTTAAGGCACTCATTATTTAGGGTAACTCACGCCTTATTAACATTATGCTAACAATATACTTAATAAAGAAAAGGTTTCTCTACAAATTTATGATTCTATTTAATCAAATGCAGCATGTCTGATTTTGCATCAAATGTGAAGTAGCAACCATGAAAATTATGTTGGTTATTTGATTCTTGCTGTACATATATGGGAGATTATAATAAATATTTACATTATTAGGGACTCTCATATTAGCTAGTAGGTCTTTTCAGTTCTATTCTTTTTTTAAATAAAAATATAGGAGACCTCTGTGGAGGCTATGGCCAATGAAGATATAGCTGATCTTGAAGTATGGACATTGCAGCACAAAAAAGACAGTTAAACATGTGTGGTTGTCAATGCTAAAATGCTGCTTGCATATACGCTTAAACTAAAAAGTATAGGAAACTAATAATTTATATAATGTTTAGACTAATAGGCTAAAATAGGATTTGGAATTATTTCTTAGGTTGAGGTTGAAACATTCTTATAGGTTTAACATCCCCTTGATCTTCTGTCATATTAGCATATGTACAACTTGTTTTTTTCTGCTGTAATACAGATGTTTCATACCTGATGTCCCCTCCAGGTGTACCACCCCCCCACAATTTGGTGTTTCCCTTGCCAACAAAATATAGAACAGCAGAGGGGTAAAAACTGCTAAAAACTGTTTTAATTACTTTGTCAGTGTTAACCTTGCCCTGTTAGGTATAAGTGAGATTGATTTACTGTGTCCTCTTTATGCTTTCCAAGATTTAAAAGAATCCACTCTGATAGTGGCAGCTTCTAGATGCATTTAGTTTAAACTCTCCCATGATGGATGAAATGGAGAAGCAAGCAGTACCGGGAATGCAGACAATCAATCATTTTATATTAGCTTAGAGAATTTCTAAATTAAGCATTGCATGACTTTAGCAGTGCTAAAGCCTTTTAGACATCCCACAACCCTTTTAATATACATTGACCCCTTTGGAAGAAATACTGCCATGGGTATTCAGAGATTCATGTGCAGTGGGTGGGGGGGGGCTAATAATATTTATACCTATGGAAAATGAGAGATTGGCAAGCACATGCCTGCTTTGCTCCCTAACACTGTAATAAAACATATATAAATTGTATGGGTTAGTTGGTACAAGCACTGTGAGCCTGCAAGGTGATCCATATTGGACTGGCATAAAAGAACACAACTTTAGCCAGTTATACATTTCCATGCTAATCCCACCACCATAAACTTTTCTCATGACACACATTACAATGTACTTTCCAATAGGCTATTGTTGTTTTAAGCCTGCTTTTACTATTAGAACAGAAAGTCAATTATTTTTGTTTCCCAATATGACAAGAAGCACAGTACATTGATTACCTTGTCATGTGTTTAGCTGGGAACGCAACACACATTGTTGAGCTGACAATGGGTATACTTAAAAGGACACCAAATAAAGGCCAGCATTAAATAAAAGAACATGGAAAATTCTAAGCCACAGCTGTAAGATTAGAAATATTTCCCATAGCTGACAGCATATTATACTGTGCTCTGTTGCTGTTTTGGTGGATGAACACTAGTTAAGTCCATGTACAGCCCATTTCCTATTAAAGGAGAAGGAAACCCTAAAAGTGATTAGGACTAAAAATGCCATGTTTTATTTATTGATTGTGTTCCAATGTTTCACTTTGCACTTGCTTTGCAAATTAGACACAGGAGCTGGATTTCAAACACAGGTGCTGAATTGCTTAAGTGCAGCTTAGTTTTGAACACTTAGGTTAGAAAATGGCAACTGCACTTTTGCAATATACGTAGTACCTTGATTTGTAATATACAAGCATTTAATGCTTCAACATTTTTAAGGTGGCCACTCTAAATCCAATTGGCCAGAACAGGGGAATTTAAAAAAGTTTAAAAACAAGTATATTGTTTGTTTAGATCATTATTCATCTAATGCCAAATTAGAACATTTTACCTCCAGTTTCACATTTATTAACTTGCCCTTTTTTTTAATAAAAAAATTGTAATGTAAAAAAAGTTGCCAGTTTAACTCCCTTACACTAACAAAAATAATTAAAAGTAGCTATCATTAAATCAACAGTTCAGTGTGAAAATAAAAACTGGATAAATAGATAGGCTGTGTAAAATAAAAAATGTTTCTAATATAGTTAGTTAGGCAAAAATGTAATGTATAAAAGCCTGAGTGACTGGATGTCTAACATAAGAGAACAGAAAACTACTCCTGCTTTGCAGCTCAATAACGCTGAGTTAGTCAGCGACTTTACAGGTGAGTTTGCAACTGATTCTTAGCATGCAGCTTAGATTCAAAAGGAAACAGTTATGATACATGTGCCTCCCTCAAGTCTCTGATTGGTTACTGCCTGGAAACCAATCAGTGGAAACCAAGAGAGCAGAAAAGCAGGAAGTAGTATTCTGGCTATTATGTTAGACATCCAGTCACTCCAGTCTTTATACATTACAGTTTTGCCTAACTAACTATATTAGAAACATTTTTTATTTTGCACAGCCTATCTATTTACCAAGTTTTTATTTTCACACTGATCTTTGCCTTTTAAGGTTTATTGATTGTGTTTGGCACAATGAGCAATGCTTTGAGTCAAAGGTTTCATTTGCAAAAGACAATTTCATATATTAAATATTAACTTTTTTCACATTAACATATTTGTTAAACATGATAATGCCCTTGTTGCTTACCCCTGGCTCTTAAGTGATAGTTGGAAGCTGTCTGGCCTGTAGTAAATGTATCTGTCAATTATAAGCATTTTGCTTCCCAGAATGTTAAGTTACTGCATTTCAGAGGAGAACATATTAAAAACAAGCTTTGTTTTGGAACAAGCAGGGATAAATCAGATGCATTCTTACACTAAATAATCTTTTAAACAATATCTGACCTTCCCCTGCAAATAGAGAGGGAAATCACTTCATCCAGGTGCATCCTCTGGTTGTTCTATTATTCTGCATAGGTTTGAACCATTTCGTAATGATATACAGTAAATATAGCCTAAACTGATCACTGAATAAAATTTTTTTTAATTTTGTTAAGAGGACAGCGCTAACTGAAGGCCTGAGAGAGCAGCCCAAATGGACTATTTAATGGGTCCAGGAAGCAACCTATCAACACTATGGAAGCTCTCATTGTGGCTCTTATCATAAAAGACAGTTTGATGTAAAACTGGAGCACGTGATTGCTAGGGAGGTATGAAAATGGATAAGAGGTCACCTTTTACATATACAAAAGGAAACACATTTAAAGGAAGCCTCCGTTCAAACAATGGTATTATGCAAATTATATAAATGTTTCAACCTATCAGTTTAACCCACTCTTGTCAGCTTGCAGATTTAGAAACAGATGCTACTGGAATTTAATTATGTGAAAAAAGCAAAGGAAGCCTTTAATTTTATTGTAGGGCAATGGAACACAGGATCATTTGTGCATGCTGCATTTTTAATAGTTCACTTATGCCTGAAATATCCCTCCATGACAATAGCCTTTCTCAATCACAATTCTCCTCCATGAGACAAGGTATGAAACTTGCCTCAGGCAGCAATGTGCCTTAGGCCACAAGGGGCAAAACAGTGCCTGATTTTTAAACTTTGAATTTTCTTCAATGTAGAGAGTACAAGTGAATTGTGCCATTGGGAAGGCTGCTTCAGGGCAACGCCAGGTGTAGAATCACCCTTGCCTGAAAGTGTGCTCTAACGCATTTTCAGGTGAGAATACAGGGTAATTGCTTTCTTTCAGCTCTGCTCAGGCCTCAGTAATTCAACAAAGCAGTCTGACAATCACCATGGCCTGACAGGATATCAGTAGAGAGTTTCCTTGAACTGAGTATAATCCCACCTTTCTTGCCACTGCAAGAACAATTATTCTTTTTTACCTCTTTCATACCATAGTGATCATTTTAAAAAGGCATATAATCTAGTCTGTGTGACCATACTTTATGTATTTGTGAAGAATCATTTGCATAGAAAATAAGGGCAATAGCACGCCTGGCTTTTTCTCTGTGGTAACAAAAACAAAAGAGACACTCATAAATCACTTCTGTCATGAAAACCATAACACTTAAAGCCATATTAGAAATATTACCCTCAAATGTGGACTTTTGCCCTTTGGAATGTGTGCCATAAGCTCAGCTATTTGGAATAAGCGATTAACAAAATGAAAATGATTTGAGACAGTATTATTACAGTGGATTTCAGTGGAGGAGCAGAGCACGGCTCAGGTGGGCAAAAAAGCTAGGCATTTTTAAGATGACCTGGAATTTGTGGTTGCTCTGTACTCAATGGTTGCATTAATACTTGTGTATGTATTTAACCACAGCAGATACCATGCAGGCTTAGATATCATGCTTGCCGTTTAAAGCAGAAATAGAGTCCAGACCAAAACACTTTGACTCCCAGCCAAAAAGTGAATCCTGTTGTGACAAAAACATTACTGAGGCTTAACCCTTTGGCTACAATTTCTTAAATTGAGGAGGACATGCCAAAGACTTTGAGGAACAAGGGGGCATTAATAATATAAGCATAGCTTGGGATAATTTCTATTTTCCATTGCACTTCTAAGAGAATTACAAAGTGTGTACCATTAAGTCTGTATTAACTGAGGTAGAGGGTGATAGATGTGTGCATGCTATTTTTTTCTCCTTTCTAACATTTCCTGTATTTGTTGTAGCACATATATTAGGATCTTTATTCTGAAACTTTATAGGCTTCATTTATGAGGTTTGGATTTACCAGGATTTAATTAAAAGTCTAGTCACAATGAATGCGTACTCTGGTTTAAAGTGTTGCTCTTTTTACAAGTGATTTGACTGGGAGAGAATATGTTACAGGCAATACTTCTAGTAGTGTATCATTCACATTTTCTAGTACAATCATCGTTATTGGTTCTTCCTCAGGGTCAAGGTAGTAGTATCAAGGCTAAATGGAGAACAGAATCCATCCAAGTCAAGGGGGTCCCAGGGGAACCTCCAAACACAGAATTGTATTCATTCTCAGTTAACGTGATGGCTTTACATCCCATTATATGACATGCTCTTTGTGACACTCATTTCTCCTTTCCCCATTTTACCTCAGGTGCTGCATTCCCATACTGGTGATTTTTATCAACATCCCACTCTCTTCTCCATTTTAGCTTCTGTACTAGTCTTGTGTCATTATTTATATTTTATTATTTCTTTCCTCAAATTCCATTCCCACTTTTCTTTTCTAAAGTACAAGGCTCTGCCTATACTTGCAGATTCTGTTCCAGAATAGAATGTTGCAAGTACAGTGAGAGTTTGGACTACCCCTTCCCTTCTTGGTGTTATAGCCCCTTCCCTTATGTGATGTAACCAGAGGCACAGAAGGAGGCTGATTCACAGCCATGGAAAAAACTGTGATTGGACCAATAGCAATAGCCTGGGACTTATAATTAAGTTAGAGAAGAGGACAGAGTTTAGTGATGTCACTATATATATATATATATATATATATATTATAGATATGCATGCTGCAGTCACAAGATCATTTATTCTCAGCGAACTGTATTTTCTTTTTAATTATGATTTACATTAAACAGCCATGCCTTATGGCACACAGACAGTTTGGTTGCTGATGCCATCCAGATGTAAACAACAGCAGTCAGAACGGCCCTGTCTGCCTGTCACTGCCACTAATGTTATTCAGTGTGAAGTGTCACATCTGCAGCACTCTAGATGGAAATCAGACCTCTGCTCGAAAAATTCTTGAGTATTTTTTGAACCACATTACTAAAGGAAGGCAAAGGTCACAGTGGCGCTTTACCCTTATTATTTCTCTCAGGATTGTTTAATAATTATTTTTTTCTGATTAAAATAGTGTTTAGATTTGATTCAGCAACCAGTCAAATGCTTGCTTTTAAACAGTTGAGCAGTAAATGCAACCTTTTGGTTACTATGGGTGATTAGACCTGTGGCAAACCTTTGCACTCAAAATAATAATAATATGTGCAGACTTTGCTACAAGTCTAGTCCTCAACTATAGCAACTGATCAGTAGAAATCATTTACTGGTCTCCTGTGTAAAATCATTTTATTGGATGATATAGGTTACTTCTCCTGGACAAACATAGTGGGGCTAATTTATTAATGAATCGCAGCACCTAATCTGGTCGCAACCAAATGTATGCTTCATGTTGTGCGCCTATGGAAATACATTTGCTTTACATTGCCTGTAACAGATCGTTTTTGAAAAAGGTTTTTTCTACTACCATGTAGCAAATATCTGGCAATTATGTCAGAAATAATGACATCTTTCTTGGGGTCGTGGCTGTGGGCATGGCTACAGTGTGCAAGTATTATGGGCGCTAGGCAATTCGAACAAACATGCGTGTGTGTTTACACAGCAGCAACTATATTTTTACAACTGGTAGTTTGGGACATACATCTAATGCAGTTGTGGCCAGTAGCGCTAGTACGTGTGCTTAATTAGTTACAAGTCTTGTAACGGAAAATACACAGTTTTCTAAGATGCAAATGTCTGCATCCAAAGTAGCACATTAATTGCACTTTAAAATATCATACCATAAGCACCAACCTCAATAATAACCTAGTGTGATTTAGGAGATTGGCATTGATAACATAATATAACAGATTGATGTTTATTGGTCATGCATGTATAACAAACTTACCCTATATGCTTTATGGGTTTAATGCATTGAGGACTCTTATACAAGTATGGGATCTGTTATCCAGAATGCTGGGGATGTGGGGTTTTATGGATAACAGATCCTATACCTGTATTATCTGCTGCTAGTATAAATTTCTGCAAGGGATATTAATCATTAATAATGTGATGTCACTTTAAAATAGATTTATGTGTTCCATCTTCCATTTTGTGGTGGTGCTATTGCTATTGTAAAGTAACTTGTCTGACAACTTAGCAATATGATAGCTCTCACTCCAGGCCGAAGGAGAATATCCTTAGTGAGCTATCCTCCTCCCTTCCAATCAAATTTATTGTAATCCTAAATAGTCTCTGCCTAATTCATTTTACTTTCTCCAGATTTAAATATAAAATGAATAGGAGTAAGCTAACCTCAAGGTTTTGTGGCATTGCATGTCTTCATTTAAATACTAAAATAAACTGCAGTACTTTTGGATACGTGTCTGACTGCTAGGTTTCAATTGACAGCTGAGGATTTGTGACTGGACCATGAATCAAAACGGCAGGCATTTATACCCCAGTGCCAGTGACGATACATTGGGAATAACTTGGCAAAGGTAACATTTTAATTATTTCCAAACCTCCAGTACAAATGACACTAAGAAATGCAGTAGTACTGTTTAAACTCCCCACCTACACCCTCCTAAACAGTTATTTACATATTGCAATTAAAATGCACATCTCTGCACAACATTAGTTAACGATTTGTCTAGTACTAAACAATATAATACACAGCTTCCATTAAAGCAATGTTTCTATGCGGTAAATATATTAGGATATTTTGACACTATATGGTCTCTTTAAGTCAAGAAATATAACGTTTAAATAACTTGTCTTGGGTATTAACTGTAATTGGCCAACCCCACTAGATGCTTTCAGGACAAAGTGGGGTAGAGGAAATATTTTGTGGATCCCTGCGGCCTGAAAAGACATAGTTCAATCTTTACTTCTTATCTGGGTCAATAGCTGTGAATAAATGGGATCTCAGAAGTCTGCAAAACTAGCTAACGAGGTGCCAGTATATGCACAGATAGTTGCACAGCATGGCAAGCTATGAAATGTACAAGGGGATTTTAGTTTCAAGTTAGTTAAAACACCTCATTTAAAAAGATATGATTATGTATTTGGAAATTTCAGAAGCCAATAGGCTACAAACTTAGCAGTAATGCCTACATTTTTCACTTGTATAATGTTAGTGTATATATATATATACACTAACATTATACAAGTGAAAAATGTATATATATATATATTATAAATTATATTATATTATTATCATTATATGTATTTTCACCACATTAACCAGGGCATATATTCTTGCACACTTGAAAATATTTCATCACACACAGCACAATTTGTACATGCAGTCGTTGACTACATTACTAACCAACTAATAACTAACTGGTTGCTGATGACACAACTCTGATTTAGCTGTATTCTAAGGTAAGAGAAAAGCATGTCTTGTATAAATCATCATAGCATAAAGCTTAGCTTACTAACAAAAACAAATTAACAAACAGCTATCCCTAACATGTTACTTCTGCAAATATAGTGGGGGAATACTTTGGGGGTCATTTATCAAAATCCAAACTTATCTCACTATTTTTGTACAGCAACTCAGACCAAATCCGCACATTTCCCCCTAATTATCATACCCTTTCCCCGAAAAATTCTTGTGCAGCTAAAGCCTCAATAAGATCGTAAACTTTTTTGAACTGTTTTGGATTTAACACCCGAATACTGTGACTTTTTTGGATTTGACGCCCAAATATAGCAACTTTTTCAGAAACTCAGCACAAATCAGAATATCTGTGGGACATCTGCCATTGACTTCTACATGAACTTGGCAGGTCTGAGTTGGACTACTTTTTTATTTGGACTTTTAACACCAATCAAGGTTTAAAAATCACAAAAAAAATGTTTTTTTTACTACAAAAAATTGTGGTTTTCCCCACAGAAAAAAATCAAACTTTGATAAATAACCCCCTTTGTGTCAGAATGTGAACAATTACTACAGTATGTCATATTTTGGTTTATGCAGAAAAGAATTCTTTGGCAATTGCTTTTTTTTTGTGTTGTTCTGTGCCAATGAATGATTATTTATGCTGAAGGTCTCTTTAATAGTTAGACTACAGGTTTGATAATGTCTTTTTGTAACAATGTATTTAAATGATATAGATGCATGTATGTTGTTCAAAGATACTTTGTGTTAAAAAAAAAAAACAGTTTTGTTTTGGATAAAAAAAAAATTTGACATTGTCCATATGAATTTTGATTTCACCTCTCACCTGGAGTATTTCTGTTTAACTGTTAGGGCTCACTTTATATTCCTGTATAGCTCTTCTTTATTTCATTACTTTTACCAAAATGCAACAGTGTGATGGGTAATATATTGGCTGCATGACGAAAAACCTTCAGTGTAAGGAAAGAAAAAAGACAAGGTTGTTTTAAAGGCATGGTGAAAACTAACAATGCATTTATCTCCGTTTGTTGGTCCTGGAAGATCTCATACAAATAGGGGGTTATTTATTAATGCCCAAATTTGTCGCAGCGTCCCTATTTGACACCACAAAACCAAAAAAGTTGCTGTAAAAAACGACTTGCTTTTTCCTCAATTTATTTTGTCTGAAGCTGTTCCAAGTTCGAATCTGAAAATAAACCCTCTAATACCTGCTGAATTCATGTAAATGTCAATGGCAGATGTCTTCATAATCATTTGAAGATGTTTTAACCCTCATTAAATGTTCAGAGTTTTCGGGGGTTGACACTGTTGTTCTGATAAAACTCAAATTTATGGGACTTTCTGGATGACTGATCTTTCTTTGCAACTTGGATCTTCATACCTTAAGTCTGCTAGAAAATCATGTAAACATTCAAGGGATAGTGTCATGGAAAAACATGTTTTTTTCAAAACACATAAGTTAATAGTGCTGCTCCAGCAGAATTCTGCACTGAAATCCAAAAGAGCAAACAGATTTTTTTTACAGTACTTAACTACTAATTACTATACATGCTCTCCCTGTTTGTACTTTACTGCATTGCAAAAGTGTACAACTCTGTGAATCCTAATAATATATAATAAATAAAGTCATGTATACATACACACTAGCAAACATAGGGCCAGTTGGACAATAAAGGAAGCATTTAAATAAAGGCAAGGGTTTAGAATGATCAGAAGCCAGATTGCAATAGTTTATGTTTAAAGATTGGCAGAAATAGACATAGCTGTGATTGGGTGGGAAGCTGGACTGGAGGTGGAAAAAGAGAGGGATATGATGTCAAGGGAAGACACAGTTCACTTCCATATCTAATGAGCAGGTGGAAAAAACCCTAGGTTGAAAAAAGCACACATCCATCAAGTTCGGCCTTTTAATTCTATATATAACCTGCCTAACTGCTAGTTGATCCAAAGGAAATAAAAAAAAATTGGAGCCTCTTCAAGTTGCCTCAGAAGGAAAAAATGAATTCCTGACTCCAAGATCCAGATTTTTTGTATATTTAATTTTGAAAACTAACACGGGGCTAGATATATTGTCTGTTTCCCAGCTGCCCAAGTCATGTGACTTGTGCTTTGATAAACCTCAGTCACTCTTTACTGCCGTACTGCAGGTTGCAGTTATATCACCCCCCTCTCTTTCCACCCCCCCCCAGCAGCCTATCAACAGAACAATGGGAAGGTAAACAGATAACAGCTCCTTGATACACAATAACAGCTCCCTGGTAGATCTAAGAACAGCACTCTACAGAAAACAGCCAAGTACCACTGAGACACATTCAGTTACATTGAGTTGGAGAAACAGCAGTCTACCAGAAAGCAGTTCTATCCTAAAGTCCTGGCTCTTTCTGAAACCATATGACCAGGCAAAATGGCCTGAGATGGCTGCCTACACACCAGTATTATAAATTAAAAAAAAAAATACACTTGCTGGTTCAGTAATTAAATTTTACATGATAGAGTGAATTATTTACAGTGTAAACAGTGTAATTTAGTAATAAAAACTACACCATAAAAATCATGAAAGAATCCCTTTAAATAAACCCAATAGTCTGATTTTGCTTCCAGTTAAGATTAATTATATCTTAGTTTGGATCAAGAACAAGGTAATGTTTTATTATTACAGAGAAGAAGTAAATATTTTTAAAAAATTTGTATTGCATGGATAAAATGGAGTCTATGGGAGAAGGGCATTTGGATAACGGGTTTTCAGTTAATGGCTCCCATACCTGTACCTTCAAAATAATACATTTATATTACATAAATTTAAATTTATTATTAAAATCAAAGCAGCATAGGACTGAATGTTATTCTACAATGGATTATCACACACAGCCAACTGTAGGGTTTCTTACACTTCTTTGTCTGACATCATGATATTATTATGTGATGCAAAAAAGGATGATGGATAGGCTTATCTCTGTATTGCACAGAACAAAGTATGCACGGTATTAATTCAGAGACAGTATACTGTAAATATCATCATTATTCCAAATAGGCACTAATTTCAGTGGTCTACCCATTTCCACATTCTATTACTGTTCTAAACTACAGTATATTGTGTTGAGGGTTAAAAGAAGAGAGCATGCATACGGAAGAAGGGGTGACACATGGCTAAATATACAGTAGATCTATGTATATAGTTACTGTGTTCATCTAAAACCTATTTCTCTACCACATTGTCTATCTGTGTGAACAAGAGCTAGTTGTTGACAATAACTAGAATTACAATTACAAGTGACAAGGGGTTCTTTAACCATATGTGGTGGAGTGTATTTTAAAAGTTTTCTAAAGACAAAGGTAATTTTCTTTACACTGTTGCCCTTCATGTTATATGAGTTATGAAAAACAAGATTTATGTATAAAAATGTAAGTGAAAATAGTCTGTGTTTGAAGGTTGATTTTCCATAAAGGTTTGTGGACTACTTCATATAGGTCATGGGCTCTGAGATGAATTGTTTTATTAGTACAGGTATGGGACCTGTTATCTAGAATGCTCAGGACCTGGGGATTTCGGGTTTACGCATCTTTCTGTAGTTTGGATTTGCGTACCTTAAGTCCACAAAAAAATCATGAAAACAAGGAAATAATTTAAAAAACAAAATTGTATTATTTGGATAAAATTGAGAGATAGCCTTTCCATAATTGGGAGCTTTCTGGATAATGGGTTTCCGGATAATGGATCCCATGCCTGTATATATTTTTTTAACTAGTTTTCCTTGTAGCAGTTGTAAGAATGATGAACTACTGTAAAATTGGGTTTTACATTTATGGTACGGTATCACAATAGTAAAATTTTAATATTATTAAGTAAACTTTGATTACAAAAAATGACTTTTACTTGACATCATCGAATGGTAACTGCTTTCTTTTTTTAATAATACCATGTATTCAAGGATCCAACCCTTATGGCCATGTTTAAATTCACTCCACTTAAATAATTCATTATACATTGGAATTCAGAGGATTATAACAAATCGGATGATTAACATATGTTTATTGCCCATATAGTGAGTTGATTTCCAAAAGATTTTTTTCGCCAGTTACATTACACTGTTACATTTGCAAGCCTTTATTAAAAATAATCTTAACAACAACATGTACCCGCATATGAATACAAAAATGAAGCATACCTTCATTTGTATGTAGATGATATTGGAAATAATTAACCTTGTTTTAAAGGGAAAGTAAAGATCTATATCTTAGTTGTAAAGGGATCTGACTTGTATCAGATTAGTGTTAATTTGTAACCAAAGAAGAAAAGGAACCCCTTACAATTATTAGATTGATATTAATTATCCTTAAAATATCCTAATCAGTAGGATTTTCAAACACACACCAAAGTATAATCTTACTAAATCAATGAAGAATTAATTTATTACAAAAATTTCTTATCAATAGTTAGGGGCAGATTTACTATTATTCCCCTAAAAACCCTCGAATTCCTTCGAAATTCGATAAGCATTTCACTATTGAATGCTTATCGAATAGTTTTAGGCTATTTTTTCCTCGATATTCGATTTCTCGATGAAATCATACGATCGAATACCGATCGTTCGATTTCACAAAAAAATCTTACTTTTTCCTTCGAGTGCTCAAAATTCGTACGAATCGAACGATCGAGGCGTTCGGTCATACGAATGGTATTCCAGCAGGTGTTTGGGCATTGTGTCCTGAATAAACCTGTTCCTGATTAGAGTGCCGTCCTTTTTCTTGGATATTGATTGAAAAAAAAGCCTATGGGGGAGCTTCCCATAGGCTTCTATTGCAATTCGGTAGGTTCAATTTGGCGAAGTAGGTAGTTGAATAAAATCTTAAAGTTAAAGTCCTTCGATCATCGAATGATCGAATATCCGATCATTTGATCTATTCGATCATTTGAATTTTTGGTATTCGATGATCGAAGTGGCCAAATTTGCATATTCGAACATCCGATTAAATCGTACGATCGGAATTCGATCGAATTCAATCGAACTTCGTTCTGTTAACGTGAATTTTGTAAATCTGCCCCCTAGTGTTTATATAAAGTGCTAGTGCAATAAATTATTATAGAGACTCAATATGAATTCATCATGATTACATCAATTCATCATAATATCAATCAATTTAAATAGAATCAATTCATCCAATCAATTTATTACTAAAGAGGTATGGTGTTGTTCTAAAGTGGCAAATGCTCTAATCAGATCCCAATCCATACAATTAATTAAATTATGCATAGTGAATATTGAAAAGGGTTAAAGGGTTAAAATCTTTCCAATTCATTCAAGGTTTTGTTAATTCATAGAGGTGGAGAAGTTCTATAGAGCTATCTCGATTCTTTTCTATCTTGGGGACCCCACAAGATGGAGAAGTCAGGGTGTCCAGAACTGAGGTCTCAAATTTTTAACTGCACTTGTAGGGAGAACTATGCTAAAAAAAACTCAGATTCCGGGACCCTTAGGAGAGAAATTAGATAAAGGTGAAGAAAAACCTTGTACCGAATAAATTAGGAGAACCAACCCAACTGAAAACCGAAGATTATAAACTAATCTCAAATCCCCCCAAAAAATCAGGAACTTTTTCTTAAAAAATGGTATCAACCAAACAAATCTTTCATGTGCCTAAAAGATTTGTTTGGTTTGAACACTTCAAACAATTTTTATTCAATCAAAAACTGACTTATTCGATCCCTTTAAAAAATTTGATGGTCGAATTTCGAATTATTTTTAATTAGAAATTTAACCCTAAGTAAATCTGTCCCTTAATTTTTTTAAACTTCCAGACCAACAAACATTACATCATAATTTGTGTCACAGTTTTTATTGGTGTGCAAACCATCATGTATGCATTACTATGCATGTATGCTTAATAATTAGTGATGGGTGAATGTATTCGCCAGGGGCGAATTCGCGGCAAATTCCCGCGATTCGCCGCTGGCGAATAAATTCGCGAAACTGCCAAAAAAATTCGGCCAAAAAAATTCGCCGCGCAAAAACGAGTCGCGCGTCGAAAATGACGCGACGCGTCGGAAGCGACGCGCGACAAAACCGACGCGTCGCGTTTGACGCGCGACTCGTTTCGCTAATCGCCGAAAAATTCGCGAATTTCTCTGGAAATTCGAGAATTTTTCGGCGAAGCGAAACGCGGCCGTTTCGCCCATCACTATTAATAATGCATTTTATTCTTGGGCTGTACATGGAAGTTTGCAATCACCATGAGTCAATGAACCATAAAGCTTACACACTAAATTTTAATGGGGAAGGCTCAAGGAAGCAACATACATGAAAAGAAATGATGATAAAATTCACTGAGTTTCTTGTCTTTAGCCTTTTAATGTTTGATAGATTTGCTAAAATCTTGATAACCAACAAAAACTGGGCCTAAGTGAAATATATAGAATAAGTATATACAGTATATATAGAAGCTGCAGTACAGTGGTTCATTACATTTATTTGATGACATTTATTTGATGTTAATCTTAATTAAGATTTTTTGGTATATTGTAAATAAAAGCACAAATTAACACACTGCTAGCAAAAAAAAAAACTTTGGTAGTGGTTGGAAACCGGATCATTGTAAAATAAGACCAGATAAACACCAGCAATGTTACTTATAAACCCCTACTTTCATCTTGGAACTTTTCTCAATCAACAAGCTGTCATGCTTTAACCCACAGTTAAGTTTCTATTACATGACATGTCCACGGATTGAAGTAGAAAATGTTACATGGTATGTGTGGACAGCAAGGAATTGACCACAAATAATCATTACAGTAACGAGTACCAGTCATATGGGGAGAAAAATGTGGTTTGGATTTTCAAGACATGTTTTTCTTAGGCTTTCTTAATTTTTCTGGCAACAGATTTGCTGTCACTTTCAAACCACACAAACAGCAATCTGTATAAAAGTTCATTTTTTTTTAGCTCCCTCAGCTGACGCCTAAGCAATTTTTTGCCCTGCCATAAAAAAAACTAGATTTCAGCTGAAGCACTATAGCTAATCTTTAATATGTTAATAAATCTTATTGGAATATACATAATAATTCTATTAGTTGTATGTATGTTCAGCCAATTTTTCACTTAAAGTACACATATTTTAGGTACAGTTATAGTGAGAGTAACAAGAGACAGTAACAAAAAGCCAGTGTTGTAAAGTAAGACTCATTTCTAATATAAGATGATTAAGGGAATAATAGGTGCTAATTTTCTAAACCAAAGTAAGTTGTTATTTGAAAGCACACATCAGATTTGCTACAGGTTACTTCAGCAGTAGCTAGCAGCGTAAATAGACATTCTCACCCTAACTAGATTTCAGGCTGCCCCCCAGACACTACTATTATGAGAAATAAAAGTAAAACACAACCATTTTTACAACACTGATTTTCATCACTCAACATTATACAAAGTTTCTAGTACAAGTAAACTGCTCCAACATTAAAGATATAAATAATAAGCATGTGCTAATATTATATCCAAATGTGGAAAACAAGCTGACCGTTATCATCAGAAGACTTGGATATCGGTCGGCTGGTATTTCGGGCTGGATGGAAAATTTTGATTGGGTGCCTTTGAAGGTACCCTTCACATCGGCCATTATTAGTACTGAATCATCAGATACAGGTAGAATTCTATTCCCATCAAGAGAGTTTATTGGAAGATGTATGCAGAGACAATGTAGAAATTGCAGTTCCAATGAAAGGAGCTGGTATAGAAACTTAAATCAACTTGTTCACTCAAATCAACAGCCTGGGTAGCTGAGTGTATTAGGCAAAAACTATCACCCAGTCTGGTTAATTATGAACCATAATGGTTAACACCTATCCATATTTACAGATCCCATTCAGACATATTAGTTTAAAGGAGGTGGTTCAACTTTACGTTAACTTCTATTATAGAATATCCTATTCTAAGAAGCTGTTGAATTGGTCTTTATTATTAATTTTTATAGTTTTTCAGTTATTTGCCTTCATCTTCTGACTCTTTCCAGCTTTTAAATGGGGGTCACTGACCCATCAAAAAACAATGTGTAAGGCTACACATTTATTGTTATTCCTACATTTTATTACTCATCTTCTATTCAGACCTTCCCCTATTCATATTCCAATCTCTTATTCAAATCAACACATGGTTAATAGGGTAACTTTGACCCTAGCAACCAGACTGCTGAAATTGCACACTGGAAAGCTGCTGGATAAAAAGCTTAATAACTAAAAAAAAACACAAAATAAAAAAAGAATATCACTCTTTACATCATACAAATTCACTAAGATCCGAAAATTGGCTAGCGTTAGCTTCGCTAGCTTTCACCGCACTATAACCAAAGTGCGAATTTACGCTTAGGTCGGAGAACGGTGGCGTAGTTGCGCTAGTGTTACTTCGCTAGGCAGAGCGCTGTTACGCTAGCAAAGCCTAATTTGCATACGGCGGGAACTTTAACTTAGAATAGAAGTATATGTTACAGCCACTACATTCCACTACACAAGCCCAGGAAACCTTTAATAAATTAAATAAATTTGTCCTATTGCCCTACATGTGCCCCCTGTATATTTGAGTTGCCATATGTTAGGAAATGTAGGGGGGAAGGAGGGTAACCACCCAAAAAAAATTTCGATCTTTTTCAGATTATCACCCTCCAATGCTAAAACACGTCAGCGTTTTTTTGGGACTTCAAACTCCTAACCAGGCGAAGTAACGTCTAACGTAAGTGCTAACATTCATGAAAATGTTCATCTTAGTGAATTTGCGAATTTACGATCCTTTGTCAGTGCGCAACTTTGCCTGGCGTAAGGGTGCAAAGTTGGGCAAGTCTATCTACTTCGCCAGCGTAAATTTGCCAGAGCCGGTGTAAGTGAAATTGACGTCATGCTGGCGAATTAGTGCTAGCGTTAGACGCTTCGCACAATAATGAATTTGCCCCTAAAAGTTAACTCAAAAGGTGAATAACTAATATATTTGCCCATTGTTCATTTCAGTCTCTGTTATCATTCTACTCTGTGATCACTCTGTGATCATCCTACTCAGAGTTAGAAAATGAAAGCAATGATCATATTTGTTGTGTTTATAAAAGAGCATTTCATTAGGCAGGGTTTTAGTTTAGGAGCTTGCCACATAAATGTTCTAAAAAATATCCATGCAACTTCATTTCTAAATTCGGTGAATGGTCAGCTTAATGCCAACCATCAGCTTCTCCTGGCATAAAACACAAATGTGTCTACATTAGTGTTCAACAATACATGAATGCCTGCACTCTGAGAATTTTAGATTGAGAACTAACCAGAGCTTGCAACTTGCTATCTACCAACAGTAGCATTTTGACAGATGGCAGCAAAGAGGATCACTTTCTGGCCCTCAAAAGGCTGCTTTTATTAAATTATTTTGCTCTTTATAACAGCAATTTCAAAATAACACAAATCTCTCAGTCTTCCATTCCTACCATTTTATTGCATCTATTCATTACTATCAGCCCAATATTAAGACACAATTAGGGTTATGTAATAAAAGGCACTAAGTTTGCCCAGGAGCAGTAAGCCATAGCAACCAAACAGCAGGTAGTATTTACTGGTCACCTGTTTAAAAGCAAGCATCTTATTGGTTGCTATGGGTTACTGCCCCTGGGCAGACTTTGTATCTTTTATTACATATGGGGGAATATGTTTTTTTCTATATTTCACTAATCTCTAAAATGCTGGTTTACTCCCAGGTGCTTTTAGCTCGGTGCTCCTCCGTTAATTTTTTGTGAGCCATGTGACCTAAATTCTCCTTAGCTACTCTGTTCATTTTATCTTATGGAAGGCGCCTTTTAGTAGTGTGCTGCAACATTGTTTATACAGGTATGGCATCCATAATTCGGAAACTCGTTATCCAGAAATCTCAGAATTATGCAAAGGCCATCTCCCATAGGGGCAGATTCACTAAAGCGCGAAGCGTCTAACGCTAGCGCAAATTCGCCAGTGTGACGTCAAATCGTAAGTTCGCAAATTCGCTAACACCGTCTCTGGCGAATTTACGCTAGCGAAGTAGATAGACTTGCGCAACTTCGCACCCTTATGCCAGGTGAAGGATCGTAATTACGCAAATTCACTAAGATCAACTTTTTGCTGTTCGTTAGCACTTACGCTAGACTTACTTCGCCAGGTCAGACCTGGCGAAGTGCAATACAAAAGAAAGGAGGTTGAAAAATTTTTTTCTAAGTCCCAAAAAACGCTGTGGCGTGTTTTACCATTGTGGGTAATAGTCTGAAAAACATCATTTTTTTGGGGGGGGGTTACCCTCCTTCCCCCCTACATTTCCTGACATATGGCAACACTGCTATATAGGGGGCACATGTAGGGCAATAGGACAACTTTATTTTTTTTTGATTAAAGGTTTCCTGGGCATGTGTAGTGGCTGTAACATACACTTCTATCATATTTTGTAATTCGCGCCGTATGCAAATTAGGCTTTGCTAGCGTAATTGCGCTATGCATAGCGAAGTAACACTAGCGTAAATACGTTACCGTTTGCCGACCAGAGCGTAAATTCGCCCTTTAGTGAATTTGCGTAGCACAGGCGAAAATTCGCCTGGTGACGTTGCAGCGAACGCTCGCGAAGCCTGCGCTAGCGATTTTTCGGATCTTAGTGAATGTCCCACATAGACTCCATTATAATCTAATAATTCAGACTTTTAAAAATGATTTCCCTTTTCGCTGTAATAGTGAAACAGTATCTCATACTTGTTCCAAACTAAGATATAATTCATCCTTATTGAAAGCAAAACCAGCCTATTGGGTTTATTTCATGTTTACATGATTTTCTGGTAGACTTAAGGTATGAAGATCCAAATTACAGAAAGATCCCTTATCCAAAAAACCCAAAAATCTCCTTTACCCAGTTACTTTTTCATTGCACCTGTTGGGAAAAATTCCTGGAGAGAACACTGCATTTCCCCAGTGTTCCGGAGCCACCCCCACTACTATAGGGCATAAATCTTTGTGCCAAATTCTAGAGACACAGTATATTTGCAGAAAGGCACGGATCTTCACCAAAGCCCCTTATTAGTGAACTGTTATTAAGGTGCATGCTGGAGTACCAATGGGCACTTCATGGAAACTTTTAAGGGTACAAAGGTGGGGAGCACTCCCTTATTGGAGCATGGGTATGCATAAGCATTTTAATTGCCCTCCTTTTTTTTTATTATAAAGATTGGTTTTATAGCAGCTATTTGGCATGCATTATAACAGCAGCAGTTTTGAAACAAGTGGTTTCTCCTTTATATAAATAACAGAAATTAAAACAATAATAGATTTCAGAAAGTTTACATTAAGGAATGAATATGTAATTGGTTAAATCTTTTTTTTCCCTAACAAGCACCCTCATAGATATTCTTCACAGTGCTCCCCAGATCCCTTCCAAATAGTTGCATTGTGCTGTGTTCAGGATCCCATGCTGCCATTATACAGGAAATGGATTAGCAATCCATTAAAATACCATTAAATAATCTCAAAATTCATCTTTAATTAAGTCAGTGCTGTTTATGCTTAAATCAAAAGGACGTGCCAAGACATTATTTGTTTTTTAATTTGTTTTTAAACTTTTTTTTTAAGTAGCTGTAATCACGTCTCAGGCCGTCTGGTAACCAGGAGAAACCAGACATGATGTAATTCTGATTAACCTTGAACTTCAGGGACTTAGAATGTGGGGCAGTGGGAACAAGGAACCATAGCAATCCGTAATGTCCATTTAGAAGAGGATCATGTTGGGAACACTGCATTTATGTTTAAGGGATAGAAACAGTAGTATCTGCTGTGGGATCAGAATGAGACGATCCAGATACAAAATGTTGAAGTAAAGAAAACAACTTTTTCCCCTAGCAAGTATTTTCTTCTGTCTCTTGCTTTCTCTTTGAATCTGCATATTCCAGCAGAATTAAAAAAAAAAGGGTTTCTTTTTGCAGCAAACCATTTGCTTGCTCTAAGCAGTCTTTGTTCATTTAGGTAGGACAAAGTTAATCTTATGTTTCCTGTCTAATGACTTTTGGCAGGCCTGCTTAAAAGAGAGGATCACCAAGTCTGCAAAGTTCTATTAGGTGAATCGGCCATTAAAAAAAAACACAAAAAAACCCTCTATGTCAGAACTATATATGGTTGTATATTTACAGCACAGCTCGTGTTTTTAAACTGGATTTCTGCCCAGTAATTAGAAAGTTATGCAAATTAGCATCACATACCTTTCACACAGTTAATAATTAAGGTTTCAGTTAGTTTGTGATGTTAAGCAATATTCAAAATATATTGTTAACGTAACATGCATTTTTTAAAATCTTTGGAATGCATATATGTGATGGTAGTAAAATTGTAAGAAGAATGATTAGCCATCAGATTAAATTAGGGTTAAATTAGTACACATGTTTATATCGGTGGTACTTCCCATTTAAAAGTAGGCAGGAATAAAGAGGTGGTAAAAATACTTTAAAGAAAGGGACATAACTGAGAGGTGATGGTGACAGATCCAACATGGTATAAAGTGATAGTGAAAAGGAATGCACACTAGGACAGTAAAGGATAAGGGTGATGGTATATAATGAATAGCGGAGATGCTATATAATATACATTTAAGATAAACTTTGAGGGGCAGATTTACTAAATTCACATGAGTGAATTGAATATTCGTTCGAATTTTCAAAAAGATTCGAATTCAAATTTCGAATAGGCAAATTCGACCATCGAATAGTCGAATTTGAATAATTCGAATAGTCAAATTAAATTTTATTCAAATATTTGAAAATTCGATGGTCGAATACTTCCCCTTTTAATTTTAATTTGACCACCTGCTTCGCCATATTAAACCTACCGAAATGGGGATCATTCCCTAAGATCGAATATAAAAAATTCGATAGATTGCTAAAAAAACGTTCAAATATTCGATTTGAATTCGATTCCAATATTTGAATGAACTATCGAATTTTCTATATTCGATTGTTCGATCATTCGAATTTCGGTAAAATCCTTCGAATTCAAGATTTTACCTCTCCACTATTCCATGGTCGAATTTTGAATTTTTTTATCATTCGAAATTCGACCAATAGTAAATCTGCCCCTAAAAGTTTAAATAGCTTTCCAATTAATTAATTAATTAATTAATTAATCAATCTGTTATTAGTAAAATCTTCACCTATGACCTTAATGCCACCAAGCGAATCAAATTCGATAGTCAAATTCGTAGGATTTTACCTCCCCACTATTCCCTGGTCGAATTTTTTTATCATTCGAAGTTCGACCAATAGTAAATCTGCCCCTAAATGTTTAAATAGCTTTCCAATTAATTAATTAATTAATTAATTAATCAATCTGTTATTAGTAAAATCTTCACCTTTGACCTTAATGCCACCAAGCCACATGAGTGGGTAATGGATGTGGTCATGTGCCAAACAAAATATAAAATTGCTCAGTGTGCTGTTCTGACCAGTATTGCAGTTTGGATTAAACATTTTTTTTTCTAGTTTTCAAGATATGATAAGGTTTTGATACGTTATCTAGTCTGCCAAAATGAACAGCGGGTGCTGCTGTTGTTTCCACGCCATAATTTTAGCTCTAAAGAAACTGCAGTTATGATGAAAACTAGGGAAAGAATTACAGTTCCAAATTTTTGGAGGGTTTACATTTCCTTTAAGCCAGATCCATGTTTCCATAATTTCCTGCCTACAAAAAACTGGCAGTGGATTTCATTAATGTTTAATTTGTATTTTTTCTGTTCCAAATACTAGTAGTCTTATACAATTATGAACTACATTATCCAGGGACCAGGCACCATGCATTAAGGCAGGACACTAGTTGGTAGTATTTCAGATAGTTCTCATACATTTATATACTGTAGATACTAACTCTCATATATAATAAAAGACACAATGTTTGCCCATGTGCAGTGATCCATAGCAACCAATAAGATGTTTGCTATTAAACAACTGACTAGTAACTGCTCCCTACTGGTTGGTTGCTTTAGATGACTAGACCTGCAGCAAACTTTGCACTTTTTATTATATAACTCCATATATAGGTTTATTCCCTAAACTGTTCAGTAATACAGATATAGAGATGAATACAGCTGTGATAATCCAAAGAGCTGGTTAAAGAGCTGGTTAGAACAGTGTAACACCAAAAGGTTTGGAGTGAGTTTACCAATATTTTCATTATCCACACCTCACCTACTTAGCAATAAGTTATATATATCAGTTTTCACATCTTTTTGGAGATGCAGGGTTATATGGGTCAGTCAGCAAACACCACATTTCTGTTATATACATTTTAGCACTATCTCAACAGAAATGTAAGTTGTAACCTGGATGGTAGCAACCAAAAATAAACCAAATAATAAAGATTTCTTGTTACAGGGTACTCATTGTTCTGTTACATTTAAGTAAGTTATAAATCTTTCCTTGTACAGGATTTTGGGGTGCGAAAAACAGTTGTAGGGGCTAGCAACTAGTTATTATTTCAAGAATTGTTGATACAATATGTTCATAATATGAACCCACTATGTTGTATATTTCACTTTAAGCATCCCACTACTGTAATAACTATAACTTTCGGGATAATACTGCACAGCAAAATCTAAACACTCTCTATTCTTTTATTTTTTTCGCAGTCCTGGTACCTGGGCTAGTTTGGTTCCTTTTCAAGTATCGAACAGGACAGCAATCCTGCCAAGTAGTGTCCAGAATTATGGACTGAATTTCGTTGCAGAACCCTTTCTTCAAGCGGAAACAAGCAACTGAGGAAAATTAAAAAAACAAAAAAACATAAAACTGAACAAAAAGAAGAAAGGACAACAGGACACAAAAATTAATAAATAAACTTTTAAACAAACTTAAGAAAGAGAAGATAAATTGACCAGCATTTGCAGCACTTACAATCACTGATTCCTTTAACCTTTTTAAGTACTTGCATGACCTGTGACACATTGCAAAGCAATGCTTTTCAGGCCTCTTGAAACATAAGGGGTTAACGCAGAAGCAGTCATGACACTGAGAGGGTGGCAAATATATTTTCACAGATAGGTAGAATGGAACTCCTGCTAAACTAGCCTTTGTTATCTGATGTCTGCTGGGAAATAGGCACTCTTTCTCCACGACCGTATATTTTATATGAATTTTCTAGATGCCTTAATAATTGCATGATAAGCTAGTCCTGTTTGGTTTTAGTCTTCTTGTTGTTTACGCATGGGAACATTTTCCCAATTTTTCACGAAACAAAGGCTGTGAGGCAGCAACAAAGCTGCGAGAACAGGCCCTCAGGGCCTTCCCCCCACCTACAAGTAGACTTTTTTTTTTTTTTTTTTTAAGGTTGTCATATTTAATAGCATGTAAACAGAAAACGACATACCTTTCAATCACTATCAGTCAAGAAGAGATCTAAGTTTGTTGTGCTAACTAATCTGCAACATCAGAGAATATGTGCCCAACAATGCCTTTGTACTCGTACAGGGTTACCAGCTTAATGAGTCAGTGGTGGTGGTGAAATGTCCGCCCACAATCGAATAGTTAGAGGCAAGTGCTACTGAGATAATAAATTCATTATGGGCCATTAAAAAGAGTCAAAAAGCCCTCAGACTCTAAACAGTAGGGCATGAAAAAGCTAATACCTGTTCTGTGCTAGAAGGAACCTATGTTTTTCTAGGTTCTACTTCTGGTTCTGAAGGTTAAAAATAGAAAAAAGTGTATTTTATACCCTCAGTGTATGAGGGCTATTTAAAAGAAAAGTGGCAAATACAGACAAGTGTTTAAGGGAATGAAATAAATGGACACGTAGCACTTATCATGGTTAGGCTGCCCCTAGGGATCTGAGTGTTTTATTTATTTATGCGTACAAGATGTATTGGGATAATTGGGTGAGAGTCAGCACTAATAACAAGTTACAGGCATTAAGTTCAAGTTTGCAGCTTGCTAAGTGGAAGCAGTCACAGTAAAATGAACATGCACTTTTGCTGAAACCTGCCATTCAAGCTGTGCTGGATCTTGCATGGTGCTGCCAATAATGCGCTTTTCAACAGAGATTATAAAACATAATCAGGCAGAAGAGGCATCTCTGTTATACAAGAACAATATTATTCATTAATCTCTCCAGTAGATCAGATTTGCACGGAAATATAATGTCCTTGCCTTGAATTATAAAAAAAAAAAAAGTGACATCACTCCACTTCTTTTGCTGCATTTATTATCATTTGAAATCTATAACGTTTTTATGGCAGAATATTTTATACTCCAGAGGGAGAAAATAAGTGACATCCTGCATTTTTTAGACAGTTATACCTTCTCACATTTATAAAACATATCATGGCTGTGTATAATTGCCGCTTAAAAAAATGTAATCAACCAGCAATATTTTCAGTATTTTGGTGTTTTTTCTATTAACCTTTCATGTTTTTCATCTTCCACTTGATAATGGGAAGGAGGGAGGGGGGCAGGTATGGGAGTGAAATTTTTACGAATTATGCAATACCAAGTTTTGCCTATGTAGGTAAGTGCTTTTAGCAGTATTTGGTTATTTTAGGTAATTTCGCAGATAAAAAAAGAAAAGGACAAAAAATACAAAAATTTGTTTTTTTTTTCAATTGACCAAAGTGGGTACTGCTGTTTTTGCAGTGTGATAAGGTCCTTTTGTGTACTGACATGAAGAGGGAATTTTGTTTTTATAAATATGCGTATACATATATATATAAATATATATTATGGGAGGGCAAAATGAATACTAAGGCCTTTACACGGCTGCTTTAGGTAGCATGCCCATAAAAGGAGCCATGACTGCAAAGCAATGCTTAATGGGGTGCCATTTTTATTTTCATGCAAAATATTTGTTTCAAATTGTATTCATCTAGTATCTGAATGGTTTCACAGTGCTATTTTTCATTTGGGCAACATGCTGCAACATATTTACTTACTTGTAGTGACCACTAAAAACAAATCAGATATTCTCCAGGATTGTTTGCCAGCACTGTGTGCTGCGTCTAATGATTAATTTGCATAATTCCAATTTTTAGGTAATGACTCAGTTAACTGATACTTTATAACCCTTAGTATAAGTCTTTTTATTACTATTTTAATTAATGTCATGTATTATGTACATAAACCAATCCAAGGCAACCTAGTAGCCCATTTTAATACAAGTGGAGCCTTCATAATGCTTGGCTAACTGATTCATATTCAATATGACTTGTGTATCCTTATATTTATTCAATAAATGTAGGTGAGACAAGCCGCCAGTATAGACAGACAGAGCCCTGTTGACCATATCAGTAGAAATATAATTGTAATTAGTTCAACTGCCAATCACTTTTATATCAGCAAGCATTATATGAAGATTATGTTTGACCCAAGTGCATTTTGTGAAAATAAATTGAGGAGCACAGCAAGAACATGCCCATATGCAAATATGATCCACAGAGATAATTACCTGTATACCAGTACTTGTATTAATTTGTTTATAGCACTGGGATACATGTAAGGACAATCAGTATTGCACAAAAGCCCCTTTAAAAAGGCAAAATCTACAGATGTACCTAGTAATCACTTGGAATACTTGGTGGAGTGCTAGTGCTTCCACAGTAGTTTAAATTATTTTAGCACTATATTGCTTTTATTTTCAGTAAAATGCAGAGATCAAGTGGCTTCTTTATTTAAGAATGCCAAAACATTTTTTTACTATAAAATCCATAATTTTAGTGTAAAAAACAATTTTCCAAGTTTGTATACAAGTCAATGGAGTATATTTATCAAAGAGTGAAGTTAGAGATCACCACAGTCCGCTTTTCCGGCAAAAATCCGAAAAATCGTTTTTTTTTTTGGAAAAAAGCCTGAAAAAATTGTTAAATTGTATCTTCACTTGATTTTGTCCCCAATCCAATTAAATTGTGCTTTTTTATAAATAATTAAGGTCAAATCATGGATTACAGTTTGTTCTGACTTTTTTTAATCTAAAAACTCAATAATAAATAAAAATATAAATAAGGTCCCCATGTATTCTAACAAAATTACAAAAATTGTTAGGCCCAAAATAGTTTTTATGTTTTGTGTTTCAATTGTGTTGCTCTTCTGTACATGTAACTCAGAAAACATGATATTGTATATAACTGCTCCTCTTTTACTACAAAAATATTGCTTTGCAGTCCTGGCCTCTTTGCCATCACCCCTAATTGTATGTGTCCCCTAGTTTGACTTGAACCTTTAAAGGCTTAGTTAATGAAAGGGAATAACAGAAAAGGAGACTCTACATAAAGTCATGGCAAAACAATTGAACTGAATGAAATAGTATAGCAATATAGCTATGGGGAAATATTCAGCTGGGCAGCTTGGAAAAAAAATATGTGAATAAATCTGTGAAGCTGTTAAGTAGCAAGAAGTGAGGGTCTTTGTAATGAACCGTATCGACAGTTATTTGTACACTGTATAGTTTTAAGATTTTTTTTTTTGAATTACATGCACCCTCATTTGTTAAGCTACCTTCTAGCATTTATAATGGGAATATAATTATTTCCATTTTTAAGTAAACAAGAATATTGCTTGTTTTGGAACTGGACTTGGGTTAAAACTCTCTGGTTTCTTAATTTATGTATTAGAATTTTCTTTTTTTAAGTTTAAAAAAAAATACTGTCCATGCTAGGGATTATTTCAGATCTACCTATACTTGAAAAGTATAGGTTACTAATCATTTAAAATGTAAATGGAGAAAAGTTATATTTTATGAAGGTTATTTTGTTGTATTTAGTATTTGAAAAGTTGGTTTTTGGAACATTTAGAATGTTGGAATCTACACTGTCTTTTTATTAGTATATATATGTCCTCTAGCAAACAAAATGATGTGTTTGTTACATGTTGGTATTTAAGATTAGGTTTGAAAAACATTCAAGAAAGAGCAAAAAAAGAAATAACAGAACAATCCTTTTTAGTGTCTCGCACAACCATGTCCTCAGGGTGCATGATTTTGGATTTGCAACTTGTAGCTTCACAAGTACTCTATGGAAAGTATAGTACGGATGACACTACCCATTTTGTTTTGCATTTTTGTAAAGATAGGCTGGTGAAAACAATAAGCCAATAAGTATGAGATCTGTTAGTCTCTTCGGATTGTGGATATTGCACATCACCTCTTACAGCTTGGTCACTTCCAAAAAAGTGAGGGCTGTGTGGGATAGAAATGGCTATAGAAGATCATTCCATGTTACTTATACATCATTAATGGACAATAAAATATAATATATATTTGCTGGCAGTTTAGGCCCCAAAATAACACCCAGTATAGTTTACATTTTCCTTTGAGGGTCTTTTGTTAACATAAACCAGCTTCATTCTTCCTGTTTTTGTTTTTTTTGTTGTAATAAATTCCATTGAAATAGATTAAAATTTTCAGGCTTCACAAATGTACCAGAAATAGCCCACAACAGAACATTCTACTCCATTTATATTGAAGGAACCTATGTTGTCCTTCAGAATTGCACTTTCTGCTAGTTTCCATTTTTTGTTTTCCTGCTCCCCAACCTAATTGTATAGGCCTGGTGGAGCATTGCAGTTGCATTTTAACAGCAGGTTTTACCCTTTGGCCTTTCACAATGACCTGTGCATCAGCCAATCTTATCGCCATGACAACCCTTTGTATTGTTTCCATGCCACAGCTTTGTTGGTCACATTTTATTACTTAAGGGGGACAAAAGAACTAGCTGGATATGGTCAATTTTTCCATTTTCTTGTTTTGCAATTTTTATTTCCTTCAATGGTTGTAAGTAGTTTTTCTAAGATAAAAGGTTCAATAGTTATTACGCTTTAGAAATATCTGTGTGTTGCAATTCAAATGTATGTTAAATTAGTGAAATAAAGAGCTTTAGTGTCACTGGCTGTGAGTTGTTTGCCTTAATCCTTTTTGTTGTGTTAATCGCATGATAATTATAATTTTATTTTATCTATGATAGGACATCAACATCAGCTGGTGACACTAAAGCTGGTGTTTGCAAAACTTTATTTTTGAAAGAATGGTTTTTGGAATAAGTGCTACAGGGACTGGTGTAGCAACATGTATCTTATTTGGGAAGGAATATTTGTGTGTATTTTTAAGAAGTATGGCTTATTATGCATTTTTCATTGAGGGCATTGAAGTTGCACGGACTGATAAACGTTAATGCAAAATGAGATAGAAAAAAAAAACCAGCAAAATGTTTACCAAATACTCAAATTAAGTTAGCAGTGCCTGTTCAATTTCACAGTCTCTGTTGAGTTCAGTTGTAAATATGTTTCAGATAGCAATTTCTTCTTCACAAAAAATTAATTTGAAAACAAAAATAAAAAAAAAATTCTACATCATGTAGAATGCAAGGGAGTAACTCACTCCAAGTACTGGGCTTCTAAAATTGCTTAATTGGATGAGTCAGTCTTCATCAAGCTGTTTATTTCTGCTTCTCATATAGGACTTTTTGGAAGTTTGGGAGAAAGTTACCCCAGTATCACTGATATTTCTCTGAGAGCAAACTTTTGTAGGACTGTGTGTTTCTTTAGATAATTTAGTACAACTGTAGGTGACTAGTAGTC
>CM044432.1:110339985-110370720 GCA_024363595.1 Xenopus borealis
TTTTGTAGGACTGTGTGTTTCTTTAGATAATTTAGTACAACTGTAGGTGACTAGTAGTCAGTTTATTGCTTGCTAGCTACACACCAGGGTTGATCCATTTTAAAACTTTTGGCACATACTTTTTTAACAGATGATCTATGACACATGCTGATCTTGGGCAATATTTTTAGTAGTTGAGCACTTTCATATTTATCAGTGAACCTCAGCCTTTGCTTGCTAAGCAATGTCTTGAGCACTAGCCCATCTTTGAAACTCTGAGAGCTCATATTTAGTTATTTTCTTCCTGTGTGCTGAGATCTTTTCAGTCAAGCACTTTAACTGATTCTATTTGTGAAGAAAAGTCCATCTCAAGGTTTACTGATGGTCTTGACGTGGGCAGTATATGTTTCCAATGGGGGCCAGTAACACTGATATTGATTTCTCTGAATTGTCTATCATATGGCTCCTACTAGAACACAGAGACAGGAATTAAAGTTTAACATGTCAGGGTGCTGAATAATTATGCTCTTCTGGGTAATGTCTTCATATGTAAAAAATTAGCTCCATTTTGCCACAAGTTTTAAACTGGTGTAAATCAAGCTTGACTTATGTGATTGTTACTGTTATATCCAGCCTATACTGCTAGCAGCTGCTCATACTGCAGTCAATTACTGGAAGCGGATATATTTCCTATGCAAAAAACTGTTTAAACAATAAATGAGCTATGCTACAGACACTGCTTTTATGTGTTTTCATTACATTTCCTTTCCAAAGAATTTGTCAAGATTATGTCCACTAGAAGTGATGTGAAGATGTTTTTGTTGTATTGCAGACTGGACCTGAAAGAGGGCTCAATTTGCTAAATGAGTGTGTCTCCTTTTGTCCACATTTTTTTGAAACATAACTTACGAAAAAATAATTTAACAATTTGCATAATTTTATTATTTTTTACATAATGACCATTGTCCATGCTTCACTTCTTTGTTAACTTTTAATAATTACACACTTTTGGGGAATAAAATATTATTTGTATTTCTTTTAATTATACGTAAGTATAATGAATTGTTTGAACAGAAGCACATTTTTGATAGGGAAATATGGTGTGTTTTTATTTTAAAGAATCACCCAACGATCCTTATCTTAATGTTGTGTCTCAGCCATTAAATTTGAACCTCTACATGAAACAATGGGGAAGATTTAGTATCAATTTTTAATAGAAATGTTCACAACTTCTTGTGACTAGTAAAATTTGAAACAGAAGATGTTTTGCCTCGCAAAATTAGCAGGCATTCTTTGGTGGAAAAGCTTTAATAAATTAGCCAGAATTTTTGACAAAAAGTTGGGGAAAGTTTGCGACCAAATTTAGCAAAAATATGTAAACATTTTATATAAATGCAAAACAAAGAATTATAATGGTGAAATACCATTCAGTCTTCTATAAATCTGCCCCAGTCATTAGCTTCCTCATAGGTAAGTACAACATTGCATTCAATATTTTACGTTTAGATATAAATTTCAAATTGGGATGTTAAATTGCAATGATTTAATAACAACTATATAATGCAAGCTCCATTTTACCTTTCTTAGGGGTTGCAGGAGTATATCTGAACATAACCAGTTTAACAATGTCATAAACAAGCCTTGTTTTCCCATCTACCCCTTAATTTTTATTATATACTAAAATTGAAAAAAGGTTGATTAATATCTCTTCAAAAGTTTATTGTATCTGGCACGACTATACAGTGAAATGAAAATTTTATTCAATGATCAGTGTTATATTTGAGCTTCCAGCATTCATCAAGGCCAGCCAAAACAATCACTGATTAATAAAGCTGTTTTTAATTACAACTACATGAGGTAAGTGTCTGTAATACAGTTTAATTACTGTATACACCAATCTGCAAAATTAAATTGGAAAATAAATCTTTCTACACTTAGAGACTTACTTATGATGCCTTGAATTTTTCTGATCAGGTTTTAAATGGGAAAAAAAAACTTTTAGAGGGAAAAAAAGGCTAAAAATTAAAATCTGAAAATGCACCTGTCAAAATCATGTAAAAGTCAATGGCAGATGTACCTTTCACCAACTGGGTCATGTTGTTTTACCTTCAGGTTTCTCGGTAGTCTCAAGCTGTTTTTTGTTTCATAACCCAAATCAGTCAAGTTTTTGAGTGCCTCTTTGAAAAAGTTGCGCAATTCCAATTGTCACTCAGTTTTGTTGCAACTTTTTTTGGACTGATTTTTTCAAGAAAAATTTTTGAGGAGATATGAGTTTGGGAGTTTGGTTGGCGTGAGAAATAGTAAAGTTTTAGTAAATAACCTCCTTAAACTTTTCTCCTCTTACTACTGAAAAAAATTGTACCTAAGTCATTTATTTTAATAGCATACTAGTTTATTTTAGTTGCAGCAACAGATGCAAGATTGGCTCATAGGCTGAGACAACTACATAAGACCTTCCCACCCTCACTGAATAAATTTTGGTATTTTTTTAAAGGCTGATGGCAAAGACAAAATAATGTAGTTTTCTTTTAAAGTGCAACAAAATGTATTCATGACAGTGAAAGCAGTCCCAATTCTCCCTTGTAGGCATCAATTATGAAGTTATCTTTTACCTGCCAGTACAACTGCTCTCACTGTAAACAGAAAACAGGCACAACTCCAATGAAGCTTTTCTAATCTCAACTGATGATGAAGTATAAACAGAAAAAAAAAATGCTGAACGATGCATTAAAAAATACAAAAAAACTTCTAAATCCTTAACATTTGCCCTGCCTATTATTATCCGACACTCATATTCCCTAACTATTTTTTATTTTGGGAAGTATTTTGAACACATTGATGCATTATTATCTGGCTCCCACATCCACACCACTCTAATACAACACTAATGTAAATATGCTCTTACTAATAATGTAAGTATGCTCCTAGTTATTTTCTTAACCAGCATCTATCCTCCAGTACTATCATATATAATCATATATAATATCACTTAAGAACTCATTTAATGAGCCATAATTTATGGTTACAATTGTTAGTGTTGAATTCTCCTTTGCACTAATTAGGTAGAATTGTAAGTTACTAAAAATATTGTGGGCCCCGCCATTGCCTGCTTTTTTTTAAATTCTTCCTGAAGATTCAGTTGTGCTACTAGGGGCAGCTTTACTAATGGTCGAATTTTGAAGTGAAAAAACTTCAATCATCTAATTTTTTGGGGGACAATTTTTGATCGAATATGCCTGTTTTTTTTTTTTTCGAAAATAGCCGTATTCGATTGAATGAAAAATCGTTTGAATTTTTCCAGTCGAGCAAACAATTTCACCAAGTTCTGTGAGGTCCCCCATCTGCCAAATAGTCGAAGTCAAAGGATTTTTAAAGGGTCAGTACTTCAAAATTCAAAGAATTTGAATATTCAATTTTTTTCAATTCAAATCAAATTTTGGGCTATTCGATAGTTGAAGTAGGCCAAAATTACTTACTAGAATTTTCACTTCGACTATTTGTAAATGTGCCCCGAAGTTTTTATGTATATTTTCTTGGATGGAAGATAAGAAAATATTATAGGTACTTGAGTTGTACACGGTTTCCATTAGATTATACGGAATGGATTGAATAGCCTAACTAAAGGGATTTTGAGTAAGTTCATAAATTATCATACAAATAATGATAATAAATGCCCATTGGATTGTTGGTTTTGGTGAAATAAATCGGAAATAAATTCAACCGGCACCTGACCCTATCCGTCTACTCCAGACCTGAACCTGACACTAACCCTCCCAGCACTTCTCTTTATAAATCAGCCCGCCGATCTCTGACATCATGAAAGGGGGGCAGGCACACGCCTATAAATAGGTTCTGCTGGAACAAGAAGCCATCACAGGAATGTTGGGGGTTGGGAGAGCAAAGTAAGAGCTCAACCCACAGACTGCAGTCTGCAGGAGTCAGTCCAAACCCACCTGACCTGAGCCACAGGACAAGTATTGGGCTGGTCTGCACCTTACTAGTTTCCATGTTAAGGTAATGGGTGTGGCTTGGCTAGTATGAGCAGTCCTGTGCCCCACTCAGGAACGTATAATTATTCAAGGTTCGCGCTCTAGGTCAGGGGTCCCCAACCACCAGGCCGCGTGAAGTCCCGGAGTGGGGCGTGGAGCCTAGCCTGCAAATAACAAGTTGCTCCCGAATGGACCCTGGCATGCCAAATTGATAAAGGGCTTTGCCCGAAACATGTAGTGTGCGTGCACTGCTAATAAAGACACATTGCAGTTTACGAAGTACTGCTTGGAGCTGTTTGATTCATCTACTCATTTGACTATTGTACCTTAAGGTGTAACACAGACACCTGAATCGGCAGCCATAAGAATTTGAAAGTTGGTGCTGGAACCAGAAACCTGGCTATTAATGCCAAATTGGATGCCAGTGCACCAAAATGGATGCTGGCGCACCAGGATTGGACGCTGGTACACCGAAATGGATGCTAAATCCCCTAATGTGAAAAGCCCCTTCCATTACCCTCCATAGTGTCCCACCCCGTCTTCCTCACAAGGTGCATTAGTGAAAAATGTGCCTCTAATTGTGCAACATTATCTGTGCAGAGTAGCGCAGCAGAGCTCAAGAGCACCATCTTCTGCATCTTCAGTTTTCTTCGGATCCTCTTATTTCCTTTTGGTCATTTATGAAGTGGCTGGGTGCATGCACAGTTGACACTGGACTGGCTGCACATGCGCCAAATATATGTGTGGGTGTTCCCTTCTGGAAGAAAACCGAAGATGCAGAAGATGGCACCCTTGAGTTCCACTGTGTTACTCTGCACAATTAGGGGAACATTTTTTACTAATGCATGTGGTGACGAAGAAGGGAGGGGGCACTATAGAGGGTAGTTGGAGGGGCTTTCACATTAGGGGGTGTAGTTCTCCTTTAAGAACCACTGGTACTCTAGTAAATAATTGTGAAATATCTGTGTGTAAATCATTGTGGCAAGCATTTCTCTTAATACTTCAGCAAATGAGTAATAAAATCACATATATGTAGTCTAATTGAGAGTAGCAGTAGGCTTTGCAAAATAGCCATACACCTGAATAGCTCAATGCATCAATGGCTAACTTTTTAAAAAATCAGTGCTAAGGTTAAATAGTAAGTATGCCTATTACAGTATTATACAGATGGAATATAGTGCACTTCTTCTTGACTTTTCAATGTCTCCTCTCTCGAACTTCTTATAATTACAAAGCAATGAAATGCACTAACTCTAAGCAGATAAATGTTGGTGCCACTATCTACTAAGCTATGCATTAGCACTAGTTCATCAGAAATGATTAGCAAAATAAACCAAAGCACACAGCCTCTCATTTTTCAGCTTTGAATAGCTGCCTCCATGGCTACACAGCAGCTTGTTTCTATAAACTATAGTTGTGTATCTGAAGCAAACACCAATTTTACCAGTGCAGCACAACAATACATTATATTTTTATTAGGACACTTTTGTTTTTTGGTGTTACTGTTCCCCAACCCCTTGGATGTTGCTCCCAGTGGCCTCAAAGCAGGTGCTGATTTTTGAATTACTGGCTTAGAGGCAAGTTTTGGTTATATAAAAAACAGATGTCCTGCCAAACATTCTCTCCTGTAGGCTGCCAGTCCATATAGGGGCTACCAAAAAGCCAATCAGAGCTCTTATTTGACATCCCCATGGACTTTTTCATGCTTGTGTTGCTCTCCAACTCTTTTTTAAATTTAAATGTGGCTCACGAGCAAAAAAGGTTGGGGACCCCTGGGTTAAAACTACCCTAGCACTTCAAATCAATAAATACAGCAGTTGGAAAGGGGCTCCTCCAAAATCAGACTAATGTGTAGTATAACATTAGGTGAAATGAAGACCAGGCAGAAGTTGTATTGCATAAACCTTTCAAATCATCGATTAGAAATACAGAACTAAATAGAAATGTTAATAAACATTCAAGTACAGAATACACAGTATATAACAGATTAGTTCAGTAGAATCCCATTGTACACTACAGAGCTTATCTGCTATCTGCTGTGTATCATGTGCCATTTTTCAGCAGCCTCAGTGTGACATTTGCCACCATCCTTAAGGGCAATAAGCGATAAGGGACAAGGGCAATAAGCAATCTTATTAAACAATGTTTGCTACATTTAGCAATTCCTTTCCTGCTTTGGCTGATCTAAAGATCAAGTCAATCTTTAGATCAGCTTTTGTCCTGCTGCTAGAATCTAAATCTGGCCAGTTTAAGGTGCAGATTTACTAAATACACAGGAATGATTTGAAATTCGATCGAATTTTCAAAAAGATTTTAATTTTCTAATATTTTTGAAGTCCACTTCGACCATTGAATTTTGATAATTTGATCGAATCGAATGATTCGAATAAGTCAGTCGATTTACTTGCCCTTTAAATTTTTATTCAACTGCCTAGTTCACCAGATTTAGGGCTCCTACACACGGGCGTTTTTGACCTGCGCTCCCCTGCGTTGCGTTTGGCTGCGTTCAGCCGAAGAGGAGCGCAGGTCTATATGCACTTCATTTTGTTCAATGAGGTTGTACCCACGAGACGCGTGTAAGCGCCGAACGCAGATTCAGACGCAACATGCTGCATTTTTCCTGCTTTCGGCGCTTACATGCGTTCGTGTGAGTACAGCCCCATTGAAAATAATTGAGTGCGTCTATACCTGCGCTCCTCTGCGTTTGAACGCAGCAAAACGCAACGCAGGGGAGCGCAAGTAAAAACGCCCGTGTGTAGGAGCCCTTAACCTACAGTACCAAATTGCTATTAAACCCTATGGGAAGCTCTCATAGGGTTTTTTTTTTACTTTTTTTAATCGAATATAAAAAATGGTAAAAATCGTTCGAATCGTTCGATTTTAACTATTTAATCGTTCGGTCAACTTTTTTTTATTCGATCGTTTAATCAATCGAATTGCTGTAAAAACCTTCAAATTCGATATTTGAATTTGAAGGTTTCAAATTCGACCACAATTCGATTGGTCGAATTCGAGGGTAAATTCATTCATTCATTCATTTATTAGCAAACAGGGTTTTTTTTGTCCAACAGTCACTGAGATCTGCCCTTGTCTTTTCTTTTTTTTCTAAATTGTAGGCATCGAATCCTCGATTCGTACGATTGGATCTTTGCGTCTATGGCCAGCTTTAGACTAACTAATCCAGCTCTCCAGCATGCCCCAAACTATTCATCCACTTGATAGTTAGACAACTGTCTAGCTTTTCTGTAGATACTGAAATAGAAGGCCACTGTGTATTACTTCATGCATCTAGAACACTTATTTCATTTGGGCAACACTTTGTGCAGCTTTATGTTGAGGTTTGAACTGGGCAATGTGCACCACCGTTCTAATGCATTTTAATTAGATATTCGCCTTTACCCTTTATTATATGTGCATCCTCCAAACCTGAAACTCTTCCATATTTCCTGGCATGGAAATTGTTGGCTTAATTTAAGGCAGTTGAAACAGCTGCTCATCTAGTTTCCAGCCACATGAAAAAGCTGAGTGATTTCTGTGTAGCAGCCAAAGAGGAAAATGAATGGTCGTGTGTTAGTGCTTCACCAGAGGAGGGGAAGCAAGACATGTAAATGAACAAGATTCTAATGCTACGGATGTGCCAATATTCACACCTGCCTTCCTAAATTGCTTGCCTCTCTTCTCCAACTCTCTTGTGGATTTCAGTCTTGCCAAAAGAAAAAGTTATTAGAACGAAGCAAATTATGCATCTTTTGTCAAACCGTTGTTAACTCACATAATAAAATGCCATTTAAAAATACCTCTGCTTTTTTGGCTTTGATTGAGGTTACAAACCTCACAATCTTTTCACAATAACGTTAGTGGAGGCTATTTATGTTTCTTGTTCTCATTTTTTTGTCAGATATGTTCATAAAAATTAAACCCTCCAGGATAACCGTTTAAGAGTACAATAGTTCTTTTTTACCCTCTTTCATTACACTTATGTTAACAACCACAACCAACTGGTATAATAATATGTATACATTGTTAGGACTGCGCTGTCAAAAAATAAAGATCTTTTATGGTATACAAAACTGTGTTATTTGAAGATAATGGCATTTATGGGAGCAGTCCAGCTGGCTGATTCCTCTTGCTGTGATCTCAAAACTGCTTTATGTTGGTTTTGTCTTTTAGATTTTTCAGTACTCTGTTTTAACAATATTGTGAGACATACAAAAATGACTCCATATAATGGTTCTGCACTTGCTTTCTTTGTCTTTGTGTAATCTAAACAAAACTTCTGGACATATTTCAAGGATTATTCATGAAAACAAATATGTCTCTCCTGCTATATTAATTGAAAAAAATCTATTAGGTGTATGGAATTAATTTATAGAAAAAATGATTAAGGTCTGCTGTGCTACCACTGCAAATTAGGAACATGTTTTATCCATATCTCTTCCAAGTATGAATTCTCTGACACTTTTAATTCCCTCATCATAGGGTATATCATGTATACGTTTTTCACGTCAATCATACAATCATAAACTTTAATCTTATCTAAGATATTAAAGTGGTGTCTTTAAATCTGGCCATAGTACAATATACATATAGTACAATTTTTGGACTGTATGTGGATTGTCCCATTTTCTTTACTGAGGCTATTGGTTGTTTGGTTGATTGGACAGGTTAAAAGAGTTCTGTTGGCTAACGATAATTTCTTTACATGTATTGCCTATCTGACAATATCAATGGGTCACTAGAGTTTGTCGGACATAACATTCGTACAATTGCTTTCATGGCCAGATTTGTTATTTTACTACTTTATTTAATCTGAATGGGTAGTTGCAGGTCAGAAGATTTATATGTGGATATTAAAATGGGTTTAGAGATAAGAACAACACTCAGTACTGTATTGATGAGTGAAATTTGAGTTTCGCCGTTGATAGACTTCAATGCATTTTTGCAAATTTCTGCCGTTTTGCAAATTTTTGGTGAAGCGAAATTCGCCAATCACTGCTCAGTAGTAAAAATCCAAGTCCCACTGTGACTCCTCCAGTTACATTGAGTAGGAGAAACAATGGCTTATCTGGTATTAGTTGCTTTATTAAGTGCTGGCTCTATCTGAAAGCACAGTATCAGGCACAATGACCAGAGATGGCTACATACACACCAATATTACAGCTAATAAAAATACATTTGTTAGTTCAGAAATACAATTTTATATGGCAGAGTTAAATATTTGCACTAGAAGCAATATCATTTAGAAACAGAAGCGCCATCATAAAAATTATGACAGGATCCCTTTAAAGACTTTTAACAAAGTAGACCATTTTTTTTGTTTTAAGCTTACATTATATCTATACACAATACAATAAAATGTACCACTATAAATAGGGTACAACCAGGTACATTGTAGTCCAGTTAAATGGAGACAACTTTCTTACAGATATATACACAGAAACGACTTATAAAAACAACTAGCAATTAAACAATTTACTAATTAAACTGATAATGGATAGCTTCCACCCACCAAAAAGTCAGTACATAAGGGAACCTTGCATCACTTCCAGTGAAGCACTTTGTGATAAACAGAGAAGATATAAGTCTAGTCTGACATGCTTAAGTAATAAGGTTAATACTGGCAGAACAAAGTTATGTATGACCTGGAATAGGACCCAAAAACAGACCAAAAGTAAATGTTACCCAATATGTTCAGCTTAAAAAGAATAATAAAATAACAACAGACCATTTTAGTATCTGATAGACATTACAGGAAATTGTTTAACACCATACCCCTGTTTTTCCATATTAGAGGGAGGCTACAAGGGGCCAAGCCATTAATATAGTTAAAGTTCACATTTAATTACATAGATATTATACAACTTGACTTCTACATGCATTCCCACAAGAGAAGTTGAATACCCCTCAAGGCTTTGATGCATGCAATAGAATGAGCATAAATCTACCATCAGAAGTTAAAAAAACAGACAAGGAAGTAGAAAAGAAAGAGCCAGAGCCAGATAAAAGCAAAACTTTATTGGCAACACATTTCTTTGCCGAACACTGTTCAATCGCACAGATTTGTTTGCAAACCTTAGAGAAGGTCAGAATGGTAGCAGATAAAGATTATTTCAAAATGCCTTCTACAGGTCTGGAAACTGGATACCCTTGACCATAATACAGGTATGGGCTCCATTACCCATAAACCCGTTATCCAGAAAGCTCTGAATGACTTTAAAGGCTGTATCCCATGCACTCCATTTTCCAAATTTTTAAAAATTATTTCCCTTTTCACTGTAGTATTAAAACAGTACATTGTACATGATCCAAACTAACCATTAGTGGAAGCAAAACCAGTCTATTTGGTTTATTTAATGTTTACGTGATTTTCTAGTAGACCTGAGGTATGATAATCCAAATTACGAAAGGTCTGTTGTCTGGAAAACCCCAGGCCCCAAGCATTCTGGATAACAGGTCGCATACCTGTAGTACAAATTACTATTATTTCTTTTATTTTTCTTCCTCTTTCTTCTTTTCTTATTAGTTCTAGAACATTTGAAAATTGGCATTTGGATGAAATCACGTTCTATTTGACTTTTTTGTATACGCTTGCAAATGCAATGCATTAGCTAACACACATGGACTATTGAGAGATGGGGCTTACCTTATGATATTTTGTCCAATTGTAAACAGTGGTGTCCCATGCACCATTTCACATATGGTTTCCAATTCAACCTTCAAACAAACCTTCATAAAATGTTTGAACACAAAAGTGCACCTGTAATACCCTATTTTATATAATACACATAGCAAAAAAAAAGAACTAATAACACACATCTCAACAAGGATAAGGTAACACTCATTTTTAATTTTTCTAACAATCCTAATCTTAAAGGGGATAATACCTTCACATGTATCTACTAGCAGGAGATGTTAGAGAAACAGTTATATGTGTTACAAAGAAAGGGGATACCAATCACCCAGAATAAATAGCTTTCTTACACATTTAGGGTAGGGACAGACAGGGAGATTCGGGGAGATTCTGTCGCCTGGCGTTTTTAGCAGGCAACAATCTCCCCAAACTTCCTTCTCCCTGTCTGCCGCTAGTATAAGTGATAAAGCGCCAGCGCCTGTGCACACGCTGCGCGGCGATTTCCAGAATCGCCCGAAGTTTCCTCACAAAGTATCTTCGGGCGATTCCGGAAATCGCCGTGCAGCGTGTGCACAGGCGCTGGCGCTTTGTCACTTATACCAGCGGCAGACAGGGAGAAGGAAATTCGGGGAGATTGTCGCCTGCTAAAAACGCCAGGCGACAGAATCTCCCCGAATCTCCCTGTCTGTCCCCAGCCTTATTGGGCAGTGTGGATGACTACTAAACAAATGTACAGTAATTAACCTTTACCAGAGCCCTTAGCATCAGGAATTTTTATAAACATTTATATTGCTTGTACGAAACACACTCTTTTGTAGTAATTATTGAACTCACACTAAAAAAAATAGATAGTGGTCATTATCAGAGGAATGCTCATGCAAATTGACCATATTGCAAAACATCTGGCTGAGTTGCAGAAATAATCTCTAGGATTTTGGGCAGTCTGGCTCATTTTTTCCCATTTGCATGATGCCAGTATAACAAGGTTCCTTATAAACCAAATTTGGGTATTACAACACATTGACACATCTGTTCCTTCAGGGAAACTTAGCACCATCTTTTGTAATAGTCAAGATACTTACACAATAATATTGTTTCGATTTGGGGATGTTTGTTAAAAAGCGAGGGAAGGTTTGGGAATATTTTTTGTAAATATCTCATCCTTATGGATAACGTTTGATAAAGCATATACTTCATGAAATGTTTATGCTCTCTTAACTAATACATATATACTAAGTATGAATAAGTAAAAAGTAAATATTTATGGGGGGGAGTATAATATAGCGTGCAGGATATGTAATATAACTTCTTAATGAAAAAAGTTGTTACTTTTGCTCCAAAAGTTTATTCCACCTTCAAGTAAATATTAAAGGTTCGCAATGTGCAATTAAGATTTGCAATGCAATAAAAGCCTAATATAGAATCTTACACTGATGTTTTTACAAAACTGGCCAGCCATCACTCCATATGTTGGTCTTCTGCTGATATTTTTGAATTATTAAAAAAATTCACAACTTAAAGGGCAATCTATTTGGAAGATATATCCCATCAGCTTTGAGCAAAGGGTCGAACTAGAAGTTCAGCAATTCTCTAGCAAGATATACTGTATTTAGCGTGAGTTGATTTAAAATAACAAGAACTACATTCATAGCAACCTTTATGTTGAAATTATTTTAATAAAAGTATGCGGAAGTATTTGTTTCATAAACAATGCTGTGGAACCTTTCCAGCTAACTAAAACAAAGCATCTGCAGTTTTAGGGGAATGCGGAATTTAAAAGTTACTTCAACTCAAAGATCACTGTTTTATCTGCTGCATGAACAGCTATCTGTTAGGTGGTGTACTGATGCTTCAGGACACAGTGATGGTCAGTCAAAAACATATTTTACTGTGCTAATTTCTTTTTAAAATGATATGGACTAGTTGTTCACTGTATACAATAGATGAATCATGTAGGCTATATAGTGCTCTTGAACACTGCATGTCAAACATGGGCTAAATTGGAAATCCACAGATTATCCCCTAATTTCAAGCACCTTATAGCTATGAAATGAACAAATGCCCCAATCACTCAAAATTGCAAGTGGGACCTTTATACTTGTTTATAACAGAAACTATTCATATCAAGTATGTCCTGGTTTTAGGGCTGCAGTAAATATCAGCATACAGCATATAAGGTGCAAAACTTCCTTCCTTAACAACAGGGTTTATGGTTGATAGAACTATTGATTATATGGTGAAATTTTTTTTAAAAAAGGTGCAAAGTTTATTACTGGTCTGATAACTTATAGCAACCAATCATAAGAAAGCATTTACAGGGCAAAAGATCTCATGCACATGAGCAAACCTAGTTTTTATATTTTTGTTATATGTTTTTTTATAAATTTGTTGAAAGAAAAAAATAATGATTAGAAATACAACTGGGAAGACTAATAAAAAAGATTTACTGCATTGACTGTAAAGGTAAGCTTTAGTCTTTCCTTACAACTGCAAGTTGGAGTGATATTAATACCCCACCTCCAGCCCAGCAGCCTTCCTACTGAACAACAGGCAGATAAAAATGTATTAAACTAGGACCTCTCCTGAAGGATTCTGCTGCATGAACAGCTATGAATTTTATGTTCGATGTCCAATGTGCTACCACTGCTCTGATATCATATTCTAGTGGAGAAACCACTTCATATTTGAGTGGAGAAATGACCAGTGCTACTTTCCATTGACTTTAAGCGTAAGCACACATGCACATATTATTGTCCGAGGGAAATTTTGTTCCCCATAGGTGACACAACTCTTGAAATTACCTTTGCATGGCACCTTTCCTGAATTGCTCTGTACAAACAGCATGATCCATGTATTCTTGAGAAAATACCTCACCTTGGCTGCACATCACCATTATTAAAACTTTTTAATACATGTGTTTAAAATGTTATTATTAAATGGTAGGATAAAGGTTTTTTTTTGCAAGGCACATGGTGTAATATTGTAGAAATAATACATCATAAAAATCATGACAGTATCACTTTTATTAATAAAAAAGATACTTAATGTGCATTGAACCCCTTGTAATTGGTTTACCTAAACCTACTTTTGCACCTAGAACACAGAGGTAAGTGTTCATATGCTTGAAATGAAAGCATACTGTATATTTTAACTAGTCTCCTATCCAGCTACAATCTTCTAGGCATATACCCCTATATGTAATATAAGGCACTAAGTTTGCCCAGGAGCAGTAACTCATGGCAACCCATAAGATACTTGCATTTAAACAGGTGACTAGTGAATTCTACCTGCTGATTGGTTGCTATAGGTTACTGCCCCTGGGCAAACTTAGTGCCTTTTTTTTACATTACCCCAATTATCTACTGGCTCACCCATTCATATCACATCAACTGTTGAGCACAGTCTGAAGTATCAAGTCTGAAAGTAGAATTACTCTTCCTTATATGTACCTTCTCAAAATGATGTTACTACAGATTATTATTACAGGCTATTATGAAATTTTCAGTTCCAAACCATAAAAGATGACTGTAAAACTAGAAATATAGCTAAACAAGTCTGTATGAGGTGATAGAAATATATTACATAAAACCGCTCATATATAAAACCATGCTTCTTACAAATAAACCATTTGCATAATGATATAATTTTTAATAGTATGTGCCATGGTTATTCCCATATAGAAAATTGCCATTTTAAGAAATAAATTCCACCCCCTTGGATCCTACAATTCAAGGTGCACACAAACAGCTGCAGTATTTCTGACACCAAACGTAAAAGGAGTGCACTCCGGGATCTCTTTGTAGAAACTAAACACTTCTAGTTCCTAAGAGTTAGCAGCACACAGGCTCTAAGAGCTTTCTTTTTAATATCGGAGTCGGATCCCATCTAGTGATTTAACAGTTTAGAAACCCAGAGATAGTGCTGGATATGTATAATTTTTTCCTGATGTTTTTCTAGTCAGGAGATCAAGTATTTTGGGGGTAAATTGAAACCTAGCATCCATTTGGTAAACCCTTTGTACTGTATATGTGAAGGGTAATGACAGGGCCTTGAGCAAGAGCATGAACTATGGTGGTTCATAGAGAACAAGTCATGTATCAGTTTTAAAGGGATCCTGTCATGGGAAAAAATGTTTTTTTTTTCAAAATTCATCAGTTAATAGTGCTGTTCCAGAAGAATGCTGCATTGAAATCCATTTCTCAAAAGAGTAAACAAATTTTTTTACATTTAATTTTGAAATCTGACATGGGGCTAGACATATTGTCAATTTCCCAGCGGCCCCAAGTCATGTGACTTGTGCTCTGATAAACTTCAATCACTCTTTACTGCTGTACTGGAAGTTGGACTGATATCACCCCCTCCCTTTCCCCCACCCAGCAGCCTAACAACAGAACAATGAGAAGGTAACCAGATAACAGCTGACTGGTAGATCTAAGAACAGCACTCAATAGTAAAACCCTTGTCCCACTGCGTACTATTCAGTTACATTGAGAAGGAAAAACAACAGCCTGCCAGAAAGCAGTTCCCTCCTAAAGTGCTGGCACAAGTCACATGACCGGGGCAGCTGGGAAATTGACAAAATGGCTAGCCCCATGTCAGATTTCAAAACTGAATATAAAAAAATCTGTTTGCTTTTTTGAGAAATGGATTTCAGTGCAGAAGTCTACTGGAGCAGCACTATTAACTGATGTGTTTAAAAAAAAAAAAAAACGTTTTCCCATGACAGTTTCCCTTTAAGATACCTGCACCCTCTTTTTATTATGAGGCATGAACATCATTTAATGACTAAATTCAATTAGTTATTGTATGAGGTAATGTAGCATTCACACACATATATAAGGCACAAAGTCTTTCTAAAAACAAAAAGCTACAAAAAAAACCCCTGCAAGATATATTTCACCAGTATTGGGCAGTTATCCCCCTTTTTCAAAAACTGAGTTTTGCTACAGTATGTATCCTGCAATAAGTAACCATACTGAACATGTCTACGATGCACAGTGCAAAGAAAAGGGTCTCCAAGGCTGTAAGTCGATTATTCTTCCATATGTCCAGGGTCTTACCGTGCAGCTGCACTGCTGGTACCATGCATTGAGATGAAACATAGGTAGGAGCTTCAGAGGCTGAGCAGGTCCTTGTGGGAGATGTCAGACCCAGTCTGGATGTCACAGACAAATACACATCTGTCTCTTAATATGTACAGCTATCTCTTCAGCATGTTATTGATATAAGAGGTAACTAAAGATTCATTGGCGAGATGTGTTTAATGGACCTAATATTTTACTGGAACAGATGCTGAGGACATAGACCCACTAGCATGGTCGAAAAGGTTTAACACAGCTGCCATTCTCTGCTGTCAAAATAACAAACCCTAAGTGAATATGTAGATTAGATTCACACTTCATCTCTCTTCATAAAGGGCAATTTATCAAGGTCACTATCCAGATAAATACTTCAGGCAGAATTTCGCCATAGCTCTTGCATATGCCACATTGTGGCCAGCTGCTGCCAGAGCTACGTTGCCATCTTTCTGAAGACCTTTAACACCCCAGTAGCTAGTTCATTTGTAAGCAATTATCAAAGGGAAATATCACAATCTATGCAGAACGAGCATTTCTTTTTAAATGTGCTGTTAACTATGGATTATATAAAACTCATATTTTCCAAATGAGAATGTATCATTCCCTGGAGCTGCAGCTGTTTTGCTAAGGGATTTTGGTGATTAATAATGGGATTTGAGTATTGCAAGCCTAATAAAAGCAGGTTGACTGTGTCCTTGCTCTCTGCAAATATTTGCTTTAAAGAAACATGTAAAATGCCACCAGAAAACAGCATCTAAAATATGTAAATCTCCTTTATATATAACTGAAGTGATTTAATTCCTTAAAAAACAAATTACATGGACCTATTAATCCGAGCGCAGCCTGCTAAACTATTGTAAAATCCTCCTCCAGCTGCCAGGGACACCTGTCTACATGCTTTGTCAGCCAGTGCTGCTGTTAGCTGTATCTACACACTAACACTACAGAGAAGATCTGGCACTGAGAATCATGTGGGGGATGCACAGGAATCCTGTATTTCTCATTTTGTACCTGGGCAATATATGAAAGTTGTTAAGAGGATGTTCGACTAAATAATAATTAAAAAATATGAATATTCAACTCAAACACTTTCAAAGGTTAACAAAAAACAGATATTACAATTTCAGAAGTTCATCTAAAAAATATTTTAGCAATATGACTTGCATTTAGTCTAAAGCACTTTTGTATTTTCAGTATTTCTGCTTCTCATCAGCTTCCATGTCAACGGAGACTTGTTTATATGAAGAGGTTCTGGTTATCATTATGTTTTATTACCAAAAATGTTAACTGCTGCAGTGAGGCATGATGCGCCATGATGCAGGCTTTTATCCACCATGCCAATGCAATTGGAATTATTAACAACATTGTCATGCAATTTGTTTGGCATATGTCATGTATGGATATTGACCCTGGAATTACTGTTAGTGTGGAGGTGGCAGTAATTCCAGGGTCAATATCCATACATGACATATGCCAAACAAAGTTCCCTCACATTGATGTATGCACTTCATCTGAGCAGGATGGACTAGTATACTGACAGTCCCATAAGTGCATGGTGCATGTATAGGCACAAGTACCATTTCAATAGTGTCAATATATGCTAATTGCAGAAGAATGGGCTTTACTCAAAGCCTTTAATCTCAAGTAGATGACACGTATCCTGCCCTCCCCAGTTAAAAGTCTCTCTCTTCAGAACACATACAGTATGTTGATGTTTCTTCTACATTGTCCTGAGGAAGAGTACATTAGGCCTTTTTTCTATCAGCACCTTTGGTATGGTGATTCCAGAACAGTTTCTCCTTGGCATAAAACTCAGTTTTGAAAGTGCTTGCTTATGTCCCAGTCATCAAAAATGCTTTCACAAAGTACTTGGTTCAGCTCTGTCTCCCTGGTTTTGAATTACTGTAGCGACCTGTTGTATTACTACCACTGCTCTTCACTCTTGATCCACAGGAGGCAGTACAGCGGAAGCTTGACCCTGACAGAATATCTTCTGTGATGCTGCCTCCAAATACATCTTCCCTCAGTCACACCCCCTATCCCTCTACCCGATGTTGTATCATTGGCCAACCTGCTTTGTCAAAGCCCTGATATTATGGAGATATTGTCCTGATTTTGTGACTGTGTTTCTGATCCTGTACCTGCAACCTTGTTCCTGATATTCTGCTCCTGCCTAGTAAGTTCTGTTCCTGTCTGTTCCCTTTAATTCTGACTTCCTTGACCTTGGCCTGTTTCTTGACTGTGCAAGTCTTCTGCCTGTCCAACCTTTGGCCTGTGTCCTGGCTTACGTTATTTGCTGCCTACCTCGACTTTTTGGTTCTTGCTGCTATCTCTAATCCTTGGCCTGCCTTAAAGAGAATGTAAAGGCAAAAAATAAAATCCCATTTTTACTTTCTTTAATAAAAAGAAATCTATCTCCAATATACTGTATTTCAATAAAAAAAATGTCTACCATTTTTATAAGAAACCTCATGGTCCCTAACTGCTCTGCAGGGAAACATTCATACTTTCAAACAGCAGGGGGGAGCCCCCCACCTTACTTACCGGAACTTGAGCAACTTTGTCTGTTTCCCTATAAAACTGCCAGTGACGGTGTAGATATTTGTATCTGCAGACCCAGTGCAGTCTGTTTATTCTGATTATTAATCAGTATTGACATCTATGGCAGATATTATTTGACTTGTGCTGTTTTGATAATTTATGATGATCCCTAAGCTTAACCCTCCCAACTGAAGCCCAGACCACACTGAGCATGTGCGTAGTCTTGGTATTGCAGAGATGTATAACAATATTACGAGATGACAACTTTGAAAGCATAAATAATTTGTCTTATTAGGCTTCTGGTGCAGTAAGTTCATGTTTATATTTAGTATACAAAATACAGCATTTCTAACATTTCTAACATTACTCTATTTTAGACTTTAGTTGCCCTTTAAGGATTTGTTTTTCTTCTGCTCCTTACACCTATCTGTAGAGGCTGTGTTGTTTTTTCTGGTTTTTGTTAATCAAACTTTTGTTTGAAGCACACAGTTTGCTTCAAGTGTGGTAGTGGTTATACAGCACAAGAGCTCCGGTCAGTCAAATCAGTCCTAACACTTACCTTTACTCAGGAGGTAACCTGGCAGAATGTAGCCATTAGTTATTTTGTATTTTTGCATGCAGCTCTGGTAAAGGATGTCTGTATGTTTTAAATATTTGTTTTAATTAAAAAAAATTTTTTTCGGGAGCCTATGAATTAAATCCCTAACCCTCTGGGAAGTTGTTTTTGTTATGTATAAGAGTATGCAGAGCAGGTCTTTTCACTTGCAGAACATAATAGATGTAACCAATCATAAAATCCTACTCCAATATGGAATGAATAGATTTGTGTACTGTTGTGCAAAATGAAATCCCATGGCAGAGTCCATCTGTTGAGAATATGTCTTCTGGCAAATGAAAGTGTATCTTCTGTAAAGATAGTTCTACAGGTAAGTCTTGTTATTGCAAATATATTTAACATGCTTGGTTCTGTCATTTAAGGGCCACAGCAGCAAGCTTATTTAGGAGGTCTGGGGGTCTTGAATGTAGCTAAATTATTTTCCACTCAGCTAGAATATTTTTCCAGTATGCCTGATGCTCCCGTGTCTGATCATGTGCCTTGCTTGCCTACGGCTGCTGTATAGTGATCTATCCCATTCTATGGGAGGCAATGGGAATTTTATCATGGTGAAACCTGGTGAAAACTTCACCCATCACTACATGCATGCACATGATGATGATGATTCCTGGCCCCAAGTATGTTTTAACACACCTGTGCCACTCTGCATCCCAACTTCAGGGGTGCTGTGTGGTTGCTTAGTCTGAAAATTTCTGAACACATGTATGACTTGTGAGAACAGGCTTTCTTGGATTATAACTTTAAGGATCTTAGGAAGCATGAGCAAGCTGCCAACTCTAGAATCTTTCACAATTAGAATGTTGATATAGCCCCTGATATCAAGAGATAAGTTATTTACTATCTTCATATAGAAATCAGTAGATTACAAATCTGTAGATTACAATAATGTATTATGTTATTGTTCAGCTGTCCGTACTTCTTGTATGTAATCCACTGGATCCATGGTGACTACTACCCCCCCCCCCCATTCTGCTGGTTTTATAAGTATTTTATTGTTCTTCCTTACTGTACTTAACCAGTATGAGGTGTCTACCTAAGTTTGGTGTCCCTTTAAAACCTTGAATGCAAAAAACATCTTCCAATTGTGAAAGGGACATCTGGCATTGACTTTTACATGACTTAAACATGTTTAAGATGGAGTATTTTTGGATTTGGTTTTTAGCAGTTTTGGAGCATAATAAATAAGATTTTTTTTCCCCTTAAAAAACTTGTCCAGACAAGTTTGAGGTTTAATTAGTAGTCCTCTATTTGTAGATATTAGTATTACAATAGCCTAGGATATTATGCCTGCTCAAATGGTTCTCTTTTCCAGGCACTTCTTTTGTTCTGTAAGTATTGTTTGGGTGTGCCTTTCGGGCTCTAAGAGTATATGTTTCTCATTTGTGGGAAGGTCTTGAGTACCTTGCTCTCTACTCAAGCTGTGTGAGCATATCTTCTGATGTAAATTTGTTTCAATGTCAAGAGTGCATCTGTTGCCATTTCCGCCGGGACTGTCATCAATGTATTTCTTGCACTAAATAATTTCTGGTAAAGATGTCTCTCATCCTGCAAATTCTGTTCTTTCTTACTCTTCTGGGCTTTCTCTGGTAGGCCTAAGGTGCGTGAACTTGGTTAGATTGTGGTTTTATCCAATAATATCTCTGTGCTTTTATTTTAGTACTTTTTTCTGTTCACAGAAAATCTCTACTCTGTGATGACTATTTAGACATGTGGAGGATTATTTATCAACAGACTCATTTTAGTGGTTTTAGAGATTTTTGAAATCTAAACTAAACTCACTCACAACATAGAGTTTACCAAATATCCAACTACCACCCTTATTTGGCATCCCATGGACTTTTTTCATGCTTATGTTGCTACCCAACTCTTTCTACATTTGAATGTGGCCCAAAAGTTAAAAAAAAGGGGGAACCTTGTTATAGACTGGATCATTGTGTTGCGTACCATAACCAATGTGGCAGTTGCCATATTTGTTTTATGACATTAAGTTTTCAGCCCTTCTTTTTTGACCTTCATAGATGAGCTAAACTCCTCTGTAGCTGATGTTGTTTTTCATAATGTGGAGGATGTTTAGTAATCTGTTCAAATGAACCTGCTTGAATGTTGTGAACCAGAGCCAGAGACAACTTACAGAACCCTGTAACTGAAGCCAGTATTTTTAAAAATGGATACTAATGGATTTGAAAGTTAGGTGCTGATCCTCTTGTTTAACTGATGTGCCATCACTCTTCAGAAACCAATTGCTCTGTTAAGATTAGAGCCAGCTAAAACAAGGTGAGCTTTTAATTTTTGTAAAAAAACCTGCCTGTGGAAAAACAACTATTCTATTTTTTAAATTTCATTTGCAGCATGTTAGACAACAGATTGTTGTTTAGGAACACACATGCATTATTTTATAAATTAGTTCCCTAACCACAAATAGATGAAGGTAAGTAAGTCTGCCCCTGGGGAGAATAGCTAGAAGTCTGAATGAGATCTGTAAGAATCAGGCACAATCACCTGAGATGGCTGCCTGCACACCCAATTAAAACAACAAAAATAATTTAAATGTATTGATTCTAGAATAAAATCGTAAATGGTAGAATTAATTATTTGAAATGTACACAATGTAAATTAGTAATACAAACTACACCATAAAAACCACAACAGATTTAGGTTAAATCAATTTCTATATATCTTGTGCAAATTCTAAATATATATTGAGTCCTATAATGAACTCCATTAAATTCTGAACACTTTGGTTACATCAATTGGAAACCCATAAAATGCAATTATACTGTATGTCCACTGCATTTGATTCCCTATTATTATTGTGGCCACTGTACATGTGTCTGCTTGGCAATCAGTGCTGCACAGCTTTACATTTAGTGCTCAAATGGGGGTAATGGGGTAACTTTCAGAAAGTCTGGCAGATGTGGTTGTGCAGTGGGTCAGGGGGCCTTTTGTTAATCACCCTAAGGGCCATTTTGCTCCCTTTAATCTTTAAAATGTTATGTACTTAATGGGTTATATCATAATAGGATCTTACCTGAGATGTAAAAATACATCAAAATCCATTATGTTTTGCTTTTGATTCTACTGCGATTCCTAGAAAATTGGAAGCCTCACAGCTTTGGTGTTTTCTCTAAAAAATATGTTTGCAAGTATCCATGCAGAGCTTATTTAATGTTTACATACAATAAAGGCAGTAGGGAACATTTAATCTTTTCATTCAACTACATTTGACTTCAAAAAATATGTACTTTATAGATTAAAGTTTCTTCATAAACTTACATCTGCGTGTATAATCTTAGGCAATAACTTGCTAAAAAGCTCAGATGTACTATAATGTTACTGCCTGTGGAGAGAGAGAAATAAAGAAAATATTTTAATGAATAGTAACTGCCAAGTATTATTTAAATGATTCTTTAGGAATCTAAAATAAAAAAAGTTTTTTCTAAATTGGAAATGTACCCCAGATACTCAAAAAAAAACCCCCAATAATCCTGATTAGCTATAGGGGCAGATTTATCAAGGGTCGAATTTTGAATAGCAAAAACTTTGAAATTCGAATGAAAAAAGACCAAATGAAATTAATAAATTTTTTTTGATTGAATAGGTCCGTATTTGATCGAATTCAAATTGTTCAAATCGAAGTAATAGAGCATTCGATCGAATTCGATTCAACGTTCCCCCCCCTAAAAGTCCACCAGTTGACTTCAAATACTGTAGGTTCTAGGAGGTCCCCCATAGGCTAAAACAGCAATTCAGCAGGTTTTAGATGGCGAATGGTCGAATTCAAATTTTTAAAGAGACAGTACATAATACATTTTGAAATATCGAATTGAATTTGGACTATTCCCTCGTCGAAGTACACAAAAATACATTCGATTTCTTTTTTAATTTGAATTTTCACTTCGACCCTTGATAAATCCACCCCATAGTGTTGGTAAAGTCACTGATTATAACAGCATGTGAAGCCTGGGCCATAAGAAAGGGCCTTGTTGGAGAGGTAAGATAACATATTTGGACAAGAGACAGACCCTAATCATGAGACCTGTAGGAGACCCTAATCACGAGACCTGTAGGAATCTGCTGCATAAGGTTTTCTATATCTGTGAGCAATATTAACATGTAATGAATAGTGAGATATAGAATAAGTAGGTGAAGACTGGAAAGCAGAGAATGAAAATAGATGAGGATGGAAGGAGATAAGATCAAGAGAGTAAATAAGAAATTGCAGCTGAAGTAGGAATGTTGAAATGGTGAATCATGATCTGCAGCCTCAGAGGAAGTAAAAGGGAGAGCATGACAGTTGATAAAAGACATCGATATGCAATTCCAGTCTTATAATCCATAGATAAGTGATAAGTCTGAAAGAAATTATGACCATACTGGCCTTGTCATCTGAGTGGAGACAACTCCACAGTAATGAGAAGAATGTTATAGCATATAGAGAGGAATGAAAAGTTGAAAATTGTGACAGCTGGAATGTGTATTTCTGAGTGTGAATAAGGTAATAGATTAGATGAAGATGGCTTTTTGATGGGAAGTGTTCATATGTTAACAATGGCAAAAGAGTAAGATGTCTTAAAAAAAAATAAAGAATGCTGTGTAATAACAATGGCAGATGGGTATGATGAAGATTCAGTGAGAATAGGGCGTAGAACAACATCTCCAGTCAGCAGTAAATGTAAGAGAGATAGTAGGAATGAGATTTGAAATCATGGTTTTGCATAACAATGCATATGAAGGATTTAATTATTTAGCAAAGCATATCAATGTTTTCTACACTGTACAATGTACAAATGCAGATTAGCATAAATAGAATACACAGCAAACATGTTTGTCTTAAATAAATGAATGCAGTCATGAGTGTGATCATGCTAAAATGGACTTATTGTGATGATGCTTAGTGAAGGTACTTGTGTTTAAACATTCTCATTGCACTAAGCTGCATAGTTGCATCAAACTCTATTGTGTCCATCCTACCTCTTCTACTGAATTATGAACAATGATGCTAATTGATGCAGAAACCTGGCGCTATCCTTCACAATTTTTTTTTAATGCCGTTAGATGGAAGTGACCAAATTCTGAAAGTTAGCTGTAACTATTTTGCTGCATACACTTGCACACTTGGATTCATTTAGATGCATCATGCACAACTTCAATGCAACTTCCTGTGCAGCCACAATTATTCTGGAGTTATGCATAACATTTTCATTATGGGTAAAACAAAATATTATTTGCATTCAATGCACACTGGACTTTGGATTTTGATGGTCAAAACCATTTACATTTTTTTTTAATCAAACCAGGAAATTGGATAATCCAGTGCCAATAGAAAGCAGGTGGTGGGTTACATAGTTACATAGTTAAATTGGGTTGAAAAAAGACCGAGTCCATCAAGTTCAACCCCTCCAAATTAAAAATCCTGCATACATACACACACACACACACATCTCCACTCTTTCAAACACAAACCATATATGCCCATAGCTATACTAACTGTAGAGTTTAGTATCAAAATAGCCTTTGATATTATGTCTGTCCAAAAAATCATCCAAACCCCTCTTAAAAGCATCAACAGAATGAGCCATCACAACATCACCCGGCAGTGCATTCCACAACCTCACTGTCCTGACTGTGAAGAACCACCTACGCTGCTTCAAATGAAAGTCCTTTTCTTCTAGTCTGAAGGGGTGGCCTCTGGTGTGGTTGAAATCCCAACAGTATGTTCTTAGCATGGGAATACAATTAAAGTAGGTGCACACCCTAGATTAGGCTGCGGGGTGCTAATACTTAGGTGACTCCCCATAAGGGTCTCCAGATTAATTTGCAAATATTCAAAGTAATGGAAAGCACACCCAATTTGAAAAACAAAGTAAATGTATTACAAAAAAGAAAAAAAATAATAATATACAAAAAGTATAAATGAAAAAGTGATCCCAACGCAGGATCCTCAGGGGCACAAATTAAACAAAAATCAAAAAAGACAGAATGAATTTTACTGTCCATGTGTTTTTATAGTCCATGCTGAGTATTTAGATGAATACCCTGCGTCTGACGTCACTTCCGCCCCCTCATGACTAAGAGGCTGAGAAGCATCTCTCAAGTGAAGTGCTGGAGCGCAAATGCGTTTGACTACTGCGTCCATACTGTCCATATGGTTATCACTGCCAAGTAATCCAATTGCCGACTATACTCTGACGTCACTTCCGTACCCTTAATGAACACAAGGCAGAGCAGCGTCTCCTGGGTAATAACTTGAAACGCAAGTGCGTTCCATCTTAGAATCACGATCCATAGTGGAGAATATCACTCAGTATACAATAAAATATGTTAAGGGACTCCTCAAGATGTGTCAACTTTCAAAAGATCTATTTCTTTAAATGATGTGCTGTCTGTGAACTCTGAAACAGACAAAGATAATTTCCTGTCCTCAACCTTTTTACATATCCAATGCCCACACATGGAATGCACACACGTTCCAATGTCTATGATAATATATTTTATGAGATTTGGAGACCACTATTTTCAGTGATAAATGTCACATAAAAGTAGTCCATTAAAAATTATTTCAAGAAATTAATAACAATTATTTAAGCAAAGAAATATCAGTCTTGCAAAAAGGAAAAGATACTATATGACTAGTGTGGATTAAGACTACACTGTCTCCCCATTACAAATTTAAGGCAACAAAAAAATGGAAATGAATTTTTAGAAAAATAAATACACAAAAAAAGAAAAAAAGGGGAATTAAAAAGAAGAAAAAAGAAAAAGTTTGTACTACTTACTGACTCACACATCACCAGGTGAAAATACATTCTTTGCCAAATATCCTTTATAAGGAAATTTAATCTCAAATACATTTTCAGCACCTTAGTAAATCAAGACATTTTAGTAAATCACGAGATCAAGAAGTAAAAATTGTTCTTCTTTTTTAAACAAAAAAGATTAAATTAAGTTTCAATGCAGGATAATTTTTGTTACATGTCAAAAATGAGTAAGGCAGTTCCTATACTATGCAAGCTCCTTTTCTCTCTCTGACTAACTAAACTATATACTGTACAAAAAGCTACATTTAAGAACCCTGTATAAAACATATACAGAAAACCCATACCGTTTGTGCCTTGGAGGAGGAACAAGTTTTCCAGGTAGATTTCTAAAAATTGTTTGATTAATAATACTGCTATAATTGCATTGTCAAGTTGCACCTGTTTTTCAAACCTTCATAAATTAAGTCGTTGGCGTTCCTTCAAAAACATATTGCAGACTGCCTCTGAGGATGGCTAATCAGGGACTAAAATAGTGAAGAAGGTATCTTGCATTCCTATAAGGTTTATGCTAATATAATAATTCTGTTGTCTTAAATAATATATTGACATGCATTTATACACTGTATTAAGTTCTGCAAGTGATTTAAAATCAACCATGGCTAGTCACCGCACCGCAAGATAAAATCTATTATAGTGTGCTTAAATAGTAAAGTAATATTAGCTGCAATTGCTTTTGAATGTTGCTGGATTGAGATGTAACTTGCTTTTTTGCCATAATATTGACCAAATCTTTGTGCAGGTAAGAAACATGACCTAAAAAAAAGACTGTGTCAAATCTAATTTTCTGGTTGATGGATTTCGATTGGACAAATTATGAATTTATGGGAGTTTAGGGGAGTGTACCAGTCCTCATATGTAGGTTAGCCATCAATCCTATCCTGCAGGGTATGTTCAAAGTAATGACTCACTGTAGTGAAAGGGATAACTGTTTAACTCTTCTTAATATCATTATAATAACTTTGTCTGAATATCAGTATCAATGATATGATAGTAATTAAGAAAATTATAATTAAAAATAAAAACATTAACAACAATTAATGAAAAGGCAGACTGTATCATTAGGGAATCAATCAAAAATATGAAAAATAAAGAAACTATTATAAAATATGCAGCCTATTAATGGGCAACAGAGGCCATGCATAACACATAAAATCAGCTAAAAGCAAACAAACACAGACAGTACAAAAAACCTCAATAACCAAAAGTGTTATTCAGGAGCAATACTGTTTTCCTGAAATATTGCTTATGATAAATAGTTGCTAAGGTAATGCCAGATATGAGAGTTGTTTGGAAGGAAATTTAATTTTGGCCTATATATGACCTGGTTATGGCTTCTCAGATGCAAAATAGGCAATGATTCATGTCAATGAAGAATGAACCCCTTTTTTTCAGTGGACTCAGTTGTATTATTGCATTAATAAAACCACTCTGTTTGATAATTAGACTCCATAAAATAACCATTTAGTGAACTCTAGGCCAGTGTGTTAATTACCAAGATTTCACCTATAGGCAGTTTGTTTCTGTCAAACTCATTTTTGTCAATGCCGAAAGGAGTTAAAAGTGATAACGAAAACATTACAAAATAGCTTGGTTTTATTTATCTGTTCTTAATACTGTCCCCAGAATCAGGAATCCAAGTATTAAATAATATTAGAATAAGTATCTATACTTTTTTTCTCCCTCTTCACTCTCTAGTACAGTCCCAGCAATTTAAATGTTAGAACAAGTATTGATACTTTTTTTTTCTCCCTCTTCACTCTCTAGTACAATTACAGCAATTCTCCAGAGTACTGGCCTTTCTTATTAATCTGACATACATAAATAGTTCTCTGGGACTTAATTTGTAATGCTCTGGGATTATTCTACATAATACGTCTCTGTCTCCTCACTGATAACTTCTGCTGGAAGTCGTAAATTAAACAGTGAGGCTTCCAAACACATCTGTCTGTAACTAACGGCATTCTGGGATTTATACCATTAACACATTCAGAGGAAAGGTTCGAAGAACAGCTATGGTATCAGGGGACAGATTCTCTCTGACCCTCCTGATAGACAATAGATTCCAAAATGCCAGAGTCATTGTGCAATATGGACAACCAGCTGTGCTGTGTTAATGTTTCAAATGCTTGATAAAAACTCGAAATTGTCATTACTGACTTTCGAAAAGGTGCCTAACATAGAAATGATAGAGGCCATGCATTGTCATTCATCATCAGGAATAGTTGTTGGGATGAAGAATAATTTAATACATAGTAACAGTTTGTAATTTGAATGAGTGTGGTCCGTGTCAATGAATGCAATATACAAATAAGAACTGAGCACAAGAGAGACACTGCAGTCCTAACAGCTGTTGCTGATCTGCATTTGCTGTGAGGCTGTGGAAGCAATTTATGTAATTTCCAAGAATTTGATTTTCCTTTTCAACTACCTATACATTCTACATGGGAATTGTTGTGCACTGTCCTGGCACAAACATATATTATTTACCTTTAAGAAAAACAGTTAAAATCTACACTCTGCTTTGTGAGAGAACGCGTTTATAAGTTAAACTTTAATGTCAATGTTCCATTCTGGATCACAAAGCATAGTTCTGCATGTCACATTTTACATACTATAAACATGGACAAATGTATAATTTTAGACTATACTGTCATATACTTCTATATAAAGAAAAAATAAATGGACCATAATTGACCTTTTAAATGGTATTTTTTTCATAAAGGTAATAGGCTGTAATAGAAATTGAATTTAACAAACTCTTCTCTTGAAGTTACCTTTCTGTCCTGTTCTCTGTAAACTCATTTAATTTCTTTCAGCATCAATGGTGAAACTACTGGTGGGTTTGCCAGGAGGGGACCAGCATAATACAAGTGTTAAAGTTATACTGACACCAGGACCAGTAACATAAACATTTTTTTTTAAAGATTTGTTTGTACCTAACAAAAAAAGACACCAAAACACATTTAAGTTTAAATTTGCATAGACTTTAATTAGAAATAACTTACCGAAACTCCTCTTCCGAAAAGGCGTCAGGGCGAAGATCCATCCTTCATGCCTTCTATAGGAGATAGTCACCTTTTCTGAAGAGGAGTGGAAGCAGAGTGTCGGTAAGTTATTTCTGAATAAAGACTTTGTGAATTTAAACTTAAATGTGTCTTGGTGTTTTTTTCATTTTTTTTTTTTTAATTATGTTACTGATCCTTTAGTTTTTTACGTCTATCATAATATTGCCTTTGAAAGCTACTTATAACTTTGCCATAAAGTATTTGCACAAAGCCTTTACATTAACTGTCTGATCCCCCATGTTCCTGTATGAGGGGGCTGACACTTTACCTGACAGGCTGAGATGGGACAATAAGGTTGGCAAAACAGTCAGGTTTAGAAACTTCAACTAACAATTAATCACAAAAATAAACCTCTCAGCAAAAAATGATCAATATGACCTACTGTATAGTTAACTTTTAATGTACATTCATATTTTAAAAAGCAGAATTTTGGTGTCAGTATCACTTTAAAGGAGGTGCATGGATGGAAGGAGAATTGGAGGGCAGCTCAATAATAGGGACTAGTTAGTTAGATTACTATTTAGCATCTTCTCTCCACATGTACTCATTAAATCTCTCCTTCTGAAGATCAATTCTGCGGCATTTGAACTCTATACAAATGAATGGTGTGTAAGTGTTTTTCCATATCCTTCCTAAATTCTACTCTTCCCTTGCAAGTGCAAGTTGTGCTTATTTGTACACAGTTGCAGATATCTGGAAGAATTTTTTTTTTATTGTGGTTGGCACAATACCGAATAAAATACACAAACCTCTATGAAATGGGGCAGGATCAGTGCAGTTCCATTGGCTTTTATAGGACCGCAACCATTTTTACTGTAATTGGGCAAATTTTTGCATTGGAGTTTTTTGGCAGGTTTTACACTTAATAAAGCTTGAATTTTAAGAATTTTAAAGAAATAGAAAAAACATGAATGTGACAAAAATAGACATTTGAATGTTTTTGTAAATAGGCCCCAAAGGGTTGCATAATAAATATGTAGCAGCTTATAATGTATTTTAGTTTGCGAAATATAGGGTTACACATTCAGCTTACATACTCAAGCTACCTAAAACAAGGACCTTACATCAAAGCAACAATTTATGCAGTGTCATAAATGTATCCTCAAGCTCCTAAAGATGCCATTTCTCCACACAGGTTGTCCGTCCTGCCCAAGTCTTGAAAAGAATCGTGATCAGCACATCTTTCGCTTATATTATACCTGGGACTAATAAGTGTAAGATACAGACAGATAAACCTTACAAAAAGTCACATCCACTATCCAGATGTTTTAGAATCTCCTCATCTCTTACACCATTTCCCTTTTACTTTTCGTAACAGGAATAACATTGGGAATCTATTAATACATTTACTCAAAACAGTCCATCTGCCACCAATATTATCTTTATTATTTTCATACAAATGTATCATTTTTTATGAAACATCAAAATACAAAGGAAATAATCATTTAAATGTGCCATAGCAAACCTCCAAATGCATCTTATTGGACCTGATGAAGAAAATCCATCATGCACAAATCCTGGAAACATCCACGTATGGCATGAGATAAGATGGATACAATAAAATGTATGTTTTAGATTGTCCAGTGACTATAAAATTGTCCTGCACACACGTATCCACACATTAATTTGATTTTCAAAGATATCTACACTATTAATAAATCAGTGTAAAGTAAAAGTATAAAATCTTCAGTTATCAATGCATAGTAACATAGTAAGTTAGGCTGAAAAAAGACACACGTCCATTAAGTTCAACCTTTTAATTCTTTTTTTTCTTTTTTAAACTGCCTAACTGCTAGTTGATCCAGATTAAGGCAAAAAAAAAAACATCTGAAGCCTCTCCAATCTGCCTCAGAGGGCGAAAAAATTCCTTCCTGACTGCAAAATGGCAATCGGACTAGTCCCTGGATCAACTTGTACTATGAGCTACTGTATCTTCCATAACCCTTCTTAAAGCTACAGTATCTAATGTATCAGCCAGTACAACTGATTCAGGGAGAGAATTCCACATCTTCACAGCT